>CM074722.1:22367716-22967716 GCA_037306005.1 Rhinophrynus dorsalis
AAAAACAGCAGCTCCAATTAATGTTCATAGCAATTTAGCCATAGAGAGTGTTATTTCAATACTGGCAGAGTTGTAGTTCAAGAGTAATTGAACGATAAAGTTTACCCCTCCCGCACCTTTTACCTACTGTAAGCCCCCACTCCTCCGATGTGGAATCCAGTCCATAGGCCAGACAGCTCACATCAAGGGACAATCTTCTTACTGTGAGAACAATGAAAACCCTGCCCCCTTGACAGGTTTTTCAGGTTTCACTGAAGATTGTCGCGCTCTGCGATCCATCCGGACAGTCTTGCTGCTCTGAGGTGAGCAGTGTTACATCAGTAAAAGGGGCGGAAGGGGGATACTTTATAATTCAATTACTCTTGTACTACAACTCTGACAGTAATGAAATAACACTCTCCATGGCCCAAACACTATGATGATTAATTTGAGCTGCTTTTATTATGAAACATTACTATCCCTTTAAGGAGCCACATTTCTTTGAAGACTAAGCAAAATGTCAATATTAAAATTTCGGGTGTTTGATTAGGGAAATTGTTACACCCCGTATACTTGTTTTGTCATTATTATAGGGAGACAGAAGAATATTTATATATTGCACATTTGCAGTCCTCGTTACACCCATGACAAGTGACCTATAAAATGTTAGGTGTGCCCTGAAAATTCCAGATTGCATGATAGACGTGCCTTGCCCAAAAAGAGAATCTGCTTTAAATAGACTGTAAAACAAAAGCCACAAGGTATGGGCAGATTGAATAGATACACTTAATGAGACTAGAACAGTGCTTCTCAGACTTCTGTAATTCACACACTGCAGTGAGTGGAGTGTGAGGTCCTGTAGCCCTTTAGGCAACCGTCATGCCTTCCTCCCAGTACATGACATCAAGGACTCATTGCAAATGTCTCTTGAATCAAGACTTGGGTGCCAAGTTCATAACATGATGTTCCTGAGCGGTGACTACCCGTAGAACAGGCCATTGTGTTGTTCTTCGTCCTCAGAAGCCTCTCACGTTTTGTATGCTGATTTTGAATACTCTTGGGGAGTCTCCCTAAGAGTGAAGGGTAATTCAGACGTGGACCTTGCTCTCCGTTCCTAGGTAATCTAGTGCCACCCTCCTGACGAGGCCTGACAAGGCCGGAACATACATCGGGGGTTAGCTGGTGTTCCCATGCAGGGTGGACTTGCCTGTAATTTTGGAACTGGACCACCCTTTTGGGTGGGAGTCTAATATGTAAGTGGCAATTTCTCCTCTGTAATGGCACTAGAGAGCTAAAGCGTGATGCTTCTGAGCAGTGAGGAGCCGTAGGACAGGCCATTGTGCTGTTTGTCCTCAGATGCCTCTGACATTTTGTATGCTGTTTTTTTAATTCTGGTTTCACTTATTTGTACCTTTCATAATGTCCTTGACAAATGACACACAGAATGTTATGGGTGCCCCAAAGGCTCTAGATTGCCTATTTTGGGTACCCTGGACAAACAAGTTTGAGAGAACATGTCCTGAATGCTTAACCCTTTCAGTGCCAGAGGGGTATGCAATGCATTGCTTTGCGTTGCATACCTCTCTGGCACTCAAATGGTTCATATATAAACTGTATAGCAAAAAATAAGGGGATTCTCCACACATTTAAGTCATGTGTGTATTATTATTTTTATTTATTATTGTTAATTAAAAAATTATTATCACAGCGTCACCTGGTGTCCACACAATTATTTTATTTCATTCTGTGGGAGACATTAGTCTCTGTTGGAAAAAAAAAAAAAAAAAAAAAAAAAAAAATATATATATATATATATATATATATATATATATATATATATATATATATATATACACGATAGGAGCACTCTCACTTTAACAAGTAATAGGTATTATCATGCATATCATGCATGGGGTGCCTAGCCCTAAGTACCAATATAGCCTACATAACAAAAAAGAAACTCAAAAAGATGGACTATAATAGGCACTCAACCCAAATATACAGACATAATACAAATATATACATTTTTTCAAATTTCTAAAATTATCCATATCCTACATAATAATTCGCTAAATCGTGTGTAACGCCGCGACATGCGCAGTAGACACTCCTGCGCATGCTGCAGTCATGCACAGTAGAGACTGCCCGCGCCGCGGCTGATACAGAGCTGAGCGCTCCTTCGGACAGTCCAGCTCTGTATCAGCTACGGCGCGGGCAGTCTCCGCTGCGCGTGACTGCCCCGCGACCGGGTGGCAGTGGCACTGTGGCCCGTGTAACGGGCTGTTCAACTAGTATAATATATAGAGAGATGGATACACGGACAGCACATAATCCAAAAAAGTGCACAGCATCCCCTGCTCCAGACAAGAGAAATCCCTACACACACATGCCCTCCCCCCATCTAAAAACAAACACTGGCGCCAGTATATACAAAAACTGCAGGTCATAAATGATGAAGATAGAGTTTGTAAATATGAATTAATAACACCAAATGTTGCTATGTAAGTTAGTATACAGATGTTGATGAAAATGGATAAACCCCTTTTATACCACGCCAAGTCCAACTAGCATTTGTAAAGATGATACAGATAAAATCCATATGGATGAATCCAGATGACACATGCAAACACTGCTAATAACAACAGCAGAATAAACATGAAATGTTAATGATGATGTATTGGTAACCATTCAGCGATGAGATGATTCATGAGGAATATAGATACTTAGACTTCAACATACGGTACTTCACAAATAGATTATGTGTAGAGATATATATATTTTCAGCAACAGAGTCTAGCGGATAATCGAAGGTAAATCATCCCAATATGCCTATTATGATGTATATCCATTATTCTCCACCGGCATATCTATCATAAGATAAATACCTGTTCGCTCCTTATCTGGAGCTACCGCTACTCGCACGTTGCCACTATGATCTTCTTAACACCTTCGCGTCCTGTGACGTACCCGGACCGTCACGCTGGTCCGGCACTTAAGGACCAGTGACGGTCCTGGTACGTCACGTACTTTTACTCACCGCGCTCCTGCAGGAGCGCAGTGAGTAATACTGTGGACTGAAATTGATCGCTCCAAGACCGGAGCGACCTCTTTCAGTCCTCTTTTCGATGTGCCGCCCCACGTGATCAGTCACGTGGGACGGCACGTTGAACGCGTCTATCTGGTCCCTAAAGGACCAGACACCGCGGGATCGTCAGACCCTAAGGGGTTAAAGATATTCATCCTTTCTCCTCGTCACCATCAATAAAGTCCCGTTAACCTCATGAACACCTTAATTTTTCAAAACCTGCGTCTGTTGTCCACTTAAACAGTGAGACATTTTCTGTATGATGTATTTTATAATGTCAATCACCATCTGCAAAACATATCTCTTTTCACCCTTTTCAGCATCATCATCACTCCTTGATCCTTAGCGTCCACGTGTTAACTTCAACCGCCAACGCGTTTCGGTTTTTGGATTATGTGCTATCCATCTCTAATATTATATATGGATAATTTTAGAAATTTGAATAAATTTATATCTTGTATTATGTCTGTATATTTGGGTTGAGTGCCTATTATAGTCCATCTTTTTGAGTTTCTTTTTTGTTATGTAGACAATAGTCTCTGGCTGTGGTTCTTCTTAGCTGTAAAGGCTCCACCACTTTGGCAGTTTGCACCATAATAATCTGAGTAAAGAAATTGTCAGCTTTATTAATTATTTAACAAATAATATTATATGTACAGATGTCTGTGGCTGCAGTGATTTATTTATTAACTGTTGAGTGTCAGAGGAAGGGGGTGCTCTGTAATGTGTGCACAACCCTCTGGCACTCAGAGGCTTAAAGGGATAGTAATGTTTCCCAAACAAAGCAGCTCCGATTTAATCTTCATAGTATTTGGTCCATGGAGAGTGTTATTTCACTATGGTCAGAGCTGTAGTTGAAGAGTAATTGAATGCTAAAGTTTCCCCCATCTCCCGCCCCTTTTACTGATGTAACACTGCTCACCTCAGATGTGGAATCTGGTCACTTGACAGATCACAGCAAGGGACAATCTTCTTACTGTGCTCATAAAGAAAACCTTGCCCCCCTTGACAGGTTTTCCCTTATGATCACTGAAGATTGTCCCCCTCTGTGATCCATCCGGACAGTCTTGCTGCTCTGAGGTGAGCAGTGTTACATCAGTAAAAGGGACGGGAGGGGGATACTTTATCATTCAAATACTCTTGTACTACAACTTGGACAGTATTGAAATAACTCTCTCCATGGCCCAAATACTATGAAGATTAATTGGAGCTGCTTTTATTGTAGAACATTACTGTCCCTTTAAGCAGTGATTGTCTAAACTGATAGATATGAATGCATGTTCTGGGGGGGTGGAATCCCATTTAAAATCCTCTACGATCATAGAACTGCCGCGATTTTTTAATTAATTTATTTTTTTCTCTGGGATATACTCGGAGTGGGGTTAACGTTTACCCTTTGAGTGCCAGAGAGGTGAAAAACGCATTGTAAGACGCAACGCAATGCATTTGACATCTCTCTGGCAATCAAAGGGTTAAGCAGAGTGCCAACCTGTTCATAACGCTATGTGTCAGAACCCTGCCATGCATGTGATGTTTGTTCAGGCTAGAAAATACAGTCTGCAGAAAGAACACAATGCAAGTCTGTGTGTGATTACAGTCTGGTCTGTGTGTGATTACAGTCTGGTCTGTGTGTGTGTGATTACAGTCTGGTCTGTGTGTGATTACAGTCTGGTCTGTGTGTGATTACAGTCTGGTCTGTGTGTGATTACAGTCTGGTCTGTGTGTGATTACAGTTGTGTGTGATTACAGTTGTGTGTGATTACAGTTGTGTGTGATTACAGTCTGGTCTGTGTGTGATTACAGTCTGGTCTGTGTGTTTCAGGGCCTCCAGCAGAAGAGACCGTCAGAGGCCCAGAACGCGATTCTCCGGCGGCACTTCCTAGAACTCACACAGAGCTTCATCATTCCGCTAGTACGTGGGATTTTGCACACATTATGGTTACTAGCTTACTGGTCGGTTTATTTTATGATGAAATTATAGTCCAAAGTATAAAAACACCCATTAAGTGCTAGAGATATCTCCTTTGCAGTGCAAAGCCTCCTTTGAATCACTGGGAATTTTGTGACATTTTAATTTGTCCTCTGTGATGATGCTGTTGGTTTGTGCCAGATTATCTCCTCATTTCTTTGTGCGTAAGCGTCAAAGGCAACAAATACAAAGACAAAGTGAAGGTACTATGGCTCAGACCAGGAAAAATATAAATTCCCCAATTTCCTTCTGAATTAATTGGGACTTTAACCGTTGGAGTGCCAGAAGGGGTATGTAGCAGATTGCTAAGCAATACCGGGCTAATAAACTAGGTATCGGTGGAGGAATGTACTCTAGTGCGGACCCTCCTGAGACTGCCAGGGGCTATGTTACTAACTACTGAAATGGTTTGTACACTGATTAACCCTTTGAGGCCAGAGAGGTATCCAACACATTGCTTCAGATACCTCTCTATCACTCAGAGGGTTAAAGCTGAAGACAATGGTCTAGAAATTATATGGAATAATAACTGTATTATAATTTTAAAGCTTATTGACTGCGTAGAGACAAATGCAAATTTTAACTTTCTGTGCCCTATGTTCAAAACAAAAGTGAAACTATTTGCAGGTAAATTAAATGGACAGTAATGTCCCAGAAAAATTCTTTATCCTTTTGTAATGCTTAAAATGTTCAACTATATGCAACAAATCCCATCTCTCAAACCGCTTTGGCTTGAGAGGTATTCGGCACTAAAGTTCCCCCCTCCCTCTCCTTTCCCTGACGTCAGCGCTGTTCTGACTGCGGGGGAATCCTGTCTGGGGACCAACTGATGGCTCTGCAGCAGTTCCAAAATTGTGTTATATTAAAATAATTACTTCATTAGAAAGGTCTACAAAGTGTGCCTGGTTTTCATGCACACTTTGTAGACCATTCCAATGAAGTAATTAGTTTTAAATAACAAGATTGCGGCTCTGCTGAAGAGCCTCCTCGTGTTGGCTGATACGGATCAGCTGACAGCAGGAAATGGCAAACTTTCAATATGAATTATCTCTCAAACCATAGCGATTTGAGAGAGAGGATTTGTTGCATATAAGTGAACTTTTTAAGCACTACAAAACAATAAAGATTTTTTCTGGGACGCTACGAACACTTTAACTGTGTGCTGTACGGGAAAACTAAAAATTCCCCAAATTACTGTTTATTGTAATGGGGTTTTTAACACATTGAATGCATGGATTCACAAGGAGTTAAAAGCCCCACTTAAATCGATGGAATTTATTATTAGTTTCCCTTCAACAATGCAGATAGTTTGCCCTGAATTGGTGTATATAAGGTGGTGGAGAGGTAATACCTCATCAGTCCGCAGTGCACTCAGTAGGCCAGACAGTTCACCTACAGATGCACTTTATCACTAACACCCTCCCCCAGTTATTGTTTTGCAAAGCATGGGAGAGGAGAACTGTTGGCTACATTTCTCCATGGAATGTGATGGTGACAGTTCATCCAGTTAGTGACGTTTTAAACTGTAATAACTTTTGAGTAATGCAACTGCAATCAGTGTGTATAACATTGTTTTTTGGGTAATTGTTTAGTTGGTTTGTGATTTGCTTTTTTTTACTGAGACTTTCATGTTACCAGTTTCTTAACCCTTTGAGTGCCACTCAAAGGGTTAAATTACACTGCGGTACAATACAGTACAGAGCATATAGGAATTATCCCTGTAATTTAATGAGATTGTCTCCTTTCCTCCCCCACAGGAGCGATATGTGGCAGGTCTGATGCCGCTACTGAAGAGCATCTCTGCGTGGAAGGCAAGTTCTCATAAACTGTGATTATGTCCTCTATTGGGCAGTATGAATAATAGTCAGGTACCTCTGGCCAAAATAAGAATCATCTGAACATGCCGAGTTCATTCCTAATTTGTATTACTTCTTTGTCTGATACCTGTCCAGAGGAGAACTGAATCTAAACACAGATTTTGATAAAATAAGAACCAGTTGGCACATACAGCCTGCCTATTTTTCTGCCTAATTAAAGATATAGTAAAGTTTTATTTTTGAGAATAATATATATTTATGGAGGGGTTTTCTCGAGTAAAACAAGGGCACTTCCATTGCTGGTAGATAATACATTCACAAATTATAACAACTCTGTTCTGTTTAATGGTGTCCCTTTATTCAAAACCTGTATAAAGTGACCACTAGGTGGTGGTGTTTCATTAGTTCCCTATTTCGGTTGAGCAAGAAAAACTCTCCAAATATTGAAAGACGGAGGCATTGTCTTGAGCTACGGTAACTTTTGAGTAAATGGTTTCCCAACAATGGGAGCACGCTTGCTTTTCTCAGCAGGAAAGGCTCTACAATACACATATATTTTCATATAAAAATTGACTGTTCCTTTTAATTACATAAGTTTATTTAATTCTCAGAATAGACTTGTGGCTATCCCTGGCATTTTTAAGTTCCCTTAACACATCAGAGCCTCTACCTCTTCCTCTGGGAGTCTGTTCCATGAATCTCTAGTTCCATGGGACTGAAGACTTGGTGAGCACACAGTGAAATGGTGCCATCATAGTCCTACAACTCTCTTTGACACTTTTATCAGGGACACATACTTTAAAAGGCCAGACGAGAACCTGCTGACTTTCTATCAGAACCCTGGGGAAACTAATTTAAAGGGATAGTAATACTTCGTTTTAACTTTATTTTATTTTGTAGGCATGAAAAAAACATGAAGAATGATGTAAGTCTTATCTCTCAAACCTTTATGGTTTAAGAGATATTCACAAGCAAAGTGTCCCCCTCCTGCCCCTTTTACTGATGTAACACTGTTCAGCCAGATCAGAAGGGAGATGCCCAGGTAGACTGCAGAGAGGGACAATCTTCAATTAAGATAAGGGAAAAACCTGAAAAGCTTGTCAAGGGGGGCAGGGATTTCATTGTTCTCATAGGAAGAAGATTGTCCCCTTCTGTTATCTGTCTGGTCTATGGACTGCATTCCACATCTGAGAAGAGATGGCTTACACTAGGTAAAAGGGGCGGGAGGGGGAACATTACTTGTGAATATCTCTTAAACCATAAAGGTTTGAGAGATGAGAATTATATCGTTCTTCGTGTTTTTTAATGCCTACAAAATAAATTAAAGTTAAAACGAAGTATTACTATCCCTTTAAATTTGCCCACACATAATATATAGTGCACTTTTTAGATGTAAATGTGGGGTTTAAGGAGCTGCACATGTGCATGTAGATATAGAAGAAGAAAACTGATCAGAACAGGTTCCTGCATACAACACAACAATATAAAGGGGAACTACCCCCTTAATTCAAGTTTGTGTATTTGAAAACTGTGTTAAAAACTGCCTATAAATCATATTACCCAGAAGGCCAGCAAAGGTACAGTTCAGGACATATTCACACATCTTTCATATGCTAATGTATGCATCAACAGTTTTTCATATGCTAATTAAGCTAATATGTGACACTGCATATGATAATTATGCCTTTTCAGTGATTCGTCACATGCTAATGAAGGTTTCAATAACTATATGATAAAGCAGCTTTGTGCAGTACCAGGAAGTGTTTTATTTCTGGGAAGCGAAACTAAATTGTGGATTTCTCCTAAACTGTACATCTGCTGGACTTCTGGATAACATGACACACATGCAGTTTTTAATGCAGTTTTCAAATATGCAAACTCGAAATGAGATGAACGTTCCACTTTAAATCAATGGGAATGTGTCCCCTGTGGTGCAGTTGGTTTGCCTCAGAATTACTTTTCAACATGGGGTACTTAGAGACACTTACTATGTTATTTTTCTCTTTAAAGGGGTAGAAGCAGCTCCAATTAATCTTCATAGTATTTGGGTCATGGAGAGTGTTATTTCAATACTGTCTGCTTGTAGTTCAGGAGTAACTGGATGATAAAGTATCCCCCTCCTGCCCCTTTTACTGATGTAGCACTGCTCACCTCAGAGCAGCAAGACTGTCCAGA
Organism: Rhinophrynus dorsalis; assembly: GCA_037306005.1. Lineage (NCBI taxonomy): Eukaryota > Metazoa > Chordata > Amphibia > Anura > Rhinophrynidae > Rhinophrynus > Rhinophrynus dorsalis. The sequence goes on from CM074722.1 coordinate 22,376,742, forward strand.
TGGATTGCAGAGAGGGACAGTCTTCAGTGATCATAAGGAAAAACCTGTCAAGAGGGGCAGGGTTTTCCTTATGATCACAGTAAAAAGATTGTCCCTTGCTGTGACCTGTCCGGTCAAGAGACCAGATTCCACATCTGAGGGGAGGCGGCCTACACTAGGTAAAAGGGGCGGGAGGGGGATACTTTATCATTCAATTACTCTTGTACTACAACTCTGACAGTATTGAAATAACACTCTCCATGGCCCAAATACTATGAAGATTAATCGAAGCTGCCATTTTTGTAAAACATTACTATCCCTTTAACCTGCAAAACATCATACAGTTTGTATTTATCTCCATGTTTGTTAGTTTGTCTTGTGTGGAGGGTGAGGCTCACAGGTGTAGTTCTTATAAACCTGTCTGTACATATACATTTCAGTTATAGGCTTTTCATAGAATTCATGTAGTAGGAGCTTACGTCACTGAAAGGAAGAGAAGAGCTGGAATAGCTAAGTCAAGGCAACTACACAGAACTAAAGGGGAAAAACAAACCTTTTTTGAATGTGTGTGTATAACACACTGCTTTCAATATGTTGTGCACCCTCCTGGAGCTCAAGGGGTTACTATATTAATAAAATAAGGAAAAGTAAAGTAGTAAACCTTCATGGTAGGAATGAACTATTGTAGGGAGTTTATTGCTGAGAAAACGAGAACACTCACTGTAAGGGGGGATGCTTCCATCTATAATTATTACAGGCAGGTATTCTGTTGCATTCTATGTGACAGCTGAACCACTGGCTACACATTTCCATTGAATGCATTGGTAACAGTATCCTCACTTCCTGGCAGTTTGAACTGTAATTAGTTTTGATTAACCATCTCCCTGCAGTGGGAATACACGTTTTACACCGTAGGTAAATCTTTGCAAATAATTAAATGGCATGTGTGTATATGTGTGTGATAGATAGATAGAGAGAGAGATATACACACACACACTCACATACACGTACTGTTTATTTTACTGGTCATTTAAGGATTACTCTTACTTTAAGGCAAGGATTTACTATGCTTTGGCCAGTGAAACACGCCAGTGGCCATTCATTAACCCTTTGAGTGCGGGAGGGGCACACGATGCTTATATATAACATTAACTACAGAAGCAAAGTTGAACATTTCTGGGGCAAACCAACTTCTTCAGTGGGGACTAATAAAACTCACCATCCTGTATTCTAATTTGCTAACTAAGTTTGTCAGAAGCTGTCATGTGCAGTAGAGATTGCTGCTCGTGCTGCAGTCATACGCAGTACAGACTGCCCGTGCTGCGGCGGGGCGCTCCGAATTCAGACTGGAGTCGGTGCGCAGAGAGGACTGTGGTCTGAATTCGGAGCACCCCGCTCCGTATCGGATGCAATGCGGGCAGTCTGTACTGCGTATGACTGCACCGCGCCATTGCTGGGTGGCACGGGCTCTTCAACTAATTGATTTATATTGGACATTTAACGTCTTGAATGTTAGAAATGTCCCTGTGTTTGAAACGTATCACTCTCTGGCATTCAAGACAGGGGAGGACTGGCAACTTATGGCGTGTGTGTGTGTGTGGGGGGGGGGCGCAAATACAATCAAGTGGCCCATTTCTACTGTCGTTCCAGCTCATTGTCCCAGTCCACCCCCTTTTGTTGATTTTAAAATTAGCATTAATGTTGTGAAGTAAGGCAACTGATACCACAGAGCTTACAGATGATGAAATGGGGCTACAGTTCCAACACTACAGAGCTTACAGATGAAATGGGGCTACAATTGTGACACTATAGAGCTTACAGATGAAATGGGGCTACAGTTGTGACACTATAGAGCTTACAGATGAAATGGGGCTACAGTTGTGACACTACAGAGCTTACAGATGAAATGGGGCTACACTTCCGACACTACAGAGCTTACAGATGAAATGGGGCTACAGTTGTGACACTACAGAGCTTACAGATGAAATGGGGCTACAGCTGTGACACTACAGAGCTTACAGTTTAAGTAAAGCTACACTAGTGATACCATAGAGCTTACAATTGAAAAGTGTTATGCTCTGTTTGGATTAGCTGTGTGGTATCATTTGTGTAGCATCGTTTCAGTTGTAAGCTCTGTAGTAACAGTAGTGTAAATCTATTTACAGCAGCAAGCAGGAGATTGAGTGAGGCAGTGGCCCACCGGCCGGACATATGACCCCACAGGCCAGCCCTCCACTGATTCAAGATGTTCAAAAGTTCCTTTTAAATCAATGGGATTTTTGGGAATGTTTTTGTCCCCTCTAGTGTAGTTGGTCTGCTCCGGTTTGCTTCTATCCATAAGACCCGTTGGGGGAGAAGTTTGAGAATAGTCATAAAGAAAGTGACGTAATGATAGAGAAAATGTTACTAAGCATTTATACATAAGAGCTAATTCCAGTCAGTTGATTTTTTTTTTTCTGAAAGCAGAGAAGAATCGGTCTTGTCCAAATAAGAATTGTCACATTATTACGTGTAAATATATTTTCAAAATTACGGGAAAAATAAAGGCCGTTTTAAATCTTAACCCCTTGAGAACTGGCCGCTCTGGTGCTTTTTTTTTTTTTTTTTTTTCACACACATGGATTCAGGGCTCCCAAACGGCATGCAGCCGCTCAAGAAGCTCTGAAATCCATGACGTCCCACGACCGTCACTGGTCCTTGGGTACAAGACATCCGTGACAGTCCTGGCACGTCATGGGTACTTAAAGGGATAGTAATACTTCATTTTATCTTTATTTTATTTTGTAGGCATTAAAAAAACATGAAGAATGATGTAAGTCTTATCTTTCAATCCTTTATGGTTTAAGAGATATTCACAAGCAAAGTATCCCCCCCCCCGTTCAGCCAGATCAGAAGGGAGGTGTCCAGGTAGACTGCAGAGAGGGACAATCTTCAATTAAGATACTTGTCAAGGGGGGAAGGGCTTTCATTGTTTTCATTGTAAGAAGATTGTCCCCTTCTGTTATCTGTCTGGTCATACAACTAGATTCACATCTGAGAAGAGATGGCTTACACTAGGTAAAAGGGGCGAGAGGGGAAACTTTGCTTGTGAATATCTCTTAAACCATAAAGACTTATATCATTATTCATGTTTTTTTAATGCCTACAAAATAAAATAAAGTTAAAACGAAGTATTACTATCCCTTTAAGTGGTTAGCCATATGCAGTGAGAATGTTTTCTTATACATCCCCCCATTGTTCATTCCTCAGAGCCCTCCACAGCTCAGACCATTCATCCAGGAGGAGTTCATGAAGACACTTGAGAAGGCCGGACCTCAGCTCACCTCCAGGATAAAAGGAGACTGGATCGGACTCTACAGGTTCCCTTCTGCGTTTCTGACACATTAACTGTAATGTTTGTTTATCCTGATGTTTGGAAGGGACTAATCACACCCTCGAATGTCTGGTTTCCCAGCTCTCGCCCAGCTTGGCCTGTAGGTGCCTGTGCACTGCTTTGTCTTCTTCTCTTTGTGCTATCTGTGGGCCATATACACAGTGTAAAAAAGCACCATAGTGGAGAAATGAAGTATACAACTTGGATTGATTTAAATGGGGCTCTTAATCCCGGGACTGCTAGAGAAGTCTTCAATGCCTTGCAAAAAAGTATTCAAGTGATTTAAAGACTCCTTTATATACACTGTCATTTTAAGTTTGGACATTTAATTACTGGTGGTGCAGTTGGTATGCACCTGAACCTCCATACTTTTCTTTCTCTGTATGTCCACTTGAGTTACCAGTGAAGCGAAGAAGAATTAGAGCAATTCTGGAACTAACCAAGTGCATTTTTAAAAATCGCCAAAATTCTCATTGCTTTAAATTGTGCTTTTAATAACTGGTTTCCAACAAATTGCTAAGCAAATCATTGTAGACCTCTCTAACATTCAAGGGGTTAATAGGTTATTTTATAGGGAGGATACCCCCCCCCCAGTTGGTGTGTCCCTGAATTGTGGCTCTCTGGTTGGAGTGACGGTCTCTGTTACACAGTGTATGTTGGACTTGTGCGCTTGTCATTGAAGCTGATTTACTAAGAACAACTTCAGAAGTTCTGAGGCAAACCAATTGCACCAAGGGGGAGAATTGTTTTTAAATGGGCAGTTTAGCCCCTCAAATAGTAACCTAGTTGATGTGGCTGAAAAAAAGACATTCCTCAATCAAGTCCAGTCCATCCAAATCACCCCTGTTGATCCAGAGGAAGGCAAAATAAATAAATAAAATATTGAGGCCATTTCCAGTGAATCCACAAATATCTACATTGAAGCCAGCTGTCATAATTTTCAATATTCTGTGCTAGATAGGTTTTTTTTTTTTTTTTTTTTTTTTAACAGCAGTTAATGTATCTGCAAGCACAGCATCCTGAGGAAAAGAATTCCTTTGCTTTACTGCCCTTACTGTAAAAAAAATTCCCTGCCTTTTTATTATTCGAAAGCCCTTTCCACTAGTCTTAATGGATGACCTCTGGTTCTTAGCTCAGGTCTCTTAGTAAATAATTCATTGGATTGTAATGACCTTGAATATATATATGTAAATGGTAATCTTATCACCCCTTAGATGTCTCTTCTCTAATGTAAAGAAACCCAGTTTGACTAGTCTCTCTTTATAACTCAGATCCTTTATCAGTTTTGTTGCACGTCTCTGCACTTGTTCCTGTTCAGATTCTTCTTTTTTAAGAACATGCGCCCAAAACTGTACTCCATATTCTAAATGAGCAAAACAAGATATACCCACGTACTCTTCAAGTAAATAACCTAGATCTCTTAGTAAACACAGTCTGCTAAGTAGGGTGCTTCAGAGAAATTAAATTACAAACACAAGACAGAACAATAGAAAGAAACCCTGATATAACAGCACACCTACACATGCTAATTACTGTGTTATCATGGTCACATAATAGTTAAAAAGTTCTATACCATCAAGTTGTTGGAAATACCACAATAAATAAAACCTTTTATTCAATAATAATAATTAAAAACAAACAGAATTTTCAGAAACTCGTTGTGCGTTGTCTCAATCACCCAAGTATAATAGACAGGGAATTAACTAGTGTACTGCCGGATCGTTTTCCTGATATATATATATATATATATATATATATATATATATATATATATATATATATATATATATATATATATATATATATATATATATATATATACACTGCAATCAATATAACCCAATCAGCATTTATATTTGTAATACTGAATCCAACAGGATCTAGTTAGTAAAGTAAAAGAATGATTTAGTGTACCGCCGGGGCATTATCCGGCTTGCCAGGTTTTATAGTGCTGATTGCCACATTGTAATAACCTGACATCACAATGTTATATCTTACAATAAAGGCAATAAACAGGTTATTAACCAGTATGTTATCGGATCATTATCCTAGTTATTATATGTGTTTAAATACTGCAATCAGCACTACCGGATCGTTTATCAAAGTTGCCTCGACGTATATATTTGTTTATAATGTTGAATCAAAAAGATCTAACTACTTAGTAGTGTAAGGGAAATTCAAAAAGGTTATAAATAATGCAACAGTGACACAGTTGTTCCAAATTATAGATTGGTTATTGTTTAAAATAACACAGCAATAACATGTAAGTGACGTACATACAACTTACAGGTATTCTGTATGAGAGCTCTCTCCCCACACAATAAGGGACCCTTTAATTATACACTAACTATAAGCCACTGGTAACCCACCCCCTGTTATTGCCCAATCAGCAGCCTCCAGGCTGGGAACCACATCCAAGCTTTATCTGCAGTTGTAAACAATTCACGTTTTGTTCTAGTAATCTCATAATCTGAATCAACCAGTGATATATTGGAGCGTGTCCTAGTGGCTGGCACAACTCTACCAATAGTACAGTTACCCCATGCCCCCATGGGAAGACGAGCATAAGCCCTTTTACCACATATGTAATAGACTCCTTGTTTTAAAAATTTAGGAATTGCCGTACCATGTTTTCCCAGCCACTTATGAAACCACTCCATATTGTCCTGCATCTTACCCTCACAGATCCAATCATCCTCGTCTGTGTGATCAGGACAAGCACATCTGGGGGCACAGCGGGCATCCATGGTCGGACAAAAACACAAGTTATTACAATCAGCATGTACTTTGTCACAAGTTGAGTCAAATTCCATGGTAAATACCAAAGTAGCATTAGTACAATGTGTCCCCAACATAAGCCTTGGGTAAACTAACTGACTTGCCTGCAATATCAACTGTGTGATTCACATACATGGGTCCTAGACATATAGTGGGTGGAGAAGTTAAACCAATGATTTCTAAATATGTTCCGTGATTTGCAAGAGCATTATGTGCAGTATGATCCACATCTACCTGGACATCATAGCTATAATCTGTGATATTCAAATCATTCATTGACAATGGAACCCCCACTAAAGGAATTCCCTTATGTGTTGCAGGAATCTTAGAACATACCCAGCAGTCAGTGATATTTAACTGTTTGGCAGTTTGTTGGTGCAGAAGCCAGACAGAATTTTTCTGCTTTTCACCTTTAACATGTGCATGGATGAATAGAGCAAAAAGAAGCAGGAGGGACAGTACATGCATCCTAGCGGTTTATTAATCCTCTTCGTCCCCTTCTGGCCTACCCTTCTTGGTGCTAATTTACGTCACCCACCTGGAAGTCTACTTTTTTACAATGAGGCGTGTATCCAGTTTGGCTTCCCTTCCACCTTGACAGAGGTGGGGGGTGGTCAGTAGCACCTGGAATGGGCCATCGAACCGGGGCTCCAGATGTTTCTTCATCTACCTTCTTATCACCACCCAATCTCCGGGTTGCAGGTGGTGGGTTCCAGTTGTCTCTCCAGGATCTGGTAAAGAAGTAAAAAACCTTTCCATGCAAATCAGTCAGCTGCTTGTGCAACTGAATAACATAGTTAACGAAGCATTCTGTCCATGCAGTTCTTGTGGAAAGAAAAGACCTGTCAGTGGTGGTCGGCCAAACAGAATTTCAAAAGGTGAAAGGCTATGCTTTTCCTTTGGGGTATGTCTTATTGCAAAAAGAGCTAGTGGTAATGCTTGTACCCAAGTGAGATTAGCTTGCTTACAGATCTTAGCTATTTTGTTTTTCAACACACCATTTGCTCTCTCTACCTAGAAGCCTGGTGCAAACCAAAATTTGCTAACACTCGCAATCATTCAATCATTCCCCCTTTGGACACATGAGAAGGGAGATGGGATAAGCTAACACAATCGACCATCCCCATGTTTCCAACACCCAACTGATATCAAAATCCGGCATTAACACATACATTCACTTAGTGACAGCTAGGAAGGGGTTAAGCCGCCATGCTTGTAAAATGTTGATGCTATGAGAAAAACTGCGCAGCTATGAGTCCCCCTCCCCTCGCTATTTCTACCTCTCCCCCGTGTTCTCTCTGTTCTGAGATTAGACACATTTCAAGGTTACCAATGCAGCTGTTTCCTAAAAGGTCCTATTGTTAAAATGTTGTCTAATAGGGGGAGTGATTATACAAATGTAGTGTTGTTTTGGACTACAAATGTATTATGCTTGTAGTTGATAGACCATAATGCTTCCTGTTATAACCCATAGTGATAGGATCTGTAGCTGTCTGATGAGCTTGACATTTACATAAAGTGCTATGGCTTGAGGTAGCTTTAAAAACACATCTAGACTGTAAGCTCTCACGAGCAGGGCCCTCTGATCCTCCTGTTCTCCACATCTGATTGTACTATTTAATACCTCTGTATGTCTATTCCCAATTGTACAACGCTGCGGAATTAGTTGGCGCTATATAAATAAAGAATAATAATAATAATAATAATAATAATAATCTGTAGCTCTCTGATGAGCTTGACATTTACATAAAGTGCTATGGCTTGAGGTAGTTGTAAAATGCATTTACCAAATCAATCACACTAAAGCAGGATCCATCCAGAGGGATTTCACCTAGGATAGTGTGAGGATTTGGCACAAGTGGGGCATCTTCCTGAATAATTTTGTTAACTGCTCGCAAATCATGAATCGGGCGAAACTAGCCAGGTTTCCCAGGCTTAGCCACCGGGTAAAGGGGGGTATTCACAGGTGACTTAGCGGGAACCAGAATCCCCTTATCCACAAAAGCTTTAATCTGGTCTCTAACACCATTCATTTGTTTCATGCTGAGGGGATACTGAGGAATCCTGGGTAGCTGAGCTTCTGGTCTGAGCTTGATGACCACCGGGTCTGCTTGTTTGATCAGGCCCACTGGGTCACCCTTTTGAGCCCAAACAATCTGGGGAACGTCCCTCAGGTCAGGAGGAATGTCCTGTTCTGAAAGAGTTCGAACTGCCATCAGGGGGACCAGACTCTCCAAAGTGTTGAGATCCTCTGATCCTACTGATGTAGTTACAATTGGTCCATCCTCCGTGTACTGAATATTTGCCTTTTAGCTTCATAAGTGCATCCCTTCCCAGCAAACTGCAGGGAACAGTATCACTGAGGACAAAGGAAAGAGAGGTTTTCATTTGACCTATAGTCACAGGGGTTTCCTCAGTCTCCCTCAACTTGATGGTATTACCTGTCAGTCCTACAGCATCAGTTTGTCCAGAAATTTTCAATTTTGGGGCTTCTGATCTTTTGAGAACACTGCGGGCAGCACCAGTGTCCAACAAACACTCCAGAGAATGGTATGGCATCTCAGAGAGGGTCAGACGGACAAAGGCATCACCCCCCCTGCTCTCAGAGATGATAGGTAGCACTGGAAGCCCTGTTTGTCAATAGTCCTCCCGTTTCTCCAGCTTTGGAGCTGTGCAGTCCCTGGCAAAGTGGCCTAGTTTATCACAGTTGTAACATCTCACTTTCCTAGGCTCCCCTTTGTTCCCTTTGCTGAACTGCCTCCCTTGAGGTTTCCCAGGGGCATTGACTAGCATTACTCTCTGGGTTCTCTTTTCCTGCACCTCCTGTATACTCCTTTGGATTGAGCTCACTAGACTCATTAGTGCTGGAACTGACTTATCACGCCAATCAGAATGAGCAGAGACCAATTTGTCATGAATATCTTCATTCAGTCCAGACACCAATGTAGCAGTGAGCATCATTCCCATTCCCTGATCATCAAGATTACCTCCTGCCTCTTCTACAACCTGCCTGAATCTTTCAAAATAATCTTCCACTGGCTCCTCAACCTTTTGCTGGATAGTTGTCACCCGGATCCAGGATTGAGGAGGAAATATCTCCTTGATTTTATCCTTGATCTGGTTAACACACTCCAAAGCCTTCTGGGGGGTATTCTCTTGCTCTGATGGGTCTAGGGGCAGGGTGAGCTTGGTGCAGATTGCAGCAGTGTCTATTTGTCCTGCTACAATTCTTATCTGCAACAAATCTCTCCATGTGGGGTTGTAACTGACCACAATATTGTACAGTTCACCTGCAAACCCACATGGATTACTCCTTGGCTTAGGGACTGATGAGGGAAAACCCTTTAATTCCCCAGGTGTCCATGGGACATGCTGGGTAATATGCCTGTCTGCCTGACCATTAGCATGTGGAATGAATTGCTGAGACTGGGGGGGGGGGGGGGACAGTGTGCTGAAGCCTGAGGTGAACGGAACTCCTCACCCATCCTACTCACCTCTTCTGCGTTGATTATTGGGGTGACTAGGAGTTCACCTTCCACTCCACATAAGACCCTCCCTCCCCATGGGTCAGCTATATCCTGCCATGAGGTAGTAGGAGACACAAATGGTGGGGCAGTAGCCCCTGCTGGGGATTCAATATACTGAGGGAGTGGAGGAAGACGTAAGTCTCCTGAGGGGTACAGTGTAGTGGGTGCAGTGGGGGTCTTTGGCTTGGGCCCCCATACCTACCGGAGCCTCATGAGTACTTGAATCAGGAAGTCCCGCAGTATCTCCGGTGGGTTCCACCAGGGATATAGCTAACTGCTCTGTCATCTCTGCCTCCCCTTCTTCTAGCTCAGACTGTTTCTTTCCTTCCTGCTCTGTTCCTGCTGTCCCTGTCTTGGTCTCTAAAACAAAAATACCTTTGGCCTTCTGTTGTCTCCAATAGGACTCTGCAATCCACCTACTCCATGCTGCTTTCTCATTTGGCTCTGTTAATTGTTGCTTGCAATTTTGGTAGAGGGATGTCCAGCGGGGTAAGTCAAAAGTTCCCCCTTCTGGGAATCCCACAAATATAATCCCCTAGTCAGCTTGTCCATAGACAATTCCTGCTGACCCACGAACCACATCTCTTATTCATCTCCTCCCAGAGGAGTCTCTGGACATCCATTACTCTGCTGTGGCCCATAGCCACCTTTGCTAGAGTTGCTTCCCATAGCCCGGCTATGGTGGAGGGGACTCTTACCCCTCTCCTCCTTCCTCCATCTCCTTCATCTCCATCATCTCTATATCCTCCTCCATCTCCTCCTTCTCCATCTCCTCCTCCATCTCCATCACCTCCTCCTCTTCCTCCTCCTCCATCATCTCCTCCTCCATCATCTCCTCCTCCATCATCTCCTCCTCCATCATCTCCTCTTCCTCCTCCTCCATCTCCTCCTCCTCCATCTCCTCCTCCTCCATCTCCTCCTCCTCCATCTCCTCCTCCTCCATCTCCTCCTCCTCCATCTCCTCCTTCTCCATCTCCTCCTTCTCCATCATCTCCATCTCCTCCTCCTCCTCCTACTCCTTCTCCATCATTTCCATCTCCATCATCTCCTCCTCCTCTTCCTCCTCCTCCTCCTCCTCCTCCTCCTCCTCCTCCATCATCATTATAATAATAATAATAATAATAACTAGTATTTATATAGCGCCTTTCTCCCAGTGGGACTCAAAGCGCTTTCAGCGCACGCTCTCGGAATTAACCAAATCGGCAGCTGAAATAATAGGTGTTATTATTACCCAATCAATGGTACTCTCCATCTCCTCCTCCATCATCTCCATCTCCTCCTCATCCTCCTCCATCATCTCCATCTCCTCCTCATCCTCCTCCATCATCTCCATCTCCTCCATCATCATCTCCATCTCCTCCATCTCCTTCTCCATCATCTCCATCTCCTCCTCCTCCATCATCTCCATCTCCTCCTCCATCTCCTCCTCCTCCATCTCCATAGCAAGAAGTACCTGGCCTCTAGTATCCTCTAAGTCAAACCACGCTAGGGAGGAGTTATGTTTCCCAGTAGTCTGAGTATAATTATTCATGGGGGGAGACACAGATCTGCTACAGCGTCTGGGACAGGCCCTTTAGCATGGGAGAGTCCAGGTTCAAACCAGCATAACACAAAGCTGTACAGAAGCAGGCCAAGAGGTGATCAGAGATCAGGTCGCTCTTGTTCTCTGGGAGTAGCCCTGTACCCAATAGCAGCAGTGAACTGAAAATGAATGATTATCAGCGATGTCCAGAGGCCGAGCACAGGGGGTACCCAAAGACTTGCACTGACAATCCAAGGCTAAACCAGTTCAGAACACTTTATCTACCCACACTCCTTCTGTAATTAGTCCCTTTGCTCATGCAGATCAAGGTTAGTAACGTTTTACTTGACAAACTCAGAATATAGAAAACATATGTGTCTGAGGCTCATGAAGCGTCTTCTTTCACTAGCTAGCATACAGCTATCCCCACCGTGCGATCTTCTTATGCCCCGGTATATAGTCTATAGATAGGGCATAACCACTCTGATAATATGATTTAGCAATATTGATTGCAGTATTCTATGGGGATAATGATCTGGCAGTATACTAGATTTTGAAGTACTGACATACGATAAAACTTTGTAAAGTTCCTGGCAAGCCGGATAATGCCCCGGCAGTACACTGATAAACTCTTTGCTACTAAGTAGTTAGATCTTTTTGATTCAACATTATAAACAAATATATACGTCGAGACAACTTTGATAAACTATCCGGTAGTGCTGATTGCAGTATTTAAACACATATAATAACTGGGATAATGATCCGGTAACATACTGGTTAATTTCCTGTTTATTGTAAGATATAACATTGTGATGTCAGGTTATTACAATATGGCAATCAGCACTATAAAACTTGGCAAGCCGGATAATGCCCCGGCGGTACACTAAATAATTATTTTACTTTAGTAACTAGATCCTGTTGGATTCAGTATTACAAATATAAATGGTGATTGGGTTATATTGATTGCAGTATATATATATATAGCAATCAGGAAAACGATCCGGCAGTACACTAGTTAATTCCCTGTCTATTATACTTGGGTGATTGAGACAACGCACGACGAGTTTCTGAAAATTCTGATGTTTGTTTTTAATTATTATTGAATAAAAGGTTTTATTTATTATGGTATAGAACTTTTTAACTATTATGTGACCTTGATAACACAGTAATTAGCATGTGTAGGTGTGCTGTTATATCAGGGTTTCTTTCTATTCTGTCTTTTGTGTTTGTAATATTCTAAATGAGGCCTAACCAAGGATTTATATAGATGTAGAGTAATATTCCCATCCTGTGCGTCTATACCCCTTTTTATGCAGGATGCTTTAGAGGCCCTCAGCTCATTTCGCCATGTTGCTGACATCTAGTTTTCAAGGGGTTAAACTCCCAATATGAATCAATGGAGATTTGGGAAATGTTTTTGTCCGCTACAGTACACTTGGTTTTCTCCAGAATTTCTCCTGTTCTTCTTTGTGCATCACCCTCATCATGTTCATATACACGTTGCATGTCCATGTGTTGCCTACCTGTCTATGTGTGTATAACACAAGCATGGGTAACGTGTGGCTCTCCTGCTGCTGTTGTACTACAACTCCCAACATCCTTCACCTCCCACAGTTTTTACAGAATGAAATGTATGGCTCATTTCACCTTCTTCCATCGGCCATACTGCTGGCTCCCATGATAAGTAAAATATAGGAACACTGCTAATCCCTTCCATTGTTCCCCGGGGGGTCAGTGCAATACATTGGGGAAGACCAGAACCCTATTCCTAGCAACCAGCTGCACTCGGGCTTAAAGGAGCACCAATATCTGAGGTTACTCACACCTACATACTCTGCACTCCATACTAACAACTGAGAACATTCTCTGCCAAAAAATCTAGTCTTACATCTGCTTTCTGGGGGCTCCCATTCCTGACTTTTCCAATTATTTCAGGCTCCCATTAAACCTTTGCGTGGCACAGGGATACACAACGCATTGCATACTGCTCTGTCACTCAGAAGGGTTAACCTCGCAATCTTTTTATAGGTGTCTGATAAGTTCTAATGTTTTATTGTCTGTAAATGGGCCAGGATAAGGTAAGACAGCCTTTATGAATAAAAGAGCAATGTTTACTTTTTCTCAGTAAATGAATTGGCTTGTATCACTGATTACACAGAGCACAACCACAATGACGCGGTATCCATGTAGGACGGTGACACGTGCATCAAAAAAATCTAAGTCTAGGGTTAGATTTTAGGGCTCAAACAACAATAAGTTTTACAGATAATAGCTGGAAAAATCATGATATTTAAAGATATAGAACCCTCTTTAATTTTTACATGTTAGTATTCCTTAATCCTGGGTAGTTGAGCAGGGTTATGCTTTCTGCTTAAACACTATTTGACCCTGTGAGCGACTTGAAATCATTTAGAACCTTGGAGGGACGCTAAATACTTCTTCAGCGCAATGCGTTTGGAACATCTGCTTCCAAGAAGTAAAAAATATAAATTCAACTCTACTCAAGTTACATTGTTTAAAATACAGAAAAATATACACAAAATAGAAGAGCTAGAATATAAATAGAAAACTCTCAATTCCTGCGCCTCTTCCCTCTGTATAATTTCAAATATAGATACAAGAAAGAAGGGGAGGGGGGGGGGGGGAAGGGAAGCCAAAAAACAATAAAAAATAAATGGCAATAAAAAATGCAACAAATTCCAATACTTATATCAATCAACTCTCTTGTATCATATTCTATTTTCTGAGTCCAATGCTGCACACTCTCCACGAAGCTGGGTGTCCACTCCAATAAAATATACTAAAAGAAAAAGAAAAAAGAGCGACGCAAAGAAGTCTCTCTAAGCGTAGTATGTTGGTCACAAAGGTTGGGTCCTTCACCAAAACACCATAATAGAAGTAGTTGGAATATTACTCACATTTTTCAGAGGCATACACCTGCCTCCTAGTTATATCGCCTGCACTGGCTTACACCCCAGTATGGTGATCTCCTTCACTCCAGATCACACGTGAGGAATAAGCGCTTCCAAGATTATCTTCAGCATGGAGTTTTACATAACATATGTGGAATTTGCCATTTGAGCAGAGGATAGTGCAAAATCCAATGCTACAATAGGCCAAACCTCTTTTATTATGAATTACTCCTCTTATATTAAGAAAATTTAGAGGTGTAAAAAAACAGCCAGTGTTTCAAAAGAGAAGCTCTTCTGAGTTAATATATTCCAATCTTATTTTAGTATTAAGTAAGAAAAAAAAAAATATCCAGTAATACACACAGTTTTTCTTTTACATTGTTTCAAAGCAATTCAATCTGTTCTAGAGACGGAGGACAGTGAATTAACCCTTTTGATAAGAGCCCATGTCCTGATCTAGTCAGTTCTAGCAGCAAAAGCTTAATCCTTTAAGAACCTGAGCGATGATCAGCAGGTTGCTTTGCCATAAGCTACACTCCATCTGATCCTTAAAGGGATAGTAATACTTTGATTAAAGTTAAGCTGCGAGTGTTTATTTATTTTTTTAAACACGTAGCGCTATATTTAATTACTTACAGTGTTGTAGTTCAAATACTATTTAAGCCGAAAGGATCCCCCTCCTGGCCCTTTCCACTGCATCACGCTGCCTCTCAGTCTGGTCTAGATGAAGTGCGGTGAGGGACAATCTTCATAAAGAGCAAAAGGAAAATCCTTCCTTCCTTCATCAAGCGAGGCAGGGTTTTCCTTCTATTTACTGAGTGAAGATTGTTCCGCGCTGCATCAGTCCGATCCCACTACCGGATTCCAGATTTTATGGGAGACTGCCAGATGGGACAGGAGGGGATCCTTTTGGCTTGAAAAGCTTTTGAAATACAATGCTGTTAGTAATTAAATATACCTCTACATGTTAAAGTGGATCTATCACATATAGATATCTAATGCTCATTAGATAGTGCATTTAGCGAAAAAGTTTAATATGGTAGTCATTTTTTTTAAAAAACCCATTATCTACACAAAAATTCAAGTTTAAAGGGTGCCCAGCATCCTACTTCCTCTTGTCGCTGCGGCTGCTCCCTTCCCACTACCCAGCATCCTCCGATGACTGAGGATGTTTGTCTTTAAGCTGGAGCGATCTCATTGGCTAGATATCGATCTCTGCCAATGAGATCGCTCCAGCTTAGAGCGAGAGAGAGCTCCGTCATTGGAGGATGCTGGGTAGTGGGACGGGAGCAGAGGCAGCACAGCAAGGAGGAAGTAGGCTGCTGGGCACGTTTTTAAACTTGAATTTTTGTGTAAATAATGGGGGGTTTTCAAAAATGACTAACATATTAACCCCTTACCACCCGAGGACGTACATGCACGTCCCGAGCGGATGTCCCCGCTGGACAGACGACGTACATGTAAGTCCTGGAAGTCACTTTAAGTAATGGCAAAAAAGTTTGGCGGGCGTTAAGTGCTGGCCACGTGCACGTGCGGCCGGTCACTAAGGGGTTAAACTTTTTCGCTAAATGCTCTGTCTAATGAGCATTAGATATCTGTATGTGATAGATCCACTTTAAAGGATTAGTAATGTCTTAAAAGAATAAGAAGTAATATTGTAGATAATGCAAAAAGAAAGATCGGGGCAAGTCCCACCTCTAAAACCTTTATGGTTTGAAAGAGAGAACGTTTTAAAGTTTTCCTCTCCCTCACCTTTCCCTGACGTCAAGGTCTAGCTAACAGCAGGAGATCCTCCGGAGCTAAACTTTAATCAAAGTATTACTATCCCTTTAAAGTGTTAATCTGACAACTTTTTCTTTACAGAAATGACTAATAATTTAAGGTGCATCTTTTTTTATTTTCCTTCTTTAAGGCATTTCTTGCGATCGCCCAACTTTGATGGCTGGTTCAGAATGCGCAGGAAAGAGATGACCCAGAAGCTTGAGGCTCTTCACTTGGAAGCACTTTGTAATGAGGTAATGCCAGGCCCAATGTTCTGAACCTCCAATTACTGACATACACTGTTTTGGGGGCTGTAAAACAAAATGGTAAATGGAAAACAAATCTTCCTAAATGGCATGATGCCCGTAAAGCAGCAAAACTAAGGAAGCTGAAGAGATGCCATTCTAGGGCAAGCAATAAAAAACAAAACACACAAATTGATTTAAATCTTTTAACCCTTTGAGTGCCAGAGGGGTACGCGCAATGCGTTACGTACCCCTCTGACACTCTAAGGTTTAACCCCTTGATTATGTATTGTGACACAATTAATTGGAGACCTCTTGTCACATTCAGTGGGTTAAAATAAACGTTTAAATCAATTCGGATTTTCATGCATCTCGCTCTGTGCCATTGGTTTGTTTCAAAAGTGGTCCATGCTTGCTTACCACATGTGACCCTAAGGCATAGCTCACATTGGGCGACTGTTGCAGCAGAATAGATATCCTAGTTTTCAATGGCAACATTGCAAAGTTGCTGCAGCAAAGTCACCTGTGTGAACTAGGACACAGTACTTACCCAGCTACTCACCCGATCCCTTGGTCATTTCTGAAGGTGAATTTAGCACAGCTGCTGCTTCTGCTGCAATCGCCAAATGTTAATCAAGAGCTGGAGTAGGGAACAAGTAGTAACGTGTGAAAAATGAGCTGTATGAACAGAGGCAGTTGTGGAGCAATTTGGCGGCAAACCATCTGTGCCATAGGGAACATTTAAATATTTCCATTTTTATTTTTGTACTACTGTAAAAGCTTGTGTACACGGGCCAAGGTCCAGTGAGGTAAAGAGGCCTGTCCTGCTCTGCGTACTGCCGCTGCCTCTCTAGAGGCGCACGCGATGCAGTCATGTGCAGTAGAGACTGCCCGAACGCACAGCATGCTGGGAGTTCTGTGCTGGGAGCATTCTGTGCGTTCAGGCAGTCTCTACTGCACATGACTGCATCGGACAAACATTCTGGCGTTTTATATGATAGGATGGGGTTTTAAACACACTGCAGAGTATTGCATTAGTGTCCTTTCTAGGATTCAACAGGTTTAAAGGGTAAAAAATCATTGGGGAAATTTTATTCCCTACAGTGCAATTTACTCTACTTTTGTATCTGTTTATATGGCCAATTGGACATACAGATATAGGACAATATAAACAGTGGAAGGGCCTTGTTGCAGGTAGGAACTCTCACTTTCTTGATAGCTCTCATTCAAGAACCATCGTGCCCTGCAGCACTAATATCATGGAGGACAGGATTACATCTGGGCTTTTCATTCTTTAGGACTTGCTGATCTGGGTGCAAAAACACACAGAAGTTGAAGCGGTGGACTTGGTATTAAAACTTAAAAATAAACTGGTAAGTGTTAATGGGGAATGGCATTAAGTTTTGTATTTGAATCCAGATAGGGCTCTTCTATATAAAATTACAGGCTTCGGATACCTAGTTGGGTATTTAATGTATTAGAAGCACAGGAAGTTACAGATTTCTGTATCTGCAAGCTTCCGTGTGGCAGTCTGATTTTAATAGTGTTGTAGAGGTCAGAGGCTGTTTTGACCATGGGAGGATTTCACCGTGAGTCATGGGATATGAACGTCTGTGGTGGTTTGTGAGGCTGCGTGAACTAAACACACTGTCAAATGGAGCTCTGCAGCAAGAAGCAGCTGCTGACTTCAAAGGCAAAAAATAAATTTATATAGAAAATAAATAAATTAATACTTTTACTAGACTGGTCTATAAAGACCACATACTTAGGTTAGTCCTTCTGCTGAAATAATTAGGACGCATTGGTATATTTGAAGGATGGTGTATTTTTTATCATATCTATCATACACACGGCTCCTTCGCTCTTTTGAGGAGTTAGAGAAGGGACACTTTGTCCTTGAATTCTAGGTAGGCTTCACCATTAAGAATAGAGTGCAGATGTCACAAGCCATATCTGTAAGGCACTACTAATTTGGCTACTGTCTGTGTGTTGATACTGTGGTAGTAACTGAAACGTAGTGTTTCGTAGTTAGTTACGTGGGTATGAAGCCTCGGTCCAGTCCAACCTGACCCTAGGAGTTGATCAGAGGTTTCACTTATAACCAGGGAAACGTATAGCTTTGAACCACAGACTTACTTATTTAGCCCAGCCCGCATCTATCTGAGATGGGTAGTTTTTTTGTTTTTTTTTTAACAGTCTGCTGCCATGGAAAAAAGACCATAACATGCGATAGTTGTCCTGTAATTTCTTGGCAAACAAAATATAATCTGTTAACCGTGTGATGCTGTCATGGTCCCTAGGTGCAAGCACAGCGAGAACAAATACCTGTAAAATTGGAGACGTTAGAACGGCTGCAGGGACATGTGGACACCATCATACAGGAACTGCCTGAGGACTTGCAAGGAATCTTGCTCAAAACTACCCCGTCATGATGTATAGCGGTAAAGACACTGAGAATGCGCACAGAAGCACTACACCCACCCACTCCCGGGTAACAGGAATTCCAGAGCACAGCCGGAGTTCTCTCAGGAGAGGCTGAATGCACATTAACGTGCTGTTCACTGCTGACCTCTCCTACATTGATGGCTGTCATACATAGGCTTGGCCCTAATGAAAATCTCCTAAACCCAATGGAGGAGAAAAAATACATTGACTGCCAATAGGAGCAGCAATAGTATAGGTATTTTTATTAACTTTCTAATGTTGAACATTATAAAGGCTGGTTTTAGTACGGGGAGGGGGAGGAAGATATTAAAAGGTGCTGCATAGTTCAACTGCAAAATTTTTACTTAAATAAAAAATTTGTCTAGAGCTCAAGGTCAGTGGCAGCCAAAAAACAAACACTCGCACACTCAGACTCGCACACTCAGACTCGCACACTCAGACTCGCACACTCAGACTCGCACACTCAGACTCGCACACTCAGACTCGCACACTCAGACTCGCACACTCAGACTCGCACACTCAGACTCGCACACTCAGACTCGCACACTCAGACTCGCACACTCAGACTCGCACACTCTTAACCCATAGCCAATCAAATGTCAATACACTTTAACCCCTTGCAGGGAAACTCTGTGCCTGGGGGAACATTCTCTCTTAGGGAGCTCAAAGATTTGAATGTCTGTCTGCAGCTGGGGTGATGAATTGTAGTCCTGGTCCTTAAAGGGTTAAAAAAATCCAATAGTTCTTTCTCGGTTTGAGTTACTTGGATCTTTGGCGCAGGGGGTGGGACTATTTATCACTGGATTTTTAGTCAAATGTTATTAATCTTTTAAATGAAATTATCTTTCTTGAGCTGTGATTGAATGATTATGCGTTGTAATTTGGGGGAGCCACAAGTACTGGTTAAGAAGGTGAAGATCTGTGAGGATATTATACTAAAAATAACCCTGTTACATTAATGTCCTGTAAGTGCAGCTGATCTGTTTAATAACCCAATTACAGTAATATCCTGTAAGTGCAGCTGATCGGTTTAATAACCATATTCAGTATTTGCATTGATCTGATAGTAGTTTCAATTGGTTGGATACCTCTGGCACTCAAAAGGTCAGCGGAGGAAGGTTCACATTGCATGTTATCACAGACTTACTGTTCTGGCTGTCCTTTAGCCACATTATACAAGTACAGCCAGGTTGCATAATTTTGCTGAAAGCGGAACTTTCATCAAAATTAAATTGCCCACCAAATCCTTATTAACATAGCGATACGCATATACATACTGTTATTATGCTGCATGAGTCCGGCATTACTGAGAAATACAACTTGTTCGGCAGGCATCGGTGGCAGGGATCTTGCTATAGATGCTCTATGAGCCTGCACAGTCAGTCCCTTCTGGTACCTTAAGGTACAATGGAACTCCCCTCACCAATCCTGCAGGTGACCGGGACTGAAAACGCAGACTCACAGATGCCTTTTCTGCCAGATGTCTGCGGTGTTGCCTGCGGAATGAGTTGTATTTCTCAATAATGCTGGACTTATTCAGCATAATTAAAGTATTTATATGCGTATCACTATATTAATAAGGATTTGGGGGGCAATTTAATTTTGATGAAACTTCCGCTTGAAGATCAGACCAGCATAATCTAATCTGAAGACAGGTCCTCACTTTGGGATGTGTACCCCCTTGCCTGTGTTCCATATGCACCAGGAGTCCTAGTAACACATGCTGAGAAACATAGGTCTCCAGGCCTTCTACACAGGCTTTCAGGCGATCACCTCGCATGAACATGAGTGGTTCATTCAATTACTTTCACTTGTGTTTAATTGCTCAGATACACTGAGGGGACTCAAGGACAGGTTTAAGGTCCCTTGCTGTAGAGCAATTGTAGGCAACCTTTCTCTCCATCTATAAGAGTCTACAAATCACATTGTCTCCAACCAGCTAATGTCTAGGGATGATGGCCAGTTGTAGTCAACAGCAGCTGGTGAGCAACATTTCCTACAGTGCTTTAATTCCATAATTAAGTCTCTGTACAATGTGGGCATTTAATTCTACTGTTCAGATCTCCATCAAGCAGTGCTGCTGGCACAGCCCAAATCCGTATACACAATTCCATACCAGTCGTGCCAGAAGTGTGTGCATACGGTGAGATTTGGTGTCATGGTTGTTTAGGCTCCAGTCTGCTCCTTAATTACATGTTCATCAGAGCAGATCATGTGACAACCCTGACCTTTCTGCAACTGGCACCGAACCCTACTGGAGGCTGCCGTGCTGAGGAGGATTGGAGTAATTCTGGGAGAAACCAACTTTTATCCATAGAGGAAGAATTATTACCCTTGATTTTGACTGGGGCTTTGAACCCATTAAATTCGAAAGAGGTCTCGAAGGCATTACAAAGCAATTTTCTGGAGACCTATAGCATTCATTGGGTTAAAAAGCCGCATTTTAATAAGTGGGCTTTTTGGAATTTTTATTTGTCAACTGAGGTGCAGTTTGTTTGCTCCAGAATGATTCCTCTCCTCTTGAGTGTACAGCGGCTTCCACAGCAGTTGGCGCAGTGAAATTCTACCACTGTATCCTAAAGCAGAACGTATGTAATTCTGTCCATGATCGGCCTGTACTCCAGTGCTGAGGAATGTGTGGATCTCCAGCTGTTGTTGGTCAATACATTTCAGATAGTTTTTGGTCAGCTGAGTGTGATAAGGTAGTTGAAACACGGCTGGTGGTTATGCAGCCCTTAACCCTTCGAGTGCCAGAGGGGTTGCAACGCCTTGTGTTGCGTACCCCTCTGGCACTCAAAGGGTTAAAGTCTGTGGGGGAGGTGGTGTCTCCGCTATAAACGAGTACACTTGTATACCATACTACTGTAGCGCTGCAGATGTATTACTTTAGTTCATACTGACTTGTAGATGGTATCACAATTTAGTGTATTAAAGGGACACGCACATCCCTGATCCCTCTCAAAAATATGATAGGATTAAACTGCACGTAATGTGCTTAAATACTATATAACTTCTAATTCTAACTACCTTTATAGTTTAAACCTTTAAGGACCAGAGGGCATGTAATGCATCCTATAGAAAAGAAACAGTAATTACCTCTTTCTAATGCACCCCCTTCCCAGTTTCTTACGCTGGCCGGGAAAGATTTATGATCGCTATGAATCCGTGTTAAGTGGATCGGATCCCAGACGAAATGTTTAATTAGTACTGAATCTCATGTCCTTCAGTGGCAGATGTGATTATTTGTGGGTTGACCTCAAGCTCGTCATGCTGAATTCTACCTTAAAAACACTTCACTGGGAGAGACTTGAAGTCCTTCAGTAACAATCGTGCCTCACTCCAAGGACATGAGATCCAGAACTGATTAAAATGAAGCATTTACCTTACTTGAAGTTGACATATTTGAAAACTGCGTTAAGAACTGCCTATTTGTCATGTTACCCAAAAGACCAGCACGTGTACAGTTAAGGAGATATTCCTACTTGCTGTCATAGGCTAATGTGTGCTAATTGTGGTACTAGTGAGCTACCAGTGATGCTTCGTATGCTAATGAAGCATTTTCCCTGACTTGCCATATGCTAATGAAGCTTTGTGCAGTACTAGAGACCTGTCACTTTCACTTTTGCCAGACGTAAGTGTGAATTTCTCCTAAACTATAAATCAGCTGGACTTTTTTTTTTTTTTTTAACATGACATATAGGCAGTTTTTAATTAAGTTTTTTAAAATATGTAATGAAAATTCAAGGTGATCAATCCTCTTTAAAGATTAATTTTGTGGCATTAACTGATATAGATTTGATTAATAGTGGCCTTTAAGATCTTCTGTCCAGAATTAGGCAAGTCGACATCTATTTTTATGATGGGTTAGCATTTCTTTAAATCTTTAACCCCTTAACGTCCAGTGACGTGCAGGGCGGTCACTGCTGTTTTTGCCTAAAGGACCAGTGACGGTCCTGTCATGTCACGTATTTTTTTTTTCACAGGAACGCTGTGAGTAGCAGCAGGTACTGTAATTGACCTCTCCAAGACTGGAACAGTCACTATCAGTCTCCCGTTAGGAGTGCCGGCATACGTGATCAGTCACGTGTGCTGGCACGTCAAACTTCACTATGTGTCCTTAAAGGACCACACAACCTGGGACCGCTGGTCTTTAAGGGGTTAAAGAATAGAGGGATTTGGGACACACTGGGGGAGATGCACTAAGGAGTGATAAAGAGGTGCTAAAGTGGCGATAACTTCTCCAGTGATATCACTTCTCCAGTTCCTATGTTATTATATGGAGCCTATTCACTAAGATCTCCAAAGTAGGAGAAATCTTAGTGCATAGGCTCCATAGAATGACATAGGAACTGGAGAAGTGATATCACTGGAGAAGTCATCTCCACTTCATCACTTCTTTATCACACCTTGGTCCATAACCCCTATTGCTTCACAATTCGTTACAAATCTCTCTTTAAAGGGTTAAAAGGCTGGTCTGGTCACCGTACTCATGCACAGCTGCCTATACATCTATATGAAGTGCAGTTTATCCCAGGTTTTGGGGCTCTTGCTCATGAAATGACGTTTAGACCTTCTGCCTGGGACCGCGTGATGAATTATAAGGATGTGGATAATTTCTTTTTACTAAAGTCGTACTTGCCCGTGTGTATAAAAGCAGTTATTCTGGAGTAAACCAACTGCCATCATAGGGGACAAATACATTTTCCTGTAAAATTAAATTGGGCTTTTAACCCTTTGCATGCTAAAGAGGTCGCCAATGCTTTGCAATATATCGGAGACCTAGCTAGCATTCAGGGTGTTAAACAGCCCTATTCAAGTGCATGGGAATTTAGGAATTTTTATTTGCGCAGAATAACTCCCGTTTGCGTTATATGAATGTGGGCCTCGGTCCGTTTTACTTACACGAATAATGAATTGATTTATGTGTGTACAGAAATGCACATGACTTGTACTGACCATATTCCAGAATCACTGTGGTTATTAGGGACATCATATCTATATTCACCAAACAAAAAAAAACAAAAAAAAAACCTTTAACCCCTTAACGACCCTTGACGGACATAGAACGTCAAGGGTCAATCTGACTGAACGACCCATGACATACTATGACTGTCATGGAGTTCCGGGCTCCCCCCGCGGCTGCACGCCGTTCGGGGAGTCCGTAAACAGAAAAAGAAAAAAAAAAAATGCTCTGCGGTTCTTCAGTCGCGTCGCTGCTACAATCGGCCGGTCGTTAAGGGGTTAAGGACCAGTGGGGTGTGCTACTCATTGTTTTGCAATGTGTTGCTCACCCCTCTGGTCCTTAAAGGGTTAATTCGTCAGACTGACACTTCATCTGGCTAATTTTTTTTGGTGACTTTTATTTTTTCTTACAGCTGTGTTCTGGGAGCGAAAGAGGGAATCATTACTGAGCAAACTTAACCCTTTGATACCAGGGGGTACACCCCCCATTGCTTTGCAATGCATAGCGTACCTCTCTGGCACTCAGTGTTAAGGGACCGATGAAAATGTCCCAATTAGTTGAATGGGGCTTTTAACCCCTTCAGTGCTAGGGAAGTCTCCAAAACAAATGAGTGGGGAATTTTAATTTGTTCCCTAAGTTGTTTTTTTTTTTTTTTTTTTTTTTTTCTCCAGAATTGTTCTTCTCTACCTTCTTAAATACGGCCTAATGTCCCTTTAAATTTTGGAGTATGTGGACGCTTCTGATATTTGTGATTACATGTTAAACTGAATATTGGTTGGTACAAACTACAGCTATAGACGTTAGCTTGAAAAGTCAAATACATTCATTTGTAATGATGGAGGACTGCAACGCAACCATTACGGACAATGGGTGGGTACCGCTATTCCAGAGAGGGGCAGGCCATAGGGTTCCAGTATCATGGTTCAGGCCTCAGCTCGGCCTGCTACTCTTGCTCTTTTTAACTGGTGTCACCATTTGTAGCATGTAAGGGGTTAAATTATTCTTCGGGAAAGGTGATAAGGGATATAGAGCTGGACATTTCTGGTGTCTGACCATTACAAGCAGTGAGCAATTTCAGATTTAATGACTTCATTTTTGCAGCATTATCAGGTTTTGCTTTTTAATAATTAAATGAAGCAGTTTAGGAACACACTAGGAACAAATCTGGAGAGGACCATCTGCACCACAAAGAGCAAAAATTCAACAAATCCCCATAAATTAAATGTGACTTAAAGCGGAACTACCACTATAGGTAAAGTCGCTCTGCAATAATTAGGCAGGTGGCGACTAGCTTAATAATAGTTATATTACCTCTCAGAAAGACAAGATTCTACAGAAATCGTTAATCTTCGGAAACTGACGGCCATATTAGCGATGTCTGCATGCCTGCGCCTTCAGTCCCTTCCGGTGCCTTTTGGCTTCTTAATGGAGACAGGGAATGACAGCGCAGGAGCGCAGACAAGATGTCTGCACTGATATCTGGATTCCTGTCTCAGAAGATTGAGCCGATTCTAAAGAAATCCTTATTCAGAGAGGTAATGTAACATAACTATTGTTAAGCTAGTCACCACCTGCCTAATTATTCCAGAGCGACTTTACATATGGTGGAAGTTCCGCTTTAACACCTTCAATCCTACGGAGGTTTGAGCAATACCTTGGAGACATCTAGCTTTCAAATGGTTAAAGTGACAAGCAACACTTTTGACTTTACATATACAAGTTGATTACCAGATTGAAACTCCTAAAATGTGACATTAAAGAGACCTATCACCTATACTATCACTGGTGATTTCGATTGTCCTTTCAAACTCACCTACTTGTTGTATTAGTTGTTGTTTTTTTTTTTGTTTTTGTTTTTTTATACTGATTTGCGTTATTTAGATAGATAAGTGATGCTTATTAAGGCATTTTGTGCAGGTACTATTGCCCAGGTTTATAAAGGCAAACTGCACATATTCTGGAATAAACTAATTTCTTTGTTGTCCAATACAGGTTACTGGTAACTTCTCGTAGGCGATCAGCCCCTTTAAGTAGGCAGGAACAATTCTGAGAAGTGACTGCTGAGTGGAGCCTACCTCCTCTCCTTGGCTTGCAGCTAGCCAATCCCCAGCCAGTAAGGTTTGTTCCTTGGTCAAGACCCAAGGCAAGAAAACAGTTCTGCTATAGTTTTAGGTTTTTTATTATTTTTCTGTTAGATATGGAATACCACCATTAGGCGGATTACCATCACTGACAATTCCCATCACCCAATTGTGGATAGCTCAGTTTACCAGGTGCTTTTGTGGACCTAAGCCCTGGAGGGGGGGAATCTTGGCTGCAAGTTCTTTCCCCAGGAGTTGCCCACTGAGGCTTCTTCTTGATATATGGTAATCTGAAGACAGAAGACCTTCTGAAAAAGGTGAGCACCCTTTGAGTGCTTAGGTCCACGTGTCCCTTGCTTCCCCTCCGCACAGGGGTCTCATTTGGAGTTCCTATTACATACGCATGCACTCATTGGGTTTATCTGTATGTCTGTGAGGTGTTTGGAGCAAGTTTCTTTGGTAGCTGAACCCTTTTGTTGCTGGTTAGCACCTTTTTTGGGGGGTCTTTGGGCACTTTCCCTACTGGGGCCAGTGTTTATTGAGTCTGCTGTTCAGTTCTTGTGGGCTTTTGAGTGATTTTACATTTTGGTATTCACCTAGTTTACTTTATGTTCCGTGCCTTTAAGGCATGCGTTTGCCGCATAGACGCCATTGTTCCATTCACTTCTATGGGACTTTACAGTTTGGGACATATCTCTGCAAACGCTAAACATAGCGAGGTCAGAGGTAGCTCATTTTGTGTGTTTGCCCTTGCTTTGCCATCCGGTCAACTTTCTGGGAATGTTGGGAGCTTTAGGGGTCTTCAGGCACTGTTGGGGTACTCTGTTAGCGAAACTACGTTTCCCATCAGCACTCGCTTCGCGTGCTCGTTTCTGATTGTCTCCCGTTGCGGCAGCCATTTTGTGTATTCGCAGATCGAGTATCCTGTGCAGGGCTTGGACTCTCCTCCGCAGTTTAACCCTTCGCCTGCCAGATCTTAATTAGCATTTCTGGGGTGCTTTATATATCATACACACTATTTTGTGGGTGTTTTGATACTTTGACCGTTTGACTCTGTGAGAATATCTACTCCGTTAGACTCTGGGGCTAAACCTAAGGCTAAGGATACTGGGGTGTCTGTGTCCCTCATTGCTCCTCATATCACTCAGGGTTACCTAGAGAATATTCAGGTCATGTTTGCCCAGCACGCGCTGCTGCCCCTGAATGCCCTGCAGGGACCTCCAGCCATACACTAGAGCCAGTACGGATGCAAGAGTTTAAGGTTACTACCAGGGACCTCCGGTCCACCTTACAATTCCTTCCATCTACTTTACAGGGGGTCTTCCACTTGTGTCAGGCCTCTGCCCCTATCAGATCTTCCCTGCCTGATATGTCTGATTCCTCTGAGGAGGAGTTATTGGTGGAATCTGATGATGATGATGATGACTGTTCAGCTGTTCCTTCATAGTTTTTTGGGGACCTCTTTGAGGCTGACCCTGTCCCCTCAGCTGAGGGCCTGATCAGGGCTGTATTGGACACCCTGAACATTCCCTTGGTGCAAGAGGTTTCTTCTGACCCCTCTGATGTGTTCCAGAAGCCTGCTCGACCCCATACTTGTTTTCCACCTAAACCCACCCTTGACTGCTTGGTTTCTGAGGAGTGGAAGTTTCCAGACAAGAAACCATCTGTGTCTAGAAAGTTGGCTAAGCTTTACCCATTCTCTGAAACGGCTCTAACACAGTGGGTCCATTCCCCCAAAGTGGATGCCCCAGTTTCCAGGCTTTCTATGTCCACTGCTTTGCCTGTGGCTGACGCCTCTGCTCGCAAAGACTGGACTGATAAGAACCTTTAGACCTCTCTCAAGGCTAATTTTTGCGATGGCTGTGTCTGCCCTCCACCCTGCCTTTGCTGCAGCATGGGTGAATAGGGCTGCGGCTGTTTGGACTGAAGAGCTCAATTCAGCTGTCCGTCAGGGGGCCCCTACTGCTGACATGTTGCAGCTTTTCTCTAACATTGCTGAGGTTTAGCATTATGTCTCTGCTGCCCTGTTTGACGCCATGTGTATGGTTGCTAGGGCATCTACCATGTCTGTGGTGGCTAGACTTGCACTTTGGCTCAAGATCTGGTCTGCTGACACTGCCTCCAAGAAGGCTCCTCCCTGTTTGGGCCTGAGCTCCAGGCCACTGGAGGCAAGAGTACTCACCTGCCTGTGGTCCTGAGGAAGAAGGCGCCTGTCAAAAGGAATCTGCTTATTCGTTCCTTTCAAGCAGGCTCATGCCATGCGACCCAGACAGTCCCTCAGACTCCGCGCCCCTCATCCAAGCCTAAGCGGGAAAGGAGATCCAAGTCCTCCAAAGCCCAAGGCTTCCAAACCTCCTTCTCCATGAATCACCGAATCCGGGTCTCCACCCGCAGTTAGGTGGCCGCTTACGCCACTACCTCTTGGCTTGGCAGGCCTCTGTGGCAAACCCGTGGGTTTTACAGGTGGTGGCTACGGAGTTTAGGATTCCCTTCACCTCCCTGCCTCCTCCCATGACCTTCTTTCTCCTTTCAGAGCAGAAAAGCGCCACCTTTTCGAGAGAGATATACAGGCCCCTCTGGACAAGGCGGTCCTGGAACCAGTTCCTCCTCAGGAGAGGGGCTTGGGATTCTACTCCAACCTCTTTGTGGTTTCCAAGAAGGAGGTGGCTATTGTCCCATTTTGGATTTGAAGGATCTCAACTGCATTGTGGTCAGGTCCCAATACCGCCAGGAGTCTCTGCGCACAGTGATAGCGGCCATGTCTCCTGTGGAATTTCTGACCTCTCTGGATCTTCAAGATGCCTATCTGCACATCACCATTCATCTAGAGAGTCGACAATATCTCCACTTTGCCTGAAACCTACGGCATTTCCAGTTTTCAGCCCTCCCTTTTGGCCTGACCACGGCTCCTCAAGTCTTCAACAGAGTCATGTGAGCCTTGATTTCCGTCCTGCATCGGAACAGCATCAGAGTCACTTCATATATGGATGACCTCCTTCTGAAGGCCTCTTCTCCAGAACCCCTTCATCAGCAGGTGCAGGATTGCATTCATGCTCTCTCCCATCCTGGTTGGATCATCAATCTGGATAAGTCATTGTTCTTTCCCACAGGGGATGGTCTTTCTGGACCTCCTCTTCCACACTCTGAGAGGGATGGTGTTTCTCACGAACGAAGTGGCTCACCAGATAGCACTGAAGGTCCAGGCTATCCTGTTTCAGGATCCAGTTACAGCCAAGAAGTTGTCATCCTTGGTGGGGAAGTTCATTTCCACCATAGAAGCAGTTCTGTTTGCCATTGCTCACACAAGGGAACTTCAGAGGTTTCTTATCCTGGCATGCAGGGGTCGACCAGATCTCCTGGGAAGAGCCCTCTCTCTTCCTCTTCATGTGGAACAGAGCTTCTCATGGTGGCTCAACCTGAACAATCTCCTTAAAAGCAGACCCTTCCTGGCCCCCTTCTGGACCACAGTGACTATGGATGCCAGCCATTCCGGATGGGGAGCGTGCTGAGGCACTTCAGAGTTCAGAGCCAGTAGTCTCAGGAGGAATCTCTCCTTCCCATCAACGTCTTGGAGCTTCGGGTGATATTTCATGCCCTACGTCACTGGACACGCCACCTGGAGGATTGCCCAGTCAGGGTACAGTCGGACAACGCCACAGCGGTAGCCTAAGTCAACAAGCAAGGCGGCACAAGAAGTCTCACAGCTTGGCTAGAGGTCAAGGCTATTTTGTCATGGGCAGAGGAGCATGTCCCTGGAATTTCCGCAGTTTATATTCCTGGCTTAGACAACGTTCTGGCAGACTTCCTCCGCCAACTCACAGTGGACAGCGGAGAGTGGGAACTGCATCCAGAGGTGTTCAACCTCATCATCCAGCAGTGGGGTCTTCCATGCATTGATCTTTTGGCGCAACCCGACACAACAGAAAGTTTCCAACGGATCCCTTGACTCTGCAGCAGATGCCTTGTCGATCCCATTGACCTTTCCTCTGGCATATATCTTTCCTCCTGTTGAACAGGGTGCTACGGAAACTGAGACTGGAGCGCTGCCCAGTCATTCTGATTGCTCTGTACTGGCCTCGACAGGCTTGGTTTCCAGAGCTTCTGGACCTCTCGGTGGAGGAACCTCTTCGACTTCACCCCCTGTCCAGACCTTCTTCTACAGGGTTACCTCTGGAAGGAAGATGTTCATCGTCTGGCTTTGACGGCATGGAGATTGAATACTCCATTTTGAAGAAGAATGGATTTTCTTCTGGTGTGGTGAGTACTATGCTTAGTGCCCATAAGCCTGTTTCCTCTAAGGTCTACCATCATGTTTGGTCTACCATTCTATCTTGGTGTGCTGACAAGAACCTGTCTCAGGATTCTGATCTTCATACAGTTCTTCCCTTCCTCCATGATGGTGTGGATAAGGGTCTCAGTCTGAGCTCTCTTAAGGTTCAGACTTCTGCACTCTGTCTTCTTTCAGAGGCATCTTGCTATCATTCCTGATGTCAAGGTTTTCTTCCAGGGTATTTCTCATACACGTCCGGTGTTTGTCCCATGTTCCTCAGTGGGACCTTAACCTGGTGTTGGGAGTACTACTACATCCTCCCTATGAGTCTTTGGCTACCATTCCTCTACGTATGCTGACGTGGAAGATGGCCTTTCTCCTGGCGATTGTTTCTGTTCGTGGAGTTGCGGAGCTGCATGGTCTTGTAGACCACCCTTTTTGTTCTTTCACAAGGACGAGGCGGTGCTTCGCACCTCACAAGAGTTTCTCCCAAAGGTGTTGTCTGAGTTCCACATTAATCAGAAGATTGTGGTTCCTTCCTTCTGTCCTAACCCTATTTCTGACAAAGAGAAGGATCTTCATCTGTTGGATGTTGTTCGTCTCAAGTTATTTGTGCATCACTCAGTCTGACACTGTCATTCCTGAGGGTCCTAGGGCAGGGAAGCCTGCTTCCAAGGTAACCTTTGCTTCTTGGATCAAGTCCATGATTCATAAGGCTTACAAACTTAGGAGCCTGTTCCCTTCAGGGTGTCGGCTCATTCTGCGAGGTCTATTGGGGCTTCTTGGGCCTACAAGAACCAGGCCTCAGCTGATCAGTTGTGCAAGGCAGCCACTTAGTCGTCTATGCATACTTTCTCAAAACACTATTGTGTGGTTGTGCTGGCATCGACTGATGCCAGTTTTGGGAGGAAGATCCTAGAGGAAGCCTTGCCTGTCTAGGATCTCTTTAGTCTCTCAGTACTTTCACTTTTGAGCCCAGTTGGCTCTAGTTCGGTGTGTTGTATACCAGTTACTGGTGTCTGTTTACCCCTGTTTGGTGTATGTTGACACCTTTTGGTTAGTGTTGCGCTATTCATGATCTGTAGGTTCATTGGTGCTCTGGTGACTTTGGGGGCCTGCACCTGGCTCTTGCCTTTCTTCCGGCCCTGGGGAACTTAATGGTTGGACATTCCAAAGTTACCAGTAACCTGTATTGGACAACAGAGAAAATGGGATTTTAGTCTTACCTGTTAAATCCTTTTCTCTCAGGTTACTGGTCTCCCACCCTGTCAAGGGACCATGTTTGGCTCTCCTGTGGCCTAATGTGGGTGTCCTTTCGGGTTCATGCTCGCAGGAGTCTTCTGTTACCATCTTACTACCTAGTCAATAGTTAGTCTGCAAATCTTACTGGTTGGGGATTGTCTAGCTGCAAGCTAAAGAGAGGAGGTAGGCTCCACCCAGCAGTCACTTCTCAGAATTGTTCCTGCCTACTTAAAGGGGCTGATTGCCTACCCAAAGTTACCAGTAACCTGTATGGACTAAGAGAAAAGGATTTAACAGGTAAGACTAAAATCCTATTTTTACCATTGGGGACAAATAAAAATGATTGCTGAATGAAATCTGTCTTTTAACCCCTTGAATGCTAGCGAGGTTTCCAGTACATTTTAAAGCATTTGGGGGGGGTTAAAAAAAAAAAAAAAAGCTGTATACAAGAACATGGAAATTTATTTATTTTTATTTGTCCCCCTATAGTGGAGTCAGCTTACTGTAAAATAACTCCGCTTCATGTATTAACCCTATCTTACTTCCACACTCACTGATACTTTACCCTTTGAATTCGAAGAGAGAGGCAATCCGCTGTTGAGCAGTGTCAGTCATTTTTTTTTTTTTTAACCCCTTAACAATTCTGTGGGTTGCTGTGTAACAGTCCTGGCACGTCAACGGTTGTTAAGGGACACAAATTCTACTTTTCTATGTAAAAGAACTGATTTATACAACACACATGTTTCAGAATCAGCAAGAGAGTTTGTTGTTTTTTTTTTGTTTTTTTTTTAAAGTAGATCAGGTCATTTTAACCCCTTTCAGTGCCACAGGGGGTATTCAGCACATTGCTTTGCAGTGCGTTGGATACCCCTCTGGCAATCAAAGGGTTAATGTTGTCTAAATCTGTGCAATGTATTAGCGTCTGCAGCATACAGAGCAATTATGCTGCAGGAATAGTTACACTGTATCACTATCCTTGCTTTTCACGCTCCGTAACAAAAAAACCTTTCTGGAAACGGAGACTCTTGAGATCTCTGTCAGGGACATAAAACTTATAGCCCTGTCTATATAGAGAGATATATAAAAATGGGTGAAGACCGGGGGGGGGGGGGGGGGGGGAAGTATAGTAAATATGACTTGGCAAATTATGCTTTAGAAACTAGGTAAAGTCAAAAAGGTTGACTGTCCCTTTAAATCATTGGGAATTTGTATTATTGCTGCTTGGTTTGCCATACAATTGCTTTATTTTCGGTCCTTGACCATATGGCCCTTACAGACATTGTAAGTAACTATATAGCACAGCAGTGTGACTCAGAAGAAAGCAAGACATGACCACAGTGTCGCTGTATGCGGCTGCTCGCCTACATTTCCTGCCCTGTGTTCTTTGGTAATCTGCTCCTGTTTAGCTTGCGGAATCCGATCCTTGATATGCAAATACAGCAGTTTTGGAGCAAGCCAGCTGCACCATGGGAGACAATTATTCCTAATATTGTAACATTTTGTGTGTGCCAGAGGGGTACGTAATGCACTGTTAACCATGGCACTCAAGGGGTTAAATGGGGTTTTTAACGCCTTGAATGTGGCCTGCAATGGGTTAAATACCCAGCGGAAATGAATTGTGAATTTGGGAGTCTTTACTCCTGACTGTGGTACAGTTGCTTTGCTCCTGAATTGCTCTTTAGGTTATTGAATAGGCCCCGCAGCGCTCTGTGTAATAGAACACCATTTTGTTGCATTCTCAGAAGCCTTATGGAGAGAGAAACTGTTACCATATTTTATACACAATTTGTATTTTAATATTCTTACATTTTGTATGCAAACATGTTACATAAAGCTATAATTTGATAACGAATCTGTATTTTATTTAGCACACCTCTAAACATGAATGTTTTTCTATGAGAGCCTTTGTTTAAAGTGGATCTGTCGCATATAGAGAAGTAATGCTTATTAGTTAGAGCATTTAGCGTAAAAGTTTAACATGTTGCTCATTAAAAAAAAAAAAAGTTATCTGCGCAAAAATTGATGTTTAAAAAGTGTCCAGCAGCCTACTTCCGCTTGCCGCACAGAGGCTGCTCCCGTCCCACTACCCAACATCCTCCGATGATGGAGGATGTCTGTCTCTAAACCGGAGCGATCTTATTGGCTAGATATCGATCTCTGCTAATGAGATCACTGCAGCTTAGAGAAAGAAAGCCTCTGTCAGTGGAGGATGCTGGGTAGTGGGACGGGAGCAGAGGCAGTGCTGCAAGTCGCAAGTAGGCTGCTGGGCACGTTTTAAACATTAAGTTTTGCACAGATAACGTTTCTTTTTTTAAATGAGTAATATGTTAGAGCATTTAGTGAAAAAGTTTAACTAATGAGCATTCCTTCTCTATATGTGATAGATCCACTTTAACCTCTCGGGTGCTGAAGAGATTACCACTACACTCTCCAGCAGCCGAAACCTTCACCCTTTTAGTTCCAGGGAGGAATGCAATGCATTCTTTTGCAGTGGGGTTGTATACCTCTCTGGTACTCAGATGGTTAAAGGGTTACTGATGCCGAGCACGTGTGTTATAAGAGACGACACTTAGGGATGTTTGATGTATGTAATGTTGGGGTTTATTTAACCCTTTGTGTGCCAGTGTAGCATGCAACGCATTGGATTACCCCCTGGAGCAAATCGGCTTCACCACAGGGAACAAAAAAAAAAAAAAAAAAAAAAAAAAAACATTTAAAGGGATAATAATGTTTCACAAAAACAACAGCTCCAGTTAATCTTCATAGTATTTGGGCCATGGAGAGTGTTATTTCATTACTGTCAGAGTTGTAGTTCAAGAGTAATTGAATGATCAAGTATCCCCTTCCCACCCCTTTTTAGCTATTGTAAGCCGCCTCCCCTCAGATGTGGAATCTGGTTTCTTGACCAGACAGATAACAGCAGGGGACAATCTTCTTACTGTGAGAACAATGACAACCCTACCCCCATTGACAGTTTTTTCCACTTTTTTCCTTATCTTAAGTGAAGATTGTCCCTCTCTGCAATCCAGTTTGACACCTCCCTGCTGCTCTGAGCTGAGCAGTGACATCAGTAAAAGGGGCGGGAGGGGGTTACTTTATCATTCAATTACTCTTGTACTACAACTCTGACAGTATTGAAATAACACGCTCTATGGCCCAAATACTATGATTAATTAGAGCTGCTTTTATTATGAAACATTACTATGACTTTAAAACAATGGGTATTTGGGT
Source organism: Rhinophrynus dorsalis (assembly GCA_037306005.1). Classification (NCBI taxonomy): domain Eukaryota; kingdom Metazoa; phylum Chordata; class Amphibia; order Anura; family Rhinophrynidae; genus Rhinophrynus; species Rhinophrynus dorsalis. The sequence continues at coordinate 22,411,071 of CM074722.1, forward strand.
AAGTTAAAACTCCTTAATTGTATATCTCTCCAACGCATCCCTTTGCAACGCACTGCAAACTTCTAGAGCCTTCAAGAGTTTAAAATCCCTGTTTAAATCAATGGGGATTTTTAATTTCTGAATTTTAGGAATGGCAGGCAAAGTCAGTTTGTTCTGTTCTATTCTGTCAGTAACGCAGATTTCAATTCTTTGTTGTATCCTGATTGGTTTATAAAATTATCCAGTCAGAATACTTCTGCATATTCTGCTCTGTATAGTTTGAGATTAACCACTTAACGACCGGGGAATCCGGACGCGACTTAACGACCACAGAGCAAATTTTTTTTTTTTATTGCTCCGTTGCGTTCCGGACTCCCCGAACGGCGTGCAGCCGCGGGGGGAGCCCGGAACTCGATGACGGTCATAGTATGTCATCGGTCGTTAAGTCAAATCGACCCTTGACGTACTACGACAGTCAAGGGTCATTAAGGGGTTAAACCAAAAACAAAACAAATGAAGGCCTAGATTACATTGCAGTTAAGTGCTTAACCCTTTTAATTTTATCAACTGCAGTGACATCCAGGCCTAAAACCCCTTTCACACAGGAGACAAAAAAAAAAAAAAAAAACTATAGGAAGGACAAAAAAAAAAAAAATCCTACATTAATCATAAAACCACAAAACACAAATTGTGAAACATTGGGGGAGACGTATAAAACTGTGCCAAAAGTTTTAACACCTAATTTGTGGGAGAGGCGAAGATTTTTGAAATTATTGCCAACTCTCATTTTTTTTATACATCTCTCCCATTGTGGGGCATTTCACACAAGAAACCTGCACTACTGTTCTCTGACAGAGACGCAGCATACTGCAACTTTCTTCAGACAATGCCGTAAGGCCGCTTCAGATTTGTAGTATGGCTTTCTGTTCAATCGCATTGAAATCGTGCAACTGTTGCAGGTAACTGCATTTTCCCGTTCTTTTTATCATTTCAGTTTCTATTGAAAGAATGGGATGCTGGGAAAACAGTGATACACTGTAGCACTAACAACGCTCCAACCGTTTCAGTTGCTTCAAAAAAGTTGCACTACAAAGTCACATGTATGAAAGGGGCCTAAGTGTGATCTTTCTAATAATTTGCTCTTCAACCCTTTGAGTGCCCGAGAAGTATTCAGCACATTGCGTTGCATACCTCTCTGGCACTCAAAGGGTTAAATGGTATTCAAAATTTCTACAGGTCTCTTATGTGCATTTTTAATGGCTATATATGTATATATAAAATGTGGTTAGTTTGTTGAAAAAGCAACGTATTGCTGCCAGTGGGATAACTTTCAATGACTTTTTTTTTTTTTTTTACTGTAGACTAAAACACTGTATAATCTCCTACAGAGCATGTTAACTTTGCACTGAACCTAACCAGCCACTGCATTAAAGAGTGTATTTTTCTAAACCTCCATAATAAAGACCTCACTTCATGTACCCTACTTTGTGATTGTGTATCTGTTTGGAAACAGACAGTAACGTCTTAGATAAAATGTAATCCAGAAAAAAAGATGTTACAGTGTTAGCCAGTGGAGTAGATAGGATTCAGTGTAGCAAAAAACTCACAAGAGTGATATAAAGGTGATAGTGTTTAATGGCTAACTGAGGACATAACAAGCGCAAGCTTTCAGGACACTAAGGTCCCTTCTTCAGGCTTGGGTTATCAAACAAAGCTAGAATAACACTGTGTTTATATTTACATAGTATGTCATACATTTGAATTGCAAGTGCAAGCTTTCAATTAAAGGGATAGTAATGTTTCATAATAAAAACAGCTCTAATTAATCATAATAGTATTTGGACTTTAGAGAGTGTTGTTATAATTCTGTCAGAGTTGTAGTTCAAGAGTAATTCAATGACAAAGTATCCCCCTCCCTCCCCTGTTACTGATGTCACAATGTTCAGCCAGAGCAGAAGGGAGGTGCCCAGGAAGACTGCAGAGAGGGACAATCTTCAATTAAGATAAGGGAAAAACCTGAAAAACTTGTCAAGGGGGGCAGGGCTTTCATTGTTCTCATAGGAAGAAGATTGTCCCCTTCTGTTATCTGTCTGGTCTATGGACTGGATTCCACATCTGAAAAGAGATGGCTTACACTAGGTAAAAGGGGCAGGAGGGGGAAACTTTGCTTGTGAATATCTCATAAACCATAAAGGTTTTAGAGATAAGACTTGTATCATTCTTCATGTTTTTTAATGCCTACAAAATAAAATAAAGTTAAAACGAAGTATTACTATCCCTTTAAATACCAGTACCCTTATCCTTTATAATAATTCGCTAAGGAATGTGCACAGAGAGGACTCTGGTCTGAATTTGGAGCACACTACTCCGTATCAGCCGTGGAGCGGGCAGTCTGTACTGCGCATGTCTGCAGCGCGTGCAACTGTCTCTACTGCACATGATGGCTTCTGACAAACATCCTTAGCGAATTATTATTATATAGGATAAGGGTACTGGTATTATTTGAGTTTATGCCATCAGATCCAGGTGCTTTATTCACCATAACTTTTTCCTGTCTCTTTTTGGACTTTGTCATCTGTAAGCATGATTGAGGAAATTCTGTGATGTTGTCTGGTTGCCCATAGTCTGCCATTGTTGCTTCCTTTGTGCTTGAAAGTTTATCAAAAGGTACAAAATCTGCATGCTGTTTTATAAAGGACACGATCATAAAACATGTACCATACTTGATCAGAGGTACTGTTGGTGGATATTCAGTCATTTATATCTACAGTGCCACCCAGCAAAGGGCATGGTGCAGTCATGCACTGTAGAGACTGCCCGCATCATGGCTGATACGGATTGGTGAACTCCAAATTCAGACTGTAGTCCTCTCTGCGCACCTTCTGTGCACAGAGAAGACTACGGTCTGAATTCGTACCTCCCCGCTCCATTATCAGCCACGACGCAGGCAGTCTGTACTGCGCATAACTGCAGTGCACACAGCCGACTGTACTGTGCATGACGGCTTCTGAGAAACCTACATTTAGCAAATTATTGTATTGGATACTTTATTTGTATTTCATCTCATAGTCTGTCAGTAGCTGTTTCAGTTTACAGTCTGATAAACTAAACTGATCCTTACTAAACCCGATTTTGTGAGACTCTGTGTCTTAGAGGCAGACTGCAGTAGCGATCGCTATATACAGCAAACTGCAGATGCAATTCATAGATACCTAGATATACTGGAGTGCTCTATGAAGGACCCATATCTGGGTAACTGTCTTTACAAATGTACAGGCAGTTATTCCTAGGGTATACTTCCCCTTTAAAAAAAAGTGTTTTATTCAAAAATAGTATGTATCTGCTTGGATGACCTTTTCACGTTAAAGTGTGACCGGTACCTGGAGAGTGTTGTGTTACCTGATATTGTGAGATTAAGTTGTACCAAGGTTTATTTTACAGAGTGCGAGAGATAAGAACCGCAAACACAAGAAAATCAAAAGTACAATGTCTGCCAGACGTCCGGAACTGAAAATGACGCTGCATAATCACCACTCTGAGGGCCAAAGTGCTGTGACGTTTTATTCTGTTCCTACAGGAGCAAACTTGGCGACATGTCGGAGGTGGGATTTTCAGCCTCAAAATTGCTTCTGTCATTTATTGGTACGCCAACAACAACTGACAGGAGCCATTTTGGGTTTGAAAAGCCCAACCCCGGGGGTAAATAAAACTGACCCCCGCTTCTGTCAGAAGAAAGAAACACAACCCAGAAGTTGTTGACGCAATGCTGCTAACTTTGAGCGTTTTATGTACAGCATCCGTGTACCATGATGGTGTATGTCAGTAGCATGTGCAGCACAATGACACTGAACTGTCAGACTTGCAGAGGCACAGTGCTATCTATTCATTGGGATCAGAGTTAGGGCAGCAGGGGCCCACACACTCTAGTTCTTCTCCCCCCTCATCTGTTGGGACTCTCAATCCAGCCCCAGCTTCATTGGCAACTCTGCTACCCGGGGAGAGGTTGGAAATGTCCCCAGCATCTAACAGTTTATCAAAGTAACAGTTGTTGAGGCTGAAAAAACGACATGTCCAGCCCATGCCAAACCACCGCAACTGATCCAGAGGAAGGCGAAAAAATTGAAGCCATTTCCAATTTAGCCCCAAGTGGGTAGAAAGACTCCTTCCCTGGATCAACATCCTATCTGCTTTGAAGCCAACTGTCATAATTCTCAGTATTGTTCTGTGCTAGAGAGGTGTCCATTGCATATTTGAAAGCAGTTACAGTATTTGCAAATACAGCATCGCGAGGCAAAGAACTCAATACCTTTACTGTGCTTACTGTACAAAAAAAATAAATCCCTGCTTTTGTTTTAGTGGATGACCTCATTTTTGGCGCTGCTGTTTGAGTAAATAATTAATTGGATAGTTCTTTGTATTGACCTTGACTATATGTGTAAATGATAATCATATCACCCCTTAGACGACTCTTCTCTAATGTTGTCATCCAGTGATCTTACCCCCACCTCCGTTTTACGGTTCGCTCCCCTCTGCGCTGTTGTTTTCCTCTCTTCTTGTTGCACGCTCGCATCTTAGCCTCGCCGCGGCATCGTGCTTCCGGGTTTCGTCCATCATCGCGGATGACGTCACGGCTTGGCGGGTATTTCTTTCAGCGTCCTCAGTCTTCCGGTGCACTGTCACAGTCTTCAGATAGAGCTAGGTCCTCTTCTTCTTGTTAACTTGGATGTCCTGTGTGCTTTTGTTATCCCTCTAGTTGATCCAGTGTATGACCTTGGCAATCCTCTGACCATCCCTCCAGTTGATCCAGTGTATGACCTTGGCTATCCTCTGACCATCCCTCCAGTTGATCCAGTGTATGACCTTGGCTATCCTCTGACCATCCCTCCAGTTGATCCAGTGTATGACCTTGGCAATCCTCTGACCATCCCTTCAGTTGATCCAGTGTATGACCTTGGCTATCCTCTGACCATCCCTCCAGTTGATCCAGTGTATGACCTTGGCAATCCTCTGACCAACCCTCCAGTTGATCCAGTGTATGACCTTGGCAATCCTCTGACCATCCCTCCAGTTGATCCAGTGTATGACCTTGGCAATCCTCTGACCATCCCTCCAGTTGATCCAGTGTATGACCTTGGCAATCCTCTGACCATCCCTCCAGTTGATCCAGTGTATGACCTTGGCTATCCTCTGACCGTCCCTCCAGTTGATCCAGTGTATGACCTTGGCTATCCTCTGACCATCCCTCCAGTTGATCCAGTGTATGACCTCGGCGACCTTACTGACCTTCCATTTCGACTGTCCTCTTGTTTGTCACTGTGGTACTTCTTCAGGAGAGTTATCGCCAACGCTCTCCAGCCACGCACTCTAGTCACTGCTCCCCAGCCTTCACTCTCCCCTGCAGGGGAGCTTACGCTGTCCGTAGGAGGACTGACCTGAATCTTCCCTCACCACCTTCCTACTGGCAGCCAATGACATCGAGCAACGCCCTCAAGCGTCGCTCCCCAGCACTCCCTTCCCTGCAGGCCTCCACCTGCGTTGATGACAAATGTATACAAACCCAGTTTGGCTAGTCTCTCTCTATAACTCTGTTCCTCCAATCCCTTTATCAGTTTTGTTGCATGTCTCTGCAATTTTTCCAGGTCGAGAATGTATTTTTTTAAGAACTGGAGCCTGAAATTGTACTCCATATTCTAGATGAGGCCTAACCAAGCATTTATATAGAATTATATTTGCATCCCATGCATCTATAACACATTTTATGCAGGATGTAGCCATTCTTTTTACTCCCAGCCGTAAAGCACTACAACTCCCATCATCTTCAACAGCAGATGGTCTGAAGTGAGCCATCTCCTGGTTGCCTCTGCTTTCTTAATGAAGACCTTGGTGGGGTCAGAAGTATAGGTGTAAAGCTCTGGTGAGTCCCTTACTAAGTTAACAAAAACTGGCGGTGGTGGTGGTGGGGGGGGGGGGCAGCTCCCTGTGCCCTATTGACCTGTGTTTGAGTGCTCTAGGTCTGTCTGTAAGAGGTCAAGCTATAACTCATGTCTTGTTGCTGAGGCCTGCATCTCCCCCATTACTGCTCTGGAACAGTAGAGGACAACAAACAAGAGGCTCCTCTATGGTGTCTGTAAAGTATTTGTTTCCTAGCAAAGACTCTACCTCCAACTTCAAGTAGCACCATCTGCAGTACAACTCTGCCCGCAGCCTGTCAATCTTGGTCTCTTCCCCTCCACACGTAGTGACTAGTTCCAGCCTCCAGCGATGATGTCATTGTCATGCTGCAGGCTAAATTTAGGGCCAATCAGATGCCTCCCTGATGGTATTGCATGACGGATAAGTATCTGCATGTACTTCTCAGCATTGATGAGACCATAAATTCTGTCCAAATCTCCAATTCCATTTGCAGAAATGCAGCCCCAGACTTGCAAGGAACCTCCTTCATACTTCACTGTTGCCTGCAGACAGTCATTCTTGTACCGCTCTCCAGCCTTTCACTGACAAACTGCCTTCTGCTACAGCCAAATAATTGAAATTTTGACTCCTCAGTCCAGAGCACCTGCTGCCATCTTTCTGCTCCCCAGTTCTTATGTTTTCATGCATACGTGAGTCACTTGGCCTTGTTTCCACATCTGTGTTACGGCTTTTTGGCTGCAAGTCTTTGAAGACCATTTCTGGGTGTACCAGGATCCCACTGTTTTCTGCCAATTCTGAGCTGATGGCACTGCTGGACATCTTCCGATTGCAAAGGGAAGTAAGCATGATGTGTCTTTCATCTGCTGCACTAAGTTTTCTTGGCCAACCACTGTGTTTACCATCCTCACGTTGCCAGTTTTTGTGCTTCTTCAAAAGAGCTTGGACAGCACATCTGGAAACCCATCTGTCTTGAAATCTCTGCCTGGACAAGACCTTGATGATGCAGTATAACTACCTTGTGTCTTATTGCTTTGCTCAGTCTTGCCATGGTGTATGACTTTTAACATTAAACTGTCTTCAGCAACCTCACCTTGTTAGAGGAGTTTGGCTTTTCCTCACCCAGTTTTATTCCTCCTACACAACTGTTTCTGTTTAAGGTAATGATTGTGTTTCAACCTACATATTAAATTGATTATCATTAGCACCTGTTTGGTATAATTGTTAATCATACACCTGACTATGGGCTAGATTCTATTAGCCCCATTATTTTTCAAAAACAGGGGTGGAGGTTTTGATGGCACAGTTAATAGAATTGTAAACTGTGCTGTCAATGAGCAAAGCTCAGCAAAAATGTCTAACGTGTGCAAAATTTGCACCCACTGGACATCACAAAGAAAAAGTAGACTTTGCTCCATGTTCAGGGCTGGAATTTTCATGGAGAAAATCCTGCGCCATGAAAAGAAGCCACAGCGTCCCAAACACGCAAGGAAAACCACCAGTATGTGTTGGAAAACTGGTTTCTTGTGGTTTAAAAAAAAAAAAAAAAAAAATTAACCATATGAGAGCCAGTGGGGTATACAACGCATTATACAGCATTGCATACCCCCACTGGCACTTGTAGGCTTAATCTACAAACCATTCACACATGTCACAACAAATTATAACTTACCAGTAATCCTGATGTCCAGTGAGGTCTCGACCATCTTCTTGTTTCTTTCTTCAGTCTTCTTTCTTGTTTAAAACAAATAACAAAATAATAATAATCCATTAGTGCTGTAAGTGAATAAAAAAATGCAACTCTTATTAACCCTTTGAGTGCTGGATGGGTAGCCCTCCGGCCCTCAAAGGGTTAAAATCAGTTGCATCTTAACTTCTAAATAAAAAAATAAAATGTTTTCCAGATTGCTGTGTCATATTTTCTTTGTCCAATTGCTCACCCCCTTTGCCTCTGACGCCATCTCTGCTGGTGGCGGAAGGCATTTTGAGCTGCGCAGTCCTCTCTTGCCACCTTTCGTGCCGTTGCCAGAGTCACACTGCCGGAATTTTGAACACACTGGCTTTTATATGCCAGTCTCGGTTCAAAATAAATTGGCAGCCTCCTATAGTCGCCTCCCAGACAAACCCCGCTAGAAGCTGGTTGGCTGGGAGGGAGCATCCAGTACCTCCTTGATGTACTTGGAGGCATCCACCTCTCTTGTGGTATCTGCTGTGGGGGGGGGGGGTTTCAGCCCGTACTATGATGACGATGCCCTCTTCTGGCTCTTTAGGGGCTATGTCACGGGGGGCAAGTGTTTGCTACTACTCCTCTCCTCCTGCTGTGCTGCAGGCATGGATGCTGTGTGGGGAAATTATATGCTGTGATTAGCAACCTGAGCAATGACAAGAGGGATGCAAGACAATGACATTGACATGTGAGCCCTTAAAGTGATAGTAATACATGAAATGACATACATTTAATTCAGTAGATATTTAAAAAATAAATTATGGAAAAACTGACTGCATATGTGCGCAATTCATCAGCTTCCTAACTGCGTATTTGGTCTCCTTGGGTTGATAATGTATCTGTTCCATGCCTTACTCGTGATCTTCTCATTCACTGAACCGGCCACGCAGGTTAGATCTGATTCAGCTTGCGGGGGGTGTAAGTCCCTATGTGCTTCCTCTCTCTCTCCTCTCTCCTCTATCTCTATCTTTCCCTTGTCCTTACCCTCTCTTGGGCATGTGTATTGTAGCCTACACTTTGCTTGAGGGTCATCAGTGGCCCTTCATGTGATTTGCTTTTGTATTTGTTGCATTTCCCTGTTCCTTTACATGTGCATGTCTCAGTGTGCTGATGTATCTGTTACTATGGCTGTATCACTTTTGAAAATTCCAATAAACTTTGAATTACAAAAAAAAAAAAAAAATTAATTGCGCCATTTCCGATCTCCCAAACCTTTATGATTTGGGAGATATAAGTCTGCAGAGTTCCCCCTTCCCTCCCCTTGTGCTGACGTCAGCTGTCGAACGTACAGACGGAGATCCCAGTCCATAGACTGTCCTGCGGCTCTTCAGCAGAGCCGTGATTGCGGTAATTACAAAGAAATACTTCATTTGAACGGTTTACAATGTGTCCCTGGTTTGCAAGGCGGAGGAGGAGAAGTGGGAGTCTCCTGGGCAGATCTCGGACATGGTTGTCCCAGGATTACCTCACTTTTTCTTTGCACACAAGACCCTACGATCCAACACCGCTAAAATCATATCAAGAGGCCAGCTGTCACCAATAAAGTTAAACCCTAACAGAGGTCAGAACCAGTAAGCTGAATAAGTGCAGTTCTGGGGGCAAAGCAGCTGCCCCCTAGTGGAGACATTGCTTTTCCCATGGGTTGGCTACCTGTATAGAATTCAACCGATTAAGTGACCCATTTACATCAATGGGAATATTTAGGTATTTTTATTTGTCACCTGTAGTGCAGTTGGCTTGCTGCCGAATTGCACTGCTTGAGCTAATTAACCCTTTGAGTGCCAGAGTGATACTCAACGCATTGCTTTGCAATGCACTGCGTACCACTCTGACACTCAAAGGGTTAACCATTTAAGGACCAAAAGGGGTGCACAGTGTGTTCGAAAGAAAAGCACAACAGACCTCTGTTGTTGTTAAATGGTTACATATCAGATATATAAGTAATTTGTAGCAATTAGTGTCCTCTGTAGTCCTATTTTATGTGAACTTATGAAAGCATTTTTTTCCATATTAAGGCACATGATTGAAGAATATAGTATTTATGACCCATTTTTGGAAACAAAGCAAGATCAGCAATTCATGCCTCTGTTCTTGGGACAGAGCAACAAGTCAGATTCTAAGAATCTCTCTAAACATATGTGGATCAATCACATCCAATGAGTGGCACCCAGGTTTCCATATTAATGCAGAAGCAGATTTCACACAGGAAGCCGATCCCAGGCTTCAATCTTCTATTATTTTCTAAAGATCTATAAAGGCTTGGATAATCATCCAGATGGGCCTGTAGTTGCTGGGATCAGCTCCCTGACTCCTAACCTGTTGAGGTATGTAGGTTTGTTTTTGCAGGAAGATTTGAAGACAGTACCCTCATATCGCAGAGACACAACAAGTTATTCAGGTATTAGAACCCTTCAATTCTTTCTTATCTAAGGGAGTAAAACGAGAGAGAGAGAGAGAGAGAGAGAGAGATTATTTTTTTATATAGATGTGGTAGATATGTGCAAAGTAAAAACTGTACTAGGAGAAGAGAGATCAAAGGATTTAGTCCAAGTGTCACTAAGAAAGAAAGAATGTGAGATTTTGAATTGTATAACTTGCAATATGAAGGGAGTGACACAAATGATACAATGTCTCTATCCCAAACAGTATATTGGTTGTGTGAACATAATATTGAATGTGTACAAAGTCAAGGGCTTAATACACCTAGTTTCTAATAACATGTTGTAGAAATGTTTAGTATAAAGAAATTGGAGAGGAGGGAGTTTTATTGAGGAAATGTCTAGAAAGTATTCAGAATGGATCTCCAGTATGCAGACATTACAAACATTTGGTATAAATGTCACTTGGAGTTGTGGTGTTTTGTTTTTTTAATAGTGTGAACATTTTGAGATCTCCTGCCATTTGGTTTGTTTAAATGGATGTGGGATATATTTTTGTTTAAAGAGTATGTGTTGTTTTGGTTTAGGGGTAATATACATAAAAAATATGAGAATTTAATTTTAAAAGGAATCCTCCTATGGCAGGGCCCACTGAGATAAGAAACATGTTGGAGTTGGAGTTAGATGATCTGAATAAAAAGTATGTATCCCATGTGTGGAGGAGAACCGAGTGTAATGGAGGTTAAGGACGCCAGGTTGTCCTCCTCCTGTGTGTCGCTCTCCCCTCTCTCGAACTGAGCCAGTCAGCGCATCTCGGACCGGAGGGAATCACCGGAGCCCTATTCGAACCTGCAGAGGGTGCTGGATAGCTGTCGAATGGGAGACTATTGAAGGTCCCTGTCCCAGGCTTCGTACTTTGTCCCGGATCCTCAGGCTGCAGCAGGAGCACCAGAACCGTTGAACATCGCTGGATACCCATGGGGAAAAAGTGAATTCAACTTCCCGTGGCTCGCCTAGGATGGGAGTCAAAGTGGACTCGTTAGACCATCTAAAGGACGAGACGCACACTTCGGAGTTCCAAGCAGTAACACACTTTATTGCCAAAACTCTGGTCTTTTATACACATCTTGTAACAATAAAACAATAGAACAGTAAACATTTGCACACAGCCCTTAGTGATGAAAACACACTTAGCTACTTAAAGGGATAGTAATACTTAAAATGTAAAAGAGAATATGTTGTAGGGTTTATCCCCCTGAGTAAAACAAGAGTACTCCCACTGCTGAAAGGTGTTTCATTCGAAAGTTATTAATTTTCAAAGTTGAATTTTTAGGTGTAATATCACAGTGGCCTGAAATTGTACTGTGGCGCTGTTGCTACACCCTCCTATGAACAGCTCTGGTCCCGGGACCATAAATCTCCATAGGATGGTGTAGCAACAGCGCCACAGTACAATTTCAGGCCACTGTGATATTGCACCTAAAAAATTCAATTTTGAAAATTAATAACTTTTGAATGAAACACCTTTCAGCAGTGGGAGTACCCTTGTTTTACTCAGGGGGATAAACCCTACAACATATTCTTTTTTACATTTTAAGTATTACTATCCCTTTAAGGACCCATGACGGTCCTGGACCGTCATGGGTTGCAATCCCCTTCAGGACCCATGACGGTCCAGGACCGTCATGGCTTAAATGATAGCAGCGTGCCTCCGTGCACGCTGCTATCATTAATTCCAGGCTGAGACTGAGCGCTCCGAGACCGGGGCGTTCAGTCTCAGCCCTTCTTGCCTTTGATGGTTCATGCGATCGCCGTTCCAGCGATCACATGTACCGGCAAAGTGACAGACAGAGACAGCAAAGAAAGCATGCTGTCTGTGCCTGTCAAGTCTGCCTCTGGTTCCGTTGCTATGAAAGTAACGGAGACAGAAGTAGACAGGAGACACCTAGTGGTGAAAGAAAATACAGCAGTTAGGGGTATTAACCCCTTCACTGCTGGTGCCAAAGGCTTGCTAAATGCAGGTCAGTTTCTGACCTGCAATGATGATTTTTTTTTTTTCTTTAAAAAAAAAAAAACAACACACTTTTTTTTTTTTTTTACAAAAATATTTTATTTAAAAAATAAATAAATAAATAATAATCTAATTAAACAAAAGTGGAAGTGTGATTGTTGTGGAGCTATGTAATACACTTATACACACCGCCAAATGTCACGGATAAAAAAAGTGTCAAAATAGGGTGGGAAAAAGGGACATGGGGATTTTCACCCAGGGGAGACAGTGGCCACTTTAAACTGTACATTTTGTAGGTATGACTGACCGGTCATACTTTTCATGCAGTCTCCATAAAATTTTAACAGTTTGTGCCCAATTGATCCAAAGAGAAAAACCAAAAATGGTGTTTTTTTTACCTTTTTTTTTTTTTACCTTTTTTTTAAATTTTAATAAAGTAAATGGTGGGTTATCCATATAAGTAGGGTATCAAATGAAAGCCCTATTTGTGCTTAAAAAAACAGTATATAATTTATGGGGGTGGAATAAAAGACTTAGAGGGAAAACATTGCTGAACAAAGATATATTCAAAAAGGTCAGAACTGATCCGGTCCTTAAGGGAAAACGACCTCAGATTTTCCCGGTCCTTAAGGGGTCAACATAACCTGGCTTCACTTTCAAACCAATAAACATTGGAGCAACCAAAACCCCCTAAATCCGACTGGTCAACTAATTTGACCAATGGAGGCTAAGCCCTTGGGCGTTGGCACAGTCCCATCCCGTGAGTGACCGCTAGTGACGTCACTCGACCCTCCGGCCAATCTCATGGCCGCCTACCCAGACCCTTCAATGGAATAAGTGTTTGTACAACCCGGTGGCCTCTACGATGCCGTCGCTCCTATAGTTCCAAATTGAGCAAACTAGTCCGACATAGACTAACAGTAGGCTAGGGAGCCCATCGAACCGTTCGTCTTCGAATACCAGTCGACCAGTCCCTATTAGTCGACTGGTGTAGGCTCCCCTATGTAAATCAACCCTTCCTTAGGGCGCCCGGTGGCCAAGTGAGTCAATGTACAAAAGGTTCGACAGGGAAGGTTCCCATACATAAAGTAACCCTTCCATAGGGTGCCCGGTGGCCAAGTGAGTCTGTGTATAAGAAGGTTCCTGCAGCTTTCCCAGTAACGGCCTATGGCCCGTTACACCGAGATACACTACCATTCAAAAGTTTGGGGACACATAGAAATGTCCTGGTTTTTCAAAGTAAAGCAAATCTTGTCCATTAAAATAACATCAAATGGATCAGATATACAATGTAGCCCAGTCTCTTACAGTCCTGGGACCGAATTCCCCTGCAGTCAGCTAGAGCACTGACCTCAGGGAAAGGGGAGGGAGGGGGAACTTTAGCTGTGAATATCTCTCAGACCATAAAGGTTTGAGAGGTGGGACTAAAATTGTTTAGTTTATTTTTTGAATGGCTACAAAACTGATTTTTTTTTTTTTTTTTTTTTTATTAGGCAATACTATTCCATTAATGTTGTAAATGACTATCGTAGCTGGAAACAGCTGGGTTTTTTTAACGGAACATGTACAATTGCTGCAAATGGAGGATTATTTGACAAAAGCAAAGTTTGAAGGACGCAATTATATAAATTAAAAATCATTATTTCTAACCTTGTCAACGTCTTGACTGTATTTCCTATTCATTTTACAACTTATTCAATTGTATGTTTTCATAGAAAACAAATTTCTGAAGTGACCCCACACTTTTGAATGGTAGTATTCATGCTGAAGAACACCTATTGGCTCTGATGTTTAAATACCTTCAGAAATTACTGATTGAAAATCTAAGATACGGTGGAACTTTAATTCTTTTGAGAGCTACAAAACTATAGGGACAATACACTGGGGACTGAGGCTCCAAATCTTAAAGGAGTAGTAATACTTAGTTTTATCTTTATTTTATTTTGTAGGCATTAAAGAAAATGAAGAATGATATAAGTCTTATCTCTCAAACCTTTATGGTTTAAGAGATATTCACAAGCAAAGTTTCCCCCCCTGTTTAGCCAGATCAGAAGGGAGGTGCCCAGGTAGACTGCAGAGAGGGACAATCTTCAATTAAGATAAGGGAAAAACCTGAAAAACTTGTCAAGGGGGGAAGGGCTTTCATTGTTTTTATACAAAGAAGATTGTCCCCTTCTGTTATCTGTCTGGTCTTACAACCAGATTCACATCTGAGAAGAGATGGCTTACACTAGGTAAAAGGGGCGGGAGGGGAAACTTTGCTTGTGAATATCTCTTAAACCATAAAGGTTTGAGAGATAAGACTTATATCGTTCTTCATGTTTCTTTTAATGCCTACAAAATAAAGATAAAACGAAGTATTACTATCCCTCTAACTTCCTTTAGAAAGAATGATCAATACTCTCTGCAGTCGCTGTCATTAGGTGGGCGTTCCCTCGTGGGACGTAATAAGAGGGCGGGGATCACGTGAGCTCCGTCCCGCTCTCTGAAGCTGTATTATCTCAAAGAAAATGAAGCCGGGCGCGGTTAGGTGTGGTGAGGGCGGGACTCTGGACTGGCGAGTGGGCGGGGCCTTGAATACGGGCGATGTGGCACAGAGCGTAACGATGTGTCCTGTTCTTCATGGCAACCGTGTCCCTAGCAACAGCAGCGCCACGCTAATGCGTACAGCGAGGCTGATGTACTCGAGTGAACTGGAACAAACAAACTGCATCGGGGGCGATATTGAAATCATCAAACGCCCACGTATTTAAAGGAGTATTTTTAACCCCTTTAGACGTCTACAGTGCACTGCTTCGCAACAGTCTCTAGCATACAAAATTAGACACATGGTTTAGAACAATGTGAATTTTTATTTGCACCATATGGATCACTTGGTTTGCTTCAGTTATATTTGTACTTCATATTGAGAGGCACAGGTATCAATACATAGACAGAATGACCTGCAATATAGAGACAAATACACAGTCAAATCGAGTTGGACTTGGCTTTTAAAGGGATAGTAATACTTCGTTTTATCTTTATTTTGTAGGCATTAAAAAACATGAAGAACGATATAAGTCTTATCTCTCAAATCTTTATGGTTTAAGAGATATTCACAAGCAAAGTTTCCCCCCCTGTTTAGCCAGATCAGAAGGGAGGTGCCCAGGTAGACTGCAGAGAGGGACAATCTTCAATTAAGATAAGGGAAAAACCTGAAAAACTTGTCAAGGGGGGAAGGGCTTTCATTGTTTTTATACAAAGAAGATTGTCCCCTTCTGTTATCTGTCTGGTCTTACAACCAGATTCACATCTGAGAAGAGATGGCTTACACTAGGTAAAAGGGGCGGGAGGGGAAACTTTGCTTGTGAATATCTCTTAAACCATAAAGGTTTGAGAGATAAGACTTATATCGTTCTTCATGTTTCTTTTAATGCCTACAAAATAAAGATAAAACGAAGTATTACTATCCCTCTAACTTCCTTTAGAAAGAATGATCTTGTGTTTATTTCCAAATGGGAGAGTGTACTTAGTGTTAGTAACATCTATATTTAACAAACGCTAATATTGCAGCTATTATAAAATGAAACTAAACAACCCCAGTCCCATCTCAAACATTTATGGTTTGAGACATACAGATGGCTAAAGTTCCCAGCGACCTCCACTTTCCCTGCTGTCAGCAGTAAAGCTAAACACCAGGAGATTTAAGTCTGCCGACTTGAGGCGGTTCTTCAGCAGAGCCGAAATAGCGCCATATAAAATGAAATACTTAATCGGAACTGTCCACAAAGTGTGCCTGGTTTGCAGGCACACTTTGTAGACTGTTCCAATTATGTATTTTTTACATTTTGCTATTTCGGTTCTGCTGAAGAGCCACTTGCTTGTCCCGGGACCAGGATATCCTGACGTCCGCTTATAGCTGACTTCAGGGAAAGCAGAGGGAGTGGGGAACTTTAGCCTTTTATATCTCTCAAACCATAAAGGTTTGAGAGACGGTACTGGGGCTTGTTTAATTTTATTATATAATAGCTGCAATATTAGTGTTTGTTAAATATAGACATTACCAACACTTTAATAAGTGTTCACATGAATTAATGGATCTCTTGATTTTTGATAAATCCAGGCTGGATAATTTACAAAAGGAGATAGTTGAAACTGATATGAAACTAAAAAGGTTTAAAGGGATAGTAATGTTTCATAATAAAAGCAGCTCTAATCAATCATCATAGTATTTGGGCCATGGAGAGTGTTATTTCAATTCTGTCAGAGTTGTAGTACAAGAGTAATTCAATGATAAAGTGTCCCCCTCCTGCCCCTTTTACTGATGTAACACTGCTCAGCCAGAGCAGAAGGGAGGTGCCCAGGTAGACTGCAGAGAGGGACAATCTTCAATTAAGATAAGGGAAAAAACCTGAAAAACTTGTCAAGGGGGGCAGGGATTTCATTGTTTTCATATAAAGAAGATTGTCCCCTGCTGTTATCTGTCTGGTCTATGGATTGCATTCCACATCTGAGAAGAGATGACTTACACTAGGTAAAAGGGGCAGGAGGGGGAAACTTTGCTTGTGAATATCTCATAAACCATAATGGTTTGAGAGATCAGACTTGCATCATTCTTCATGTTTTTTTTAATGCCTACAAAATAAAATAAAGTTAAAACGAAGTATTACTATCCCTTTAAGGATATCAATGCAATGGAGGAGGCATATAAACAAAAGATAACCTTATACTCAATGTATGTGCATCAATATCTGTTAATATTATTTTTTTTATAAGATTTCCTGTATTGCTTTTGGAGCTCTATAAAGCTTGTACAGCAAATCTGATCACAGAACGTTCAGTGATATTTGACAAGGTATGATGTGTGCCAGGGTGACAATATCAGAAGGGTCTGACCAAGTAAAGAACCATGGGTATAATTACCCCAGCCCCCCTCCAAAGCGTGCTCTCATACTCTCTAACCCTCTTTCTTTCTTCTGACTTCACTGATTTGTTGCAGGGCTTGCCCAGGCATTGTTGAAGAAACAAAAACACATTGCATTATCTGATGAGATCGGTAATGGCTAGGCTGACCATACCTCGCCTTTAAAGGGATAGTAATACTTCGTTTTAACTTTATTTTATTTTGTAGGCATTAAAAAAACATGAAGAACGATATAAGTCTTATCTCTCAAACCTTTATGGTTTAAGAGATATTCACAAGCAGAGTTTCTCCTCCCGCCCCTTTTACCTAGTGTAAGCCATCTCTTCTCAGATGTGGAATCCAGTCCATAGACCAGACAGATAATAGAAGGGGACAATCTTCTTACAATGAAAACAATGAAAGCCCTTCCCCCCTTGACAAGTTTTTCAGCTTTTTCCCTTATCTTAACTGAAGATTGTTCCTCTCTGCAGTCTACCTGGGCATCTCCCTTCTGATCTGGCTGAATATCTCATAAACCATAAAGGTTTGAGAGATAAGACTTATGTCGTTCTTCATGGTTTTTTAATGCCTACAAAATAAAATAAAGATAAAACGAAGTATTACTATCCCTTTAAAAAGGGACACACATGAAAATGCATACTACAGGGTTGCTCTGATTTTGGTGCACTCCTGAAATATGCCTATTTCCTATGTGTCCCTTTTTAAAGGTGAGGTATGGTCAGCCTAGTAATGGCGCACTCCCACGCTGCGGCTCCTTAACACTTGCGCTTAGTGGCAGCAGGCTGCGAAAGTGTGTGACTCTGCTGTGTCTGATGCGTGCATGCTCAATTTACGACGTCCACATGTGGCCAATCATAGCCACCGTCTCACGTGAGCAAGCTGTCAGGGTATATCACATCAGGAGTGGGTGCCCCCCCCCCCCCCCCCGCTTCCTGACACAAGGGACCTAGTCATGTCTTATGTTACATGACTTTATGGGGGAACATGTGGCTGGTGCGGTTAGAGACAATATGGCAGTAGAGATGAGATGGAATCCTGGAAGAGGGACTTTCACTGTACTTGGCGGGTCAGCAGGATTGAGCCCAAAAACTGGGACTGTTGGCAGCTATGAAACTTACAGCATTAGCACACCATAACATATACATGCAATCTATAAATTCACAGCGCTAGCACTACATAACATATAACAGGGCTCAAAATTTCCACTAGCCAAGGGCGAGTGAAAATTTAGCCCTGGCGAGTAGAAGTTCAGCCCTGGTGGGTATGCTATGGCTTGCAGTGGTGAGTAACTTTTCAGGTCTGGCTAGTAGCAAAGGACTTCAACTTTTAAGCCCTGCATATAATATATAAATTCATAGCGCTAGCACACCATAGCCTTTACATATAATATATAAATTCACAGTGCTAGCACACCATAACCTATACACATATATATATATATATATATATAAATTCACAGCTCTAGTACAGGGACGCACGCACGCCCACCCGCACACGTACACCAGGCAGGGCATATACACATACATATACATACACATTCAAAATAAGAACCCAAGTGAATAAGATATGGAGAGCAGCGGTGGCCTGAAGCCGACAAGAATGGACGCACACTAGAGAGCTCGAGCCCCAAAGCACCGTTTATACCCTTGCACCCAACCTGATCGTGCTCCATCCATCGCTGTCTTGCCGCAGATTTGGCTGCGGGTGGTGGGATGACTGGCCGGCGCAAAAAAGCAGCCAAGATAACCGAGTATTTGTGTGCTAATTCGCAGATTCCTCGCCCTCGGTCGGCTACTACGCAATCGACTAAAATGGAGGCGGCGGGGAAAGAGAATAGGCAAGAGGATCCCAAACCTCAACGCAGCAGGGGCGCTGCTCCTTTGAAAGAAGGGCCAATTGATTACCTTACTAAACAGGATATTCAGCACCTTCCTTCAAGATCGGATCTAGAAGCAATGGTGGATGGGCTCCGGTCAGCTCTGAGGGCGGATATGGCGGACCTAGGCCGCGACATACGGCAAATAGGCAGCAGAGTTGCTGATCTGGAAAACCAGACGGAGAACTTGATCTCTACCCAGAATGATCTGAAAAAGCAGGCCCTGTCTAACGATGAGGAGGTCCAGCACCTCCGGGCGCTTGTGGATGATTTAGAAAACAGAGGCCGCAGAAATAACATCCGGGTTCGAAATCTCCCAGAAACACACCGAGCAGGAGACTTGCCGTCGATCCTGCAACAGATTTTTGCATCCTTGCTACAGGTTACTCCAGGGGAGATACACCTAGAGAGGGCCCACAGAGCGCTTCGCCCACAATCCCAGGAGGGAGATCAACCTAGAGATGTAATTTGTTGTTTATTATCCTTCAAACAGAAGGATGCTATAATGAAAGAAGCACGCTCTAGACATGATATCCTATATGAGGGTGTGTCGATACAGCTGTTCCAGGATTTATCGCAATTGACCCTACAGAAATGAAGAGCTTTTAAACCCCTTACGGAGGCACTGAGGGAAAACCATATCCCGTATAGATGGGGGTTTCCCTTTGCACTGATAGTGAACCATGATGGTGGAACCTCTACAGTACGGAATTCTAAGGATGCTATAGCTCTTTGTAAGAAATTGAACTTTGCACAGCCGAACATCTCGGATCCGTCTGTTCTTCGGAAACAGAATCTTTGGCTCCAAGTCCCTACTCCGCAGCAGTGGCAGCGGGTCCATCCCAAGAGGAAGAGGATTGAGGGGCCTACGTCCGTTACGGAAGGCTCAGCCTTGGAAAGGCAGGACTAACAGGGACTGGTCAGCTGTCATTGCTGTTTAATGCCTGGATTGTAATGGGCACTTCAGTCTCCCTGCTAACCGCAAGTGGCTTATAGTTTTTTTATGTTAAATGTTTTGCTCTAAGTTAAGATGGGGTATGGTTGGGTTCGATTCATGTGACTATGTTCATGCTATAATTAGGGTATGGAATACTAGGCCTCGGGGGTGCGGCGACGTACCGGGCTCCTGCCCTCTCCTTGTGAGTGGGGTGGGGGTGCGGCGCCGCTGCACTCCTGATTTTTTGCACTATTTACAGGGCATAGACCTCTTATTACTGTTGAGTTTTATTTTCATCACTGTAACATCTTTGCAATAATTTCCCCCATTGCTTACCGTTTTTCTCTATTGAGATTGTGTTTATACTCCACTGTGAAAGTACGGTTCAAGATTTCTGTTTGCTATCCTCTGTCCTCTAAGACAGGGTTGTTCTTCCATTTTTCTCTCTGATTCTACACTTCGTTCTATCTGTTCCTTTTTTTTTTTTTTTTTTTCTTTCTTCTTGGAATACCAATAGTCCGCCTTCTTACTAGAAGCACTAGGTACAGGTTGGGTCTGTCCACCATGTTTGCTATAAAGGCCATATCAATGAATGTAAAGGGATTGCATTCAAGGGTCAAACAACATCTGTTACTTCAGGACTGTGTGCGGATGGGAGCTCAGATTTACTTTTTGCAAGAAACTCACTTCTCCACGAGTGACTCATTGTTGCTCACGAGCTCTGCATACCCTACTCAGTTCTTTAGTTCGGGGGAGGAGAGAAAGAGGGGGGTGGGTATTCTGCTGCACAGCCGATTTCCATTTCGCCTACTGGCCCAGCTTTCAGATAAGGAGGGCAGGTTTGTGGCGGTGAAGGGTGATGTGGGGGATGTTCGCCTAACTTTGGTGTCTTTATATGCTCCCAACCAAGGGCAGGGGCATTTTTTCCATACAGTGCTCCCTATCATTGCAGATTTCGGGGAGGGAATGGTAATCACGGGGGGCGATTTTAATTCTCCGCTGTCTCCAGCACTGGACTGTTCGACGGGGATCTCATATATCCCTAAAACTCACTTAGCCAGGATTGTGAAGTCACTCAGAGATTTTCCCCTAATAGATACATGGCGTTCTTTGAATCCATCTGCTCGACAGTTCACTTTCTATTCTCCTCCCGCACACACACACTCAAGGCTTGACTATATCTTTCTCTCTCAGTCACACTTGCACTACCTTACTTCTGCTCAGATTCTTCCTACCACCTGATCGGATCATGCCCCGGTGGAGATGTCCCTGTCTCTCCCTATGTCTTTCCCTCGAACGGGACTCTGGAGACTCCCGGTGAGCCTCCTGGAAGACGAAGGTTTTTGCGGGGAAATTCGATCCTTTATTACTGATTTTCTTCTTAGGAACGAACCGTCAGTCTCTTCTATGACGTGTGTCTGGGAGGCCCTGAAGTGCTCACTCAGAGGCCTTTTTATCCGTAGGAGTGCATTTTTGAAACAGAGGGCAAATGCCCCAATAATCACATTGCTCTCTACCATAGGGGATCTTGAATCCTCCTTTCGACTTACCGGAGACGAAGCTACCTACAGGTCGCTGCATGAGACAAGGACCACCTTGACAGATCTCATGCATACGTCTGCTATGAAATCTATCTCAAGATCTAAGTCGCAGGTATATGAATACAGTAACAAATGCGGTAGACTACTGGCCTTATCCACCAGGGGACCTAGGGTTTCCTCTTTTGTACATCAATTGGAATCGTCTGACGGGACTTTGACTAGGGACTTTCCAAAGCAGGCAGAGATTTTTAGGGCCTATTATGAAACCCTGTATAATCTTCCGAGATCCACTATGTGTTCCTCTCCAGACCTCCCTGAATATATACGTACCTCTAATATGCCAAGGTTAACAGTATCGCAATCAGATACTCTGGAGGCGGATATCTCTGAATCTGACATAAGGGCGGCGATTAAGCAGATGCCCAGTGGTAGGTCTCCTGGGCCAGACGGATTCCCTCTCCTGTTCTACAAAAAGTTCCTCCCGGAACTTCTGCCTGTTCTGGTTAAGGTATTTGGGGAACTTCCGTCAACTGTTGATCATTTCCCGGGCATGATGGAGGCCCATATAGTTGTGCTGCCGAAGGAGGGGAAGGATCCTAAACTGCCTTCTAGTTATCGGCAGATATCTCTACTGAATGTAGATACAAAAATCTTTGCGAAAATTCTGGCTGGCCACCTGTCCACCTTCCTCCCCAATTTGATAGATTCTGACCAGACTGGGTTTGTGCGGGGTAGGGAGGTAAGGGACAACACCATTAAATTGTTGCAACTTATATCACTTGCTCACGAGGGTCATCATTCTGTTTGCCTTCTGTCAGTGGATGCCGAAAAGGCATTTGACAGGGTGGCTTGGCCCTTCATTATGTCTACCCTCTCATATGTGGGTGTGGGTGCGAGGTTCTTGGCATGGGTGGGAGCACTTTTTAGGGTTCCCACCGCTAGAGTACGGGTTAATGGTGTTCTTTCCTAGCCCTTTGGCTTACGGAATGGGACAAGGCAGGGATGCCCCCTGTCCCCTCTACTGTTCATCCTCTCCATGGAGGTCCTGGCTAATCACATTCGAGGCTCTACCAGGACATCAGGCCTTGGAACGTGTTCCAAGGAACATAAGCTGGCCCTTTTCGCAGATGACCTTATCCTGATTCTCACCAATCCGGCTGTCTCTGTACCTGCAGCGATCGAAGCCATGCAGACCTATGGAACTTACTCTAATTTTAAGCCGAACATCACAAAGTCAGAACTTTTGAATGTCTCTGTTCCTTGCTCGGTCTGGAGACCTTTGGTTACTACATGGCCATACAGGGAGGCTGAGTCCTCCTTGAAATACCTAGGGAATACGCCTTCCAAGGTCTCCTTCCCAGTTTTTTTAGATCAATTTCCCCCCGCTGCTGCGTTCTGTAACGTCAGATCTCCAGAGGTGGCGATCTCTGTTTGTCTCCTGGTGGGGGAGAATCAACCTGAATAAAATGAATGTCTTGCCAAAAATTCTGTACCTGTTCAAAACAGTGCCCATACCTCTTCCTCTCTCCTACTTTAAGCAGCTTCAACATACTCTTATGTCTTTTATCTGGGCCGATAAGCCGGCCAGATTGAGCTTAGCCTTGACGAGCAGGAGGCGGAGGGACGGGGGGGTTGGGTGTTCCGTATATACTTACCTATTACCTAGCTACCCAGATGTCATTACTGAGTGATTGCTTTTTCCACAGACGGGAGGCTGTATGGGTCGGTATTCTACATGACATGCGTGCGCCAAAGTCTGTGTCTACGCTGATATGGCTACCGAGACCTGTGAGACCTCGGTCATCATCATTACCGTTCTTAATTCAGGCTTTTTTCAAATCTTTAGATGCGATCCTCAGGAGGTTCTCCGGCTGTACTAGTCTCCCGTCCCCCCTTACGTCCCTGATCGATCACCCTAGCTTCCCACCGGGGCATGGTTCTTCCTCTTTACTTCCTTGGCTTCGGTCAGGCTCCTTGCTTGTGGCTTATCTTACTGATAAAGGGGCTCTGATCCCCTTTGACTCTCTAAGTGACAGATTACAATTATCTTCCTCTGACTATTGGACATACAGACAGTTCCATAGCTACTTGACTACAACTCCTGACAAATCCAAAATGATCAGAGACCCTACTTTGTTTGAGTCTCGTTTTCTGTCAGATAATCCTAACTCCACGAAGGTATCCTCTTTCTACAAGACCTTGATGGACAGTGAGGTTTCCCCAACCCGGGGGTTCAGAGAAGCGTGGGAACAGGACCTACAAACTCCGCTGGATGAGGGGCAGTGGACCATGGCTATTACGTACATTAGGAAGGGATCCCGGAGTGTGCTTTCCCGGGAGCTTCATTATAAACTTCTATTTCGCTGGTACCGTACCCCAGCGCTATTACACAGATATTACCCGTCGTCAGATCCCAAGTGCTGGAGATGTGGAGCTGGGGAGGGTACTATTCTCCATATTTGGTGGGAATGTAGTGCCATTCAAGGATACTGGGAGGATTTTTTTGGGCTGGTCTCGGAGGTTGTGGGGGTGCATGTCCCAGCCTCAGCTCCATTGGTAGTCCTGGGGGTCCCCCCGCAGGCTCTGAGATCGTCCAGGACCAAACAGAGGTTCTATACTCTTATGTTAACTGCAGCTAAATATTTCATTCCTCGCAAATGGAAGTCCAAAGACCCCCCTGGGGTGGGGGATTGGATGACAAAGCTGTCCTGGCTGGTGACTATGGAGGCTGGCTGTGTGGCAGCGGGGGGTGCAGGAGCTCTTTCTGAGGGACTTACTGACTTATGGTGGACTCTATGTGAGGCTGTTGAGAAGATGCGAAGGCGGGGTACTGGGAGGTTGACTGGTATTCCCATTTAAGATTCTTTTTTCTCTTTCTCCTTCATAAACTATTTCTTAGTATATGTTGTTTCTGTGATTGTCCTATTTCCCCTGACGCGTAGTGTTTATGGCGCGTAGGGGACTGTTACTATAGTTCCCTTTTTTTACTTTTATATTGGATCATAACTTATGTTATAACTTGCCAACCTTACAGTGATTGTATAACTGTACAATGTCCGACTGTTCTAATTTTTTTGCTGTACTAGTTCAGGATCATTACTTGTCAGCTATTGTTATGGGTTATCGCACTCTAATTTAAGCTGCACTTTTTCTGCTTAGATGATATGATGTACCATTTCTGTTGCATGTTTGTTTTGCATGATCTAAGCTTTATATGTAACTGCTCAAAATTTATAAATAAAACTTAAAAAAAAAAAAAAAAAAAAAAGATATGGAGAGCAGCAAAGAAGAAATTCTCCAAGTCCCTAAACTAGGTAAAAGCCTAAATCTATAACAGATTTAAAAAAAAAAAAAAAAAAAAAAAAACTCCATCCAAGTTACCCAAATGTGAACCCTGTATAAAGCATATATTATTCCAACATCTTGATAAATTTCAAAAGAATTAAGTTTTTGTTGCATAGTTCGTCCAAAGCATGTTTAACCCTTTGAGTGTCAGAGGAGTATGCGACACATTCAGGTTTAGGTTTGTTTATGCTGCTATGGTGCTGTTTTTGTTAGGCATTAGAAAGTACATATGAGGCATAGATAGAAGGGATGTTGTGTTTTTTAATTAGAGCCATAATATATCTTTTTATTAAATACTTTTGTTCAGTTACTATGAGGAATTGTTTGGTTATAGTTGTGAAACTACAGAAGCAACACCGTGTGTTTTTATTTAAATAAAAATTTCCATTAGTGAATACTAGAGAGGTCTACATCTCCTATCATAGACTGCAACTGTCAGCAATGCATTGAAGACCTAATTACAATTTAGTAGGTTAAAAGACACAATTAAGTGAATGAGATTTGCTATTTGCATCCTATGGACGGTGCAGTTGGTTTGCCCCAGAATTGCACCACTTTAACTTACACATCTGGGAAACTCATCCACACCTGCCTTTATAAATTCCCATTTATTTATATTTGATATTTAACCACTTGGTGCCAAAGGGATCCCCAATGCATAAGCAGTTGAGGAATTAAAGGGAAAGTAATATTTCGTAATAAAAGCAGCTCTAATTATTCATCATAGTATTTGGACTTTGGAGAGTGTTATTTCAATTATGTCAGAGTTGTAGTTCAAGAGTAATTCAATGATAAAGTATCCCCCTCCCGCCCCTTTTACTGATGTAACACTGCTCAGCCAGATCAGAAGGGAGGTGCCCAGGTAGACAGCGGAGAGGGACAATCTTCAATTAATATAAGGGTAAAAAAAAAAACTGAAAACCTTGTCAAAAGGGGGGGGGGGGCAGGGATTTCATTGTTCTTATAGGAAGATTATCCCCTTCTGTTATCTGTCTGGTCTATGGACTGGATTCCACATCTGAGAAGAGATGTCTTACACTAGGTAAAAGGGGCGGGAGGGGAAACATTGCTTGTGAATATCTCTTAAACCATAAAGGTTTGAGAGATAAGACTTATATCGTTCTTCATGTTTTTTAATGCCTACAAAATAAAGATAAAACGAAGTATTACTATCCCTTTAAAAGCCAAGTCCAACTCGATTTGACTGTGTATTTGTCTCTATATTGCAGGTCATTCTGTCCATGTATTGATACCTGTGCCTCTCAATATGAAGTACAAATATAACTGAAGCAAACCAAGTGATCCATATGGTGCAAATAAAAATTCACATTGTTCTAAACCATGTGTCTAATTTTGTATGCTAGAGACTGTTGCGAAGCAGTGCACTGTAGACGCCTGAAGGGGTTAAAAAATACTCCTTTAAATACGTGGGCGTTTGATGATTTCAATATCGCCCCCGATGCAGTTTGTTTGTTCCAGTTCACTCGAGTACATCAGCCTCGCTGTACGTATTAGCGTGGCGCTGCTGTTGCTAGGGACACGGTTGCCATGAAGAACAGGACACATCGTTACGCTCTGTGCCACATCGCCCGTATTCAAGGCCCCGCCCACTCGCCAATCCAGAGTCCCGCCCTCACCACACCTAACCGCGCCCGGCTTCATTTTCTTTGAGATAATACAGCTTCAGAGAGCGGGACGGAGCTCACGTGATCCCCGCCCTCTTATTACGTCCCACGAGGGAACGCCCACCTAATGACAGCGACTGCAGATGGTATTGAACTCTATGACAGACCTGGCCATTTACTGATGTGTAGGGCTACATAAATATGGCCGCCAAGCCCCATAAAAAGGGGAACTGTCTGTGTCGTCTCTGCTGGTGCTACACTACTATGGCCACCTAACGCCTCTCCCCCCCCAAAAAAAAGACTTTCCTACTCACAACTGTATTATACCGAAAACATACCGAACTATTCTTGTATTTACAACTAAAGCCCAATATACGGTGACTTTATTATATTAGTTGCTGTACGTCCGTGTTTTCAGAAAATGGCTGCGGCAGCTCCTGTTTTGGCGTCAGAAAGCAGGGCTTGGTTTTCTCAGGCGTGGGCAGACTGAGACCCTCCGGCTGTAGCTGGACTACAACACCCATGATCCTCCGGCAGCTGTTGTCTGTCAGGGGATGATGGGAACTACAGTCCAATAACAGCTGTCAGAACCTTGCGGTCAGAACCTTGCGGCTACAAACCCCTGCATCATCTGGGAAAAGCCACGCCTCTCTGCTGCTCCTGTCCCGCCCCTCCCCCACTTCCGGTCTAGCTCGGGATGTGGCGCTCATGACGTCATTTTGACCGCGTTGGAAGCGCTGCCGGGGCTGAGTGTGACGTGGCACAGAAAGAGACGGCCAGAGATCAGCCGGGCACACAGCACAGCGGGCGCAGAAGAGAGCTCCGCACCCGGCCAGCGGGCATCCAGCACATCTCCCCCAGCACTCCGCTCAGCAAAACCCGTAGACATGGGCCTCACCATCTCCTCGCTCTTCTCACGGCTATTCGGCAAGAAGCAGATGCGCATCCTGATGGGTGAGGACACTCGGGGAGAGAGGAGAGGAGGCCCGGGCAGGGTTGGACATTGACTGGGATACAGGGACCGACATAGCTGTCTGGGAACCGACATAATGTCTAGTGTAGGCCTCGGAAGTAGGACACAGTACGGCAGACCTTAGGATATATTGAATATTAGGGGGATTTATCTCTATTATTGGGTGTCACTGGGATTTTGTGCTCCTACTGAATTTGTTCTTGAGACTGGGCTATACTGGATATTACTGAATCTAGTACTGTGTGTGATTGGTATATGCTGATTATTAGGGCATTTATTATTAATGCTTTATGTGTGAAAGGTACTGGGATATACTGAATGCAGTGTTAGGACTGCAAGGTAGAGACTGGGACAGACTGGATTTAGTTATTTATGTAAGGAATTGGGCTATACTGAATATTACTGAGTCTAGTAGCGTGTGTGACTGGTATATAGTGATAATTGGGGAATTTAGTGTTAATGCTATATGTGTAAGCTACTGGGATATACTGAATATAGTGTTAGCACTACATAACTTAGAGCCGTATTTGTCAGTCTGGGGTACACTGGATATTACTGAACATAGCTCTGTATATGAGGGACTGGGGTATACTGGATATTACTGCATTTTCTACTAATATTTTGTGTGTAATGGTCCTTGGATATATGAACTGTATTGCCAGTGCTGCATTTGCAAGACTGAGATATACAGAATACTGCTTATGTAGTTAGTGCTTGTGTACTATTTGTGTGACTAATATACTGACTTTTGATAAATCTAATGTTAGGACTGTGTGTGAGACTGGAACATATTGAATATTAGTGTGTTTGATGCAGCTTCTTTGAGTAAGGCAGGGATAACCAGAATAATACTTAGTGTGTGTGTGTGTAATCTGTAGGACTTTGCAAGTGTGTGGGCTGCATCCCCTAGATTTGAGGGATATGGGAATCCTGATCATAGGCTATTAAATGTCACTTCTGGCTCCTAAATGTTAAGGATACTATGTACACACACATGCAGTAATATATTTTTTAATGTGGCTCTTAAACCACATTTCTAGCTCTTAAGTATTCACATATCTTTATAAATATATATGGGGGGGGTATCCATGTCAACATTTCAACCCTTGATCAAGGCCCAAGTAAAGGCTATAATGTTGACCTGGCTTCCACAAGTTTGTGTAAAAATCCTTCGGTGCCATTCAGTTCCATGTTCTCATTTTTTTTTTAATCAAAGTTCTGGGCACCAAGTGATGGAAAGGATTGGCGTGTGCTGTGTGAGAGAGCTGTAAAAATATGTCTATATAAATATTCTGGGTTAAAAGCTAATGTACTACATAACACACATGCTGTTGTGGGGCGTTTTTTTGTTTCTTTCTTTCTTTAATCAATCTGAAGATATGTTATTCTAGAACAAGTACACCATAGGGAGAAAATTAAACTTCTCGGTGAATTGAATGGGGCTTTTAACCTCTTGAATGCTAGAGAGAGCTGAGGACTTGTAACATTCAAGAGGTTAAGACCCATTCATAGTCACTGTAAGGCATAATGTTGGGGGGGGGTCTATGCTGCAGGTTTCATCCTGAATACAACAAGGACACTCCCACTGCTGAGAAGTTTTATTCAAAAAGTATTGCAGCTCAGACTTGCAATTTTTGGGTACAGTACCTCCATGGGATGAGATGTCATGGAGCCACTGTTGCTACATGATATTATGGAGTTTTAACCCTTTGAGTACCAGAGGGGTGCACACCCCATTGCTTTGCAGTGTGTTGTGTATCTCTCTGGCATTCAGAGGGTTAATGTCAAGTGACTATAGCTCTCGACAGTTTGACAATAACGTCTCTGGCCATGGAGGTATTACAGTCCATTAAATGCAAATCTGTGATTCAATATCTTAACTAATAAAGAATCTCTTGGCAGGAACAGCCATGTTTTATTCACCAGGGTAAACCCTGCAGTGTGTATTACTTTTTTTCTTCCAATATTTAGCATTATTGACTCTGTAAAAATCAGTGAGAATTTTGGGAATATATTTGCACCCTTTGGTGCAGTTGGTTTGCTCCAGAATTGCCCCTATTTATCTCATAGGCCAAAGCCATCTTATGTGTAACAGTACATTGATTTGCATGTGGTTTTAACCCATAGAATGCTACATATCTGCAGCACATTCTAAAGCAATGCATATAATTTGTCACTATAATTCGAGTCTAAAAGCCCCCACACCTCTTGTCCTCAATGAGATACAAACACCACTTAAATCAAACGTGCTGTAGTTCCACTTTCTTTGCATATAAGCCCAGTGTGTGAATTTTGGGTTCAAGGTGTGTATTTATTATCCCAATGAAAAAGCTCTGTGCCTGTCTGTATACCCACTGGGCTTGATATTTACTCTGTTCTTTTTCTAGCCCTCAAAATATATCATTAACTGATTCTAATTGTCAGTCATCAATTGGGATTAGAATAGCCAGTTCTATTATTAATCTTACATACATATGGAAGTCAGTATGTATGCTGGGATTGTACAATAAATAACATTGTACTACATAGGTGAGTGTGTCTTCTTTGTACTCCTTCTGAGTTTATACAGATAGAAGTGTACATAAGTGTTTTGAATTTGTACTTCTGTGTAGTCTTATTGAGTTGCATTAAAAGGTTTATAGTGTTAGAATGAATGTGTCTCTGTCCACTGCTGCTCTGCATGATGGAGAGCTGTGTCTTACAGTTGGTCCATGAGAGAGCCAATATTATTGGCTCTCACCCACGTGGGTTGGCCATTCATTGGACGGTGCAGTAAGCACCACATCCTTCACAAAGGCTCATGTGCTGATGGTGACATAGGCCTCCATTTATCACTGAAACTTTGAGTTCTGTGTGGAGTTAACTGATTTCTAGTATGGTTGTGATGTGGAAGTCTCTGGGATCCTCGGAGCCCGCCCACTTTCATCATCAACAGGGAAATCCACATCACTTCAACACCAGCAGCTAACTTTTCCTGCCCTTCACTGCCATTGTTATATTTTGTAACAGAATGGACTTTATGCAAAAAACATTTGCAATGTGTTGCATACCCCTCTGGCACTCAAAGGGTTAATCCCTAGAATGCAATCCTCTCTAGCATTCAAAACATTATAAGCCTCATTTAAACTCTGGGCTTTCTTTTACTTATCCCCTATGACACTTTTGGTACAAAATCAGTTGCTCTTCTTTTTATATACAAGGCCTAACAAATCTAACATCTTTCCATTATTTTTTTTTCCTGCATAAGTTAAACACTCCCTGATATCCTTGTCACTTCCGCTCCAGTTTCCTGCATACCAGTCCATTCATGGTGTATTGTGCAATCCTCTATCCTTGTAATGTAGGAGGTGGGACCTTATCTTCTATAGCTTTCTCTGCTAGTGTCAGAAAAGGAGCACTTCATAAAAATGGCTTTGTATCTGTAATTTGTGTGAATGGTTGTCCTATTTTATAGTGGTTACGTTTATTGACTGGCAGGCGCTAGTCAACCTTTATACTCCTGGTAGTTGGCTACAACTCCCATCATCCCCAGCCAGGGATATGAGTTGTCTCCAGCTTCTAGCAATCCAGTGGCTGACTATACCTGCTTATATTAGTCTGATGACACCCACTAGTCTATTGATTCTTCAGTGTAGCACAGGAGAAACTGGTACAAAGAACATGTTGTGTGAATGTTTTATCATCTTTTAACCCCTTGGATGCTTGGCAGCTTCACTAATCTTGGGTTGACTGTTGGAGCCAGCCCAAAAATGTGGCAGATCTGAGTCAGAAGAGAACCTCAGTTTGGCTCCTAGTGACCATTTGGACACCCCTGCAGTGATATAATTGCAAGTGTGTGCACACAGTTTCACCCTGTAGCACCCCTTAATTATAAAGCACTCACCAACCACACAGTCACCATTTATTACCCATATAAAGCTCACCACCACGCAGCCCTTTATATTGCATACATAATCCACATATCACCCATCAATCTGCACTACACCAGTACAGCATCTGTTAGCCCAATGGATCATATATTGGTCTTTAAGGCTTCTATTAATGTTCAAGTTGCACTCAACATTTATGGTAATCTTTATAAAGAAAAAGAGCACTTAAGTGGATGTCCCCGACACATGACACCAAGGCTAAGATCCGCTGTCAGTCACTTTGCACTTATTGGCACTAATTAATCATACAGCACCCATTATAACTTGTAATGCACAAATCCAGCTGCTGCGACTATATAACTACACACTGTCACACTGGTTGTCCCCATCCATTTAGACATATGTCATTGACCTCCCATCAGCCAATCGCAGCTTTGTGTGTTGTCCACAAAAAAAACCTGTGGTGCTTAACCCCTTGGATGCAAGAAGTGTTTCCAGAGCATTGTTCTAGGAACTTATCGTCTGGAGGGTGGCTAGTCATATTGTCAGGACCAGGCGATGCATATGTAAAATCTGCACTGTCCTGTAAGAGTAGCTGCTGGTTAGTATGTGTAGGTGCCAGGGTGCAGTTCCTGGGCACTGAGGCTCTTTGTATTTGTCAAGCCTTACTTCATCCTATTCCTATGTAAAGTGTTGGTATCTAGCACCCAAGCTAACACCCAAAGCTTAATCTTTTAGTGCATGAGAACCATCTGAGGTTGATTCACTAAGAAAAGTGGATGAATTCCTGGGGTACACAGACTGCACTGTAGAGGAAAAAGAACAATACCCATTAACTTAACCCTCACATCTCTTTTCAATACACTGGCTGCCCTTCTGTCCCTGAGAGGGTTAAATTGAGCCCTTATCTCTTTGAGTGCCAGAGGGGTGTTGCACAGAGGGTTAATCTCTTAAATGCAAGTGAGGTCTGATACACACCCTCACACTATTTAGGTTCTTTTATGTGAGTGGGCTTGGTAAGAAACATGGGGCAACACTGTGCAGCCCCAAAACAGGTCCTGTCAGCCATCTGAGAGGTCAGAAAATTGACCCAAACCTCCGTCCACACATACCAAACAAAACTGTTCGGGTTGTGTGCAGTCTAATCTCTTTTTGCAAGAATGAGGGAGCCCCAGGGGTCTCTTCAGACCTTTCCTGCTACCCCAATAGACTGCGGTACTCACAATGCAACTTAATGCGCATGCCTGCACCAGGAAACTTTCCGCATCAGTGGCCCTTTATGACGCGTTACTCTGTGTGTGGATTTCCATGAGGTGGATTAAGCACTCCCTCCTTGTACTGGTCACATCCTGCTATGTCATTAGTGCTGCCCTCACTTCCTGGTCTGGATTTAGCAAAGGAAAATGGCATCCTCCAGTCTCCTGGAAAAAGCTGCACAAGGATAATCATATCTTTGGGTTTGATTTACTTCTAGTTAAGCTGTTTAACCCCTTGTATGCTACACAGGTCTCCGATGCATGGTGAAATACGTGTTTGCAAGATTTGTAAGAGCACAGTTACACAACTAAAGTTGCCTTGATAAAGATGACAAAAGGACTGAAAAGTTGACCAGCAGTTTTAAATAAATAAAGTGCTTGTCAGTGTGACATTTGGTGGGCTTTGTAACATGTCCCCTCCTGGCTAGTAACTTTCTCCAGTGGGTTAACAAAGCTGTCTTATGTGGGGCAACATACTCAGTAATTAGCATTGTGTTTAGTTGAAGTTGTTTTGCCAGCTACGAATCTATGGAAATCATTTTCTTTGAAAATCACAAGCCCCTTTAACTGTCTGTGTGTCAGATGGGTGCTTTGCAATGCATTGGGCACCCCTCTGACACTAAAAGGGTTAAGTGGCAGTTTTCTATCTGTTTTCGTTCCCTGCTGTGCCGTTGGTGTGCATTCCTTTTTTGTTGGTACATCAGCTTTTATGTATACTTTTGTTTGTACAAGCTATTAGTGTCACACCAGTAATGTTATATGATTGGAGAAGTCATCCCTTTCTTTAATGATGTACATGGAAAGCTCTGTTAACCCATTCAGACAGCTCCCTATGAGGAACATGAGTGATGAGGTGGAATAAGTGAAGATTAGAAAATGTAGTGTAGACAGTATGCTTTAACTTATTATGCACTTACAGAATGTGAATTCATAAAGGAGGCTGACTGTTACTTAAAGGGGCAATTATTTGTGTTCTACTGAATCTGCTGCCTTGGGAGCAGACGTAAGAGTCAGTGCAGACTTGGCTTTTTGCGGTCAGTTGTGGGGGTTTGTGTTTGTTGGGGTCTTGGAAAGCTTCAGTGCTAGCAAGGACATCTGTGGATCACAGCCACATACGTTAGTGCACTAACAGCCTCCGTAGACCCTTGAATGTCCGGCCAGAAGTGGAGGTTGTGCAAATGAACTGTGAGACTAACAGGAGTTCTGGGGGTGGGGCACAATTGAGCCTCACCCTGTTTTGCTCCCCCTTTGGTTTGCCAGGGCTAAAAGGGCAGTCCCAGCTTCACTGACAAGATCTGCTTCCTGCGGAACAGACCTGCCAGTGGGCACTATCTTTGTGATGGTTTCCCTTTCAGATCAGATTTCAATTCTAAGACCTTAAAGAGCTTCATAGAAACGCTGAATATAGGTATTTAACCCTTTGAGTGCCATGGGGGTATGGAATGCATTGCTTTCAATGCATGCCATACCCCTTTGGCACTCAAAGTGTTAAATGAACCTTAGATGCTTGGAGAAAAAGTTCTCAACAGGGCATATAATATTGAACACTGCCCCATTCCTTATACGTAGTAGCTCTCCTGATCCTCACTGTGGGGGTACCCTTGTTATACTCTTACAATGTATTTTATTTACATTTAAGAAAGTTTACTATTCCTGTATGTTGTAATGGCTTGTCTAGAAGAGTCTCTCGGCAATGGGAACAGCCTTCATTTGTGCAGCAGGAAAATCCTTAGAACTGAATATAACATATACATTAAAGGGATAGTAATACTTCGTTTTATCTTTGTTTTATTTTATAGGCATTAAAAAAACATGAAGAACGATATAAGTCTTATCTCTCAAACCTTTATGGTTTGAGAGATATTCACAGGCAAAGTCCCCCCCCCCCCCCAGCAAGATCAGAAGGGAGGTGCCCAGGTAGACTGCAGAGAGGGACAATCTTCAATTAAGATAAGGGAAAAACCTGTCAAGGGGGGCAGGGCTTTCATTGTTCTCATAGGAAGAAGATTATCCCCTACTGTTATCTGCCTGGTCTATGGACTGGAATCCACATCTGAGAAGAGATGGCTTACACTAGGTAAAAGGGGCGGGAGGGGAACGTTGCTTGTGAATATCTCTTAATCCATAAAGGTTTGAGAGATAAGACTTATATCATTCTTCATGTTTTTTTAATGCCTACAAAATAAAATAAAGTTAAAACGAAGTATTACTATCCCTTTAAGAAAACGGGGAAAGACGATGGCATCTTCATTCTTGTGAATAACCATATGGTTCATTACAGGTCCTAGTTATTGTAACCTGTAAATCCTCTCTTAAAGGGTCAGCAATGCCCGTTTTAAACTTTATTTTTGTAACTTCTACAAAATGAAATAAAGTATTTGGCGAAAGTGCCACCTCTCAAACCCTTTCGGTTTGAAAGATATTCACAGTGAAAGTTTCCCCTTCCCTTCCTTTCCCCTTCTTCTGAGGTTAGTGCTGTTCTGACAGCAGGACATCCCGGTCCTGGGACTAACCAGCAGCTCTGCAGCAGATCCGAAATAGCAATATTTCAAAAGAATTACTTCATCGGAACAGTCTACAAAGTGTTCCTGGTTTGCAAGCACACTTAGTAGACTGTTCCATTGAAGTAATTCTTCTTAACCTACACGATTTCGGCTCTGCTGAAGAGCCTCCTTGTGTCAGTTGACTTGAATCTTCTGCTGTCAGTTTTACAGCTGACAGCAGGAAAAGAGAAACTTTAGCGGTGAATATCTCTCAAACCGTAAGGGTTTGAGAGGTGGCACTTTCTCCAAATACTTTATTTTCGTAACCTCTACAATATTAACTAAAGTTAAATATTGGCATTACTGACCCTTTAAACTCTGCCTTCCTGTGCCCAGTTATGTATTGGTGATAGGATAATTGGTACTTCTTGTCATGTGACTGGTTAATAACAGGGTGGCTTGTAGGTAGAGGATCATTTAACACATGACGGTCCTGGCACATCACGGGTTGTTAACAGGTTAATTGTTTGCCTGGCACTGTGTGTAAATGTGCAGCATTTCATACAGTGCCAGACAGAAGTGAAATAGATGTAAGAGACAGTAGAAATAAAGTATCAAGGGCCTTGTTGATTAACCCTTTGAGTGTCGGAGGGGTACGAAGCAATGCATTACGTATCCCCTCCGGCGCTCAAAGGGCTAAAAAGTAACAAGGAGCAATCCATCTGCACCCTAGGCGACAGATACAAATTCCTATTGATTTAGTAACACAGTTGCCGAGGCTGAAAAAGACATGCGTCCATCAAGTCCAGTCCATACCAAAAAATACTGCTGTTGATCCAGAGGAAGGCAAAAAAAAAAAAACAGAACCCTGAAGCCATTTCCAATTTAGCCCCAAGTAGGGGGGGGGGATCCTTCCTGACTCCAAATCTCTCTCAATCTGTTTTCAGTCACTGACAGAAAACTGTCTGGAAACTGATGTCCTGTAAGATCACTGTCAGAGACATAACAACATGGGGGAGGGTAATGGGGAAAAATAGTGACTGACTTATTCACTTGCAGAATATGTGAAGGTAAACCTCCTTTTTGTTGTCACTTTAAAGCAGTCATATCACTTGATAGGTATCACTTGGTGCCAGAGGTATCCAGTGCAATGTATTTTCCTTTTTATTTTTTTTTGTGTGAGGTGCAGTTTTCTTTTTCTAAGGTGAATTTGCTGGACATTTTGTTACAGTACCAGAAGTAGAATCGTTCTCAGGTACGTGTGTGTGTGTGTGTGTGTGTGTGTGTGTGTGTGTGTGTGTGTGTGTGTGTGTGTGTGTGTGTGTGTGTGTGTGTGTGTGTGTGTGTGTGTAAAACGGAGCAAAGAGTAAATAAATGTCACAATTTGAAAGCATCATAATTAAAGCCTGATGTAGCTTTTCTTTCTTACTGGGAGGCAGAGGGTACCCCAGTTATTAACCCTTTGATGCCATAGAGGTAATCAACACCCCACCCCCCATATTATTTTTCTTTAGCCCTGAGTCCTAAGAGGGCTGGGCTGTATATAAATTGACTAGTAGTTCAAAAGTAAATCAGCCTTAAAGTATTCCCCTCCTGCCCCTTTTACCTGTGTGATGTGCTCCCCCAGTCCAGACAGTGCACACAGAGGGACAATCTTCAGTAAGCATAATGCAAATCCTGCCCTCCTTCATCAAGGGGGTAGGATTCTCCTTATGATCACAGTAAGAAGTTTGTCCCTCGCTGTGAGCTGTCCAGTCAAGAGACCAGATTCCACATCTGAGGAGGTGTGCATCCAAAAGGCAAAAGGGGCTAGAGGGGGATACGTTAAAATGTGATCCACTTTTGAAATACAGACACCAGGGCTTAAAATTTAAAGTCCTTTGCTACTAGCCAGACCTGAAAAGTTACTCGCCACTGCAATCCATAACATACCCACCAGGGCTGAATTTTCACTCGCTAGTGGCGAGTGGAAGCTGAGCCCTGCAGACACGTTATATACAGTGCTACATGAACTATAATATATGAGCATTAACTAGAGCTGCATTTATTCACATCTATTACTATCCCTTTAACCACTATTACAGTCAGTCTGCTCTTCTGCTTCTCTTCCTTCGTTGCACCCTGGATTTTGGAGTTCTCTTCGCAGTCCTGTGTGTCTCAGCAGAATGTGTCAGGCAGTGAAGGTTATCTGGAACCCTCCACATTCCTAGAATGTCAATAGCATTTCTATGCTCTGGGTAATAAAAGCAATGTGTTTACAGTGCCAGGGGATCAGTTCCTTTATGATGGTTACTGTACTTCTCATTATGTATCAGTGAGACATACACTCTTATTAGATTTTGTCCAGGCACTGATGTGATTTACAGGACATTATTAATCTAGCCAAACAGGTGCCATTCAGGAGGGGGTTAGGAATTAAAATTGTCCTTTGATTTTAAATTTGTGGTTTTAACTCCTTTCCAATACATTAGAGCTCTCTAACCCTTTAAAAGATGCAGTGTTTGAATGCTATAATCGGTACAGGATATTTTCCATGGAAGTGGGTGGGATTCTTTGTATGCTTTTCAGGACCCCAAACTCCTCCTCCTTATTTTTCTTCTACAGTTCTGTACCAGCTTCCAGTCTTAAAGGGATAGTAATGTTTGTCATAAACTATTTCACCAAGTCTTATTTATAGTAAACTAGTTGAAGAGCCCGTTACACAGGCCTCAGTGCCACTGCCAGCCGATCGTGGGGCAGTCATGCACAGTAGAGACTGCCCACGCTGCGGCTCCGAAGGAGCGCCCAGCTCTGTATCAGCTGCGGTGCGGGCAGTCTCTACTGGGCATGACTGAGGCGTTACACACTTTTTAGCGAATTATTATATATAGGATGTCACACATTGCGCTATGTTTATGTACTTACTTTTGTGTGGCTCAAAAGTTAAGTGGAGAAAGTTCCCTCACCTGCCCCTTCAGGACGCCTTCCACTGAATCTGAAATCTGGCCCTGGGACCAGACAGATGCAGCTAGGGACAAACTTCAGTAAGTGACTACAAGGAACCCCCCCCCCACCAATACCAATTTACCTTTGCTTACTGAAGATTGTCCTTCTCTGCATCCATCCGGACCAGACTGCAGACTCAGTATGACATTGTCAGAAGGGGCAGGCAGGAGATCTTTCTCCACTTAATATCTTTTGAACTACACAGAAGTAAGTAGATAATCATAGCGCAATGTGTTACATGAACCTCAATTTTTATAGTAAATGTAAGAGTTAGATATCCAGTTGCAATTATTCCCTGGACACACGGGTACCTTGCAATATTTGTTTCCTACAGAATGGGTACAAAAGACGACAGCTGGAACAGACTGTGGTGGGAACTAATATTGCAGGGCAGGGGCAGCGTTGGGGGAATAATTAGCCAGACGTATTACAGATTTCTTCTTCCATTTCATTCTGCACTGAGTCACTGAATATATTATATCCATTTGTGGATAGCTCCCCAAGTGTCCTATGTTAGTTAAAAAAAAAAAAAAAAAAAAAATTCTGGGACAGACCAGCTGGGCCATAATGGGAACTGTATTTTTACCCTAATTTTAAATAGTTTGTGTAGTTGTTTAAACCTTTGTGCTGGAACACCATTCTATGAATGAGTCTACTCAGAGCCCACACACTGAGGGCGTGGCTAATGGCACAGAGAAGGGTGTGTTTCACCTGAAACACAAATAATTGGCATACTGTGCTGCAATTGGCTTGAAATGCTTCCAGATCACATTTAATTTCTCTAAAATTACATTTACAGAAAAATAGTAGTAAAAATAACATGGCAGATTTGAACATAACAAAACAGACTAAACTTGGCTTAAAAGGTTGGTAATTCCTAAAACAAAATTAAACATTTTAGCTATTAAAAAAAAAAAAAAAAAAAAAAAAATGATCCCAGTCCCATTTCTCAAACCTTTATGATTTGAGAGAAAAAACGTTTCCCTCTCCTTTCCCTAGTGTAAGCTGACAGCAGGAGATCCTGGTCCCGGGACCGGCAGGTAGCTCTTCAGCAGAGCCGAGATACCACAATCTAAAAATACTTCTTTGGAACGGTCTACAAAGTGTGCCTGGTTTGCAGTGAATTATTTCTTTTTAGATATCATCTGTATTTCGGCTCTGCTGAAGAGTCGCCTTGAGTCTGCCTACACACATCTCCTACTGTTAGCTTTACAGCCGACATCCGGGGGGGGGGGGGGGGTGACCTTGAAATGTTCTATCTCTCAAACCATAAAGGTGTTAGATATGGGTCTGGGATCATTTTAGTTTTTTTTTTTTTTTTTTTTTTTTTTTTTTTTATTAATACCTACAATATTTCATTTTGTTCTACAAAAACATTACTGTCCCTGTAAAAACTTCAGCACCAGAGGACTTTTCAGTGCATTGCTTTGCAATTTGTGCCAGTCCGTTCTGGCACGCGAAGGGTTAAATAAGTTGACACTTTTGGCAAAACAAAAATGGTTTACTCCAGAATTTGTCCCGCTCTACCTCCAGTATTGTGCCTCCGTTGTGCAATTCCTGTGACCCATTTATTGACCTGATGGCAGGTGTGAGCACAATGTGTGTCAGATGTAAGAGGCCGCTGAAGGCAGTTCATTATCAGTGACTTTACGGGTAGTTCGGTCTCCTCCAGACCGGAGATTGTGCAATGTGTGCTGAGAGGAAACTGCTTACAGATCCATCTAGACTTGCCCAACTTGTTTTCTGCTGGCGTGTGACGTAAGTGGTAACATGCAGGCTTCTCCACTAGACCTCTAGTTTCCAGTGTTCATCCTCAGGACACACCATCAATGCAAGCTTACAAGATAGGTCTGCTTGTTAACTTGGGTAAACAGCAGCTCAGTCACTTGATTGCTCCACCTCTGTGTAATTAGGGATCTACTCACAGCCTGACCTTTTGGTTTACTCTGAGGACTGGAGGTGAGAATCCTCGCACTGGACTTCTCTATGCTACAAGATGGGTTATAAAAAAGTCCACTCATAAGTGGGAAATTCTTGTTTAGCCAGAACTTACTTTGCACTTTTATTTTAGCATAAGTTCTAGTGGAATTTTCACCTTTTAATTCAAGTTTTCATATTTGAAAACTGCATTTAAAGGGATAGTAATACTTTATTATTACTATCCCCCATATTGTAGATATTTGCAAAATAAGTTAATAGCCCCCAAGTTCATCTCTCAAACCTTTATGGTTTGAGAGATAACCGAAAGCAAAGTTCCCCCCTCCCTCCACCTTTCCTGAAGTCAGCGTTGTACTGACTTTTTTTTTTTTTTTAAATGGTGCATGTCCCGTCTCAAACAAAAAGTGTCTGGTTTGCATGCACACTTTGAAGACTGTTCCAATTAAGTATTTTTTACATCACGCTATCTCGGCTCTGTTGAAGAGCTGCCGGCTGGTCCCTGGGCCAGTATCCCCTTCTGTCAGCTAGAGGCTGATGTCTGTGAAAGGGACTGGAGGGGGGAACTTTAAAACATTGTATCTCTCAAACTATAAATGTTTGAGAGTCGGGACTTGCACCAGTTAATTAATTTATATCTTTTTTAATATCTACAATATTACATGTTAATATCGGTCATGACTAACCCTTTAACTCAAATGTGAGAGAGTACGGTCGTTCAGGGAATTGGAGGCAGTTCCTCTTAGGGAATACATCACTGTGCCCCTTATGATATTCCTAATTTGCCCCTCACATTTGAAAAATGTACAAATAGGTTTTGATATTTTCCACTTTCTCTGAGTGTCTCTGGTTCCAGTACTACTTTAACCCTTTGAGTGCCAGAGGGGTCCACATCACATTGCAGTGCTTTGCATACCCCTCTGGCACACAAACGGTTAACAATTTTAGTTCGATGTATGTGCACCACATTGCTCTGCAGTGTGTTGCACTCAGTGTTAAGGCAGAGTTCACATAGGCGGCTGTTACACAAACTAGATATCCTTGTGCACTAGGAGTTTGTCCGTAGGCTGTTTTTCACAGCTACGGTCCCTTTCAATGACAGCCTTGTGTAGGTGCAACATTTTCCTTCAAAATCGCTACTTCAGAAATGCCCTTGGGATAAAGTAAAAAAAAAAAAAAAGCTCTATCTAAAAGGATAATAAGACTCTTTTTAAGCCATTAGCAGAACATGTTTCCATAGCTTACAACTTGACCATTCTTTCTCCAATTGCTCTGCAGATCACTGTTCTCCGCAGGGCTGGGGGATATCCGTAGCTTATTCTATCCTCATGGGAGATCTCTTTTCCTTATAGAAGCCCACTGACAGAGGATTCATCGACATGCAGCTTCTATAGACTGGGTTGCAAATGTTGCTTTCACTCATTAGCTGTGAGGTTCTGACATGCAGATATCCATGATGTGCAGGGCACACACACGCCTTATGTATAAAGTGTACGAATTCCGGATAAAATCAGTTGGGGTGGTTTTGTTCACTCTGATGCAGTTGTCTTACTCCAGAGTCAGGAAGTCTGTAAAAAGTGGCTCAGTGAATTTAAAAAGAAACGTGTGTATTTGTGACAATTTAGCGGCAGAATTTTCCCCAAAGATTTAAGGCCAATGTCTGACCTGTTCTTATTCTTTACCGTCACCATTTATAAAAGTAACTAGAATACTTAATGAATATGAACACTCATAATAAGGACATTTTAACCCCTTAAGGACCAGCGGTCCCAGTGTGTGTGGTCCTTTAAGGACCAGATAGTGATGTTTGATGCACTGGCACACGTGACTGGGGGTACTGATAGTGATCGCTTCGGTCTTTGAGTGGTCAATTTCAGTCCCTGCTATGTGGGAGCGATGTGAGTAAAAAATCCGTGCTGGGACCATCGCTGGCCCTTAACGGGAAAAAGAGCAGTGATGGTTCTGATCCGTCACTGGACGTTAAAGGGATAGTAATACTTAAAATGTAAAAAAAAATATGTTGTAGGGTTTATCCCCCTGAGTAAAACAAGAGTACTCCCACTGCTGAGAGGTGTTTCATTCAAAAGTTATTAATTTTCAAAGTTGAATTTTTTTAGGTGCAATATCACAGTGGCATGAAATTATACAGTGGCGCTGTTGCTACACCATCCTATGGAGATTTATGGTCCCGGGACCAGAGCTGTCCATAGGATTGTGTAGCAACAGCGCCACTGTACAGTTTCAGGCACCTAAAAATTCAACTTTGAAAATTAATAACTTTTGAATGAAACACCTTTCAGCAGTGGGAGTACTCTTGTTTTACTCAGGGGGATAAACCCTACAACATATTTTTTTTTACATTTTAAGTATTACTATCCCTTTAAGGATCTGTTCACAAAACTGTACAACAACACTTTTTATAAATCTCCCCTAATGTTCCTATGTAATACAGTACTGTGCTTGATTACATCTAAATTCTGTTTGTTCTCTGTTGCAGTTGGTTTGGATGCCGCTGGCAAGACAACTATTCTCTACAAACTGAAGTTAGGAGAAATTGTGACAACCATCCCAACCATTGGTACGTATCTGTAGGTTGTCGTTACACTGCCAGATCTGTGTCTATACCTGGACTGTAGGATACAGATGTGTGGGAACATTTGGTCTAGCTATGTACTTAAAATGGCTTCTCCCATCTGCATTAAAGGCCAATAGTCACTTGTTACGAAGCAAAAAATTGAAAGGTTATGGCCGATAACCACCTGAACCATAGGGGAAAATTGCTGTTCTTATTGATTGAAATATTCCTTTTAACCCGTTGAATGCCACAGCAATGCATTAAAGAGATAGTAATGCCTCTATAAAATACTTTCCCCGAGTCTTCTGTATATTAATAACATATCGCGCTATGTCTAAGATCTTGTTTGTAGTTCAAAAGTTATTCAGATCTAAAGATCCCCTTTCTGTCCACCTCCCTCTGATTCTCAGATCTGGTCGTGCAATTCTACTGCTGCAGAGAGGGACAATCTTCAATTAGTCAGTATAAGGGAAATCCTGCTGTCCCCTTGATGAAGGACGACAGGATTTCCCTTTGCTTATTGACGTTTGTCCCTCGCTGCAGCCGTCCTGACCAGCCTGCATCTTCAGCGTGAAGGGGCGAGCGGCAGATCTTTATCGCTGAATAACTTTTGAACTGCACCAGAGTAAAATCTTAGGCATAGTGCATTGTGTTACTTTTGCAAGGTTTTCTGTATAGCAATAGTATTTGAGGTATCCCTATCCCTGTAAGACGCGTGTCACATTCAAAGGTTTAAAAGCCCATTTTAAATCCTTTGGAATTTGAACTCCTGTTTGCTTTTTGTACCTTTGACCCTGTGTCTTTAAAGTTCTGTTATCCTTGAGATGCGTTCAGTTTAACCCTAAGGACCAGATGTGTGTGTGCGCACAGCATTGTATACCCCTCTCATCCTTAAGGCCCAATGACGTGCCAGGATCGTAACGGCTGTACTGCACTTAAGGACTAGTGACCGTCCTGGCACGTCATGGAATTCAGGACTCTGCGTGGCTACACGCCGTTCAGGGAGCCCTGAATCTATTAGTGGAGGGAAAAAAATAGTCCTTAACTGCCGGCCATGTGGCTGGTCCTTAAAGGGATAGTAATACTGAAAAATTACTAATCCCAGTATTGTAGTACTAAAAAAAAAATAAATAAATGAATTGCCCCCAATGAAATCTCTCAGACCTTTATGGTTTAAGAGATATTCACTCCCAAAATTCCCCCTCCATCAACTTTCCCTGAAGTCAGCGTTGTAGCTGACTGCAGGGGGAAGTATGTCCTACGACCATCCGGCGGCTCTGCAGCAGAGCTGAGATCGCGTTAATAAAAAAAATAAATCATTCACTTAAAAGGTGTTCGATATGCGCTTGCAAACCAAGCACACGTAGAAGACCTTTTAAGTGAATGATTTATTTTTTATTATCATTATCTCGGCTCTGCTGCAGAGCCGCCGGATGATCGTATGACAGGCTTCCCTGACATCAGGGAAAGGGGAGGGAGGGGGGAACTTTGCTAGTAAATATCTCTCAAAACATAAAGGTTTGAGAGATGTCACTGGAGGCTATTTATTTATTTTAAGTATTCCTATCCCCTTTTAAGGTGTGCAATTTCATCTGAATGATTTTGGATATGCGAGGGTACATATCTATAAATGTACAAGTATTTTGGCCTAAAACAACTGCACCATATTAAGGAAAATGCTGTTTGATTAAAAATGGAATTTTTACGTCCAGTAGCAGTACACGTCTCCAGCCCATCCCAAAGCATTTGTGGTTAATGTTATAGATCTTGTACAGTTGACTTGTCTGTGTTTGCATTGTTTTTAGTTATTTTCATGTTCTCACTGCCTGAGGGCGAGCGGTTCATAAGGTCACGTAGAAATGCAAGGGCAGTTATAGAGTAAGCAAACTGCAGCACAGGGGCACGTAAACACTCCCAAAATGTACGTTTATTTTAAATGGGTTACAGAGGTCCCCAAAAGCACTTATATCTCCCACCCACTGACCTGCAGTTTGTTGAAGGAGACACTTACACCTTTGGTGTCTCACCTACCTTCCTCTAGACCAGGAGCATCAAAGTTTTTCAGCCCTGGGATCAGAAAGCCACTTGTGTATATTTATTTATTTTATTGATGATGATGGTTTCTATAGCTTATCAGCTATTCAGTAATTCAAATGTATTAAGTCAGTGACAATACTGCTCTTTTAAGACAATAATTCTTGATCTGTAAGGTACTGGTGCTGGATTAGCCCTTATTGGACTACTAGTTCATGTGTGTTGGTGAATTAGGTTTTAGGCTACACCCCTGGGGTCAGGCGGGGTGCACATTGGACGCCCGTGATCCAGATTGTAGGCTGTCACCAGCAGGTCCCCCTGATCCTTCTGTATTGTATGTTCAGTCTGTTTTGTTTCTGTAGTCTATTCCCTACTGTGTAACACTGCAGAATAAGTTGGCAATATTTAAAGGATCATTATTCCAGGGGTTAACTCTTTGCTTGCCAGAGAAGTACCAAACTTGTTGCAGCTCAGTGTGTTGGCACTCAAAGGGTTAAAAGCCTCTGCAATTAAGACTTTTGGTTGTCCCAGGTTTGTACGTCTTTTTACTTTTGTGCATATGAGCCATTGGCCTCTATAAAATACTTTCCCCGAGTCTTCTGTATATTAATAATAACATATCGC
Source organism: Rhinophrynus dorsalis (assembly GCA_037306005.1). Classification (NCBI taxonomy): domain Eukaryota; kingdom Metazoa; phylum Chordata; class Amphibia; order Anura; family Rhinophrynidae; genus Rhinophrynus; species Rhinophrynus dorsalis. The sequence goes on from CM074722.1 coordinate 22,456,036, forward strand.
GCTATGTCTAAGATCTTGTTTGTAGTTCAAAAGTTATTCAGATCTAAAGATCCCCTTTCTGTCCACCTCCCTCTGATTCTCAGATCTGGTCGTGCAATTCTACTGCTGCAGAGAGGGACAATCTTCAATTAGTCAGTATAAGGGAAATCCTGCTGTCCCCTTGATGAAGGACGACAGGATTTCCCTTTGCTTATTGACGTTTGTCCCTCGCTGCAGCCGTCCTGACCAGCCTGCATCTTCAGCGTGAAGGGGCGAGCGGCAGATCTTTATCGCTGAATAACTTTTGAACTGCACCAGAGTAAAATCTTAGGCATAGTGCATTGTGTTACTTTTGCAAGGTTTTCTGTATAGCAATAGTATTTGAGGTATCCCTATCCCTGTAAGACGCGTGTCACATTCAAAGGTTTAAAAGCCCATTTTAAATCCTTTGGAATTTGAACTCCTGTTTGCTTTTTGTACCTTTGACCCTGTGTCTTTAAAGTTCTGTTATCCTTGAGATGCGTTCAGTTTAACCCTAAGGACCAGATGTGTGTGTGCGCACAGCATTGTATACCCCTCTCATCCTTAAGGCCCAATGACGTGCCAGGATCGTAACGGCTGTACTGCACTTAAGGACTAGTGACCTTGTTCAAATCTACATTAACTTGAGTGCCAGAGGGGTATGTAGCGCATTGCATTGCATACCCCTCTGGCACTCAAAGGGTTAGTGTGAGCTTACTTATCCTGTTTTAAAAGGACATTTTTCATGGTCCTATTTCTCCCTTCTTTAGGTTTCAACGTGGAAACAGTAGAATACAAAAATATCTGCTTCACTGTGTGGGATGTTGGTGGTCAAGATAAAATCCGCCCTCTGTGGAGGCATTATTTCCAAAATACACAGGTACGTACCTCATGATACATCGTATGTAGAGGGCTGATAATGCTCTACCCTGTAAGAAACCTTGAATTAAAGGGATAGTAATGTTTCAAAATAAATGCAGCTCCAATTATTCTTTATGGTTTTTGGGCCATGTAGAGTGTTCTCCTTCTCTACAATGTGCAGTCCCAGAGTAATTGAATTATAAAGTACCCCCTCCCACCCCTTTTACCTGTCTTAAGCCACCTCCCTTCAGATGTGGAATCCGGTCACTTGACCGGACAGACCACAGTGAGCTGGCTGTGATCATAAGGAAATCCCTGCCACCTTGAAGGACAGGTTTTTCCTTATGCTAACAGAAGATTGTCCATTGCTGCGATCCATCCGGACAGTCTTGCTTTTCAGATTTACATAGGTAAAAGGGGCTGGAGGGGACACTTAATGATTCAGCTATGCATTGTAGAGAATAATAATAACACTCTACGTGGCCCAAAAACTATAAAGAATAAACGAGGCTGCATTTATTTTGAAACATTACTATCCGTTTAAAGGAGCTGTAAGAAAGAGACTGACACGAAAATATTTAGATTTTTTTCCTACTGAGTAAAAAATTGGCTTTTGCTCCAAATGTATTACTAACTAACTTTATGACTAACTTTTTTAATTCATGCAATTGGATAGTTTGTTAGACTACAGCACTCCCCCCAAGTACTTGATAAGAATGGCACCACCTCCTGATCACATCAGGGAATGAGTTTTAAAAAATAAAAATTGAGCTTTAGTAACTTTCGTCAAAAATCTATCCAGTGGTTTGTTTTCTCTTGTTATATTCAGTGTGGAAAAATTTGCAATATTTATGACTGACTGAGGATTTTGGGAATTGTAGTTTATCACATGCAGAGACGTAGGTTCCCCAACCTCAAATGAACCCTTCTGTAGAACTGTGCATTCTCTTGCTTTGACAGGTCTACAAATATTGGACTTAAAGTAAAGATCAGATTCCTGACCTAGAACTGCCACACGCCATGCATTGCACACCCATCCGGTGTATAAAGGGTTAAAATACCAAGTACAGAAGTGACATTTGGGGTATAGAGGGGGATGAAGGAAATAGGGCAAGAGGGTTGCAGGTGATAATGCAGAATCGAAAACGGGCATATATTGTAACCCCTTGTGTGCTAGTGAGGTCTCAGATACATTAGTGCTTTGCCGACAGCTCTAGTTCCAATGGTGGTAACCCTTTGAGTGCCAGAGTGGTGTGCAGTGCATTGTTGAGCAACACGCTGCTCACTACTCTGACACTTGGTATTAAAGCTGTCTGTGTGCAGCTGATGTCTAGCCCTGTTAGTCTTAGAATTTGGGTAGGCAACCTTTTGGCTTTCCAAGATTTGGGGACTGCAAGTTCCATAATCTGTTTAGGGATGCCAGGAATTGAATTCAACAAGAGCTGGAGAGCCAAAGCTTGCATTTTTTTTTTGTAATTCTTGTCTGTCTTCTCGCACATGTGATGTAACCGTTTTATGTGGAAGCTTGTTCTTGCGGTGCTTTGCTGCTTAACACTTATTTTTTTCCACCCAGGGCCTCATATTTGTCGTAGATAGTAATGATAGAGAGAGAATCCAGGAAGCCGCAGAAGAATTACAGAAAATGGTAAGTGGCACAGTTTTACTATCCTGCCCATAATCCTATATAATAATTCGCTAAATCGTGTGTAACGCCGCGACATGCGCAGTAGACACTGCTGCGCGTGCTGCAGTCATGCGCAGTAGAGACTGCCCGCGGCGCGGCTGATACAGAGCTGGATGCTCCAAAGGAGCGTCCAGCTCTGTATCAGCCGCGCCGCGGGCAGTCTCCACTGCGCATGACTTTCCCGCGACCGGGTGGCAGTGGCACTTTGGCCCATGTGATGGGCTGTTCATCTAGTTATCATATAATACATATACACAGGGCTGGACATTTCCACTGGGCTGTGACTAGTAGAAGAATCCAGCAGACTAGTCAGAAGCGGTGATGTTCTCTGTGTTTAACTCCTTGACAAGTCTCTTTGGGCCATTTGCACTGGCAAAAGTGAAGCCGTTCTGGGGCAAACCAACTGCATCATGGGGAGCACAATTCCTATTGGTGTAAAAGCTTTTAACCCTTTGAGTCCCAGAGGGGTTTGCACCACATTCCTTTGCAATGTGTTGCGTACTCCTCTGACATTCAAAGGGTCAACCACTTGAATGCTTGAAATCGCCAATGTTTTGAAGAAACCTAGCACTGAAGGGGTTAAATTCCCATAGATTTAAATGGAGCTTTTTTTTCTTTGTCACCTGTGGAGCAGTTGGTTTGCTCTAGAATTGCTGCACGTTTATTTTGCGCAAATGACACTTTCTTGCTTGGCCATTGTTGGAACACAGGAACCATAGGGTAAAGTATCCTCATGCCAGGAGGGCAGGGTATTTGCCTAAAAAGGCTCTCTGCAGGTGGAGACTCTTCCCTTACTCCACTTTACCGCCACCAGATGTGCACTGTTTTAAACGGGGTAGTAATGGATTGTTTTAAGCATATTTAATATTGTAGATGGTAAAAAAAAAAAAAAAAATTAAGTTATTGAGGCCATTGCAGTCTGTCAAACCTTTATAGTTTAAGAGCTATACCATTACAAAGTTCCCCTTCCCTTTAACAGATGTCAGTGCTCTAGCTGACAGCAGGAGATCCTGGGACAGTCCTGCGGCTCTTCAGCAGAGCTGAAATAGCGAGATATAGAAATAAATACTTCATTGGAACTGTCTACAAAGTGCGCTTGCAAACCAGGCACATTTTGTAAACCATTCCTATGAAATATTTACTATATAGCGCTATTTCGGCTCTGGTGAAGAGCCGCCGGCCGGTCAAATGACCAGAATCTTCTGCTGTCAGCTAGAGCGCTGACTTCTGTGAAAGGGGCGGGAGGGGGAAAGTTAGAACCTGATATCTCTCAAACTATACATGCATCAATTTGATTTCTTTTTTTTTTTTTATTATCTGCAATATTAAACGGTGATAAAATCAACTATTACTATCCATTTAAATGGGAATTCTACCCTAGGACAAGTCGGTCTTGTTTGGCTTACCTGCTTGAATACTAGATATTTCTCCTGCACATTGCTGTGTAGTGTGATTTGCTTTGTTAGGATCCCAGTGATAAACATAATAACTTACCTGTACAAGTGATATATTGCAGGAGACTGCAACAGAGATCAAGCGCAAAAGAAAGTGCAGCTATAGTACACTACTTTTATGAAGGACACTTAGCTACTTGCTTTGTGCATTGTGCACCCCTGTGGTCCTCAATGGTTTAAACAAATTGGGGTACTTATGCCTAGAGTATAATGCATAATGTAGCAAAGAGAATACAGCCATAATTTGTGCACATGCCCAATAGACAGTATGTTATATGGGGTGAGGGTTTGTTATGGTAGGTTGCCATCTACTGACAATTGAAGGAATTGGCCTCTAAGGTGTATGAGATTTTCTTTCACTCATTAAATTTGCAGCACACAAATATGCACTTTGAAACCTCATACTACCACCCCAGACTCTCCACTGCTCATTGGTAATCTGTGACCCAAACGTATACTGTCCTACTGTGAGACCTTTCTATGGTTCAGTGGGTTGCAAACCCCATTTAACGTGACAGGACTTGTTTGGTCTCTGTGGTGCAGTTGGCTTGCTTCAGAACTGCACAAGTTTAACCCTTTGAGTGCCAGAGGGGCATGCACTTTTGCGTACCCCTCTGGCACTCAAAGAGTTAAGAAAATTAACTGCACCAAATTAAACATTTGAAAAAAGTGTGGAAATTCAGTGGCAAAAAGTTTTCTTAAAGCCACCGTTAAGTTCTCACACGCAGAATCCAAGAAGTAGAAGTTGTTCTCCCAGCTTAACTCCATATTGCTAGGTGCTTTGCTGATGACATCAGACATGACATCACAAATTACATCCGTCTCTGATGAAATCATTTTGTGATGTTGCAGATATGTAGTATCACCAGTGATTTCCATTGGTGTGTTCAGTTGTGATGTCATCAGCAAAAGCAAACGTAGGAGTGGAGTGAAATTCTTAAAGTAACCTGGATTTCCTGTTTGTCATTCAGCCTCTCAAAGCCCACTATTTTTTGTAAGGTGGTGTTAACTGGAGTCAGACTTGCATAGACATCAATACAGTAAATTGCCGATCTTAAAGGGATAGTAATACTTCGTTTTAGCTTTATTTTTATTTTGTAGGCATTAAAAAACATGAAGAATGATATAAGTCTTATCTCTCAAACCTTTATGGTTTGAGAGATATTCACAAGCAAATTTTCCCCTCCCGCCCCTTTTACCTAGTGTAAGCCATCTCTTCTCAGATGTGGAATGCAGTCCATAGACCAGACAGATAACAGCAGGGGACAACCTTCTTCTACCTATGAAAACAATGAAAGCCCTGCCCACCTTGACAAGTTTTTCAGGTTTTTCCCTTATCTTAATTGAAGATTGTCCCTCTCTGCAATCTACCTGGGCACCTCCCTTCTGATCTGGCTGATCAGTGTTACATCAGTAAAAGGGGCGGGAAGGGGATACTTTGTCATTGAATTACTCTGGAACTAAAACGCTGACAGAACGGAAATAACACTCTCCAAAGTCCAAATACTATGATGATTAATTAGAGCTGCTTTTATTATGAAACATTACTATCCCTTTAACACACAAAAGTTGTATGTTGACTTCTGTAGGAAGGGCCTCATCCTGGATAAATTAAGCTACACACCCATGTGGTCTTGTAGGTATGTTCCCTTTAAGAGACAGTGCAAGCTGTGTTGGTTGATCTACTTGTGTTACTTGCCCAGTGTCTGCCAGACATGTTGATTAAATGGAAGAACATTGCTTTCAGGACAGCTCACCATCAGCTAGTGGAGAATTAAGCCCCTTACACTATTGAAACCAACACATTAATGGTGCTGTGGTGAAAGATAAGCTGCTGGGTAAGCCTGGATTTCTCAATAGGCAGAGTAGAGAACTTCCCAGAGCTCCACATTTTGAGGGGAGGTGCCTGAACTCTGCTGGCCACACCCACATTCTGAATTGTGGTTGTGGCCAGTGCGGTATCCTTTCTCCCTGCACCAGTTTATACAAATTTTTACTTATTCAACCCCTTGTGTTCTAGAAAGGCCAGCAATGCCTTGCAAAGCAATCCGCTGTAGAGATCTCTAGCAATTGCATGGATAAAAGCTTTGAACAATGGATAGGACTGTGGGCGTAGTCACGTGAGGATTTGGGGGTTGGTCATGGGCAAAGCGAAGGGTTCCTAGGGGATCCCTGGATGTAAATTCTACACGTCTCCTGGGCGTTTTGCCTTCATATGGATAACTCTCTCCTCACATCAATGCAGTCCATCAAGCTGTATCTTTATTGAGTTCACAGAGGAGCACGGTAAAGATGCATCAGGGCAGTTCTGTGCTAAGGCTTATGTGGCATCTAGCAGATCTATCACAACCTGCACTGAATGGCAGACCCACGTGGCCATTAGACAATATTCAGCTGACACTCACTTGGGCTGTTAGTATTCCACTCCTATAACAGCTGCAGGGCCTCTCATTGCCCATCCCTACTCCTAAATCGGCATATAACACAAATGGCTTCAAGAACAGTATGCTACATTGTTACATATCTCTGTAATCATTTCCCTTTCTGTCTGACCTGTTGGGGCTCACTAACCCCGCTGTAGTGGAATGACATTCAGGCCAGTGTCTCCGGTACTTGTTGTACAATAACCTGTTGAACTGTCTCTGCTCCATTAGCTCCAAGAAGATGAGCTGAGGGACGCAGTGCTCCTGGTCTTCGCAAACAAACAAGATCTGCCCAATGCAATGGCCATCAGCGAGATGACGGACAAGCTGGCGCTGCAGTCTCTCCGCAACAAGACTGTGAGTATTTCTCTTCCACTGCAACTGTTTATACCTTCGAATGCCAGAGGACTGTCCAACACCTTGCACAGGAATACGTCTGACACCCCTCCAGTTCTGATACAAACAATAATAAATCCTTCACTTACCTTTAACCCTTTGAGTGCCAGAAGGATTTGCAGTGCGTTGCGTACCCCTCTGGCACTCTTAAGAGTTAACTTTTAGGTCCAGGGCGGTGTGCAACGCATAGCTTTGCAGTGTTATGTAACCCTCTGGGATTAACCCCTTATGAACCAATGATGTACCAGGACCATCATGGCTGTCCTGCACTTGAGGACCAATGATGGCATGTCATGGGATTCATGGCTCCCTCAGCGGCTGCACGCTGTTTGGGGTACCATTAGCGAGATAAAATATAAATACCCAGAGGTCCTTAAAGGGTTAACTTTTATTTCCTCAGCCTTTGCCAGATCTACATTGTTGATCATGGAGAACTTCAAGGAGCAGTAAAAAAAAATTTTGTAATGAAAAACATACGTTTATACAGTTTTCCTGCTCACGAAAACAAGATCCCTCCCACAGCTGTTTTTTGAATTTAAATAAAAAAATAAACAACAAATAACTGTTCAAATAATCAGGAAATTAACCCCTTAAGGACCGGCGGTCACGGGACATTTCCGTCCCATAATGACCGCATAGGGGCACTTTGACGCGCCGGTACACGTGACCTGTCACGTGTATCGGCGCGTCACTATGGGGCTTGAAAGAGATCGCTCCAATCTTGGAGCGGTCTATTTCATGCCCTATTTTTACTTACAGCGCTCCCGGTAGAGCGCTGTAAGTAAAAAGTACGTGACGTACCAGGACCGTCATCGGTCCTTGAGTAGTTCAAGGACCGTGACGGTCCTGGTACGTCAAGGGTCCCTAAGGGGTTAATTTACTGTGTTTACTTCCTGATCTGACAGGAAGTTACTCGGCAGTTTCTCTCACCATTCTGTCACTGACTTAAATATCCCCATTTAAACAATTCAGCCCTTAATCTTTGAGTTGGCAGCCTTTCGGGGGGGCGGCACAGATGCTGTCCATGTGATGAACAAATAAATGAATGTGTTTATTTATATAGCGCCATAAGTGTACGCAGCTCTTTACAATTTAAAGGGATAGTATTACTTCAAAATTACTATCCCTCATATTGTAGCCCTTAATATGAGTTAAATGACACCAGTGGCATCTCTCAAACCTTCATGGTGTAAGAGATAGCTGCTTTCAAAGTTTCCTCTCCCCTGCTGTCAGCGTTCTGCTGCCAGCAGGGGAATCCGGTCCCGGTACAGGCGGAGGCTCTTCAGCAGAGCCGATATCTCATTATGGAAGGAAAAATGATTCATTGAAACAGTCTTATACGTGTGCTTGGTTACCAAGCACACTTAGATGACTGTTTTAATTAATCATTTTTCCTTCCATAACGAGATATCTGCTCTGCTGAAGAGCCTCCTCTTGATTCAGAGACCGGATTCCCCTTCTGGCAGCAGAACGCTGACACAGGGGAGAGGAAACTTTGAAAGCGGCTATTTCTTACACCATAAAGGTTTGAGAGATGTCGCTGGTGTCATTTAACTCAGTTTATTAAGGGCTACAATATGAGGAATAGTAATTTTGAAGTAATACTATCCCTTTAAGGCTTTAGACAATACAGGGTTACAGGTGCTTTGCAAAGAGAAACACTGGATGTGAGGTCCCTGCCTGAAAGCTTACAATCTAAAGTGGTAATGGGAGACATACAGAGTACATTAGGGTCAAGTGCTGAATACAGTGCTAGTTCTGATGATGATAGAGGACATCAGTAAAGTAAATCATTTTATAAGAGCGTTCATTGTACAACATCAGTGCCTTCTAGCATGTTGAGGTTTTACCCAGGATGTGTAGCTTTAAGCGTGACTTGAAGACCATAAGAGGTGCATTGTGGGAGGAAGAGCATTCCACAGATAAGGAGCAATGAGAGAAAAAGTTTGATACATGAGGGCGCTGTAGACACAAAAGGAGCAGAGAGAAGACAGTCATTGGCTGAGCGTAACTGGTGGGATGGGATATAGCGGGAGATCAGCGTGGAAATGAAAGTAAGAGTAGAGGCTAGAAGGGTCTTGAATGAGAGAATACGATTTTGTAAGAAATCTAGAGTTTTATAGGCAGTCACATGATGCTTCAGCCCCACATCCCCCACACACTGTCACTCCATGGACCCTGACAGAGAACCAGTGCTTATTACCAGAGTAATTTCAACACCCTTCAGTGTAGTGAGATGTCATGCATCTCTTCATCAGAACTTGCTGCGTCATGTCCTTCAGCATCACCCTTTGTACACATACACTGGTATCGGAGTGGCTCCAATGTTATGGAGAGGCTTGGGGGTGGGGAAAATCACCTTCTCCATCTCCTGGAAGCTTCTAAACCCATAAATGAAGATCAAAACACTTAGTATTGAGTTGTTACTTTTTTATGGGGGTAAAAAAGGTAACCTTTCCTTTGAGTAAAAGCAGCACTCCTATTGCATTTTCAGGGTTTTTAACAGTTAAAACTTGTAGATGTGACTTTCACACTAACATTGCCCTCTAGTGGCCAGATTTCACATAGATGTTTTACATTCTGTTTCACTGACAACAGTTCATTATAGAATGCGATTAACTAGTAAGTTACTTCCTGTCAGTTAGAACTGTTAAAGGGAAACTTTTAAACAAATATGTATTCATAAACATGCTGAAAACTTCTAGTGTTGGTATTTTTGAGTGAGAGCCTATGAGCTGCTTGACTTTAGGCTCTTACAAAAAATTGCTCTGTCGTGTTCCACCCCCAGGTACTGGCCAAGCAGCTCTGAGCATCTACTGTAAAATGTAACTTCTGTTCAAGTGAACACTTTCCCTTCTGTCTTGCTCACTGCTCATCCTGTCCTTCTGAATGGATAGATGTTCATCTTGCATGCACGGTAGTTTACCAGAAAATGACACCACCTACACTAGGCTTTTCAGCACTATGGTGGGTTGTACTAAAACTTAATAAAAATATAGGAATTTGTAACAAAACTGACAAAATAACCTGAATAGGTTGATTACAGATCTTGTACAGTTTTTTTGTATTAACACTTTAAGTGCTAGGGGCATTCAACACACTGCTTAACAATGCGTTACATACCCCCTCTGGCACTGAAAGGGGTAAGAGTTGAATACAACAAAGGGTTTCCTGTTTTCAGTAAAACAAATGAGAGCATTAACTCCACCTTATTTTACTTTAACCCTTTGAGTGCCAGAGGGGTACAGAACGCATTGCTTTGCAATAAGTTGCTTACCCCTCTGGCACTCAAAGGGTTAAAGGAAATAATGTATAACATCACTTTTTTCTTAAAAAAAAAAAAAAAAATACTGCTCCTTTAAAGCACAAGCAATTCCAGTTTGAGCTAACGACATGATGGGGGAATAAAACGGAAATTATAACGCCTCAAATGCTTGAAAGGTCTTTGAGAGGATCCCTCTAGTGCTGAAGGGGTTAAGACTTGTTACTCTGGGTAGTTTCATTTGATATGTATAGTACAATTGATTTGCTGCAGAATTGCTCCTGTTGTGTGAATGTCTTTTACATATAGAGAAGCATAACACAATCTTTTTGCTTTGGCTACAGTATACATAGTGTTAATTCCCTGTTTGTGTGTTTTCCAGTGGTACGTTCAAGCAACTTGCGCTACTCAGGGGACAGGTCTGTACGAAGGGCTGGACTGGCTTTCAAACGAACTCTCCAAGCGCTAAAACAAAGGACAGACACATTCTCCCTCTGAGGATACAGTGGCTAGCAGAGGTCTAAGCGTGTAACACCCAAACTAGTTTGCATCTTGGTTATTAAATGATAAAAGGAACTGGGACGGCAGCGCACACTCTAAAGATTCTTTTGTTGCCGGTTATTCATTCAGTTTTCATGTTGCCTCCAGAGCAATACGGCTAGGCTTAAAAACGAAAAAAATAAATTCTCCTTTATGTGAAAGTGTTCTTTGGTTTTACTTCTCCCCTGTTTCCCAAGCGTATATGCCTGGACATAATTATTGTGATGCTATAGAAATGAATGCTATTTTTTTTTTTTTCTCTCTTGTAATATTTTCCCTCAATTCAAATGCAGTTTTCTGATCCGTTACAGCTCCCCCACTGCAAGACTGTGCAGATGAGGGTTTCAGTAACTGATTTTGTTTTTGGTTTGTTTTTTATTTGGATAAAGTTCCTTAACTGCCCTTAGTTTACCACGTCTCATTCCTCAGACCTGGGGCAGTCAATAATTAGGTCTTCAGCTGTTCAAGACTATAATTCCCATAATCGCCAGCCAATTACTGGTTGGGAAATAATGAGAGTTGTAGCTCGCCAAAGCTGATTGGCTACTCCTGCTGTAGACTTTCTGCTGATATGAAATGTAACATTCCATATATATATTTATTTATCATTCTTGCCAAAAAAATATATATTTTAGAACTGCTCATGCAAGTGTAAGAGAAAAAAAAAAAAAACGCTATTAAAATGGCCTCCTCCAATTAGGTTATTTTAACCATAAAGCAGGCTTATTTAACCCTTTGAATGCCAGTTGTGTACAACACTTTGCGCAGCGATGAGTTGTGCAGTGCTCTGGCACTCGATAGGTTAACATGTAACCTAATTGGTCTGCAGTGTAATTTAATGAGTGGTTAATTTTGGCATGAAAATAATTGTTCAGCTGGTTTAGTGAACACACCTTGATGCTGATGTACAGCACTGGAGCAAAACTGCACCAGAGGGGGCAATTAAAGTTCTCATTGATATAAATGAGGTGTAACTTCCTTCTAATCCCTTAAGGACAAGAAGTGTGTGTGTGTCGCATTTCTCTGGTCCTTGAGGTGTTAATTTTAACAAGTTCTTTGAGTGTCTCTGGCACTCGGTGTTTTAATGTTTTAACAGACTGCGCCAACAGATTGCAAAGAAAAACGGCTTGAGATCTTGTTAAAATTAACACCTTAAGGACTAGAGTTCCTCTCTGGAACTCAAATGGTTAAAGACGTTAAAAGCCCCATTTTGTCAGTGTAAATTTTAATTGCACTCTTATGATTGAGTTGGTTTCCTCCAGTAGCTCATCGTAAATCATCCGCAGTAAGTCCTCTGGCTGCAGCACCTCTGAGCAGTTTAATGCCTCATAGTGCTGAGGAGTCCGGCCCTGTTTTATTAATCAGCAGATTCTCACTTTAGGATTCATTATTTTTTCTTTTAAACACTGCATGTTGCTTTCAGCTTGACTGTTTTTGCCCATTGTAACATAGTTCCGCTGATGTTTTATTGTTTCTTGGTGAACATATCTTCATAATGCAAGATTTTTTTTGTTTTTGTTTTTGTTTTGGAAATTCCTCAAACTGAGCAATGAAAGTTTTCTTCATAACCCACTAAGAATTATTCCTAATAAAATTATTAAAAAAAAGAACACATTTTGCTTTATTTGTATCTGTTAATAGAACAGTTTAATAAAGGTATGTGATTTAAAGTTAGTAATGTCCCAGAAAGAAATATTTGTTCTGTAATGCTTAAAAGGTTCAACGATATGCAACAAATCCTATCTTTCAAACCGCCATGGTTTGAGAGATATTCAGCACTAAAGTCCCCCTCCCCTTTCCCTGACGTCAGCGCTGTGCTGACTGCTGGGGAATCCTGTCCGGGGACCAACTGGCGGCTCTGCAGCAGAGCCGAAATTGCGTTATTTAAAATGACTTAATTGGAAAGGTCTACAAAGTGTGCTTGGTTTGCAAGCACACTTTGGGGGCCATTCTAATGAAGAAATTAGTTTTAAATAATACGATTGCGGCTCTGCTGAAGAGCTTCTTCATGTTGGCCGATATGTATCTCAGCTGACAGCAGGAAACGGCAAACTTTTCACAGTGAATCTCTCTCAAACTATAGTGGTTTGAGAGATAGGATAGCTGAACTTTATAAGCACTACAAAATGATTCTTTCTGGGACATTACTAACAATGTTTTAATTGAAAGTTTTTTGTATGAAGCTTGTATCACACATTTTGAGACTCGTATTGGCAATGCACTTGTGATCGAGTACAGACACACCCCACCATATGCACAAAAGCAAAGACCTATAATTCTGTATCTAGCTCAGTGGACAAAATAGAATTCCCCATTTATTTTTAAATGAGGCTTTTAACACGTTTGAATGCTACAGGTCAGGAAGTAATGATTTGGATACCTCCTGTAATTCAAAAGGCTTAAAGGGATAGTAATACTTCGTTTTATCTTTTTTATTTTGTAGGCATTAAAAAAAACATGAAAGATACAAGTCTTATCTCTCAAACTTGTATGGTTTGAGAGATATTCACAAGCAAAGTTTCCCCTCCCGCCCCTTTTACCTAGTGTAAGCCATCTCTTCTTAGATGTGGAATGCTGTCCATAGACCAGACAGATAACAGAAGGGGACAATCTTCTTCCTATGAGAACAATGAAAGCCCTGCCCCCCTTGACAAGTTTTATAAGGTTTTTCCCTTATCTTAATTGACGATTGTCCCTCCCTGCAGTCTACCTGGACACCTCCCTTCTGCTTTGGCTGAGCAGTGTTACATCAGTAAAAGGGGCAGGAGGAGGATACTTTGTTATTGAATTACTCTGGAACTACAGGAACTACAACTCTGACAGAACTGAAATAACACTCTCCAAAGTCCAAATACTATGATGATTAATTAGAGCTGCTTTTATTATGAAACATTACTATCCCTTTAAATTCAGCAGGCATTTTTTATTTTGCCCATACTGTGCAGTTGGCTTGATCCTTTAAAATTCTTTAAATTCAGGGTTTATTTAACCCTTTGAGTGCCATAGGGATAGCCAACGCATGTCAATGCACTGGATATGCGTCTGGCACTCAATGGGTTAATGTGGAGGCTGCTTACAGTTTACTTTCATTATAATGGATTCTAAAATGTTTCAATGCCAGTGTTGCTCCCAACTGCTAAATAAATATTCTGTGGCACAACACCATTGTGCACCAAACAATTAAAGGGACACAAACCTCCCCACAATTAGAGACACAGACCCACCCAGAACAATTCAATTATGTGTTTTTAATACTTCGTGTTCCAGTTTTAAACTAACCTGACTTTTGTTGGTGAGTTTGTATCTGTCGGCATCATTGGGGGGGCATGCTGCATTATGGGGGAGAGCTTGAGAGTAAGGGGGGAGGCACCAGGAAGCTCTATGTTTGACCCTGCACCCACATGACACCATGCACGAATCAAGCAATATAGAAGTAATAAACCATTGTAATGCATTCCAGCAGTAGTGTAAGGTGCGGGCAAGTTCCCAGGCCTCACATTCATGACTTGTCCGTTAAAATGACTGACTTCTGCACAGTCGCTTGGGACAAGCACCCTGCATGTCCTCATAGGGGCCATGGAAAGTGATCCATCTGGACAGACAAAAGTGAGGGCATGGGGTCTTGTAGTCTCATTGGTGTCAGAAGGTGAAATTAATCTTCCCCATCACCAGGAAGTGACACAATATAAAGACTGCTGGCTGTCAGACAGGCATGATATAAAAAAACTGCTGTTGATACTATACACGTTGTGTGGAGGTGTGTGTCCCTTAAAATAAATGGGAGTCTTTCTTTGCTGTGGTGTTTGGTTTGCTTTAACTTGTGCCAGTTGTCTGGCTGAAGACTATTAAAGTCCTAGATAGCTGGAGATTGCCTACCCTTTCTTTTGTATCTGGCTTTTATCTCTACTTACAATAAGGCAGATGTGAGACTGCTCTGAATAACTGCCATGTCCTTACACCATTACATACTGTAACACAGTCCTTTTCCTCTTATATGGATGGGGTTCTAAATGTCTTTTACAGTTCCCACCCCCGCCCCCCAGGGCACCTAACAGTCCTGGGGTTTTTTAAGTCTCCTGGTTGTATATAAAAGGAGTTACGATAAAATTACTTGATTATCTGTGCACAAGCAAGGAAATCCATGGCCAGTTAGGTAGGTGCTCATGAGCAGTGTGTTGGTGAGATAGCTCAGTTGGTTAATGCACCAGCTGTAGAATCTGTTCACACAACAAGGTCACATGTTCTAGTCCCGGCAAGGTCAGATCAGCCTTTCACCCTTCTGAGGTGGATAAAATGAGTCCAGGACATACTTGGAACTGGTAAAAAGTATTGTAGTTTAGTTCCAGTTTGAAGGCACAGGAACCTTGACTAGTTTTTTTTTTTTCTCCGCCTCCCTTCTCTTCTCCAGGTGCACCGTGGAGGCATATGCTTATTTTCCTAGGAGACACTTGTGATGCTCTTTTTGGTGCTGCCAGGCTTCAGCCTAAGGCTTCTGCCTTTTCTCTGGCTGCGAGACATTCTTAGGTCAGCAGACCAAATCTTAAGCCAATCATCTAAGAAGTCACTAATTTCTCTCCCTTTTCAGGGTACATCTCTTTTTGGGCCTGAACTGAAGAACATCAGTGAGACCACTGGGGATAATCTCCTAATATGGAGAGGAAGCAGCATCTTTTTTTTTTTTTTTTTGTCCCTGGCAAAGTACAAAGGCCAAGTCTGGGTGGGTCTCTGGGCCAGCACCCAGCACTCCACCCCCAAGCACAGGCAGCAGTAGAGGTCCAAGCACTCCTCCACCAAACCTCCTTCAGCATGACTCGCGAGACCCTGGTCCCAATCTCCCTGTGGGTGGTTGCCTGCAGCATTTCTCAAGCATTTGGGCAGGCGCTGTTGCAGGTCAGTGGGTATTACAGGTGGTTCAAGGAGGCTACAGGATTCCATTCATATACCTGCCTCCCTTCAGATTCTTCAGATCTTAGGCTAGTTGATTTAGCCATATCTTAATTGACTAAGGCCTTATGTGACAGGATTTTTTCCATCAAGAGGAGCAATTTTGTTGCCTACATTAGTAGTTAGTTCACTTTGTGTTTGTGAGATTTATTCATATACAGAAAGGACTATTTGGATATCAGCATTTATATTAGGGATCATTAGAGATCCGGAAGATAATGGTGATTAGGTTACTTTTTGTATGTATATGATTCAATCATTCACGACAATATTTTAAGTGATACAACATTTTTTGAAGGCAAGCCAGATAAGCCCCGGCAGTACACGATATGTTAGGATTCCCGGTTCTCACCTAGGCAGTCCGGGTTCCATTCCCAGCACACTCCATCAGTAATTCTTGATTTTAATTAAATTCGCTAATTTTAAAATATACTTAATAAAGGTTATGTTTTAGATTTGGGCTATACTATATTCCAAGAGGATATATACCCTAGAGCAAATCTATATTAAGTATTGAGTGCTAGTACAGCAGGGGTCTTTCTAGTTTTCTTTTTTGGATTATTTTCCCTGTAGCACCGTTCTGTAGTTTGCTCTAGTAATAGGTGATATATATTCTGAACTGAGATTTATTTCAGAAAGAGTGCACCAGAAATTCTATTGTACACATACATCCATGCTTAAGACATTTCTCTGACACCATATTTGGATGATCCGCTGATCAAGGCCCCTTCAGAAGATAGCTTGGCTCTCCATAACCAAGAATTTGCCCACATTCCAGTGCATCACAGATGGATCCTCGAATTACAGAAGTCCTCTTCCATCCCTAGTCCTGGTATTTATGGGAATTAAGTTCTACACTCTCCATGGCAAGGTGTTCCTCACTGAGGAGAAGATCCAACTCCTGTCTCAGGATTTATCACGGCTCCTGGTGTGGCCCTCGGCTATGATAAGGGACTACATACACGTCCTGAGTCATCTAATGTCTGCCCTGGAAGCAGTTCCCTATGCTCCGTTCCACACAAGAGAATGCCAATGGGACAACTTCAGGATATGGTCCTGTCAGCAAGAAACTTTCTCCAGTCTGAGAGGATGGGGTGCGATGCTGGGTCACCTGATGGCTCAGGGAGGAGAGTATCCTGTCCATCAACATTCAAGAACTCTGAGCTGTTTGCTTGGCTCTACTACACTGGTCCCAGGTACTCACTGGGATGCCAGTGAGGGTTCATTTGGACGACTCAGCTGTCATGGAGAAACCTGCAGACAAACAGCATGGAAGGAAGTAAGGGAGCTCCTTCTGTGGGCAGAGGCCCATGTTCCAGCCATCGTACCTGTCTACATACCAGGCGTGGTAAACATGGAAGCAGAATTCCTCAGCTCTTAAGACATGAATCCTAGAAACTGGGAACAGCATGCAGAGGTGTTCTACCAGCAATAGATCTGCTGGCTTCCCAGGAGAACAGGAAGCTTCCTGTGTTCTGTGCACCAACCAAGGATCCCCTAACCTATGTGATGGACGGAATGCCCATTCTGTGTCACTTCTACCTGTCTTATGTGTTTCCTCCAATTCCTTACATCCCCAGGTTGATCTGGAAGATCAGGATGGAGAAAGTTCTACTCATCCTAAATGCACTTTTCTGGCACCGCCCAGCTTGGTTTGCAGACCTTATCAACTTATTCATTCAGGAACTGCTCTGCCTACCACGGAGATCGGAGCTCCTCCTCCTTCAGGGTCCCATATGGTATGAGGATGTGGATAGACTTGCCTTGACAACATGGCTCTTGAGGCCACCATTCAGAGAAGGAATTCTTCAATGAAGTCATCTCCACCATGATCCAAGCTAGGAATTCTGTCTCCTCTAAGGCATACCATAGGGTTTGGTTCATCTTCCACCAGTGGTGCACTGACAAGAATGTGTCTGCTCAGACCTTTGATCTCCCCACTGTTCTGCCCTTCCTTCAAGGTGATATGAACAAAATTCTCAGTCGGAACTCCTTTAAGGTACAATTCTCAGCCCTCTCTGATCTTTTTCAGAGACATATTGCTATTCTGCCAGATAGTAAACCTTCCTCCAAGGGCTGGCACATATCTTCCCTTCATTCTGGGATTCCACACTTCTATAGGATCACAAGTGTCCTCCAGAGGCCTCCATTTCAGCCTCTGGCTTTGATTCCATTACGTTCCCTGATGCTTTCCTGTTGGCCATTGTTTCAAGAAGGCCTGCAAGACTCAGCTAAAGGCTGCTAAGACAAGTCTACACCAAGGTTGGTCAATTGTTGAATCTCCAGCTGTTGTGGACTTCATTTCCCATTATTTTCCACCAGCCAGACTGGAGATGTTATCTCCTCTTTATCACATCTTAGTGCATCTTCCCCTGTATGCTATAACTAACCACAAGAATGCTAGAGATGACTCTTTTAAAGTGGACCTGTAGACTTTTGTTACATTTTTAAAAACTCTATTCATGACTGCTTATGTGTCATTTTATCCAAGCGTCCTGCAGATGTCTAATGTAGGATATACTGACACATTTATTTCTGAGAAAAGTTCAAATTTCTTGGTGCAGCAGAGAGCTTAATTAGCATATGAAACGTCACTAGTACTGCAATAAGTATACATTATAATACAGTACCAAGCAGGAATATCCCAACTGTATATTTGCTGGTCTTTTGGATAACATGATATCTAGGCGTACGCGGCTGTCACCTTAACATTGTTTTTTTCTTCTTCTAAATGATTCTGGAGTCCCCGAACGGAGACCCGGACTTTCGGGACTTACCAGGTACGTCCTCTGTCACTAAGTGACAGTTTTTGCGGGACGTACCTGGTAAGTCCATTGTCGTGATGGGGTTAAATATGCAAACTGGAATCTAAGCGACAAGTCCACATTAAGGAATAGCATACCCCCTAGGTGTAACCTAACTAAAATATTGGCTTAGTGTCCCAGTCTAAAACAAGTTCAGGAGTTAACACTTACTGGGTCGCTTGACTGACCCCGCTGTGCGAGACAAGCAGGCTCACTGGTTCTATGGCAGCTTGAGCTGTCAGTCAGAAGGGTATGCTGCTCGTTTTAAACCCTTGGATTTGGCAAGTCTTAACCCCTGAGCTACTGGAGCACGAGTTTTAGCTAGGAACATTTGGACAATATTTTAGTTAGGTCACACTTTGAGGGTGTATTATCCCTTTAATAAGTTGCTTCAAAATGCATTGGAGACCCCATCTAGATTTCAATTGGTTCAACACCAAATGTAAATTATGTATTTTATTAAGAAAATGTTATACTAGGAAGAAGACACTGAGATTTCTCACTTGGAAGTATGTCCCAGAGAGTTTCTACAGTAAAAAGTTCCGTATTTACACAAATAGAGAAACAGTCTAAGCAATTATATACAGTTACATGCTGCTTTAACCCTTTGAGTGCCAGAGGGGTACAGAATGCACTGCAAAACAATGCGTTTGTACCCCTCAGGCACTCAAAGGGTTAAAATTATTATTATTATTTTTTTTTTTTTTTTTTTAGGATTTTAGACTGGGAGAAGATCTGATTTTATCAGGTGTGTTATTCTAGGTTTTCGGAGCTCTGACGCAGAAGGCAGATCAATGGCCTCTTTATTGTAGTGTGGAATACTCAGAGTTGTTATGGAACAGAGGTTATAGTTACTATAGAGATCTGGAGTGATCACACTGCTCAGGTAGTGTGGAATAGTCAGTGAGTTGTTAGTAGTGGAGGTTATAGTTAGTATGGAGATCTGGAGGGATCACACTGCTCAGGTAGTGTGGAATAGTCAGTGAGTTGTTAGTAGTGGAGGTTATGGTTAGTATGGAGATCTGGAGGGATCACACTGCTCAGGTAGTGTGGAATAGTCAGTGAGTTGTTAGTAGTGGAGGTTATGGTTAGTATGGAGATCTGGAGTGATCATACTGCTCAGGTAGTGTGGAATAGTCAGTGAGTTGTTAGTAGTGGAGGTTATAGTTACTATAGAGATCTGGAGTGATCACACTGCTCAGGTAGTGTGGAATAGTCAGTGAGTTGTTAGTAGTGGAGGTTATAGTTAGTATGGAGATCTGGAGGGATCACACTGCTCAGGTAGTGTGGAATAGTCAGTGAGTTGTTAGTAGTGGAGGTTATGGTTAGTATGGAGATCTGGAGTGATCATACTGCTCAGGTAGTGTGGAATAGTCAGTGAGTTGTTAGTAGTGGAGGTTATAGTTACTATAGAGATCTGGAGGGATCACACTGCTCAGGTAGTGTGGAATAGTCAGTGAGTTGTTAGCAGTGGAGGTTATAGTTACTATAGAGATCTGGAGGGATCACACTGCTCAGGTAGTGTGGAATAGTCAGTGAGTTGTTAGTAGTGGAGGTTATAGTTAGTATGGAGATCTGGAGTGATCATACTGCTCAGGTAGTGTGGAATAGTCAGTGAGTTGTTAGTAGTGGAGGTTATAGTTAGTATGGAGATCTGGAGTGATCATACTGCTCAGGTAGTGTGGAATAGTCAGTGAGTTGTTAGTAGTGGAGGTTATAGTTAGTATGGAGATGAGGAGTGATCATACTGCTCAGGTAGTGTGGAATAGTCAGTGAGTTGTTAGTAGTGGAGGTTATAGTTAGTATGGAGATCTGGAGTGATCATACTGCTCAGGTAGTGTGGAATAGTCAGTGAGTTGTTAGTAGTGGAGGTTATAGTTAGTATGGAGATCTGGAGTGATCATACTGCTCAGGTAGTGTGGAATAGTCAGTGAGTTGTTAGTAGTGGAGGTTATAGTTAGTATGGAGATCTGGAGTGATCATACTGCCCAGGTAGTGTGGAATAGTCAGTGAGTTGTTAGTAGTGGAGGTTATAGTTAGTATGGAGATCTGGAGTGATCATACTGCTCAGGTAGTGTGGAATAGTCAGTGAGTTGTTAGTAGTGGAGGTTATAGTTAGTATGGAGATCTGGAGTGATCATACTGCTCAGGTAGTGTGGAATAGTCAGTGAGTTGTTAGTAGTGGAGGTTATAGTTAGTATGGAGATGAGGAGTGATCATACTGCTCAGGTAGTGTGGAATAGTCAGTGAGTTGTTAGTAGTGGAGGTTATAGTTAGTATGGAGATCTGGAGTGATCATACTGCTCAGGTAGTGTGGAATAGTCAGTGAGTTGTTAGTAGTGGAGGTTATAGTTAGTATGGAGATCTGGAGTGATCATACTGCTCAGGTAG
Source organism: Rhinophrynus dorsalis (assembly GCA_037306005.1). Classification (NCBI taxonomy): domain Eukaryota; kingdom Metazoa; phylum Chordata; class Amphibia; order Anura; family Rhinophrynidae; genus Rhinophrynus; species Rhinophrynus dorsalis. The sequence continues at coordinate 22,476,795 of CM074722.1, forward strand.
TGTGGAATAGTCAGTGAGTTGTTAGTAGTGGAGGTTATAGTTAGTATGGAGATGAGGAGTGATCATACTGCTCAGGTAGTGTGGAATAGTCAGTGAGTTGTTAGTAGTGTAGGTTATAGTTAGTATGGAGATCTGGAGGGATCACACTGCTCAGGTAGTGTGGAATAGTCAGTGAGTTGTTAGTAGTGGAGGTTATAGTTAGTATGGAGATCTGGAGTGATCATACTCCTCAGGTAGTGTGGAATAGTCAGTGAGTTGTTAGTAGTGGAGGTCATAGTTAGTATGGAGATCTGGAGTGATCATACTGATCGGGTAGTGTGGAATAGTCAGTGAGTTGTTAGTAGCGGAGGTTATAGTTAGTATGGAGATCTGGAGTGATCATACTGCTCAGGTAGTGTGGAATAGTCAGTGAGTTGTTAGTAGTGGAGGTTATAGTTAGTATGGAGATCTGGAGGGATCATACTGCTCAGGTAGTATGGAATAGTCAGTGAGTTGTTAGTAGTGGAGGTTATAGTTAGTATGGAGATCTGGAGGGATCATACTGCTCAGGTAGTATGGAATAGTCAGTGAGTTGTTAGCAGTGGAGGTTATAGTTAGAATGGAGATCTGGAGTGATCATACTGCTCAGGTAGTGTGGAATAGTCAGTGAGTTGTTAGCAGTGGAGGTTATAGTTAGTATAGAGATCTGGAGTGATCACACTGCTCAGGTAGTGTGGAATAGTCAGTGAGTTGTTAGTAGTGGAGGTTATAGTTAGTATGGAGATCTGGAGCGATCATACTGCTCAGGTAGTATGGAATAGTCAGTGAGTTGTTAGTAGTGGAGGTTATAGTTAGTATAGAGATCTGGAGTGATCACACTGCTCAGGTAGTGTGGAATAGTCAGTGAGTTGTTAGTAGTGGAGGTTATAGTTAGTATAGAGATCTGGAGTGATCATACTGCTCAGGTAGTGTGGAATAGTCAGTGAGTTGTTAGTAGTGGAGGTTATAGTTACTATAGAGATCTGGAGTGATCATACTCCTCAGGTAGTGTGGAATAGTCAGTGAGTTGTTAGCAGTGGAGGTTATAGTTAGTATGGAGATCTGGAGTGATCACACTGCTCAGGTAGTGTGGAATAGTCAGTGAGTTGTTAGTAGTGGAGGTTATAGTTAGTATAGAGATCTGGAGTGATCATACTCCTCAGGTAGTGTGGAATAGTCAGTGAGTTGTTAGCAGTGGAGGTTATAGTTAGTATGGAGATGAGGAGTGATCACACTGCTCAGGTAGTGTGGAATAGTCAGTGAGTTGTTAGTAGTGGAGGTTATGGTTAGTATGGAGATCTGGAGTGATCATACGGCTCAGGTAGTGTGGAATAGTCAGTGAGTTGTTAGTAGTGGAGGTTATAGTTAGTATGGAGATCTGGAGTGATCACACTGCTCAGGTAGTGAGGAATAGTCAGCAAGTTGTTAGTAGTGGAGCGGAGGTTATAGTTAGTATGGAGATCTGGAGTGATCACACTGCTCAGGTAGTGTGGAATAGTCAGTGAGTTGTTAGCAGTGGAGGTTATAGTTAGTATGGAGATGAGAAGTGATCACACTGCTCAGGTAGTGTGGAATAGTCAGTGAGTTGTTAGTAGTGGAGGTTATGGTTAGTATGGAGATCTGGAGTGATCATACGGCTCAGGTAGTGTGGAATAGTCAGTGAGTTGTTAGTAGTGGAGGTTATAGTTAGTATGGAGATCTGGAGTGATCATACTGCTCAGGTAGTGTGGAATAGTCAGTGAGTTGTTAGCAGTGGAGGTTATAGTTAGTATGGAGATGAGGAGTGATCACACTGCTCAGGTAGTGTGGAATAGTCAGTGAGTTGTTAGTAGTGGAGGTTATGGTTAGTATGGAGATCTGGAGTGATCATACGGCTCAGGTAGTGTGGAATAGTCAGTGAGTTGTTAGTAGTGGAGGTTATAGTTAGTATGGAGATCTGGAGTGATCACACTGCTCAGGTAGTGAGGAATAGTCAGCAAGTTGTTAGTAGTGGAGCGGAGGTTATAGTTAGTATGGAGATCTGGAGTGATCACACTGCTCAGGTAGTGTGGAATAGTCAGTGAGTTGTTAGCAGTGGAGGTTATAGTTAGTATGGAGATGAGAAGTGATCACACTGCTCAGGTAGTGTGGAATAGTCAGTGAGTTGTTAGTAGTGGAGGTTATGGTTAGTATGGAGATCTGGAGTGATCATACGGCTCAGGTAGTGTGGAATAGTCAGTGAGTTGTTAGTAGTGGAGGTTATAGTTAGTATGGAGATCTGGAGTGATCATACGGCTCAGGTAGTGTGGAATAGTCAGTGAGTTGTTAGTAGTGGAGGTTATAGTTAGTATGGAGATCTGGAGTGATCACACTGCTCAGGTAGTGTGGAATAGTCAGTGAGTTGTTAGTAGTGGAGGTTATAGTTAGTATGGAGATCTGGAGTGATCACACTGCTCAGGTAGTGTGGAATAGTCAGTGAGTTGTTAGCAGTGGAGGTTATAGTTAGTATGGAGATGAGGAGTGATCACACTGCTCAGGTAGTGTGGAATAGTCAGTGAGTTGTTAGTAGTGGAGGTTATGGTTAGTATGGAGATCTGGAGTGATCATACGGCTCAGGTAGTGTGGAATAGTCAGTGAGTTGTTAGTAGTGGAGGTTATAGTTAGTATGGAGATCTGGAGTGATCATACGGCTCAGGTAGTGTGGAATAGTCAGTGAGTTGTTAGTAGTGGAGGTTATAGTTAGTATGGAGATCTGGAGTGATCACACTGCTCAGGTAGTGTGGAATAGTCAGTGAGTTGTTAGTAGTGGAGGTTATGGTTAGTATGGAGATCTGGAGTGATCATACGGCTCAGGTAGTGTGGAATAGTCAGTGAGTTGTTAGTAGTGGAGGTTATAGTTAGTATGGAGATCTGGAGTGATCATACTGATCAGGTAGTGTGGAATAGTCAGTGAGTTGTTAGTAGTGGAGGTTATAGTTAGTATGGAGATCTGGAGTGATCATACTGCTCAGGTAGTGTGGAATAGTCAGTGAGTTGTTATCAGTGGAGGTTATAGTTAGTATGGAGATCTGGAGTGATCATACTGATCAGGTAGTGTAGAATAGTCAGTGAGTTGTTAGTAGTGGAGGTTATAGTTAGTATGGAGATCTGGAGTGATCATACTGTTCAGGTAGTGTGGAATAGTCAGTGAGTTGTTATCAGTGGAGGTTATAGTTAGTATGGAGATCTGGAGTGATCATACTGTTCAGGTAGTGTGGAATAGTCAGTGAGTTGTTAGTAGTGGAGGTTATAGTTAGTATGGAGATCTGGAGTGATCATACTGCTCAGGTAGTGTGGAATAGTCAGTAAGTTGTCAGCACTGGAGTGGAGGTTATAGTTAGTATGGAGATCTGGAGTGATCATACTGCTCAGGTAGTGTGGAATAGTCAGTGAGTTGTTAGCAGTGGAGGTTATAGTTAGTATGGAGATCTGGAGTGATCATACTGCTCAGGTAGTGTGGAATAGTCAGTGAGTTGTTAGTAGTGGAGGTTATAGTTAGTATGGAGATCTGGAGTGATCATACTGTTCAGGTAGTGTGGAATAGTCAGTGAGTTGTTAGTAGTGGAGGTTATAGTTAGTATGGAGATGAGGAGTGATCATACTGCTCAGGTAGTGTGGAATAGTCAGTGAGTTGTTAGTAGTGGAGGTTATAGTTAGTATGGAGAGCTGGAGGGATCATACTGCTCAGGTAGTGTGGAATAGTCAGTGAGTTGTTAGTAGTGGAGGTTATAGTTAGTATGGAGATGAGGAGTGATCATACTGCTCAGGTAGTGTGGAATAGTCAGTGAGTTGTTAGCAGTGGAGGTTATAGTTAGTATGGAGATCTGGAGTGATCATACGGCTCAGGTAGTGTGGAATAGTCAGTGAGTTGTTAGTAGTGGAGGTTATAGTTAGTATGGAGATCTGGAGTGATCATACTGCTCAGGTAGTGTGGAATAGTCAGTGAGTTGTTAGTAGTGGAGTGGAGGTTATAGTTAGTATGGAGATCTGGAGTGATCATACTGCTCAGGTAATGTGGAATAGTCAGTGAGTTGTTAGTAGTGGAGCGGAGGTTATAGTTAGTATGGAGATCTGGAGTGATCATACTGCTCAGGTAGTCTGGAATAGTCAGTGAGTTGTTAGCAGTGAAGCGGAGGTTATAGTTAGTATGGAGATCTGGAGTGATCATACTGCTCAGGTAGTGTGGAATAGTCAGTGAGTTGTTAGCAGTGAAGCGGAGGTTATAGTTAGTATAGAGATCTGGAGTGATCACACTGCTCAGGTAGTGTGGAATAGTCAGTAAGTTGTTAGTAGTGGAGCGGAGGTTATAGTTAGTATGGAGAGCTGGAGTGATCATACTGCTCAGGTAGTGTGGAATAGTCAGTGAGTTGTTAGTAGTGAAGTGGAGGTTATAGTTAGTATAGAGATCTGGAGTGATCACACTGCTCAGGTAGTGTGGAATAGTCAGTGAGGTGTTAGCAGTGAAGCGGAGGTTATAGTTAGTATGGAGATCTGGAGTGATCATACTGCTCAGGTAGTGTGGAATAGTCAGTGAGTTGTTAGTAGTGAAGTGGAGGTTATAGTTAGTATAGAGATCTGGAGTGATCACACTGCTCAGGTAGTGTGGAATAGTCAGTGAGGTGTTAGCAGTGAAGCAGAGGTTATAGTTAGTATGGAGATCTGGAGTGATCATACTGCTCAGGTAGTGTGGAATAGTCAGTGAGTTGTTAGTAGTGGAGTGGAGGTTATAGTTAGTATAGAGATCTGGAGTGATCACACTGCTCAGGTAGTGTGGAATAGTCAGTGAGGTGTTAGCAGTGAAGCGGAGGTTATAGTTAGTATGGAGATCTGGAGTGATCATACTGCTCAGGTAGTGTGGAATAGTCAGTGAATTGTTAGTAGTGGAGTGGAGGTTATAGTTAGTATGGAGATCTGGAGTGATCATACTGCTCAGGTAGTGTGGAATAGTCAGTGAGTTGTTAGTAGTGGAGGTTATAGTTAGTATGGAGATCTGGTGTGATCATACTGCTCAGGTAGTGTGGAATAGTCAGTGAGTTGTTAGTAGTGGAGCGGAGGTTATAGTTAGTATGGAGATCTGGAGTGATCATACTGCTCAGGTAGCGTGGAATAGTCAGTGAGTTGTTAGCAGTGGAGCGGAGGTTATAGTTAGTATGGAGATCTGGAGTGATTATAGTGCTCAGGTAGTGTGGAATAGTCAGTGAGTTGTTAGTAGTGGAGCGGAGGTTATAGTTAGTATGGAGATCTGGAGTGATCATACTGCTCAGGTAATGTGGAATAGTCAGTGAGTTGTTAGCAGTGGAGCGGAGGTTATAGTTAGTATGGAGATCTGTAGAGATCATACTGCTCAGGTAGTGTGGAATAGTCAGTGAGTTGTTAGTAGTGGAGTGGAGGTTATAGTTAGTATAGAGATCTGGAGTGATCACACTGCTCAGGTAGTGTGGAATAGTCAGTGAGGTGTTAGCAGTGAAGCGGAGGTTATAGTTAGTATGGAGATCTGGAGTGATCATACTGCTCAGGTAGTGTGGAATAGTCAGTGAATTGTTAGTAGTGGAGTGGAGGTTATAGTTAGTATGGAGATCTGGAGTGATCATACTGCTCAGGTAGTGTGGAATAGTCAGTGAGTTGTTAGCAGTGGAGGTTATAGTTAGTATGGAGATCTGGAGTGATCATACTGCTCAGGTAGTGTGGAATAGTCAGTGAGTTGTTAGTAGTGGAGGTTATAGTTAGTATGGAGATCTGGAGTGATCATACTGCTCAGGTAATGTGGAATAGTCAGTGAGTTGTTATCAGTGGAGTGAAGGTTATAGTTAGTGTGGAGATCTGGAGTGATCATACTGCTCAGATAGTGTGGAATAGTCAGTGAGTTGTTAGTAGTGGAGGTTATAGTTAGTATGGAGATCTGGAGTGATCATACTGCTCAGGTAGTGTGGAATAGTCAGTGAGTTGTTATCAGTGGAGTGAAGGTTATAGTTAGTATGGAGATCTGGAGTGATCATACTGCTCAGATAGTGTGTAATAGTCAGTGAGTTGTTAGCAGTGGAGCGGAGGTTATAATTAGTATGGAGAGATGGAGTGATCATACTGCTCAGGTAGTGTGGAATAGTCAGTGAGTTGTTAGTAGTGGAAGTTATAGTTAGTATGGAGATCTGGAGTGATCATACTGCTCAGGTAGTGTGGAATAGTCAGTGAGTTGTTAGTAGTGGAGGTTATAGTTAGTATGGAGATCTGGAGTGATCATACTGCTCAGGTAATGTGGAATAGTCAGTGAGTTGTTAGTAGTGGAGCGGAGGTTATAGTTAGTATGGAGATCTGGAGTGATCATACTGCTCAGGTAGTGTGGAATAGTCAATGAGTTGTTAGTAGTGGAGCGGAGGTTATAGTTAGTATGGAGATCTGGAGTGATCATACTGCTCAGGTAGTGTGGAATAGTCAGTGAGTTGTTAGTAGTGGAGCAGAGGTTATAGTTAGTATAGAGATCTGGAGTGATCATACTGCTCAGGTAGTGTGGAATAGTCAGTGAGTTGTTAGTAGTGGAGCGGAGGTTATAGTTAGTATGGAGATCTGGAGTGATCATACTGCTCAGGTAGTGTGGAATAGTCAGTGAGTTGTTAGTAGTGGAGCGGAGGTTATAGTTAGTATGGAGATCTGGAGTGATCATACTGCTCAGGTAGTGTGGAATAGTCAGTGAGTTGTTAGTAGTGGAGCAGAGGTTATAGTTAGTATGGAGATCTGGAGTGATCATACTGCTCAGGTAGTGTGGAATAGTCAGTGAGTTGTTAGCAGTGGAGCGGAGGTTATAGTTAGTATGGAGATCTGGAGTGATCATACTGCTCAGGTAGTGTGGAATAGTCAGTGAGTTGTTAGTAGTGGAGGTTATAGTTACTGTGGAGAGCTGGAGTGATTATACTGCTCAGGTAGTGTGGAATAGTCAGTGAGTTGTTAGTAGTGGAGGTTATAGTTAGTATGGAGATCTGGAGTGATCATACTGCTCAGGTAGTGTGGAATAGTCAGTGAGTTGTTAGCAGTGGAGTGGAGGTTATAGTTACTATAGAGATCTGGAGTGATCATACTGCTCAGGTAGTGTGGAATAGTCAGTGAGTTGTTAGTAGTGGAGGTTATAGTTAGTATGGAGATCTGGAGTGATCATACTGCTCAGGTAGTGTGGAATAGTCAGTGAGTTGTTATCAGTGGAGGTTATAGTTAGTATGGCGAGCTGGAGTGATCATACTGCTCAGGTAGTGTGGGATAGTCAGTGAGTTGTTATCAGTGGAACAGAGGTTATAGTTACTATAGAGATCTGGAGGGATCATACTGCTCAGGTAGTGTGGAATAGTCAGTGAGTTGTTAGTAGTGGAGCGGAGGTTATAGTTAGTATGGAGATCTGGAGTGATCATACTGCTCAGGTAGTGTGGAATAGTCAGTGAGTTGTTAGTAGTGGAGGTTATAGTTAGTATGGAGATCTGGAGTGATCATACTGCTCAGGTAGTGTGGAATAGTCAGTGAGTTGTTAGCAGTGGAGGTTATAGTTAGTATGGAGATCTGGAGTGATCATACTGCTCAGGTAGTGTGGAATAGTCAGTGAGTTGCTAGTAGTGGAGCGGAGGTTATAGTTATTATGGAGATCTGGAGTGAACATACTGCTCAGGTAGTGTGGAATAGTCAGTGAGTTGTTATCAGTGGAGGTTATAGTTAGTATGGAGATCTGGAGTGATCATACTGCTCAGGTAGTGTGGAATAGTCAGTGAGTTGTTAGCAGTGGAGGTTATAGTTAGTATGGAGATCTGGAGTGATCATACTGCTCAGGTAGTGTGGAATAGTCAGTGAGTTGTTAGCAGTGGAGGTTATAGTTAGTATGGAGATCTGGAGTGATCATACTGCTCAGGTAGTGTGGAATAGTCAGTGAGTTGTTAGCAGTGGAGCGGAGGTTATAGTTAGTATGGAGATCTGGAGTGATCATACTGCTCAGGTAGTGTGGAATAGTCAGTGAGTTGTTAGCAGTGGAGGTTATAGTATAGAGAGCTGGAGTGAACATCCTGCTCAAGTAGTGTGGGATAGTCAGTGAGTTGTTACCAGTGGAGTGGAGGTTATAGTTAGTATGGAGATCTGGAGTGATCATACTGTTCAGGTAGTGTGGAATAGTCAGTGAGTTGTTAGTAATGGAGGTTATAGTTAGTATGGAGAACTGGAGTGATCATACTGCTCAGGTAGTGTGGAATAGTCAGTGAGTTGTTAGCAGTGGAGGTTATAGTTAGCATGGAGATCTGGAGTGATCATACTGCTCAGGTAATGTGGAATAGTCAGTGAGTTGTTAGCAGTGAAGCGGAGGTTATAGTTAGTATGGAGATCTGGAGTGATCATACTGCTCAGGTAATGTGGAATAGTCAGTGAGTTGTTAGCAGTGAAGCGGAGGTTATAGTTAGTATAGAGAGCAGGAGTGATCATACTGCTCAGGTAGTGTGGAATAGTCAGTGAGTTGTTAGTAGTGGAGCGGAGGTTATAGTTAGTATGGAGATCTGGATGATCATACTGCTCAGGTAGTGTGGAATAGTCAGTGAGTTGTTAGTAATGGAGGTTATAGTTAGTATGGAGATATGGAGTGATAATACTGCTCAGGTAGTGTGGAATAGTCAGTGAGTTGTTAGCAGTGGAGCGGAGGTTATAGTTAGTATGGAGATCTGGAGTGAGCATACTGTGGAATAGTCAGTGAGTTGTTAGTAGTGGAGTGGAGGTTATAGTTAGTATAGAGATCTGGAGTGATCATACTGCTCAGGTAGTGTGGAATAGTCAGTGAGTTGTTAGGAGTGGAGGTTATAGTTAGTATGGAGATCTGGAGTGATCATACTGCTCAGATAGTGTGGAATAGTCAGTGAATTGTTAGCAGTGGACTGGAGGTTATAGTTAGTATAGAGATCTGGAGTGATCATACTGCTCAGGTAGTGTGGAATAGTCAGTGAGTTGTTAGGAGTGGAGGTTATAGTTAGTATGGAGATCTGGAGTGATCATACTGCTCAGGTAGTGTGGAATAGTCAGTGAATTGTTAGCAGTGGACTGGAGGTTATAGTTAGTATAGAGATCTGGAGTGATCATACTGCTCAGATAGTGTGTAATAGTCAGTGAGTTGTTAGCAGTGGAGCGGAGGTTATAATTAGTATGGAGAGATGGAGTGATCATACTGCTCAGGTAGTGTGGAATAGTCAGTGAGTTGTTAGTAGTGGAAGTTATAGTTAGTATGGAGCTCTGGAGTGATCATACTGCTCAGGTAGTGTGGAATAGTCAGTGAGTTGTTAGTAGTGGAGGTTATAGTTAGTATGGAGATCTGGAGCGATCATACTGCTCAGGTAGTGTGGAATAGTCAATGAGTTTAGTAGTGGAGGTTATAGTTAGTATGGAGATCTGGAGTGATCATACTGCTCAGGTAGAGTGGAATAGTCAGTGAGTTATTAGCGGTGGAGGTTATAGTTAGTATAGAGATCTGGATTGATCATACTGCTCAGGTAGAGTGGAATAGTCAGTGAGTTGTTAGCAGTGGAGGTTATAGTATAGAGAGCTGGAGTGAACATCCTGCTCAAGTAGTGTGGGATAGTCAGTGAGTTGTTACCAGTGGAGTGGAGGTTATAGTTAGTATGGACATCTGGAGTGATCATACTGTTCAGGTAGTGTGGAATAGTCAGTGAGTTGTTAGTAGTGGAGGTTATAGTTAGTATGGAGAGCTGGAGGGATCACACTGCTCAGGTAGTGTGGAATAGTCATTGAGTTGTTAGTAGTGGAGGTTATAGTTAGTATGGAGAGCTGGAGGGATCATACTGCTCAGGTAGTGTGGAATAGTCAGTGAGTTGTTAGTAGTGGAGGTTATAGTTAGTATGGAGAGCTGGAGGGATCATACTGCTCAGGTAGTGTGGAATAGTCAGTGAGTTGTTAGTAGTGGAGGTTATAGTTAGTATGGAGATCTGGAGTGATCATACTGCTCAGGTAGTGTGGAATAGTCAGTGAGTTGTTAGCAGTGGAGTGGAGGTTATAGTTACTATGGAGAGCTGGAGTGATTATACTGCTCAGGTAGTGTGGAATAGTCAGTGAGTTGTTAGTAGTGGAGGTTATAGTTAGTATGGAGATCTGGAGTGATCATACTGCTCAGGTAGTGTGGAATAGTCAGTGAGTTGTTAGCAGTGGAGTGGAGGTTATAGTTAGTATGGAGATCTGGAGTGATCATACTGCTCAGGTAGTGTGGAATAGTCAGTGAGTTGTTAGTAGTGGAGCGGAGGTTATAGTTAGTATAGAGATCTGGAGTGATCATACTGCTCAGGTAGTGTGGAATAGTCAGTGAGTTATTAGCGGTGGAGGTTATAGTTAGTATAGAGATCTGGAGTGATCACACTGCTCAGGTAGTGTGGAATAGTCAGTGAGTTGTTAGTAGTGGAGGTTATAGTTAGTATAGAGATCTGGAGTGATCATACTGCTCATGTAGTGTGGAATAGTCAGTGAGTTGTTAGTAGTGGACTGGAGGTTATAGTTAGTATGGAGATCTGGAGTGATCATACTGCTCAGGTAGTGTGGAACAGTCAGTGAGTTGTTAGTAGTGGAGCAGAGGTTATAGTTAGTATAGAGATCTGGAGTGATCATACTGCTCAGGTAGTGTGGAATAGTCAGTGAGTTGTTAGTAGTGGAGCAGAGGTTATAGTTAGTATAGAGATCTGGAGTGATCATACTGCTCAGGTAGTGTGGAATAGTCAGTGAGTTGTTAACAGTGGAGTGGAGGTTATAGTTAGTATAGAGATCTGGAGTGAACATACTGCACAGGTAGCATGGAATAGTCAGTGAGTTGTTAGTAGTGGAGGTTATAGTTAGTATGGAGATGAGGAGTGATCATACTGCTCAGGTAGTGTGGAATAGTCAGTGAGTTGTTAGCAGTGGAGGTTATAGTATAGAGAGCTGGAGTGAACATCCTGCTCAAGTAGTGTGGGATAGTCAGTGAGTTGTTACCAGTGGAGTGGAGGTTATAGTTAGTATGGACATCTGGAGTGATCATACTGTTCAGGTAGTGTGGAATAGTCAGTGAGTTGTTAGTAATGGAGGTTATAGTTAGTATGGAGATATGGAGCGATCATACTGCTCAGGTAGTGTGGAATAGTCAATGAGGTGTTAGCAGTGAAGCGGAGGTTATAGTTAGTATAGAGAGCAGGAGTGATCATACTGCTCAGGTAGTGTGGAATAGTCAGTGAGTTGTTAGTAGTGGAGTGGAGGTTATAGTTAGTATGGAGATCTGGAGCGATAATACTGCTCAGGTAGTGTGGAATAGTCAGTGAGTTGTTAGTAGTGGAGTGGAGGTTATAGTTAGTATGGAGATCTGGAGTGATACTACTGCTCAGGTATTGTGGAATAGTCAGTGAGCTGTTAGCAGTGAAGCGGAGGTTATAGTTAGTATGGAGATCTGGAGTGATCATACTGATCAGGTAGTGTGGAATAGTCAGTGAGCTGTTAGCAGTGGAGCGGAGGTTATAGTTAGTATGGAGATCTGGAGTGATCATACTGCTCAGGTAGTGTGGAATAGTCAGTGAGGTGTTAGCAGTGAAGCGGAGGTTATAGTTAGTATGGAGATCTGGAGTGATCATACTGCTCAGGTAGTGTGGAATAGTCAGTGAGTTGTTAGTAGCGGAGGTTATAGTTACTATGGAGAGCTGGAGTGATCATACTGCTCAGGTAGTGTGGAATAGTCAGTGAGTTGTTAGTAGTGGAGGTTATAGTTAGTATGGAGATCTGGAGTGATCATACTGCTCAGGTAGTGTGGAATAGTCAGTGAGTGGTTAGCAGTGGAGGTTACAGTTAGTATAGAGAGCTGGAGTGATCACACTGCTCAGGTAGTCTATTAGCTTTTCAGGGAAGTGGTTATAAGCTAAGTAAGAAAGGTGAACGGTCCATCTCGATTTGAGTGTTAGACACTTAAGTCCTTTAAACATATCTTGATGGGCAGTGTAAATACACTGGAGGAGAAACTGACATTTATAATGAGTTATACGGTGTGTCGAGTTTACCAAGATGGATTTGTTGTGCGGGAGCATAGTGTATGACTGGCATTAACATCTATCGAACAATAAGTTTTCTTACCACGGGACAAAAAGGATTTCTTTCTAAACAGAGCACATATTTTGTTTGGATATTAATTTATTAATATGAAGAACAAAAGTGAGGTTGGGGTCAGGCCACATACAAATAGATTTGTAGGAGTCCACCGGGCCAACTTTTGTTACAATGGATAGATTGTTATTGCAGAGATTACATAGTTTGGCCTTGGAACCAAATACAATTGTGACACTTTTGGATTGTTATTGTAAATTATAAGGTCATATGCCTACAAGTGCAAATGAGATGCTTTGCAAACCATGGACAGATCATTTGTAAATAAGGAAAATAAAAGGAGGGCCAAGGATCGAGCCTTGAGGAACCTAATTGTTACTTTATGTGGAAGGAAAATATTGCCAGCAATCAACACATATTGTGTTCTGTCTGATCAGATCAGAACCAGTTTCAAGAATGATTACACAATCCTAAGCTTTTGAGCTTACATATTATGGTCTACTGTATTAAAGGCCTTAGGAAAACGGCTCCACTAAGTTTACCATTTTCCATGCCAGTCTGGATAGTACTGGACACTTTTAGGAGGTGTGCGACTGTTGAGTGACTTGGATGAAAGCACGATTGCGGTGAGAAAATGTGGACAGTTTTATAGAGTTGCATGTGGACACATTTTTCCAGGACTTTATGTACTGGGTGGAGTAGGGATATTGGTCTGTAATTTAATACCACATATTTATTCTTGCTTTTGTGGATAGTCACAATTCTAGCCACTTTCCAGTCTTTAGACATATACCCGGATAACAAGGAGGCATTAATTAGGCACGCAATGGAATGGGCAGTGACCGAGGCACTGAGCTTTAGTAACATTACCGATAGTTGGTTAGGTTGCGATTTCAATGTGTTGATTTCCTCTCTGGCATGCATAGTGTTAAGTTGACAGACTGTTCAGTGCACATTTCTACTCCTATAGTACTTTTGTTTTGTGTAATAAGGGAGGTGGTACATCCCCCAAAGTAGTTGTTGAATGTGTTAGCTATTGATATAGGGCCTTGTATTGTTTCCTTGCCTAGTTTTACAGTTAAAGGGATAGTAATGTTTCATAATAAAAGCGGCTCTAATTAATCTTCATAGTATTTGGACTTTGGCGAGTGTTATTTCAATACTGTCAGAGTTGTAGTTCAAGAGTAATTCAATGACAAATTGTCCCCCTCCTGCCCCTTTTACTGATGTAACACTGCTCAGCCAGATCAGAAGGGAGGTGCCCAGGTAGACTGCAGAGAGGGACAATCTTCAATTAAGATAAGGGGAAAACCTGAAAAACTTGTCAAGAGGGACAGGGCTTTCATTGTTCCCATAGGAAGAAGATTGTCCCCTGCTGTTATCTGTCTGGTCTATGGACTGGATTCCACATCTGCGAAGAGATGGATTACACTAGGTAAAAGGGGCGGGAGGGGAAACTTTGCTTGTGAATATCTCTTAAACCATAAAGGTTTGAGAGATAAGACTTATATCGTTCTTCATGTTTTTTTAATGCCTACAAAATAATATATACATAAAACGAGATATTACTATCCCTTTATGGGGTGAAAATCAATTGAGATTTGTTATCCATCCCTGTCTTTGAACCATTCAAGTGGATGTGTGACTATGGACAACATCGCTTCAATAGTCATGCTATATTTCAAACGATACAAAAACAGTATTAATTTTTTTTATTTAAAGTTTTGGTTTTGTCTAAATTTAACTTACAAAGTCTGTCCCCCAGCTACTTCCGCATACACTGAGGTTGACTGCTGTTACCTGCTCTGTAACCACAGCCCGACACTCTGCCTCTGATATAAAAATATAAACTAACTGATACAATTGCCGTCTCTCAGACCTTTATAGTTTGGGAGATATCCGATGATACCTTTCCCTCCCCTCTCTCAGTGGTCAGCCTTTAGCCGACATCATGAGGTCCTGGGACCGGTTTGAAAGCACACTTTGTAGACCGTTCCAGTGAAGCATTTCTTTTTAGATAGTGCTGAAGAGCCGTTGTTAGGTCGCACCACTAATATCCTTCTGTCAGCTTTATGGTGAAAGGGGAGGTGGGGGACTTTATCATCGTATATCTCTCAAACTATAAAGGTTTGAGAGATGGGACTTGGATCAGTTAGTAAAAAAAATTATCTCCAATATTACATTTTATTGTAAAACGACATTACTAACCCTTTAAGACTTCATGTTGCCTTACTTTTTTGTAGAAAGCCTAGGAAAAAATGTAACCCTTGGAGTTCCAGAGAGACATCCAAGCATTGCAACGCAATATGTCTGATACCTAACCTTTTGAGTGCCAGAATGGTATCAGAGAGGTGCAGAACACACCAACAAGCGACATATTAAAATTTCCTCTGGTACTTAAAGGGTTAACAGAAACCACTCATAACCACAAGCAACGGAAAGCAGACATCACTGGATGGTCTTATGTGAGGGATCGCACGTAAAAAGACAAAAGTGGAGCACTTCTGGGCCAAACTAACTGTAGATAGGGGAGAAACATCTCTAGCATTCTAGGAGTTAATACACGGAGCGGATGGTTTGCCCCAAAATTGCTCCTCTTTCCCTTGTGTATGTCCCCTGGTCATTTGAAAACAAATTAGAAAAATGCTATTTTGAGAGGGAAATTCTTCAGATTAAAACAGACTGTGGGGTATATTCAAGGGACAGTAATAATTTGGCTTAAAATGTCTAAAATTGTAGATATTAACAACAGATGTAGAATAATCTACCTCCCATCTCTCAAACCTTTATAGTTTGCTAGTTTGTAGCATTTAAAGTTGCACACCCCTTTAAGAGAAGTCAGTGCTCTATGGGAGAGAAGTGGATCCTGGTCATTTGACTGGCTGGCATCTCTTCAGCAGAGCCAAGATAGCTCTACTTAAAGGGACAGTAATACTTCGTTTTATCTATATTTTATTTTGTAGGCATTAAAAAAACATGAAGAATGATATAAGTCTTATCTCCCAAACCTTTATGGTTTAAGAGATATTCACAAGCAAAGTTTACCCCTCCCACCCCTTTTACCTAGTGTAAGCAATCTCTTCTCAGATGTGGAATCCAGTCCATAGACCAGACAGATAACAGCAGGGGACAATCTTCTTCCTATGAGAACAATGAAAGTCCTGCCCCCCTTGACAAGCTTTTCAGGTTTTTCCCTTATCTTAATTCAAGATTGCCCCTCTCTGCAGTCTACCTGGGCACCTCCCTTCTGATCTGGCTGAGCAGTGTTACATCAGTAAAAGGGGTGGGAGGGGAAACTTTGCTTGTTAATCTCTCTCAAAACATAAAGGTTTGAAAGATAAGACTTATATCGTTCTTCATGTTTTTTTTAATGCCTACAAAATAAAAAAGATAAAATGAAGTATTACTATCCCTTTAAAATGAATTAATTCATTGGAACGGTATACAAGGTGTGCTTGCAGACCAGGAAAACTTTGTAGACTGTTCCAATTATGTATTTCATTCTACATAGCGCTATCTCAGCTCTGCTGAAGAGCCGCCTGACTGTCAAATGACCAGGATCCGCCTCCGTCCCATAGAACGCTGACGTCTCTGAATGGGGGGGGGAGACTTTAAATGCTACAAACTCGCAAACGCGAACATTTTCAGAGATCGGAGGTAGGTTATTCTACTGTCTTTAAAGGGATAGTAATACCTGAAAATAAGTTTATTTTATATTGTAGCCCTTAAAAAACATGAAAAAGGATATAAAGTCTTATCTCCCAAACCTTTATGGTTTGGGAGATATTCAGAAGTGAAGTTTCCCCTGGAGTGACGTCACTGCTCCACCCTTCAGATTTGGAATCCGGTCCGGGACGGCTGTGCCTCTCCAGAAGTGCTGAGATCACCATCTTTAAAAAGAATTTCTTAATTGGAATGGTCCACATAGTGTGCTTTCAAGCCAGGCACACTTTGTACACAGTTCCAATGAAGTAGTTCTTTTCAAAGATCATGATCTCGGCACTGCCAAAGAGCTGCCGGTTGCTATGTGGACCGAATTCCAAATCTGGCCACTAGATGGCAGACTTGGCTGAAACAGCAAGGAAAAGTGAACTATACTATATTTTACATGTGAATATCTCCCAAACCATAAAGGTTTGGGAGATAAGACTTATGTCATCTTTCATGATTTTTTAAGGGCTACAATATAAAATAAACTTATTTTCAGGTATTACTATCCCTTTAATAGCTAAAATATTAGAACATTTTAAACTAAAGTATTACTATCCCTTTCATTAAGATCGGAAGGTGCAATTCTGGGGCAAACCAATTGCACCACGGGCACTGCAGTAAATGGGACTTTAAGCCCTTACATGATAGAGGCCAGCCTTCTCTACCATCCAATGGGGTTAACCCTCTGAGTGCCAGAAGGATACGCAACGCATTGCAAAGCAATGCTCTGCGTACCACTCTGGCACTCAAAGGGTTAACACCCCTCCACCCCACCCCCCCATTCATAAAATCTGTGTCAGTTTTTATTCCTCCCCTATGGTACATATACACTTGGTTTCCTCTGGAACGACACCCCTTGTTTACCGGGGAAGTTGACGCCTTGTAATTATAGCTCCTTGCCCTTGTGCATTCCCCCCCCCCCCCCCCCCGAGATAACATATTTAACCTTTTGAGTGCCAGACAGGTACGCAACACATTGCGTACCCCTCTGGCACTCAAAGGGTCAATCAGTCCTGATGACATGTCCATGGAGGCAGACATGACTGTTACTGGTGTACCCCTCTGGCACTCAAAGGGTCAATCAGTCCTGATGACATGTCCATGGAGGCGGACATGACTGTTGCTGGCAATCCCCCCCCACTCATGAAGCAGGCGGAGTTTATGAGCAACGTACTGCAAAGGAACGCGTAGCACAACCCATTGATCCTTAACCCTTTTGAGTGCCAGACTGGTACACAATGCATTGAGTACCCCTCTGGCACTCAAAGGGTTAAGCTTATGTGCAATGAGTGGAGTTGAACATCCAGGACTGACTGATGAGGCTATCTTATGGACTAAGCAGCAAAATTCATAGGGGACATAAGTGGCGGATTGTTGTATGATGTTATTTGTCATTTAACCCTTTAAGGGACCAAAATAGTATTGAAAGCTACACCCATTGCTTCTTAAATAGCCAATTATTGAATGGTCATTTTTATGGTACATTCTTCAAGTACTTGAACTTGAGATCAAAGAAACTGCCCGTCGTTTTATTTCCATTTTAAGTCACATACAAGTGCTATATGATCAGAGGGATGGGAAACGCTTGGCAATGCCTGGTAACAGGTGACCTCCTCGTGACTTGGCATCGGAATGACCTGCTCCACCAATAAACTCTCGGAGTCATAGAAGATATAATCCAGGCACCCATGAAAACCCCCTACATAATTAGTGTACGCGGGTTCCCCACAAGCGCTTTGGAGTTTGAAGGGGTGAGACAGCGACATGTTGCAACGTTCCTCCTCTCCGTTAGATGTCCAGTCTCCGTGATCCTCAGCGATCGTTCCATTTTTAATAAAACTGTACATGCCAGTAGAGGGCGTACTGTTAAAATCCCCACAGAATATAACAGGAATTCCAGGATACAGGTCATATGCCACGTGTCTAATGTGAGACAGAGCCACCGCGATTTGAATAAGTCGTATGTTGCCTCCTGGGAAATAGAACATGAATGAATATTGATTACATTCTAAATATAATACATTTACGCCATTAGACAGATGGGCGTGCAATGCATTGAGAACTAATGCATTGCACACCCCTCAGGGGCTTACAGGGTTAAAAGGGCAGTCAAATTTTATTATGAAAACCCAAGTACTATAAGACTTTTCCTGCCAATTAATATAAGGGTACGCACACTGCTGAGAGATGATCAATTTAAAATTATTTATTATTAAACTTTTGGGAGACAGTGACATCTGGTGTCCAGACAATTAACCGGATTCTGTGGGAGAGACGAGTCACTGGCTACAGTTCTCCTTAGAATGTAACAATAACACAGGGGTGTCAGAGCTTGGTCCCCAATGGCAACAAACAGGTCAGGGTTGATCCATCTGAGTGCCAGAGAGGTATTTAACCCACTGCAGTGTAATGCATTGGATACCTCTATGGCACTCAAAAGGGTTAAAGTAAAGGCAACCCTTTATTTTGACTCTACATAATTTCCAAGTACATATCAACTTTTTTTTTTTTTTTTTTTTTTTTTTAAACTTATGTCCTCGAAAATGAACTACCCGAATCAGTATACTAGAACTAGAGAGGGTACAGCGGAGAGCAACAAAATGAATTAAGGGAATGGAGGACTTGACGTATGATGAATGACTAGACAAACTTGGTTTATTTACTCTAGAGAAAAGACGACTAAGAGGAGACCTTATCGCATTGTACAAGTATATGAGAGGTCCATACAAGGATCTCTGTGGTGAGCTATTCATTCCAAGGCCTGCTTAGGTGACCAGGGGACGCCCCTTGAGATTAGAGGAAAGGAGGTTTAGACTTCAGCAGAGGAAGGGTTGTTTTACGGTAAGGTCTGTTAAATTGTGGAATTCATTGCTCAGGGAGGTGGTTCTGTCAGATACAATGGATACATTTAAGAGAAGATTAGATCCATTTCTTTCAAAAGGGAACATACAGAGTTATACTGTTTATCAGTAGGCTGATCAGGAAGGTCTGATAAAGACTAACTTAACTGGTAGCAGGAAAACTATACAGTTCTCAGTTACTGGGGTATGAGGAGAAGGTTGAACTTGATGGACTTATGTCTTTATTCAATCTAATTTACTATGTTAGTTTGCAGACAGATTTCTGTCAAGGAACAATGAAAACTGGAGTAGTGATACAATGTATATAAAGCACAAAAAGCGTTCAGTGCTGCAGGGAGTGTAACATTGTACTACACCCTACTTTGATGGTCTCTCTCAGTGTTTCTCAACCAGGGTACCGTGGCACTTTGGTGTACCACGGACATCCACTTAGGGTGCCCCATGTTATCTATAAGGCTTTGACAAAAATGTGACTGTAGACTTACAACTGTATATTTAAGGATATTACTATGCACAAAATGTTTATTTTAGTTGTGTGGTCTAACAATAACTATTTTTATGTATTTGTAACCATCATTACACCCTTGACAAAATACGTACAATGAAAGGGGTGGCCCGAAAATGCCAGACTGCATGTTAGGGGTGCCTTCAGCAAAAATAAAAAAAAAATGCTTAAGAACCACTGGTTTATCGCCTAAAAAAAATGCTCTGCAAAGTGAGCTCCAGGCCGCTCAATGTCAGGAGCATAAAAGTATCAAAAAAAAACCAGACAAACAATATAGTAATCTGACTGCACATATTATGTACTTGTACAATGCATAAAGTATCACTATTCCTTTAAGGATTCCCTCACTTGTGTACAAATGGGTCAGTTGTCTTAAATGTGCCACAGATTAACCTTTTGAGTTCTAGATGGATACTCGTCTGGGCTTAGTCAGGGATATCCGTTAACCCTGACCTGGTTGCAGCCCTTGAGGAATAACCTTCGACAACCTCTGCAGTGGCAGCCCTACTACATGGTGACAGTTTAACCCCTTAAGGACCGGCGGTCATGGGACATTTCCGTCCCATAATGACCGCATAGGCACTTGGACGCGCCGGTACACGTGACCTGTCACGTGTATCGGCGCGTCACTATGGGGCTTGAAAGAGATCGCTCCGATCTTGGAGCAGTCTATTTCAGGCCCTATTTTTACTTACAGCGCTCCTGGTAGAGCGCTGTAAGTAAAAAGTACGTGACGTACCATGACCGTCATCGGTCCTTGAGTAGTTCAAGGACCGTGATGGTCCTGGTACGTCAAGGGTCCTTAAGGGGTTAAGCTACAATATCTTTTCACTGAATAGTCTCCCAACAGTGGAAGTACCCTTGTTTGATTCAACAGGAAAAAACCTACAACATATGTTTTATTCACAAAAGAAATGTAAAGGATCCTTTAAAGGGGTAGCTATAATATTATGGGTATTAAAGAGATAGTAATGTTTCAAAATAAAAGCAGCTCCAATTAATCTTCCTAGTATTTGAGCCATGGAGAGTGTTATTTCAATTCTGTCAGAGTTGTAGTTCAAGAGTAATTCAATGATAAAATATTCCCCTCCCGCCCCTTTAACCTAGTGAAAGCCACCTCCCCTCAGATGTGGAATCTGGTCTCTTGACCAGACAGCTCTCAGCACGGGACAATCTTCTTACTGTGAGTAGAAGGAAAACCCCGCCCCTCTTGACAGTTTTTTCAGGGTTTCCCTTATACTCACTGAAGATTGTCCCTCTCTGTGATCCATCCGGACAGTCTTGCTGCTCTGAGGCGAGCAGTGTTACATCAGTAAAAAGAGGCGGGAGGGGGATACTTTATCATTCAATTACTCTTGAACTACAATTCTGACAGTACTGAAATAACACTCTCTATGGCCCAAATACCATGAAGATTAATTGAAGTGGTTTTTATTTTGAAACATTACTATCCCTTTAAATGAATAAACCAAAAGCATCTTTGTCTTTTTGCAATATCTTTCCTAGTTTAACAGTAAACTTGATTTAAAGTTTACCCCTTCCACCCCTTTTAGCTAGCTCACTGCTCTGTCAGACTGGGATCCTGGTCGGTGGACCAGACGGCTCGTCTGAAGAGCTGAAATAGTAGTACATACACAGCAAATCTTCAAAGTGGGCACGTTTTGAGGCAGTAGACTGTTTTCATGAAGATTTGCTGTGTATGCA
The DNA here is from genome assembly GCA_037306005.1 of Rhinophrynus dorsalis. NCBI lineage: Eukaryota > Metazoa > Chordata > Amphibia > Anura > Rhinophrynidae > Rhinophrynus > Rhinophrynus dorsalis. The sequence goes on from CM074722.1 coordinate 22,497,681, forward strand.
GTGCTATTTCGGCTCTCCAGACAAGCCGTCCGTTCCACAGACCAGAATCCAAGACTGACATAGCTAAAAGGGGCGGGAGGGGTAATCTTTAGATCGAGATTACTCATAAACTAGGAAAGTTATTGCAAAAAGACAAAGATGCTTTGGTTTATTTAGTTAATACCTACAATATTATAGCTTACATAAAGGAAGTATTGCTATCCCTTTAAAGGATCCTTAGATTTCTTCTGTCTGCGTACCGGAACTCTCTAGCACTCAAGGGGTTAATATGGGCTCAGACTTGTCTCTGTATGGAGATAGCAAAAAGATTAATATTGGAAAGAAGGTGGCACAAATGTAACTCCAGGACCCCTAAATCGTAAGATAAAAAAACAAAAAAAAACAAACAAAAAAAAAAAACACAGGGGTAAACCATCGCTACTATACTAAAGCCCTGTTAGTGAAACAATATACTAGACCCTGCTCGCTGATCTTATCTAACATATTTCTATTATAATCCACTTCCAGGTGACATCCACCCAATCATGATTTAGAGCTATATAGTTTTATATTTTTTGTGAATTCACAAAGTTTAATATAGCTCTATATTTTATTTTTTTTTATGACACATAAGGGATTTTTTTTTATCAATATTTGTAGGATTATTCTGTATTTATGCCATATGTCAGATTAATATAATTTTTATTATATACAGAGGTCTAGTGCTCTCCTTAGGTTGCTAATATTTTGCATCTATATAGAGATACTGAGCTGCCAACCCTTTTTTTGTAGCTTCTCCCACATTCCGTCACATTTACGTACCATTAGGATGAAAGTATAAATGCGTATTCGCAACACAGATTTTCTTGGAAGGTTCAGCTGTAGATTCTAGAACACAGACCTAAATGTACAAAAAACAAATTATTATTTCTCTCTTTGAAACAAACAACCGCAGTAAAACCAGTCCATCTATTACACACAGCATTTATATAGAACATATCACTTCTTTAGAGATGAGCCACTTAAATGGACACATACCTCCCCTGATCCCTTCCCAAAAAAAGGATTTTAGTCTTACCTGTTAAATCCTTTTCTCTTAGTACATATAACACAGATAACTCTGGGAAGGCAATCACCCCTTTAAGTAGGCAGGAACAATTATTGGAAAGAATGCAGGGTGGAGCCTTCCTTCCCTCCTTAGCTGGACACCAGCAAATTCCCAACCAGTTAGATTTGAGATACTAATCTACTGACTAGTTAGCAGGAAGGAAAAAAGAAGACTTCTGTGAGCATGAACCCGAAGGAACTCCCATGTTCAGTCACAGGAGAACCAAACATGGTCCCTTGACAGGGTGGGAGATCTGTAAGCTATATGGACTAAGAGAAAAGGATTTATCAGGTAAGACTAAAATCCTCTTTTCTCTGTCGCCCAATATAGCTTACAGAGAACTCTGGGATGCACAAACATTTAGTTTCCCAGTGGTGAGAAATAAGGCAAGGACCATGCTCTGGTCCCCCAAGTTACCAGAGCTCATATGTACTAATCAGATCCAGAATAGCCCTTAACAAACAGTCAGCTGACACTGAACTGTAACACAGCACACCAGAAACTGTAAAACATCACACATAACAAGAGGCAACAGGGCACAACAGTTAAAGATCTCCAAGACACAGAAAATAAAGTTCTAGACAGGCAAGACTGCATCCAGGACTTTCCTGCCAAAGCTGGGTTCAGCCGAAGCCAGAATATAAACACGATGGTGTTTAGCAAAGGTGTGTACCCCCTTAAGGACCCTTGACGTACCAGGACCGTCACGGTCCTTGAACTACTCAAGGACCGATGACGGTCATGGTACGTCATGTACTTTTTACTTACAGCGCTCTACCGGGAGCACTCTAAGTAAAAATAGGGCCTGAAATAGATCGCTCCAAGATCGGAGCGATCTCTTTCAAGTGCGCCTATGCGGTCATTATGGGGGACGGAAATGTCCCATGACCGCCGGTCCTTAAGGAGGGTACAGACGACCAAGTGGCCGCCTTGCACAGCTTATCAGCCGAGGCCGGATTCTTATAGGCCCAGGAGCCCCCAACAGAACTGGTGAATTAACCGTGACACAAAAAGGAACAGGTTTCTTCCTAAGTTCATAAGCTTTATGAATGGTAGACTTGACCCAAGAGCAATAGTCACCTTGGACACAGCCTTGACAGCCCTAGGACCCTCAGGGATGAGAAAAAGTGCATCAGTCTGGCAAGCAAACTCAGTGCGGCGCACATAGAACTTAATGGCAGTGCACCACATCCAACAAGTGGAGATCCTTCTCCTTGTCAGATTTAGGGTCAGGACAAAATGAAGGCACAACAATCTCTTGACTGAACTGAATCTCAGAGATCACCTTAGAAATAAATTCCTGGGAGGTACAAAGAACAGCCTTGTCTTTGTAAAACACCAGGAAAGGCTGCTTGCAGGACAAGGTCTGCAATTCAGCAACTCTGCGAACAGAGACAATCGCCAAGCGAAAAACCATCTTCCATGTCCGGAGACGAAGAGGAATGGTAGGCAAGGACTCAAGAGTAGGCTGCTGCAATACAACAAATACAGATTAAGGTCCCATTGAGGAGTGGGATGCTTAAGGCAGGGAAAGCATGAGCGACCCCTTGAAAAAAAACCTTGACATCCGGAAGGATGGCAATGAGTCTCTGAAAAAAGAGAGAGCAGATGTCTGAACCTTCAAAGAACTCAGGCTAAGGCCCTTGTTCACACTATCCTGTAAAAAGGACAGGACGGTTGGCAGATCAAACTCTTGTGAGGGCAGATCCCTATCCACACAACAAGAGTGAAATATAGACCAAATCCTGTGGTAGACCTTGGAGGAAACAGGATTCCGGGCCTGAATCACAGTGGCTACCACTGTTGGAGAGAAACCCTTCTTCCTCAAAATGGAGGATTCCATAGGTCGTCCTGTAGGAGGAGATTCAGTCTGTGTGGAAGCCGAAACTGTTCGCACACAGACAGGTCCAATAGCTCCGGAAACCACGGTTGCCTGGGCCAGTACGGAGCAACTAGGATGACCGGAGTTTTCTCCATCCGTAACTTCCTCAGCACCCTGGGAAGCAAGGGAAGCGGAGGAAAAATGTAGGATGGGGGAAACTGCCAAGGGATCAAAAGAGTATCCACTGCTAGGGCCAGAGGATCCTTCCAGCTGGAGCAAAACTTTGGAACCTTCCTGTTGTTTCTGGTCGCCACAAGTTGATACAGGGGAGTCCCCATCTCTGGACGATGAGATCGAACACCCCCTGGTGAAGCTCCCATTCTCCACTGTACACTGTGTGTAGACTAAAGAAGTTGGCCAAGACGTTGTATACGCCTGGAATATGTACTGTGGAGATAGCAGGAACATGTTCTTCTGCCCAGGTCAAAATAGCCTTGACCTCGAACCAAGCTGTGAGATTTCTGGCCCCTCCTTGCTTGTTTATGTAAGCCAAGGACGTGGTGTTGTCTGACTGGATGCGAACCGCACAGACTTCTAGATGATACGACTAGTACCTCAGAGCATGGAATATCACCCAGAACATTGATGGGTAGGAGAGACTCCTCCTCTGACCACCGACCCTGGATGTTCAGATGACCCAGGACAGCTCCCCAACTGGATAGGTGGGCATCCGTCGTCACCGTGGTCCAGAATGGAATCACAAAGGGTCTTCCTTTATGCAGGTTGGAGAGATTCAGCCACCAAGAAAGACTCAGTTCCACATGCAAGGGGAGAGAAACAGACAGCTTCAAGAGATCGGGATTCTCCTCGCAAACCTGGTTCACAAACCTCTGAAGTTCCCTTCGTGTGAGCCATCGCAAGTGCTACCGCCTCTATGGTGGAAATAAACTTCCCCATCAGAGAGGTCAATTTTTTGGCCTGAATGGACTTGCAAGCCAGGACTGAGGAAAAATTGCAGGAGATCAGTTGAACAACATCTTCCATCAGAAAAACCATACCCTGCAGGGTGTCGAACAGAAAACCTAGAAAGACCAATCTCTGAGATGGAATTGAGTCCGACTTGTCCAGGTTCAGAACCCACCTGTGATGGATGAGTGTGTGGATGCAGTCCTGAACCAGTTGCCGCAGGAGTTCCGCAGATGGGGCCTTCAAGAGCAAGTCGTCCATGTATGGAGTTACCTGGATGCCCCTCTCGTGCATAACAGAAATTAATGCACCCAGGACACGAATGAACATTTGGGGGGCTGTGGTCAGACCAAAGGAGAGAGCTGAAAAGTGGAAGTGTCCCTTGTCACAAGCGAACCTGAGGTACTGCTGGCTCTCCGGCTGAATAGCGATGTGCAAGTAGGCATCTTGCAGATCCAAAGAAGCCAGAAATTCCCCTGGGCACATTGCCACAATCACAGACCTTAAGGACTCCTGGTGGTAATGGGTCTTGTCCACAAAGGAATTGAGATCCGCCATCCTTCTTGGAGACCACAAATAGGTTGGAAAAGAAGCCCAAACAAAGCTTTTCCAATCCCTGAGGTGAATGAGAATGGAAGAAACTGAAGGGAAGAAGAGAAGTGAATCCTGTACCCTTCGGAAACCACCTGTAAAACCCACGGATCCGCCACAGATGGCCACCCACTCGCGTATACGGTAAGGTGGTTCGGCGAGTCAAGCCAAAGAAAGTTTGGTGGATTTTGGCTTGGTGGAGGACTGCTTGGGTCTCCACTGTTTGGGCTTGGTGGAGGAGTGCGGGGCCTGAGAAACTGCCAGGGTTATGCCATACACCTCACCCTTGTAGGCATGAAAAAGACTGTTCCTGCGAACCTGAGGTTTCTTCTTGGGAACCAGGGGCAACAAGGTGCTTTTGCCTCCAGTAGCCTCACTGATGAGAGTCTTCAACTCTGGGCCAAAGAGGGAAGTGCCCAAAAAGGGAAGAGAAACCAAGGATTTCTTGGAAATAGAATCAGCAGACCAGATCTTAAGCCAAAGGGAATGCCTGGCAGTCACAGACAGGGCAGAAGCCTTAGCCTAAGAATGTCAAAGATGGCCTCAATGACGTAATGTTGAGCTTCAGAAATGTTAGACAAAAGCCACAGCAGGTCAGCTATGGGGGCACCCTGACAAACAGCATCAGTAAGCTGTTCCGTCCAAACAGCAATGGCCTTAGACACCAAAGCTGAAGCAAAAGGTAGGTCGCAGAGACGCACCTATGGCCGCAAATGTGGCCTTCAGAATGGCCTCAAGCTTCTTATCAGTTAAATCCTTGAGAGCAAAAACATCTGCCACAGGCAGAGCTGTGGATTTGGAAAGCCTAGAGATAGGGGCATCAACCTTAGGAAGTAGGGCCCACTGAGCCAAGGCGGCCTCAGAGAAGGGGTACAAGTTAGCAAATCTCTTAGGCAGAGAAAGACATTGTCAGAGGTCTTCCACTAATCTTGGACAACCTGGTCAAGAGTGGGATTAGGTATTAAGACATTATAATGCTTCTTGCAGCTTTGGAAGATGTCAGAAGTAGTCCGAGGATCCTCAGAAACAGGGGGAATGTTCAACGTATCCAGGACTGCCTTGATAAGACCCTCAGCAGAGGGCTCAGGGTCAGCCTCAAAAGGGTCCCCAAAAAATTGTGAGTAAACCCCCTCAGAACACTCATCCTCATCAGAGTTCACCAACAATTCATCATCAGGGAATCAAACACATCAGGAAAACCCTGAGGTTTAGATGCCAGAGACCTAAATGATGCAGGGGGCTTCCAAGCCTGGAGGACCCCCGGAAGCTGCATAGGAAACTGTGACAGATTTTAACACTAGCACCCAAGGTGGCTCTTGAACATAGCTGGTAGGGCCTGGCGGGGACACAGGGGCCACGGCACATGAAGGGCATAATGACACCCCAGTATCCTTAGTCTTAGGTCTAGCCCCCAGGTCCCAACGGGTCTGACATCCTGATAGGAGATAAAGTTTCTAAAAGTATAAGGAATAATATCGCTCTAAGTGGGAAGTGGACCTTGGTGAGGTCTTGGATCCTGATGATTGGCGAGACATCACGGCTAACACTGCGAGCTTGATCCCATGCACTTCGATAAAGGAAAATAGTTACAAAGTTCTGTCTCAGTGGTATATTTGTCCTTTGTGGTTGACCCGTATTTTCCCCTCAGCATCCCCTTTTTGCTTTCAGGGTTGTGGTCAGATAGGTACCTATCGACACATGTGGTGGGATTGTCCCTCGGTGATCCCTTTGTGGCGATATGTCTTTCAGCAATTGAGTGTAGCACTTGGTCTATCTGTATCGCCAGATCCCTGGACTAGTCTCTTAAATAGACCCTATCATGGTTTGCATCTCCTGGTATCTTCTCTCAAGTTTATCTACAGGATTCGTGCAGCTGTTCGCTGCCATGTTGCCTATCACTAGAAATCTGTTCCTCCGGGGACAGGTCAATTGGAGGGTTGTATATGGCAGCTATTGAAAATCGGGGAACTGCTTATGTACGTAACTCGTCAGCTGCTTACCTTCATATCTGGTCTCCCTGGGTGGACAATATCTGGTTTTGATAGAGATCTCCTACTCCATTGACTTTGCGTTACTTGTTCTTTTATGGGGTTCAATTGTGGTGAGTGGGCAGCGATATATGTACCTGCCTTATCCCTCTTCCCCGTATCCCCCTCCCTCTGTGTACGTCTCCCCTCTTTTTTTTTTTTTTGTTCTCTCCCCTCTCTTTTCTTGCCTCTGTCTCCCCGCCTTTTGGGTTTTCTTCAGCCTTGTACCTACCCCTTGGGTAGAGTGGGGACCATTCCTGTGGTCTTGGCGTCTCAGGGAAGCGGTGTCATTTGTCTTTGCCTGTACTGCAATGCCCTGATCCTGTGTTTGAAATAGTCATTGAGCTGTACTGTTTCTGTTATCTCTGTTGTAAACCTACGCAAAAAACAATATACTTTAAAAGGAAAAAGTATAAGGAATAAACCAAATACTGTATCCCAGATTAATAATTCACCCCAGAAAGAGCTAAAACATACTTATCTGGCAAGCGAAGGGTTAATCTGCTGAGGCAAGAGGAAGGATCCAAGCCCTGCGTAGGATACCCATGAGAGGAAAGAAAGAAAATGGCGTCCAAACCGGGAGCCAATCAGAAATTAGCCCGTGAAACGGGTACTCATGGGAAATGTAGTTTCCCCTCAAAGTACCCCAAAACAGTGCCTGAAGCCCCCTGAGCCCCCAAGACACTCATGCACTGGAGTGTAGTACAAGGGAAGACAAGAAGAATGAGCCATCTCTGAACTCGGTACGTGAAGCGGTTGCAGAGATATGTCCCAAATGAAATTATCCCATAGAGATAAATGGAGCACTGCGGCCATGCGGTAAAGCGCGCCTTAAAGGCGAGGAACTCAGATATATGAAACTATTTAAAAATTGGTCCAAAAGTTGCAAAACATACAGTAAAAACATGTACAATAGTAGAAAACCCTGACCCCCAAGTTAAAAGTGTGAAAAAGTCCCCCAAGGCACCCAACATGGCAAATAAGGGGTTAAATTACCACACAGAACACAAATGTTCCAAAGACCTCCAAACAGACAAACATATAAACCCAAATGAGCGCAGGAGAATGAGTAGGAACTCTTAAAGGAGACCCCTGTGCGGAGGGGAAGCAGTGGGACAAGTGGACCTTAGCACTCAAAAGGGTCGCTCACCTTTTTTGCAGGTCTTCTGATTACCATTGAGAAAAGAAGAAGCCTCGGTGGGCTTCTCCTAGTGAAAAGACATAGCACACAAGGTTTTCCCCCAGGGCTGGGAGGTCCACAAACAGCACCCATCATCTGAGAAATCCACCACTGGGAAGTCAGGAATGGTAATCCTCCTAATGGGAGATTTCTATACCCCATATCTAACAGAAAACAATAAAATAAACTAAAAACAAAGCTGAACTGTTCTCTTGCATTGTCTGATCAAGGAACAAATCTAACTGGTTGGGGATTGGCTGGTGCCCAGCTAAGGAGGGAAGGAAGGCTCCACCCTGCATTCTTTTCAAGAATTGTTCCTGCCTACTTGAAGGGGCGGTCGCCTTCCCAGTTACCTGTACACTATATTGGTCGACAGAGAAACAATGATGTAGTATTAAAGCACATACAATCTGCTGCATGATTCCCAGCTCACTACAGCATGTAGGCCCATATTTATAAAAGCAAACTGGAGTTATTTTGGAGTAAACCAACTGCGCCATAGACAAATAAAAATCCCCATGCAATTGAAGAGCTTTTTAACCCCTTGAATGCTAGAGCAGTATCCAATGCATTAGATAATTCTCTAGCATTCAAGGGGCTAAAACCCCAATGGTGCAATTGGTTTACTCCAGAATAACTTGTTTGCTTTTAGAAATATGGGCCATAGTTTTTACACCAACTCTGCTTTAGTTGGGGGCCTAGTTTTGCCAGAGATTTCTACGCTATGGGAAGGCTGAGGAGTTGGAGGGGGTCACTGTGCGCCCCATGTTTGGCCCCACCCTCCACATGATATCAGACACCTTGCTTGTACTAAGAGGAGGAGCGGAAGAAATTAGCCACTCTATAGTATTCTGACAGTAGTACACGGCTGGCGCACTTAAAAGGTTGAGGGGGTGGAGATATGCACTAAGCCAGGAGGCTGGGTAATAGAGTATACATTAAAGATTAAAGGGCAGACATACTGGATGTCAAAGTATTAGAGCACACTGTATACTTAAAGGGATAGTAATGTTTCACAATAAAAGCAGTTCCAATTAATCTTCATAGTATTTGGGCCATGGAGAGTGTTATTTCAATACTGTTAGAGTTGTAGTTCAAGAGTAATTGAATGATAAAGTATCCCCCTCCCGCCCCTTTTACTGATGTAACACTGCTCACCTCAGAGCAGCAAGACTGCCTGGATGGTTCACAGAGAGGGACAATCTTCAGTGATCATAAGGAGAAACCTGTCAAGGGGGGCAGGGTTTTCCATATGATCACAGTAAGAAGATTGTCCCTTGCTGTGATCTGTCCGGTCAAGAGACCAGATTCCACATCTGAGGTGAGCAGTGTTACATCCGTAAAAGGGGCGGGAGGGGGATACTTTATCATTCAATTACTCTTGAACTTCAACTCTGACAGTATTGAAATAACACTCTCCATGGCCCAAATACTATGAAGATTAATTGGAGCTGCTGTATCTGTGAAACATTACTATCCCTTTAAAGATTTGCAGATGTTGTGTGGAGATGCACATCCCTTTAAAGGGATAGTAATACTTGTATTAAACCTGAGCTCAAAGTCTTCTATGTGTTTTTTTTTTTGTTTTTTTTTTTACACAAAGCTCTATATTTGAATACTCACAGTTCTGTAGTTCAAGCACTAATGAATCAGAAAGGATCCCCCTCCCGCCCCTTCTGGCCGCGTCACTGACCCTCTCAGTCTGGTCCAGATGGAGCACAGCGAGGGACAATCTTCAGTAAGCAAAAGGAAAATCCTGGCCTCCTTTGTCAGAGGGGCAGGGTTTTCCTTATACTTATTTGTGAAGATTGTCCTTAGCTGCATCCGTCCGGTACCAGGATCGGATTCCAGATCTGATGGGAGGCAGTCAGAAGGGGGTGTAACGGACCCCTAGGCCAAACAAATTACTACATTGGGGAAATCAAATAAAATACCTCATAAATACAAACAGCAGTTTTAATCCTTTGAATGCTAGCAATGTCTGAAATGCATTGTGAAGCAACGCAATGGAGCAGTCTACCATTCAAGGGGTAAAGACAAACAACATTTGTATTACCGGGGTTATTAGTGCAATCTCCACTGTAGCTTGTTCTTGGGTACCTGCATGTCTACCCCAAGGCCCAGGCCAACTACCAAGTCCAGTATTACTATTACTACCCACCTGCAGTACTGTGGATCTCCACTGTTGCTTGTTCTTGGGTACCTGCATGTCTACCCCAAGGCCCAGGCCAACTACCAAGTCCAGTATTACTATTACTACCCACCTGCAGTACTGTGGATCTCCACTGTAGCTTGTTCTTGGGTACCTGCATGTCTAACCCAAGGTCCAGACCCACTACCAAGTCCAGTCTTATTACTATTACTACCCAACTGCAGTACTGTGGATATCTCTGCTGTAAATTGTTTTTGGGTACCTATATGTTTAACCAGCGTTCTAGGCCCACTGAGTCCAGTCTGGATATTACTACCCATCTGCAGTACTGTGGATCTCTGCTGTAGCTTATTCTTGGGTACCTGCATGTCTAACCCATGATCCAGATCCACTACCAAGTCCAGTATTACTATTACTACCCACTTGCAGTACTGTGGATCTCTGCTGTAGCTTATTCTGGGGTACCTATATATCTAACCAGCGATCTAGGCCCACTAAGTCCAGTCTTCTTATTATTACCCACCTGCAGTACTGTGGATCTCTGCTGCATCTTATCCTGGGCCCCGGGGTACTGGGAAAGCTTGTCCAGTAGATCAGTATGCAGAGGATCCTCCAGCAGAGCCTCCCGGAGCAGGATACTGTGCTGGCTCCGCAGGCGGAAGCGGCTCCTCCGGTAGAAGACGGCCAGGCCTTCATGCTGCTTTTCTTTTATCTGGAACACTCCCTCCATACCGAAGGCGTCCAGCGTTGGGCTGAGGCTGGCCCCGAATACGCCCTTGTCCACCTCCTGTAAACAGATCAGGTCGGCGTGGTACCCGCAGAGCTCCCTGCGGAGCAGGTTCTGTCTGTAGTCCAAGTGCAACGCGTAAGGTGCGCAGTAAGGGAAGAGCACGGTGCGGGCATGTTCAGTCTGCGCGTACACATCGGCCAGTATATTATAGGACACGGTGCGGATCACCGGTTCTTCCGTGGGCTTCCGGGTGTACAGGTGCCGTTGGTCACAGGAGCAGGCCCCGGGCCCAGCCTCCACCCGGCTCTCCAGCTCTATCTCCCGTGCCTGGCCGAATCGCTCCACGTTCCCCGGTGTGGCCTGTAGCTTGAGCCGCATGCCGATGTCCGACACAGCCGGAGTGAAGACTCTGTCTTTGCAGGCTTCCACCCACTCTTCCCCAGCATCGTCTCCAAGCGAGTCGCCGACTGCGGCCTGCTTGTACCAGATGAAGCGGGAGTTATCAGCCGATCCGAACTCGATGTTTAGCCGAGGGCAGATGGGGAATCCGGCCATGATGTGTCGGGGTAACTCCAGCTCCAGGAAGGCCGGTGGGTTCCGCTCCACCAGGTACCGGGCCTCTCCGACCTGCAGCACGGCTCCGTCCTGCCAGGCATCGGCATTCGGCGCCTCCTCGGACACGGCCTGGCCCTGGTAGTACAGACGGACCTGCGGCTCCGGGACCTGCTCCGGCCGGCTTTTCCGGCTCTTTTTGGCCTGGCTCTGGCCCTTAGCCGCGTTGGTAGCGATGCGGGAGAGAGCTCGGCCCAGGGACTCTGTCTGATCCCGCTGCATGTGCCGGGTACTGCCCTCCAGCACCAGCGAGATGCTCAGCTTGGCCTCCCCGGGGAGGACCCGGACCACTGCCCGCTCCAGCACCCCATCCGGGCTCCCCATCTTCTCCACAATATTGGCCCGCTCCAGCACAGCATCAGGGATCCCGATTTTCTCCTCCACGATCCCGGCCAGCACCCCATCCATGAACCCAGTCTTCTCCGTAACCTTAGCCACTGTCCGCTCCATGTCTCCTGTCTTCTCCGTGACCCTGTCCCGCTCCATGCTCCCAGCCGTGTCCGCTAGCTGCTTCGTGCTCAGCGCCTGCTCCATTCTCCCCGCTCTGTGTAGTAGCAGCCCCCGCAGTCTCCCAAACAGCAGCCGACCAGAGCCGCTCATTGCGGCCACCTGATCCGGGACATACCGGTACTGCTCCGGTGACAGGAGCTCAGTGTGACAAATCAATGGGGGGAGGCACCGGAACCACGCGTGGGGTCAAAGGGGAGACATGAGACAGGACGGCATGAGGTCAAATAAGGGGATCCATATAGAGGATCCAGCCAAATGTGTTTAAAACAGTGGTTCTCAACCAGGGTGCAGTGGCACTGTGGTGTGTGCCCTATGTTTTCTAAAGGTTTTCAAAAATGTGATTTTTTTTTTTTTTTTTTTTTTAAATGTTTGTTTGTGAAAATTGTTATGCACAAAATGTTTATTTTTGTTAGCATTATGTGAGGCCTAATAATAACTGTATATTTATGTATCATACCCTTTATTATGCTCTTGATGAATTGCATTACATGCGCTAGGGGCGCCCCAAAAGCTCCAGATTGCACCTTAAGGGTGCCTTAAACAAAAAAAGATTGATAACCACTGGTTTAAACTAAGCAATTGTTGCCCTCTTGGAAGAAAAAGCTACTTTTCTTCCTTCACAGAGAGAATGCTCCCATCTTGATGACTTCAGAATGATTGGCAGCGCTCTCCCTCCACCTTAAGCGCACCCCCGAGTCTTCTGCTCTCGGGACCGCGCACCTGTACCTATACAGCGAATAAGTGTATGCAGTAGTCTTCCACTTCTTATTGTGCTCAGGGGCGGATTTACATCTCAGGAGCCTGTAGGCACAGAATTCTGAAGCGCCCCCCTCCCCTCGATTTGCCAACGCCACTGGACACCTCCACAATGCTCATCAGCTCTATGTTGCCCCCCATCCACTCTATATTGCCCCTCACATTGCCCCCATCATTTCCGTAACCCCTCACATTGCCTCCATCATCTCCATATCCCCTCACATTGCCCCCATCATGACCATATCCCCTCACATTGCCCCATCATTCCTATATTGCCCCTCACATTGCCCCCATCATACCCTTATTGCCCCCATCATCTCAATATTGATCCCCTTTTCCTACCTCGCTGAAGAGGAGAGGCATGTGACTCCTATGGCACAGAGCTGTAACTGCTGGAGCTCCCACGTGGTCTGTAATGCAGAGCGCTGGGAGATGATGTAATCTCCCAGCGCTCTGCATTATTACTAAAGAGCCGTCAGTGACGAGGGAACTCAGTAGCTACAGGTCTTCGGCTCAGACCTCTCCTCTCCATGTTGTTGCAGGCTCCAAGTGGGGAGAAGAGGTGACTGACGAGGCTAATAAAAAGTATTAAAAAAAAAAAAAAAAAAAGCCAAAAAACTATCCCAATGACAGGCGCCCCTCTGTGGGATGCGCCTGTAGGCAGGTGCCTACTCTGCCTTATTGCAAATCCGGCCCTGATTGTGCTTAACCCTTTGAGTGCCTATGGGGCGGGGGACATAATGCATTTACTGCTCTGACACCCAAAGGGTTAAACTCAATAAGAAGATGAGGACCGCTGCACAGGCTTCTTTCTCCACGTACTAAAATGTGTAGAGAGGAGTCCAGGGGGGTACTGGCAGGCTTGGAGGCACAGCGCTGGGGCACACGTGGGGCTGACAGCGCAGAAAAAATGTGAGCTGATTCAAACTCAGATAGCAAGAGCAACAAGTTCAACAATGTGGCTGTTTAAAAGTTGGAGTGGATAGTTTTCTGTATCATCAGTCCCTAATGTGTCTGAACTGTCAAATGAAATGTTGTATTATTGATTGTATTATTTTTACATGTAAATAAAAATTAAGCTTATATATATATATATATATAAATCTCCTATATAATAATGTGCATTCACTAGGATGTTTGTCAGAAGCCATCATGTGCAGTAGAGACTGCCTGAACGCACAGAATGCTGGGAGTACGGAATGCTGGGAGCACAGAATGCTGGGAGTTCTGTGCTGGTAGCATTCTGTGCGTTCGGCCAGTCTCTACAGTGCATTACTGCGGCAGGACGCAGAGCAGGACCAGCCTCTTAACACTTTGAGTGCGTACCTGTCTGGCACTCAAAGTGTTAACATCACCCGGATCTTGGCCTGTGTACACGGACTTTTACACTAGTGTGTATAATATAATATACACAAAAAGGTGTGGTAGCGCTCTCAGGAGTTTTGCAAATGAAGTTTTTTATTCAAGTGAATGTCAACATTTCAATGTGATGAACACATTTTCATCAGGACCAAACAAGTGACCCCATCCCACTCCTTAATATACCCGAACACCAAAAAAAACAAAGCCAAGTCCATCAAATACATCATCAATGATGTCATCACGTGTCCCCTTTTACTGTATAGAAAAGACAACACCATAATATATACATAAAGTGAGGGGAAATATAAACTATATAGCATATAATATGTATAATAGATGTGACAGTGTATTTCTGTGACAGTATATACATAATTGTAGCATATTAATCTGTGCCATCCGCGTGTGTTTCTTGCACTGCATGCCACAGTTGGTTATTGTCACCAGCACTGGTAAGATCAGGACATTCATGTCGCTATTTATTCAGATCTTATTGGTTCAACCATAAGTTTGCACACAGATGCCAGCGCACAGCACCCGGCATGGCAGAAATACAGACATGAACTATATATATTAGCGGTAGACCCGCTCACATCACACACAGATAAATTGCCAACAGTGGCATCAAAAGGGGTAAAGCTATAATTGAGTAGCTCCTACCAAGTCGCCATGTAGATATGGGGTATGGAAAAGGATAGGCTGACCGTACGTACTGTTTTAAAAGGGACAGTACCGTTTTGTTTTGGGTTTTTTTTTTTGTGTACTTCCAGACCGTCCTGTCTTTTTAATATAAATGTCAAATTTGTCCCATTTTTAATACATATATATAGTTAAATTTTTTTGCAGAAAACTGAGCGTGTCTTGTTTATTTCTCATAAGATATAGTATATCGGAATTTCCTTTCATCACACTAGTGATTTTACTGTACACTTTGATTACCATAGAGTCTTGTGACATAACTGTCTAAGACTCTCAAGTCTATGGTAAATTACCATAGAGGCTCTAAGACAGTGATAAGACGACGAGTCATAAGACTCTATGGTAATCAATGCATACAGTATACGCAGTAAAACCACTAGTGTGAGTGACGAAGAGAGGAAGTTCCAATTTATTGTAGGGGCAGGGTTTTTGGCCAGAGAGAGAGAGAACACCACTAGTAAGAGACGGAGGAAACATGTTCTCGCTGCTTGCAGCTTATTACGATCAGACACTGAGTGACAGAGTCCCACTGTCTGTCTGTCCCACACACCATCCCGTTTTTGTCTCAAGGAAATATGGTCAGCCTAGAAAAGGAACAGGTAGAACATACATAGCCTGTATACATGTAAAACCGGCAAGTATTCTCTATGTGACTGCAGGTAACGCATGCTGAGCTCCATTATACATGTGAGACTGCATCAGGGAACAACCCATAATGGCAAATAAGAGCAGACAGAATTCACATAGAGATGGAGAAATAGCTGGGCAGCCAACAGAATATAAGGAGATTTACATACTCAGGCAGGTTAATCCGTACAAATGACAGATGAGTGGTGATACATCGAGACAGAAACGTGAAGCTGGAGTGTGGTGAACCAGGAATATAGTGAGACAAACTGGTCCCAGAGGTAATCCAGACACAAGTAGTCACCTCAAAAGAAATTATCATCGGGTGTCCCTTTCAGTGACCCAGAGGTTATCTAAGTCAACTGCAGAGGCACACCGAAAGACACCTTATATGCAAAATCCTCCATCGGGAACCCCAACAGGAGGGTAGTCCGCAAGGAAGTCGGGTTACATAAGGTCATACACTCCCAGTCAAAGGCTGATAAAGTGGCAACCTAGGATATTATAGGTAATTCACCACTAGGGGAAGCCAGATATCAGCAAAGAAATATGCAATGGGTTAAGGTCACCACTAGATGTCTCACATACACAAGGACACAGCCCAGTGATGCGAAGTGATACTGTTTCCCATAGAACATCGTATATATACACTAGTATAAAAGTCCGTGTTCACGGGCTAAAGTGCCACCCAGCAGCCTTGGTTGCTGCCCCAGAGCCAGGAGCAGAGACAGGCGGTGACCCATTCGGAGTGCCCCATTCCGGATCCGCACATTCGGCCAGTCTCTACTGTTCATGACTGCATCGTTCTGGCAGTCTCTACTGCGCATGTACTGTTGCGCACACAGGGAGCTTCCCAGCCTAGCAATTTATATGTATTGATATATGTATAGTGTGTTCGACTATGGAGAAGGCATAGTGTACCTCTAACATTTATAGGGGCTATTAGAATTATCTGGCCTTAATAAGGTAATTTGGGGGGTGTTATCAGATGTTACTTCTCCTTCTATTGCTGCTTTATCAGTTTTTGGGGTAACTGACCCACAAATCTTGCATCTATAGAGTGTAAAATTAGAGCTTGCAGTATTTACAGGATCTGACCCCAGTTTACTTTGCGTATAGGGTGATCCACTGAGCTTGTATATCATAGATCAGCTGATACTGGGTTTGTAATCCACTTGGAGACTGACATACATAACACTTATAGTGTGAAGACACTTTAATTATATAGGCAAATTAATAGTTTATTTCTCCTGCAGGAAATTCCATGGAATGGTGATGATGATTATTCTTTCTATAGACGTTGCAGCAGGAAAGAGAATCTGGCAAAATACTTTTGGGAAAGTTAAAGGGATAGTAATGTTTCAAAATAAAAGCAGCTCCAATTAATCTGCATAGTATTCGGGCCATGGGGAGTGTTATTTCAGTACTGTCAGAGTTGTAGTACAAGAGTAATTGAATGATAAACTATCCCCCTCCCGTCCCTTTTACCTAGTGTAAGACACCTCCCCTCAGATGTGGAATCTGGTCTCTTGACCGGACAACTCACAGCAAGGGACAATTTTCTTCATAAGGAAAATGGCAGGTTTTTCAGGTTTTTCCTTATAATCATTGAAGATTGTCCCTCTCTGCGATCCATCTGGACAGTCTTGCTGCTCTGAGGGGAGCGGTGTTACATCAGTAAAAGGGGACAGGAGGGGGATAATTTATCATTCAATTACTCTTGAACTACAACTCTGACAGTATTGAAATAACACTCTCCATGGCCCAAATACTATGAAGATTAATCACAGCTGCTTTTACTGTGAAACGTTACTATCCCTTTAAATGAATGGGATGTTTAGGAATGTGTATTTGTACCTTGTGGTGCAGTTGGTTTGCTCCAGAATTGCACCACTTTTCTCAGTATGTCAGACTCTGTAAGCAGAACCAATTGTGCCATAGTAACATAGTAAATTAGTTTGAAAAAAGACACGTCCATCATGTTCAACCCTTGCCTCATAACCAAGTGACAAGAGAATTATATAACTTTCCTGTTACCAAATAAGTTAGTCTTTATCAGACCTTCCTGATCTGCCTCCTAATATACAGTATAACCCTGTATGTTCCTTTTTGAAAGAAATGTATGTAATCTGCTTTTAAATGTATCCATTGTATCTTCCATAACCACATCCTTGGGCAAGGAATTCTATAATTTAACAGACCTTACTGTAAGAAACCCCTTCCTCTGCTGAAGTCTACACCTCCTTTCCTCTAATCTCAAGGGGTGTCCCCTGGTCACCTGATCAGGCCTTGGAATAAATAACTCACCACAGGGATCCTTGTATTGACCTCTCATATACTTGTACATTGTGATAACATCTCCTCTTAGTAGTCTTTTCTCTAGAGTAAATAAGTTTGTCTGGTCGTTCCTCATATGTCAAGTCCTCCATTATCTTAATTCATTGTGTTGCTCTTTGCTGTACCCTCTCCATTTCTAGAATATCCTTTTTCAGAACTGTTGCCCAAAACTGCACTGCATATTCAAGGTGAGGTCTTACCAATCATTTATACAATGGCAAAATTATGTTATCCACTCTTGCTTCAATACCCCCTTTTATACAAGACAGGACTTTGTTTGCTTTTGCTACTGCTATTTGACTCTGGTCACTGTTTCCCCAGGTCTTTCTCTAGCAACGAGTCCCCTAAAATGATTCCATTAAGTTCATAAGTAATAATGGGATTTTTTCTTTCCAAGTGAGTGACTTTACATTTTCCCACATTAACCCCGTAAGGACAATGGACTTACCTAGTACGTCCCACAAAAACTGTCACTTAGTGACCATGGACGTACCAGGTACATCCCTGAAAATCAGGGTCCCCGTGTGGCTGCACTCCAGGGACTCCAGAATCATTTGGTAAAAAAAAAAAAAAAGTTAGCTGGGCGTTAAGTGATGTCCATTTGGTTGCCCAGTCTGCCATTTTATGTAAATTCCTCTGTAGAGAGCAAATATCCTGTTCTGAATTAATTACCTTGCACAATTTATTGTCATCTGCAAATACTGATATTTTGATTTCTATATCTATATCCAAGTCATTTATAAACATGTTAAAAAGCAGTGGATCTAATACTGAACCCTGAGGTACTTCACTATCAACTTTAACTGTATTGGAGAATTGTCCATTTACAACCACACACTGTTCCCTATCCTTCAATCAGTTTTCTATCCAATTGCAAAGGTCATCTCCTAGCCCCGATTTCCTTATTTTATACACCAGTCTTCTGTGTGACACTGTATCAAATGCCTTTGCAACTGCCTTACCATTATCTAAGTTGCTACTTACTTCTTCATAGAAGCTGAAAAGATTAGTTTGGCATGATGTATTACTCATAAACCATGTTGATTGCTGCTAATAATCTTACTTTTGTTGTAATCCTGAATATAATAATCCTTTATTATCCCTTCTAGCAGTTTTCCCACTACAGAGGTCAAACTAACATCTCTATAGTTCCCATGTTCTGTAAGCCTTCCATTCATGGAATCTGTCAGTTCCTTGATCTGTTGATGATCAACTTTTTGTTCAGCAGCAACCACAGCCTCCCAGACACTGTTAAGAGAGGTGTACTGGTTTCCTTCGGCATAAATCTGCCATTTAAGAAGGGCCCACAAGTTTTCAATAGGGTTTAGGTCAGGTGAGGAAGGAGGCCATGTATCACGGTGCAGTGATTCCCCTCCTGTCACTCTCACTTGTGCTGCGCTCTGATTGGTTGAGCCTGTTTGGCCCGCCCCTGGTGACCTTTTTATACCGGGCCATTGGCACCTGTCAGGTGCCCTTTCGTGGTGTTCCTGAGCCAGTTTTGCCGTGCTGTGTTCCTGATTTCCGGTGTACAGACTTGCTCTGACTACCTTCCTGTGTACCTGCTCCGTGATTTGACCCGGCCTGGCTGACGTTCCTGCTTGTATCCTGATCTGGCTTGTCTGAGAACCTGCTCCGTGATTCGACCCGGCCTGGCTGACGTTCCTTCTTGTATCCTGATCTGGCTTGTCTGAGAACCTGCTCCGTGATTCGACCCGGCTTGTATGACGTTCCAGCTCCTTGACCTGTACCGGTTACATCTGCCCAGACTACGTTCCAGCTTCTCACTGTCGCCGAGGCGACATTTTGACTTCCTCCAACTACTGTCCTTCTACGGCTGCAGTTGTTAACCCATGCTGAGCTGAGATCCTGCTACCGAGCTGTTCCCTGCTGAGCTGTACTCCTCTTACGAGCTGTTAACCCGTGCAGAGCTGTGTTCCAACTATCGAGCCGTTGACCCTTGCAGAGCTCTGTTCCAACTATCGAGCCGTTGACCCGTGCAGAGCTCTGTTCCAACTATCGAGCCGTTGACCCGTGCAGAGCTCTGTTCCAACTATCGAGCCGTTGACCCGTGCAGAGCTGTGTTCCAACTATCGAGCCATTAACCTGTGCAGATCTGTGTTCCAACTATCGAGCCGTTAACCTATGCAGAGCTGTGTTCCCGGTTCTGAGCCTCCATTCTGGTACAGAGCATTGCTATTGTGCTGAGCCGTTTTCCTCTCATACCACTATTACTGCTGAGCCGGTCCGGTAGGCCTTGTAGGCGATGGTTCATATCACTCCTTGCAGTATAGTGAAGTTCATTAACGCGCCCGGTAGGAGCCACGGCTATAGCTGCTACTGTGCAAGCCACTATTATTATGCCCGTGGGGGCTATTGACTCAAAGCTCTTGCAATCCAGTTGCTTCCGTTATCACGCCCGTGGGTAGGCTGACCATACCTCACCTTTAAAAAGGGACACATAGGAAATAGGCATATTTCAGGAGTTCACCAACATCAAAGCAACCCTGTAGTATGCATTCTTCATGTGTGTCCCTTTTTAAAGGGGAGGTATGGTCAGCCTACCCGTGGGGGCTATTGGCTCAAGCTCTTGCAATCCAGTTGCTTCCGTTATTACGCCCGTGGGGGCTATTGGCTCAAGCTCTGGCAGTCTACTTGCTCTGTTATTACGCCCGTGGGGGCAATTGTTCAAGTACAGCAGGTTCTGGGTTGCAGGTTCCTCTTTGCTGGACAGTTATCTCAGTATTATGAACATTTGGTGTTTAGTCCTCTCCACCATTTACTGCCTGTTATCACCTTGGGCGTGCCAGACACCACAACTGAGACGGACTGATTACTGTGTTAACCCTTGTATCTCTGTACTCAGTATCTGCTATTTGCCTGTGCTGTTTATATCAATACCTGTATATTGGTCATACTATTGCCTTCTTGCTGCTACGCAGTGCTGCCTATAGGGGGCGATTCTTGTCATTTATTTTGTTCTTAATAAAACTGTGTTTTATTTCACCTACTGGTCTGAGTGTCTTGAAAACCGTGACACCATGCCATTATTTTATCATCTTTAAGGCCTTTACTGGCTAGCCACGCATTGGAGTACTTCGATGTATGCCATAGAGTATTGTCTTGCATAAAAATCATGGTCTTCTTTTTCCTGTACCACTGCTTGAAAAAAGTGTCTTCTAAAAACTGGCAGTAGGTTTGGGAGTTGGGTTTGAGTCCGTCTTCAACCCGAAAAAGGTCCAACTAGCTCATCTCTGATAATACCAGCTCATATTAGTACCCCTCCTTCACTTTGCTGGCATCTGAGTCGAAGTGGAGCTTTGTGCCCATTATTGATCCAGCCACAGGCCCATCCATCTGGACCATTAAGAGTCACTCTCATCTCATCAGTTCATAAAACCTTGGCAAAATTGTTACAGCCTGCTGTACCTCTTGGCCGGTGTCGTTTTGCCGGTTACTGATGCCTTGCTGGGGCCAGTGCT
The DNA here is from genome assembly GCA_037306005.1 of Rhinophrynus dorsalis. NCBI lineage: Eukaryota > Metazoa > Chordata > Amphibia > Anura > Rhinophrynidae > Rhinophrynus > Rhinophrynus dorsalis. The sequence goes on from CM074722.1 coordinate 22,518,615, forward strand.
GATGCTCCTTCCCTGTTCCCTGTGTCTCTCTCCACTCTCAGCCTAGCTACATCTGGTGCATCCCGCTGCCGGCTGAGCCCTCTCTCGAGGCAGCGTGGCTGTATTTCATCTTCAATACGCATGCGCGGGTTGTTGCGACATTTTCTGAAGCGTGCCTGTGGGAGTGACGCATCCACGTCTTTATACCTTGGGCCATGGCTTAACTCCTCCTTACTACTTCCTGGCTTGGTGTATAAGGGCTGGTGAAGCCTGTGCTCAGTATCCCTTACATTGGTGTCAGTTACAGTCACTTTTCTCCTAGTTGCACTCTGTGTATGACCTTGGCATTGTCTGACTATTCTGTCTGGTGCTGACCTGTGGCTCTGTCTGACTGTCCTCTCCGTATCATCTCTGGGATAGTTGGATACCCAATCTGGTGCAGACCTGTGGCTCTGGCTGACTACCCGCTCCATGTATGACCTTGGCATTGTCTGACCATCTTATCTGGTGTTGACCTGTGGCTCCGTCTGACTATCCTCTCCGTATCATCTCTGGGATAGTTGGATACCCAATCTGGTGCAGACCTGTGGCTCTGGCTGACTACCCGCTCCCTGTATGACCTAGGCTTGGCTATCCATCCATCCGGTTGCAGACTTGTGACTTTGGCTGACTACCCGCTCCATGCCTTGACCTAGGCTTGTCTCGCTACCCATTCTGGTGCTGATCTGTGGCTCTGTCTGACTATTCTTTCCGTGTTGCCGTACTTAGTAGGATACCCTATCTGGTGCAGACCTGTGGCTCTGGCAGACTCCTCACATATTCCCATGGGTTCCTAGTCTATGTGAGAGATACCCGGACGCAGTCTCCTACTTCTCATAGGACTATCTCGCTCAGTGGTGGGATCTTCCTTATCTTATCCCGTGTTTATTTTCGTATATTCCTTTATCTGTTTGCCTCTCTCAGTAAAGTGATTTTTTACTCTAAGTACTTGTCCGCCATCTTTTGCAAGCCGTGACAAAAATCTGTCTTCAGCTATTTTTTGGCCCAATCTTGACGTTTCAACTTATGTGTCTTGTTCAGTGGTGGTCGGGTTTCAACCTTCCTTATCATCACCATGTCTCTGAGCACTGAACACCTAGTACTTCTGGACACTCCAGGTAGGTTGCAGTTCTGGAATATGACAGCACTGGAGGATAATGGGTTCCTGGTAGCTTCATGTTTGATTCTTCTCAAATCCCTGGCAGTTAATTTGCGTCTTTTTTTTTCTCAGCACGTTTCTTGCTACCCTGTTGACTATTTGCAGCAAAACTTTTGATGGTTCTGTGATCATGCTCCAATATCTTAGCAAGTTCAACAGTGCTGCATCCCTCTGAAATACTTTTTACAATTTTTGACTTTTCAGAGTCCGTTATATCTCTCTTTCTTTCTGCCCATTTTGCCTGAGGAAATGAAGCTGCCTAATAATTATGCACACCTTGACATAGGGTGTTCCTCTCCTTAGGCCACACCCTCTCTCATTTCACAAATACACATCACCTGATATGCTTAAATCCAATAAGCACTCAAGTTTATACAGCTTGGAGTTGAAAAATATGCATAAAAATGATGATTTGGTCAAAATACTCACTTGCCTAAAAATTGTGCACAAAGTGTATATGCACAGCACTGAATAAATTAGGGATTGTACCTCAATTAATATCAAGCCTATGATGTGATTGCTGTAATGGACCCTGGACCATTACAACGGGCTCTTTTAAGACCCAGGACCGAAATCCAAAAACACTGGGGGAAGTCCCAACGCTGGGCAGGTCATATTCCCCACCGTTCATGTTCGAATGTAGGCAGCCTTCTGATTGGTTGCCTGCTGTACTGTACAGCATAGGTGGCTTCCTGATTGGCCGCCTATCAGTCTATGTTAAACCAGTGCTGAATTGTGTGTAGAAGGTAGAAGACCTTCCGATTGGTTGCCACATGTCCCTTAGTTGTCACTCCGGTTCCCATTGGTTGGGGAGCCGGAGAGACATAATGAAGTTATGTGTCAGACCCGGGTAATTCCATCTCCTAGAGAGAGAACATTGGCCCGGATCTTGACTCGTTGGTTGTTGCTTGTCACTCCAATTCCTATTGGCTAAGAATTGGAGCAGCAAGATTAAATTATGTAAACACTCTTTCACTATGCACAGTCCCTTTGTCCCACAGTTATCTCCTTTTGCGCCCTTTGTATTATGTCGCCACCTACCCATTGTCCCTTTCTGTATACTGTGTACATTCCCCATTGTTCCATTGTGTTCAGAGTATTAGTACATACATAGTAAATTAGGTTGAATAAAGACACAAGTCCATCAAGTTCAACCTTTGCCTCATACCCCAGTAATTTTATAGCTATCCTGCTACCAAATAAATTAGTCTTTATCAGACCTTACTGTTTTGCCAGCTAATATACAGTATAACCCTATATGTTCCATTTTGAAAGAAATGTATCTAATCTTTTCTTGAATGTATTGATTGTATCTGCCATAACCACTTCCTTGGGCAAAGAATTCGACAATTTAACAGACCTTACTGTAAAAAACCCCTTCCTCTGCTGAAGTCTAAACTGCCTTTCCTCTAATCTCAAGGGGTGTCCCCTGGTCACCTGGTCAGGCCTTGGAATAAATAGCTCACCGCAGAGATCCTTGTATTGACCTCTCATGTATTTGTACAATGTGATAAGGTCTCTTAGTCGTCTTTTCTCTAGAGTAAATAAACCAAGTTTGTCTAGTCATTCCTCATATGTCAAGTCCTCCATTCCCTTAATTTTGTTGCACTTCGGTGTACCCTCTCTAGTTCTAGTATATCCTTTTTCAGAACTGGTGCCCAAAACTGCACTGCATACTCAAGGTGAGGTCTTACCAATGATTTGTACAATGGCAAAATAATGTTATCCACTCTTGCTTCGATACCTCTTTTTATACAAGACAGGATTTTGTTTGCCTTTGCTACTGCTGTTTGACACTGGTCACTGTTTCCAAGTTTGTAGTTGACAAGGATACCAAGGTCTTTCTCTAGCAACGAGTCCCCTAAAATGATTCCATTAAGTTTATAAGTAGCCTTGAGATTATTTCCTCCCAAATGCATGACTTTACACTTCCCCACATTAAACTTCATATTCCATTTGTTTGCCCAATCTGCCATTTTATATAAATCCCTCTGTAGAGAGCAATAATCCTGTTCTGAATTAATTACCCTGCATAATTTAGTGTCATCTGCAAATTTTGATATTTTGCTTTCTATATCTATTTCTAGGTCATTTATAAACATGTTAAACAGCAGCAGACCTAATACTGAACCCTGAGGTACTCCACGCTCCACTAACTTTATTGGAGAATTGTCCATTTACAACCACACACTGTTCCCTATCCTTCAACCAGTTTTGTATCCGATTGCAAAGGTTATCTCCTAGCCCCGATTTCCTTATTTTATACCCCAGCCTTCTGTGTGGCACTGTATCAAATGCCTTTGCAAAGTCTAGATATACTACATCAACTGCCTTGCCATTATGAAGGACACTCCAGTATTGTTTGTTGTACCAGTTTTATGTATAAAATGTCCCCTGTTACCTGAATAAACTAGTAGTGGTTTTGGACTAGAAGTGTGTTCTGTGTGTTTCTTTCTGGAATGGTCTAAAGGGTCCCCTCTGACCCCCATTCAGGAGATCTGCATTCCAGTAATCCAGACAGCTACCTTCATCCATCGGACCAGCTACCCATTTTGTAGCTGCATCAAGAAGAGAGAAGCCCGGAATGACGGCCCAAGACAACCTGGCATTTTGGGTTTCTGTTACAACTGCCATTCTTCAAACAATTGTATTCATGGTAAAGGGGGGAATCCGAACACCTGATGGCTATAAGACACCACCTGGAATAGTCTTACAGAATGCTTTCATCATCATATGTACTTCAAGGGATTAAGTGACATCACCGTAAAAAAAAAAAAAAAAGTTTTTTTTTAATGAGGGTAACATTGAAGGGCAACTATTACCAGGGTATTGCCCCATTGGCAGATTGGTTCCCCTGGGAGCAGACCTGCCAGTAAAGCCAGGGGCTATCTTGTGGGCCCTGGGGAAGTAGGAGGAGTAGAGACTTGATAGGCCCTTTGAGATAAGACTGGATTGCAGGACTGACATCTTGAAGTTCAGTGTTTTGCTGCTCCCATAGAGCCGCTACTTTGACCATGAAATCCTGACACACAGAGTCTATGGATGCAGTGCACACCAACGGCAAAGCTTTTGGCTGCGAGCCACATATTTCTGGGATATATTGAAGCCAAGGAAGGCAATTTTCTGGGCTCCCACCACCACAAACATATGTTAGAGACAGTTTTGGGGCTGTATAATGCAGTCTCCAGCTTTTTCATAAACCTGATCCCATAGAAGCAAACTTAGAAAACCGTGAAAATTGCAATTTAAGGGTAAACTATTAGGCTATAGATACAGATACAGATACACTGCCTACTATACCACCTTGTTGATCTGTCTGTTTGTACAAACATGTTCTGTGGAGTGCTACATACTTCTTCCAGGAACTCCTGAGATCCTTGGAACATATTTTGACAACCAATGATATATTTAATGCAACTTGCTACCCTACAGTCAAGTGCCGGGTTTAGGGTTGCCACCTTTTCCTCAAAAAAATACCGGCCATAGTTGTGGGTAGGTGAGGGCGGAGCCATGAAAGGGAGGAGCCACAAAAGGGAGGAGCCAAAAAGGGGCAGAACCACTCAGAGCACACACCCCCAATTACCACTGTCACTCACAGAACTCCACGAGCAGGTACTTGTGTTCTTTTAGTGCATCTTCAAACAAGTCTTTCTTTAGAACCAGATCTTCAGTGATCTCAGTCCGCACAGCGAGCAAGGATGCTAGGGCAACCACTATAAGCAACATGTTGAATCCGGTGTATGGGATGTGGTTCTGTGAGGCCCACACTCAGCTACTGCACTTTTATAGTACTGGGTCAGCAGCTCGTGGTACATTCTGATTCGACTGTGTTCTCATCCGGCTCCTCCCCCCTCGTGTGTCAGGAAGTGTATGGGGGGTGTGGTTATGTTTGATTGACATAACTCAGAAGTCAATCTGGTACACTGTTCCGTAATCAGTCACCTCACTCCCTTCCCCACCAGGATGCACACAAATAATGGCTTTTCAGTTGCCAGTATAGTAGTTATACCGGCACCGGCTCCAGTGCGCTAACTACTGGCTGTGCCAGCAAAATACCGGCTGGGTAGCAACCATAGCCAGGCTGAACCACACCAATTTATCTCACATGTCTGTGGACTCAATGTCTATTCTGTCAAAAGCAACAACCACGTACTACTTACATCAGAGTTTGATTTACTCACTAGGGTGACCAGAAATCCCAGATTGCCAGGACAGTCCTGGAATTTAAATGTGTGTCTGTTGTCCCTGGTAGCCCCCTCCTGAGACAGTACAAAGTCCCAGAATGAAGATTCCAGAGCACAGAGTTCTAAACAGTACAAGGAGAACTGCCCATTGCCTACTGTGACAGGAAGTGATGCCTCTGCTGGGCTACAAGAAAATGGCTTCCAGACATAGCTCTAAACACTAGGGAGAGAACTGAGCCTTCGTCATGACCAGGGCCGGATTTACATCTCAGGAGCCTGTAGGCGCAGATATCTGAAGCGCCCCCCCCCCGGCCATCTCCACAACTCATATTACCCCATCATCTCAACATTACCCCATCCAACTCCATATTGCCCTCACATTGACCCCATCAGCTCCACATTGACCCCATCATCTCCTCATTGCCCTCATGTTGCCCCATCTCAACATTGCCCTCACATTGCCCCCCATCAGCTCCACATTGACCCCATCACCTCTACACTGCCCTTATATTGCCCCATCATCTCAACATTGCCCTCACATTGCCCCCCATCAGCTCCACATTGACTCCATCAGCTCCACATTGCCCTTATATTGCCCCATCATCTCAACATTGCCCCATTCAACTCCATATTGCCCCCCATCAGCTCCACATTGACCCCATCAGCTCCACATTGCCCTCACCATCTCCATGTTGCCCTCACATTTCCTCCCTCCCATTGTCCGTTTCCTACCTCCCTGGCAGATCTGTCATCTGTGCTTCCTTTAGCACAGTCCTGTAGTTGCTGAAGCTCCCGCGCAGTCTCCTATTCAGGAATGCAGAGCGCTGGGAGATGATGTCATCTCCCAGCGCTCTGCATTCTTACAGAGCCGATGAGGGAGCTCAGCACTTACAGGACTGTGCCAAAGGAGGCACAAACGACAGATCTGCCAGGGAGGTAGGAAACAGATAAAGAGCAGGCTGTGCACTGATGTCCAGTGATATATAATGACCCCTCCCACATAGCTGGACTAGAGCCGAGGACAAGTATTCTGCTGCTCTCGTCTCCACAGTGTATCTGAATGGCAGAATGGAAATGTGGTCACCCTATTATTCACCCATCTGGCACACTGAGGGTTAAACAATCATCGCCGCTCTTTGGTTCTGCAACTCTGCTTGAAGCATCAATATTTCATACTGTCATTGTGCAATTATAGTAATGCAATTTATCATGTAATGCTGCCATTCATCCTGCTGTTTCAATAAAAATAATTTTTAATGAAGAAAATTGAATCTGAGTAGTGGATAAAGGGTAGGAACTTAAAGGGGATCTATCACCCCTCTATAAGTTATCCTTAATAGTTAGATTATATAGCAAATAGGTGTAAAACTGTATTACTTTCCCTGTTTAAAGCTCTATTTGGCTGAAATTGAAGGGATATTCTCTGCCCTGCACCTACTTCCGGACAGACTGTAGTTACCTGCTCTGTACCGCAGTCCGTCACTCTGCCTGTGCTCCCCTCCCTCTATCCAGCCTCCTCCAATGACAGAGGCTTTCTGCTTGTAACTTGGAGTGATCTCATTGGCAGAGATCAATATCTGGCACAGTGCAGCATTTTAAGCTAATGATCAGCAAATATGCTAATAAATTCTGTTTCATGTTAAACATACCCCTTGATGCGCTATTAGAGATGAACCCAGCGTGGGTTCTGCCTCGATTAATTCATAGCACATTTATACTAATACTGGCCCAGCACCTAACTAATTAACATAAAGTGCCACCAACAAAGGTTACTTTCTCAGAAACTATTTAGATTACAAAGAAATGGCTAGAGCAACATAGAGAGTTTTTAATTCTCTTTAACCCCTTGAGTGCCAGAGAGGTATCCAATGCAATGCTCTGCACGCAAAAGGTTAAAAGCAAGCTTATCTTAAAGGGATAGTAATGTTTCACAATAAAAGCAACTCCAATTAATTTTCATAGTATTTGGGCCATGGAGAGTGTTATTTCAATACTATCAGAGTTGTAGTACAAGAGTAATTGAATGATAAAGTATCCCCCCTCCCGCCCCTTTTACCTAGTGTAAGCCACCTCCCCTCAGATGTGGAATCTGATCTCTTGACCGGACAGCTGACAGCTCTTACTGTGAGAACAATGAAAACCCTGCCCCTTGACAGGTTTTTCAGGTTTTTCCCTTATGCTAATTGAACATTGTCCCTCTCTGCAGTCTATCCAGACAGTCTTGCTGCTCTGAGGTGAGCAGTGTTACATCTGTAAAAGGGGAAGGAGGGGGATACTTTATCATATAATCACTCTTGAACTACAGTATTGAAATAACACTCTCCATGGCCCATATACCATGAAGATTAATTGGAGCTGCTATTATTGTGAAACATTACCATCCCTTTAAGGTGACAGGTCGAATTTGACAAATTTCATTTCCTCAGATGCTGAGCTCTGAATGTTGCGGACAGAATTCATAATCCCACAGGAATCTCATAATTAATATGCCCCTAATCAAGACTATAATCTGCAGTTTCTAGCTAGCAGTGTACTAATGGCAGACTAATACATCTGTAAAATGAAATGTTGATAGTCTTATTGAGACATTGTTCTGGACATAGTGTCAAGTGGCAGAAATAGGAATACTCAGTGGTTCCCAACCATTTATACAAGAACACAAACTCATTGAAATCATCTGGGTTTGTGTATTCTTAAATACCCTATACTTCATGTTAAAGTTTGAACAAAGTCGCTTTATTTTCAGAGGCCTAAATATGCTCTGTGGTGACCCCTGTTCATGCCCTTTCCCATATTCCAATTACCATACCAACATTCATAGGTGTCTCTAATGTGACAGTGAAGGATTTTCTGTAAACAGGCATAAATTAAGTAACAGCCATTCTGAGCACAAGAGCAGTAGGTAATATTCTTATATATTAACCTTCGCTCGTGTCTGTTATTTCACACAGCACTAGGGTTGCCACCTTTTCTTCAAAAATATACCGGCCAAGGCATTCCCTCCATAGACTTAACATTGGAAAGAAGCCAAATTTTTACCGGCCTGCCGGTAAAATACCAGCTGGGTGGCAACCCTACACAGCACAGTTGTATCTGTATAGCAGGCTTCTCTGCTCTTCTGGCTTGATTGACAACTCGGATTACAGTGTCTGAGCAGGAACAATCTTCCTTGCAACTCAAACCTGTTATACTGCCTGTTGTATGCAAATCTTGTCTGCTCATGGAAAGCAGTATTACAGGCTAGAGCTGGGAGGAATATTGTCCTTGCTCAGGTGCTGTAAACCTGGTCACCAATTTAGCAGGAACAGAGGAGATTCTTAGCAAATCCTTCAGACTTCAGGGTGTTTTTGGATGAGGGACTTGGTAAGTATGGACTATATAACTTTGCTAGGTGTATCACTGTGCTTAAGAGTGTGGGCAGTTTGTTGACAGGGTGTGGGCAGTGTCTGGTGAGGGTGGACAGTGTGTGGACAGGATGTGAGGGAGGACAGAGTGTGGGCAGTATGTGGACAGGATGTGAGGGAGGACAGAGTGTGGGCAGTGTGTGGACAGGATGTGAGGGAGGACAGAGTGTGGGCAGTATGTGGACAGGATGTGAGGGAGGACAGAGTGTGGGCAGTGTGTGGACAGGATGTGAGGGAGGACAGAGTGTGGGCAGTATGTGGACAGCATGTGAGGGAGGACAGAGTGTGGGCAGTGTGTGGACAGGATGTGAGGGAGGACAGAGTGTGGGCAGTATGTGGACAGGATGTGAGGGAGGACAGAGTATGGGCAGTGTGTGGACAGCATGTGAGGGAGGACAGAGTATGGGCAGTGTGTGGACAGGATGTGAGGGAGGACAGAGTATGGGCAGTGTGTGGACAGGATGTGAGGGAGGACAGAGTGTGGGCAGTATGTGGACAGGATGTGAGGGAGGACAGAGTGTGGGCAGTGTGTGGACAGCATGTGAGGGAGGACAGAGTATGGGCAGTGTGTGGACAGCATGTGAGGGAGGACAGAGTGTGGGCAGTATGTGGACAGGGTGTGAGGGAGGACAGAGTGTGGGCAGTGTGTGGACAGGATGTGAGGGAGGACAGAGTGTGGGCAGTATGTGGACAGGGTGTGAGGGAGGACAGAGTGTGGGCAGTGTGTGGACAGGATGTGAGGGAGGACAGAGTGTGGGCATTATGTGGACAGGATGTGAGGGAGGACAGAGTGTGGGCAGTATGTGGACAGGATGTGAGGGAGGACAGAGTGTGGGCAGTATGTGGACAGGATGTGAGGGAGGACAGAGTGTGGGCAGTGTGTGGACAGCATGTGAGGGAGGACAGAGTGTGGGCAGTATGTGGACAGGGTGTGAGGGAGGACAGAGTATGGGCAGTGTGTGGACAGGATGTGAGGGAGGACAGAGTGTGGGCAGTGTGTGGACAGCATGTGAGGGAGGACAGAGTGTGGGCAGTGTGTGGACAGCATGTGAGGGAGGACAGAGTGTGGGCATTATGTGGACAGGATGTGAGGGAGGACAGAGTGTGGGCAGTGTGTGGACAGCATGTGAGGGAGGACAGAGTGTGGGCAGTGTGTGGACAGGATGTGAGGGAGGACAGAGTATGGGCAGTGTGTGGACAGGATGTGAGGGAGGACAGAGTGTGGGCAGTGTGTGGACAGGATGTGAGGGAGGACAGAGTATGGGCAGTGTGTGGACAGGATGTGAGGGAGGACAGAGTGTGGGCAGTATGTGGACAGGATGTGAGGGAGGACAGAGTATGGACAGTGTGTGGACAGGATGTGAGGGAGGACAGAGTGTGGGCATTATGTGGACAGGATGTGAGGGAGGACAGAGTGTGGGCAGTGTGTGGACAGCATGTGAGGGAGGACAGAGTGTGGGCAGTGTGTGGACAGGATGTGAGGGAGGACAGAGTATGGGCAGTGTGTGGTCAGGATGTGAGGGAGGACAGAGTATGGGCAGTGTGTGGACAGCATGTGAGGGAGGACAGAGTATGGGCAGTGTGTGGTCAGGATGTGAGGGAGGACACAGTGTGGGCAGTGTGTGGACAGCATGTGAGGGAGGACAGAGTGTGGGCAGTGTGTGGACAGCATGTGAGGGAGGACAGAGTGTGGGCAGTGTGTGGACAGCATGTGAGGGAGGACAGAGTATGGGCAGTGTGTGGTCAGGGTGGAGGTGGATACAATGTGGATAGGGTGTTGAGAAAAAAATGTCACCGGATTTCATTTTAAAAATCTGGTCACCTTACTATAGGTAAAACACAATATGCTATATTCTCTGTGCAAAACGGTATACACAACACTATCTGCAAAATGCAATACACAAAACACAGTACCCAAAAAGCTGGATGCAAAACGCTATACGCAAAACACAAAAAGCAATACACTATAAGCAAAATGCTATTTGCAATACACAAAAAATCTACACACTCACACATGATCACATACGCTCTCACACATACACACACTCACATTCACTGATGGAGAGTTGTGTGCATTTCATACCTTTTTCGAGCTGAAAGGGCTAACCACTGAATATTCTACAAGCCAGTTATTACAAACATTAAGTCCTTTCTGGATTTGTCTGGTTGTCAGGAGAAAATAGTCCTATATGTAAATCTACTTTTAATATTGCAGCCCTGTTACTGCCAGACACGTATCCAATGCAATTGGGTTCCAGTGCGGTGGATAACACATATAATGGCTACTCCTGTTTAGGATGTCTTCCGTAGCGTCTGTCTTCATACCACAGTTCCTTTATACAACATTCTATGTTTATTTAATCATACAAACAACTTCATGGTACTTTTTTAAATTTTAATTTGTTAATTAACCTCAGGGACAAATCTGTGCCAATAGTTGTAAAAGCCCGTGTACACAGGCCAAGGTCCTGGTAATGTTAAGCAGCCGCTACCTCACTGCTCCACGTGATGCAGGCTAGCGTCCCCTCAATCACGCAATGCAATCATGCGCAGCAGAGACTGTCCGAACACGTACAGTCTCTACTGCGCATGACGGCTTCTGACAAACATCCTAGTGAATTATGATATAGGATATATACAGTATATATATATATATATATATATATATATATATATATATATATATATATATATATGCAGCTGGCGATGATTCAAAAGGGAGGTTGGCAGGCACTGGCGATGAGGCAAAAGGTAGGGTGGTAGGCAGCAGAGATGAAGTGAAAGGGAGGATAGGAGTCGCCAGCGATGAGGAAAAAGGGAGGGTGGGAAGAGCTGGTGATGAGGCGAAAGGGAGGATGGGAGGACCTCATCGGCAATGAGACTATAGGAAGGGTGTTAGGAGCTGGGGATGAACGTGACAGGCATGAAGCAGCAAAGCGGACGAATGGATGGGAAGGAGCACATGATGAGGAGACAAATGGGGAGGCTGGGAAGACTTGATGATGCGGTGAATGAGAGAAAGGGAAAACCTGATGAGGAGACGAATGGAAGGCCATCAAGACATGATGAGGTGGTGAATAGAAGAGAGGGGAGATAATGAGACAGTGAATTAGTAAGGCAATGAAATCCATGCAGTGATTTTGTCAGGAGCAGGCAAGTTGCTAAGTGGCTGGTTGAGGAGGCAGCCACACCCCCTGTCAGCAAACCAGAAACACTTAGAACTGTATGTATATAAATATATCTAGATTTATATATATATATATATATATATATATATATATAGATAGAACAGTGACTGGGCACTCCTATTCGACCAAACAGGTTAGTAACTCCTTAATGCCTGGGTGCTATTTCCAAAAATGTATAGAATAAGAAAGGGCATAGTATTACCATGGAGGAAATGCACACTCAGGACATTTGAAAAAAATGCTTATTTATTAATCATGTGTCGACGTTTCGGCCCCCTCGAGGGCCTTTCTCAAGACTTGAGAAAGGCCCTCGAGGGGGCCGAAACGTCGACACATGATTAATAAATAAGCATTTTTTTCAAAAGTCCTGAGTGTGCATTTCCTCCATGGTAATACTATGCCATTTCTTATTTTATATATATATATATATATATATATATATATATATATGTATGTAGTAATGTGCAAAAGTCTTAGGCAGGTGTGAAAAAATGCTGTAAAGTAAGAAAGCTTTCAAAAATAGACATGCTAATAGTTTATTTTTATAAATTAACAAAATTATAGTGAGTGAACAGAAGAAAAATCTAAATAAAATTAATATTTGGTGTGACCACCCTTTGCCTTCAAAACAGCATCAGTTCTTCTAGGTACACTTGCACGCAGTTAAGGACCTCAGCAGGTAGGTTGTGCCAAACACCTTGGAGAACTAACCACAATTCTTCTGCGGATTTAGGCACCTCAGTTGCTTCTATATCTTCATGTATCCCAAACAGACTTGATGATGCTGAGGTCAGGGCTCTGTGGGGGCCATACCATCACTTCCAGGATTCCTTGTACTTCTTTACACTGAATATAGTTCTTAATGATTTTGGCTGTATGTTTGGGGTCACTGCAGAATAAAATTGGGGGCAATCAGATGCCTCGCTGATGATATTTCATGATGGATAAGTATCTGTCTGTACTTCTCAGCACTGAGGAGACCATTCATTCTGACCAATTCCCCATCTCCATTTGTAGAAATGCAGTCCCAAACTTGCAAGGAACCTCCACCATGCTTCACTGTTGCCTGCAAACACTCATTCTTGTTCCGCTCTCCAGTCCTTCAGGAACAAACTGCCTTCTGCTACAGCAAAACATTTCAAATTTTGACCCATCGGCCCAGAGCACCTGCTGTCATTTTTCTGCACCCCAGTTCCTTTGTTTTTGCACCACAGTTCCACTTTTGTTTCCACAAGAGAGCTATGGCTTTTTGGCCGCAAGTCTTCCATGAAGACCACTTCTGACCAGACTTCTCCGGACAGTAGATGGGTGTACCAGTGTCTCACTGTTTTCTGCCAATTCCGAGCTGCTGGACATCTTCTGATTGCGAAAGGAAGTAAGCATGATATGTCTTTCATCTGCTGCAATAAGTTTCCTTGGCCGACCACTATGTCTAAAGTCCTCAACATTGCCCATTTCTTTGTGCTTCTTCAAAAGGACTTGGACAGCATATCTGGAAACCCCTGTCTGCCTTGAAATGTCTACCTGGGAGAGACTTTGCTGATGCAGTATAACTACCTTTTGTCTTGTTGCTGTGCTCAGTCTTGCCATAGTGTATGACTTTTGACATTAAACTGTCTTTAGCAACCTCACCTTGTCAGCTGAGCTTGGCTGTTCCTCACCCAGCTTTATTCCTTCTACACAGCAGTTTCTGTTTCAGTTAACAATTGTGTTTCAACCTACATATTAAATTGATGATCATTAGAACCTGTTTGGTATAATTGTTTAATCATTCACCTGACAATATGCCTATAAAAGCCCTGACTTTGTGCAAGTCTACCTAGAATAAATTATGCTGTTTTGAAGGCAAAGGGTGGTCACACTAAATATTAATTTGATTTAGGTTTTTCTTCTGTTCACTCACTTTGCATTTTGTTAACTGATAGAGATAAACTATTAACATGTCTTTTTTTAACGCGTTCTTACTTTACAGCTTTTTTTCATGCCTGTCTAAAACTGTATATATAAAGATTTCTGTGTGCCTGGCAAACACACTCCATATGCTGTACACTATACACCCAACGCTGTACCACAAATGCTATACGCCATATGCTGTACACTATACACCCAATGCTGTACCACAAATGCTATACGCCATATGCTGTACACTATATACCCAACGCTGTACCACAAATGCTATACGCCATATGCTGTACACTATACACCCAACGCTGTACCACAAATGCTATACACCATATGCTGTACACTATACATCCAACGCTGTACCACAAATGCTATACGCCATATGCTGTACACTATATACCCAACGCTGTACCACAAATGCTATACGCCATATGCTGTACACTATACACCCAACGCTGTACCACAAATGCTATACGCCATATGCTGTACACTATACACCCAACGCTGTACCACAAATGCTATACGCCATATGCTGTACACTATACACCCTGCGCTGTACCCCAAATGCTATACGCCATATGCTGTACATTACACACCCAACGCTGTACCCCAAATGCTATACGCCATATGCTGTACACTATACACTCAACGCTGTACCCCAAATGCTATAATCTAAACTCTAAATGCTATATGCAAAACTCTATTTACCATAAGCTATACACCATTTGCAAAGCACTATTTGCCAGACCTATTCACCGAAAGCTATTCACCAAATGCTATAAGCAATTCGCCAAACAATACACGACATTTGTTATAAGCAATACACCAAACGCTACGTGCAAAGTGCTATATAAGCAATACACCAAACGCTATACTCCAAACACTATTCGTAATATACCAAATGCTATAACCAATATTGCTAGTATATATATACATATTTAAGACACCTTGGAACTTTCAAGATAAGTTGACCCTGAGATCTTTCAAATATTAACCCTTAAAGCTTCCCATAACATAGATTTTATGCTTGCTTCTAACCCAGAGGTGCTTAGTCGGACTGCAAGGAACCTTTAACCCCTTAAGGACCAACGCGTACATGTGTAGCCGGCACTTAAGGACCACTGAGCATTTTTTTTTGTTGTTAATCCAATTCAGGGCTCCACGAACATTGTACAGCTGTGCCAGGAGCCCTGAATTTCATGACGTGCCAGGACCATCACTGGTCTTTAAGTGCAGGACAGCCATGAAGGTCCTGTCACAGCACTTGATGTTAAGGGGTTAACATGCTACAATTTAGATATCTTACTGCCTAAACACAAACAAGACAAGCAGGACATCTCTCCCTGTCTTTCTGGTACAAATGGCACCAATTTAGAGAATAAAGAAACACTTAATTGGGTAAATCCAGTAGGTAACACAGAACTCTATCACTATGCAAATTTGGCCCTTCACCCTGAGATTTGGGTCAAAACCCTGAGAGTTCCCAGGTATATATGTGTCTGTATATATATATATATATGTGTTATTTAGGTCTCATTCTTTACTATTCTCATTCTATTACATTCAATCAACAACATTTGTCTTCTGTTGGGCTCTGGATGAAGTGACATTAGGTCACGAAATGCGTTAGACATACACACATACATATTTCCAACTTTGATTTTATATATGTATTTGTGTTGGAATATGTTTTAATATCTGGCTGTAAAGGCTATATATATATATAAATATATGCATTACTGGGTTGGCACTCACATCGTCTAGTACAACAGGCATGGGTGCATTACCAAACGTAATATTCGGTCATATGAGGCAAGCACTCACAGGACTTAAAATGTTTGAAATAATTTATTCAAATTTGACGTTTTGGTCCGGTAAGGACCTTTATCAAGAACAAAATGACATAACACAAACGGTGCTATACATACCTTACCGTGGGCGTACAGTGGTGATGTGCAGCTTGTGCAAGACGATAGAGATGTGAACGTGCATTAGTTCTAGTGACTGAAAACAGTGGTTAGTCAAAGAGACAACAAAGGTAACCCCAAATCTCACCTGCTCCCCCTAATGAAACTACAATGTGTCGACTAGTAATCACAACAATAGGTGAAATAAAGTTAATTGATGATTTGTGATTAAATGTGAAACAGTGTATTAATCCTGCGTATAATCATCTTAAATACCTACTCATTAGTAAAGTGTGTGAAAGTGTGTTGTGATACTGGATGTTCTTAGTCAAAAATGCCCCATTACGGGTATTATTACTAACAAAAAGGCCCCACAAAGCCGCTATGTATTCCCTGATGGGTGAATTATGACAAAAGAACATAAGTGACAATAATAAAACCACAAATCTAAAAACCTATATGTGAATACACAATAATAAACATAGTTTTACATTTTACGGGGTCACAATCTATAATATCTTGACAAAAATTCTTAGATCTTAGTCCAAAACTTGGAACTACTCGGCCCAAATAAGGACTATGTCAGAAATTTTTTTTAGGAAATCGGCTCCATAAAAAAACAAAGATCATATCATTCAACAGTTCTTGAAAAAATATAAATGAAAAAATACCTTAGGAAAGGAAAAATCCTTTACCAAAAACAAAACTCATTTGTCTCTAGACCCAAATACTTGATTGTAATGAAACAAAAAAAAGAAGAAAAAAGAAAAAGAAAAAGACAAAAACAGGGAAAAATTGTTTAGTGCAAAACATCTGGGAAATTAAAGGGTGGTCTCAAAAGGGACTGACAGCGCAGGCGCACGGACGTCACTGTGACGAGATGTCCGTGCTTCCTGCTACTGTGACCATCAGAAAAAGGCAAAAATCTTTTGAACCGGGTAATATTTCTGGCGACTAGCGCTACTAAGCAGCTAGTTGCCAGATGAAGACTGATTTAAGGTAAAGTTATTGCGGGGTGGTTGTTCCCCTTTAACGTTCATCCAGAAACATTGAAAAATTTACTGCTTTGTTTAGTCCCATTGATGTAACAGTCTGTAGAGTCTGAATCCAAAAGGATTCTCTCTGGGGGAGGAGTTTACTCCTATCGCCTCCTCGCACAGGCATTGGAATATGGTCTACAGGCATTACTTTGAATGAAGTCCGGGACTGACCAATATTCAAAAAGTGTTTAGCCACCGGCTTGTTACTAAAAGAATCTAACATAGTAACATAGTGTCACGGTTTGTTATGACTGTCAGACACAGAGTAAGATAAAAATCAAACTTTATTGAAAAGTTTAATGGGAAGCCTCACGGGTCCAGTGCATACACATATGTCATATATACAAGATGGGTACAAACAGTAGCAGCAAGAAACGGCAATATAGGCTCTACCGGCCTTGCCAATATACTAGGCAAAGCAGCCAGAAAGATGGCACTAAAGAATGTAAACCGTCTCTACCGGCCTTGCCAATACACCGGGCAAGGCAGCCTGGAGGGTACACGAGCACTGAATGAGGCTCTACCGGCCTTGCCAAAATACCGGGCAAGGCAGCCTGCAGGATGACACAATAGAAGCAAACTGGCTCTAGCGGCCTTGCTAATATACCGGGCAAGGCAGCCAGGAATATGAGGGAAGCTCCACTAAAGCTGAGTTGATAATGCAGCAGCCAAAGATGGAGAGTGGAGCAAACCAGTATTACAGTCAGGGAGCCCAAACCGGTGCACTAAAGGAGGCAGCCGCAACCGGTAAACAAGGTTAACAAGTACAGTCATAGACAATAATATAGCCCAACCGGTTCTATGCAACGGAATCAGCAACCGGTATTAGGAGTAAACCAGTACCATGTACTGGAGCAATGAAACGCCCAACCGGTTCTATACAACGGAGTCAGCAACTGGTATATGGAGTAAACCAGTACCGCGTACTGGAGCAATGGAACGCCCAACCGGTTCTATACAACTGGATCAGCAACCGGTATGTGGAGTAAACCAGTACTGCGTACTGGAGCAACGGAACACCCAACCGGTTCTATACAACTGGATCAGCAACCGGTATATGGAGTAAACCAGTACCGCGTATGGAGCAATGGAATCCCCAACCGGTTCTATACAATGGAATCAGCAACCGGTATGTGGAGTAAACCAGTACCGCGTACTGGAGCAACTGAATGCCCAACAGGTTCTATACAACGGGATCAGCAACCGGTATTAGGAGTAAACCAGTACCATGTACTGGAGCAATGGAACGCCCAACCGGTTCTATACAACAGAATCAGCAACCGGTATATGGAGTAAATCAGTACCACGTACTGGAGCAATGGAATCCCCAACCGGTTCTATACAACGGAATCAGGAACCGGTATATGGAGTGAACCAGTACCGCGTACTGGAGCAATGGAACGGCCAACTGGTTCTATACAACGGAATTAGCAACCGGTATGTGGAGTAAACCAGTACCGCGTACTGGAGCAATGGAATGCCCAACCGGTTCTATACAACGGAATCAGCAACCGGTATGACTGGAGAACCCCGTGATAAGAATGTCGCCCAGGCGACTAGGCAGCCAGACGAAGATAATCAGGATACAGCATCAGGAACGGGATCAGAAGCAGAAGCAGGTACAACAGCCCAACCGGATCTGGAACGAAGACAGGAACCTTGCAGCAGCAGCTCAGACTGTGGAGAAACGCTGACACTGGTAGCAGATCAACAGGCCCAAGGCTACAGTAAAGGCAGGTGACTGCAGACGCAGAGACACCACGAAAGGGCAACCAAAGGGTGCCTTAGCCCAGTTTAAATAGGCAGTGCTAGGCGGGCGTTAGACAGGCGGCCAATGGAGAATACACACACCTGACTGACAGCAAGGGTGAGCAATCACGGGCACCGTGATACATAGTAGATAAGGCTGAAAAAAGACATGCGTCCATCAAGTCCAGCCCATGCCAATAACACCCCTGTTCATCCAGAGGAAGGCAAAAAAAAAAAGCCCTCTGGAGCAATTTCCAATGTAGTCCCAAGTGTGTGGGGGGGAATTATTCCTTCCTGACTCTAACCGGTAGTCAAATAGTTCTCCGGATCAATATCCTATTTGCTTTGAAGCCATCTGTCATAATTGTCAATATTGTTCTGTGCTAGATAGGCATCCATTGCTTTTTTGAATGCAGTTGCATTATCTGCAAGCACAACATCCCGAGGGCAAAGAATTCCATAGCCTTACTGCCCTTACTGTAAAGAATCCCTGCCTAAGTTTTAGTCGAAAGCGCCTTTCCTCAAGTCTTAATGGATGACCTCTTGTTCTTAGCTCAGCTCTTTGCATAAATAATTCATTGTGTTCTTTGTATTGACCATGAATGTATTTGTAAATGGTAATCATATCACCCCTTAGATGTCTCTTCTCTAATGTAAACAAACCCAGTTTGGCTAGTCTCTCTTTGTAACTCAGATCCTCCAATCCCTTTATCTCTATGTGCTATTTTAATAGCAGATCTGTGTCCAGTGATCTGGTCCTTTAACATACCATCCATTTTGCCTATGTAAACTAGGTTACATGGGCATTTCAACAAATATATAACACTAGTTGAAGAGCCCGTTACACAGGCCACAGTGCCACTGCCACCCGGTCGCGGGGCAATCATGCGCAGTACAGACTGCCCGCGCCATGGCTGATACAGAGCTGGACGCGCCTTCAGAGTGCCCAGCTCTGTATCAGCCGCAGCGCGGGCAGTCTCTATTGCGCATTACTGCAGCACACGCAGCAGTGTCTACTGCGCATGACGTGGCGTTACACATGTTTTAGCAAATTATTATATAGGATAATTCGTACTACATGTTAATCGGAATCTTATTTTAAACATCTTGCTGGAGTTTGGATGTTGAAAATGTGTCCCTGCCATCATTTTTTGTCTCCTTTTCTAAGGAATAAATTTTGTACTTGATTATATTCCGGTACACTGGCTCACTTACTATTTAAGTTCCGTTACCTATGTAAATAGGAGTTTATTTATTTATAAAAGAAAGTAGGTTTGGCCAGTTGTAATATTGGGTGCATTCTTACCCTGTATCCGCGTGGCTGATTCCGCAAAATAATTTTAATAATATATCACCCTTTGCTGTATTGACGAGGAACTGACCCCATGCATTATCTGGACCTGAGAGAACCATTGTACTGGGGTTTGAGCCAGTGAAGGTGATTGCACCAAGAGACAGGTTATAGCATCTAAGAAATGTGAGTAGAAAATTCTTAAAGGGATAGTAATGTTTCATAATAAAAGCAGCTCTAATTAATCATCATAGTATTTGGACTTTGGGGAGTGTTATTTCAATTCTGTCAGAGTTGTAGTTTAAGAGTAATTCAATGACAAAGTATCCCCCTCGCACCCCTTTTACTGATGTAACACTGCTCAGCCAGATCAGAAGGGAGGTGCCCAGGTAGACTGCAGAGAGGGACAATCTTCAATTAAGATAAGGGAAAAACCTGAAAAACTTGTCAAGGGGGGCAGGACTTTCATTGTTCTCATAGGAAGAAGATTGTCCCCTTCTGTTATCTGTCTGGTCTATGGACTGGATTCCACATCTGAGAAGAGATGGCTTACACTAGGTAAAAGGGGCGGGAGGGGAAACTTTGCTTGTGAATATCTCTCAAACCATAAAGGTTTGAGAGATAAGACTTATATCATTCTTCTTGTTTTTTTAATGCCTACAAAATAAAATAAAGTTAAAACGAAGTATTACTATCCCTTTAAAGAGATCTCCTGTGGTGTTTGGTGGAGGACTTGTTGATTGAACATACTACGCTTAGAAAGAATCTTTGCTCCACTTTGTTGTATTTTTTTTGTAGTTTTTCGCTTTTTGAGTGGGGGCCCAATCCCATGGTGAGTGTGGCGCATTGGATCTGAAGCAAAGAACATTTAAGTATTTGTGTCTATACTCATTTTTTGGACTTCTTTTTTCCTACTATTATTGTTCCCCCCCCTTCTCCTCCCTCCTTCATACCTATATATATATATATATAAATAATCATATACAATAATTCCCTAAATGTGTGTTTGTCAGAAGCCGTCATGCGCAGTAGAGACGGCTGCGCGCGCTGCAGTAATGCGCACTACAGACTGCCCACACCGTGTCTCTACTCTACAGTCTCTACTGTGCAAGACTGCACAGCGGCCGTTGCTGGATGGCACTGTGGCCCATGTACATGGGCTCTTCAACTGGTTTATACATATATATATATATATATATATATATATATATATATATATATATATATATAGTAGAGAAGGAATTCAAGCACTCACAGGACTTTCTAACAAAGAAAAGTAAGTTTAATAAAATAGTATGTCAACGTTTTGGCCAGGCACAGCTAGCCTTCCTCAGGACAACTGTGCCTGGCCGAAACGTTGACATACTATTTTATTAAACTTACTTTTCTTTGTTAGAAAGTCCTGTGAGTGCTTGAATTCCTTCCCTACAGTAGTTATTGTGCCTTTTCAAGCACCCAGGCTATATACTTTTTAAATGTGAGTGCTTCCACCCACCCACGTTTTTATATATATATATATATATATATATATATATATATATATATATATATATATAAATATATATTTTTTTTGTTCTTTTATTTTTCTCACTGTATATTTACCATATTATATACCATTTGTTGATTGTCTTTTTTGGGGTATACTGGGGAAAGAGGCGCAGTGGTTTAGGAGTTGTATACATCTATATATCCTATTTGTTGTATATATTCATTCTATTACATGCCTAAGTTGTGTTGAAACTTGCAGTCTTTGGCTACTCAGTTAACAATAACTGTATATATATTCATACAAATTACAATTCCCTTGAATTAACAGGAGTACTAGGAATGCATCCTCTATTGGTAAATTTTATTTATCCCAGAATAACTCCACTTTTGTTTTAAACATAGGGGAATGTGTGTGATTTTCTGAATAATAACCATAGGTACCAATTGTTCTTAATAATAATCGTTTTTATTCCCAGAATAATATTCATTTATAATTCATAAGTGATTCATGAGTGATTTGTACTATTTTCATTAGCAGAATAAAAGCACATACCTCCCAACATTTCAAAAGGCCAAAGAGGGACACTTGTGTTTTAGGGGGTGTTGCTGGGGGTGTGGCTGGTGGGCAGTGCATTATGTAGAATTTTTAGGCTATTTCATGACCTATTGACACCTCCTTGTGTGACCTAATAAATGACTTATAACAACACCAAAGTATTTTATTTACACAGACTAATTTATAAACACATATACTGACTTTTAAACAAACATTAATGTGAGTTTTATTGTGTAGAGAAAAGTGATACACTTATATACACACCATACAATCTGATCTCCTAAAAAGAGGGACATCAGGATGGGAAAGAGGGACAGGGGGATTTGGGTCTAAAAGAGGGACTATCTCTCCTAAAGAGGGACACTTGGGAGGTATGAAATCATAATATGATGATACATATTTTATTAATAATAATCATGAGGAGTCTAAAAGATACTATTTGCCATTTCTATGATTTAGTTATTATTCAAGAATGAAAGTAGTATTGCTGACACTACACAGAAATAAATAATTCTGTAAATCAAACTATGACTATTATAAAAACGGCTTGCACAATGTCTAGAGTTATTATTAATCCTTTGAGTGCCAGAGAGGTATCCAACGCATTGCTTTCTGGCACTCAAAGGGTAAAAACCATAATACAACTACTTCCACATAACAGATCACCCAAAATACAGGAAGACGATGCAAGTTACTATATAGTGGGAGTATCCTAGGTAACGGCCCGCCCCAGACAGGCACTGATCGTTACGAATACAACACGCCCCCGTCTCCAGGGTAACCGTCTTGTTTGATGATGGCGGAGAAACGTTGTCTTAGAGACAGAGACAGTCAGGATCCTGACAGGATTGGGGAGAGGAGTGCGGGACAGGTAGAGAAAGAGAGCGTGAGACAGAGAGAGGGACAGCTTTCCACCCCTGGGCTCCTGGAGGAGGTAGGAAACGGGCAGGTTATTGGCTGTTAAGCCTTTCAGCTCCAAAGCAATATGTTGGGCACTCTCCTATGGCACTCAAATAGGTAATAGAGGCACACTGCAAGTCAGGGGAGGGCTGGCCTAAGGGGAATGGGGCAACTGTCCCCCTGGGCCGGTCAAATGTCTGGGATGGTGGAGTTTCATTAGGGAGACCACACAGCATACAATTAAAATGGAGCTCCACAAATGATACCCACAGAACTACAATCCAAATGGAGGTACACTAATACCATAACCACCTGTAAGCTCTATGGTATCACTAGTGTAGCTTTACTTACATTGTAGGCTCTGTAGTACCACTAATGTAGCCCCAATTCAGTTGTAATCTGTGTAGTATCACTTACCTTACTTTTACAGCATTAATGCCATTCTTAATATGAACACAAGCAGGAGGTCTGGGACAATAGTACAAATCGGACACTTGATTCTATTTGGACCCCCCCCCAATCCACAAGTTGCCAGCCCTCCCCTGCTGCAAGGGGACAGTTCATCTTATTCCCACAGATTCTAGGCGGGTAATCAGGACATTTTGGGCCATATGCAAAAAGGGACAATTTCTGGAGCAAACCATCGTCACTGCTGGGGACAAATACAAATTTACATTTTTTTTTTTAATGATATTTTTTTTTTTACTCATCTTACTGACTGAAGGAAATAGGAACAATTCTACAGCAAATAAAGCGCACCACAGATGGTAAACACAGCATTCCCTTGATTTAAATGGGGGGTTTAAACCTTTGAATGCTAGAAAGGTAACTAACACATTGCTTTGCAATACGTTGGATACTTCTCAAGCATTCAGGCTGCTAAAGCCCCCCATTTAAATCAATGGTCATTTTTCAAATGGTTATTTCTTCCCAATGGTGCAGTTTTTTTTGCTCCAGCATGTGTGCCAATGGTTTTCCTAATACTGACTGAAGATTGTCCCTTGGAGTGATCCACTCTCAGATCTGAGTGAGAAACGCTGATGTCGGGAAAAGCGGAGAGAGGGGTAATCTTCAACTTATAATTGCAGTTTAACTAGCAAGTTATGAACAGTGTGAGTATCAGACATCAGTACTATTAACTATGATGAACAATCTGAGCTTCTTGTGTTAGGAAACATTACTGTTTAATAGCACAGTTTTAGTTTCACCTCAAACAACTGTATATAACCCTCAAAATAACGGACATACCTTGCTTGTGTTTGGACGTTTGTTGAGCTACTGCACCAGGTCTAGAAGTGGAGGCTAAGTAGAGTGACATAGAGAGGTGTGTGTAGTGGAGAGAGGTGTAGTGCTACTGGGTAGTGGAGAAGACTGATTTGCAAAATACGCACGCACACACACTACACTTTTGCACATAGAACATATTACATTCACCATAATTATTATAATTTATCTTTTGTTTCATACAGAGCGACTGAATGAGTATAAGGTATTGAATGAGAGGGTAAACGGGATTTAACCCCTTGAATTATGAAGATGTCTCAGACGTCTCTCTCAGTCAGTGGATTTAAAGCTCCATTTAAATAGTTGGGAAATTCAATTTTTCCCCTGTGGTGCAGTTGGTTCATTCCAAAATTGCTCCTATTTAGCGTATTCAATATGGACTTAAGGTCTAGCAAGATGTGGACACTTACTGCATATACTTTTATATAATGTACAGTTGTAATCTAGCACTGATATTCCTTTAATCAATAGAATTTTACCGCTGTATTTTGATTGTCATTTCAATTATTTTTCTGTATCTATTTAGATGGCCTCCAGTAAGACCTCCAGCCTCCATCCTGGGCAGAGTTTAAATGCTCGATTACCTCCCATAACTCTTCCTACTCTAGCCTCCAACTATGGAGCATCTGCCAGGAAACTGATGCAGCATCGTAGATCTAAAGACCATCAGAAGACCCTCAATGAGATCAAGTGAGTTGTGTATGTTATAAGTGCATTGTAGGCAACCTGTGGCTTGTTGGACCAATAGCCAGCTGAGATTGATGGGTGATGTAGTTCACCAACAGATAGAGAGACCTATATTGTTCTTGACATCCCTGTTTTAAATTTTGTACATTTGCTAAAGATTTCAATAGACATAAATGGAAATTGGCTTTTAATAAATGTTCATCCATCCAAAGTATTGTGTAAAGATCTTAAAAGAATTCCTGCCCTTCCATTCCATAGAGAGCTTCTGATTCATAAAAAGGATTACTTATAATTCTCCTTTAAAGCGGAACTACCACCGCTAAACAACTTTGTTTCTAATAATTCCCTATCTGGCGACTAGCTGCTTAGTAGCGCTAGTCACCAGAATTATTACCTGGTTATGGAGAAATATGCATTCATCTTCGGCTGACAGGCAGGACGGAGCGCGGACATGTTGCCCTAGTGACGTCCGTGCACCTGCGCTGTCAGTCCCAGATGGCTGTAAGATGCATTGCTAGGAGCCGTCCGGCTCCGGAAGGAACTGACAGCGCAGGCGCGCGGACATCACTAGGTCAACATGTCCGCGCTCCGTCCTGCCTGTCAGCCGAGGATGCATTGCCACCTCCCCTAGCACTGACTTCCTATCTTATTCCTACATTACCTCCCCCACTCACTGACACTGCTCAGCAATGCATTACCCACCTCCCCTAGCACTGACTTCCTTATCTTATCCCTACATTACCTCCCCACTCACTGACACTGCTCAGTAATACATTACCCACCTCCTCTAGCACTGACTTCCTATCTTATTCCTACATTACCTCCCCCACTCACTGACACTGCTCAGCAATGCATTACCCTCCTCCCCTAGCACTGACTTCCTTATCTTATCCCTACATTACCTCCCCCACTCACTGACACTGCTCAGCAAAGCATTGCTCACCTCCCCTAGCACTGACTTCCTGTCTTATCCCTACATTACCTCCCCACTCACTGACACTGCTCAGCAATGCATTACCCACCTCCCCTAGCACTGACTTCCTGTCTTATCCCTACATTACCTTCCCCACTCACTGTCACTGCTCAGCAATGCATTACCCACCTCCCCTAGCACACTGACTTCCTTATCTTATCCCTACATTACCTCCCCCACTCACTGACACTGCTCAGCAATGCATTACCCTCCTCCCCTAGCACTGACTTCCTATCTTATTCCTACATTACCTCCCCCACTCACTGACACTGCTCAGCAATGCATTGCTCACCTCCCCTAGCACTGACTTCCTGTCTTATCCCTACATTACCTCCCCACTCACTGACACTGCTCAGCAATGCATTACCCACCTCCCCTAGCACTGACTTCCTGTCTTATCCCTACATTACCTTCCCCACTCACTGTCACTGCTCAGCAATGCATTACCCACCTCCCCTAGCACACTGACTTCCTTATCTTATCCCTACATTACCTCCCCCACTCACTGACACTGCTCAGCAATGCATTACCCACCTCCCCTAGCACTGACTTCCTGTATTATCCCTACATTACCTCTTCCACTCACTGACACTGCTCAGCAATGCATTACCCACCTCTCCTAGCACTGACTTCCTGTCTTATCCCTACATTACCTCCCCCACTCACTGACACTGCTCAGCAATGCATTACCCACCTCCCCTGGCACTGACTTCCTGTCTTATCCCTACATTACCTTCCCCACTCACTGTCACTGCTCAGCAATGCATTGCTCACCTCCCCTAGCACTGACTTCCTGTCTTATCCCTACATTACCTCCCCACTCACTGACACTGCCCAGCAATGCATTACCCACCTCCCCTAGCACTGACTTCCTGTCTTATCCCTACATTACCTCCCCCACTCACTGACACTGCTCAGCAATGCATTACCCACCTCCCCTAGCACTGACTTCCTGTATTATCCCTACATTACCTCTTCCACTCACTGACACTGCTCAGCAATGCATTACCCACCTCTCCTAGCACTGACTTCCTGTCTTATCCCTACATTACCTCCCCCACTCACTGACACTGCTCAGCAATGCATTACCCACATCCCCTAGCACTGACTTCCTGTCTTATCCCTACATTACCTTCCCCACTCACTGTCACTGCTCAGCAATGCATTGCTCACCTCCCCTAGCACTGACTTCCTGTCTTATCCCTACATTACCTCCCCACTCACTGACACTGCTCAGCAATGCATTACCCACCTCCCCTAGCACTGACTTCCTGTCTTATCCCTACATTACCTTCCCCACTCACTGTCACTGCTCAGCAATGCATTACCCACCTCCCCTAGCACACTGACTTCATTATCTTATCCCTACATTACCTCCCCCACTCACTGACACTGCTCAGCAATGCATTACCCACCTCCCCTAGCACTGACTTCCTGTCTTATCCCTACATTACCTTCCCCACTCACTGTCACTGCTCAGCAATGCATTACCCACCTCCCCTAGCACACTGACTTCCTTATCTTATCCCTACATTACCTCCCCCACTCACTGACACTGCTCAGCAATGCATTACCCACCTCCCCTAGCACTGACTTCCTATCTTATTCCTACATTACCTCCCCCACTCACTGACACTGCTCAGCAATGCATTGCTCACCTCCCCTAGCACTGACTTCCTGTCTTATCCCTACATTACCTCCCCACTCACTGACACTGCTCAGCAATGCATTACCCACCTCCCCTAGCACTGACTTCCTGTCTTATCCCTACATTACCTTCCCCACTCACTGTCACTGCTCAGCAATGCATTACCCACCTCCCCTAGCACACTAACTTCCTTATGTTATCCCTACATTACCTCCCCCACTCACTGACACTGCTCAGCAATGCATTACCCACCTCCCCTAGCACTGACTTCCTGTATTATCCCTACATTACCTCTTCCACTCACTGACACTGCTCAGCAATGCATTACCCACCTCTCCTAGCACTGACTTCCTGTCTTATCCCTACATTACCTCCCCCACTCACTGACACTGCTCAGCAATGCATTACCCACCTCCTCTAGCACTGACTTCCTGTCTTATCCCTACATTACCTTCCCCACTCACTGTCACTGCTCAGCAATGCATTGCTCACCTCCCCTAGCACTGACTTCCTGTCTTATCCCTACATTACCTCCCCACTCACTGACACTGCCCAGCAATGCATTACCCACCTCCCCTAGCACTGACTTCCTGTCTTATCCCTACATTACCTCCCCCACTCACTGACACTGCTCAGCAATGCATTACCCACCTCCCCTAGCACTGACTTCCTGTATTATCCCTACATTACCTCTTCCACTCACTGACACTGCTCAGCAATGCATTACCCACCTCTCCTAGCACTGACTTCCTGTCTTATCCCTACATTACCTCCCCCACTCACTGACACTGCTCAGCAATGCATTACCCACATCCCCTAGCACTGACTTCCTGTCTTATCCCTACATTACCTTCCCCACTCACTGTCACTGCTCAGCAATGCATTGCTCACCTCCCCTAGCACTGACTTCCTGTCTTATCCCTACATTACCTCCCCACTCACTGACACTGCTCAGCAATGCATTACCCACCTCCCCTAGCACTGACTTCCTGTCTTATCCCTACATTACCTTCCCCACTCACTGTCACTGCTCAGCAATGCATTACCCACCTCCCCTAGCACACTGACTTCATTATCTTATCCCTACATTACCTCCCCCACTCACTGACACTGCTCAGCAATGCATTACCCACCTCCCCTAGCACTGACTTCCTGTCTTATCCCTACATCACCTTCCCCACTCACTGTCACTGCTCAGCAATGCATTACCCACCTCCCCTAGCACACTGACTTCCTTATCTTATCCCTACATTACCTCCCCCACTCACTGACACTGCTCAGCAATGCATTACCCACCTCCGCTAGCACTGACTTCCTATCTTATTCCTACATTACCTCCCCCACTCACTGACACTGCTCAGCAATGCATTGCTCACCTCCCCTAGCACTGACTTCCTGTCTTATCCCTACATTACCTCCCCACTCACTGACACTGCTCAGCAATGCATTACCCACCTCCCCTAGCACTGACTTCCTGTCTTATCCCTACATTACCTTCCCCACTCACTGTCACTGCTCAGCAATGCATTACCCACCTCCCCTAGCACACTAACTTCCTTATGTTATCCCTACATTACCTCCCCCACTCACTGACACTGCTCAGCAATGCATTACCCACCTCCCCTAGCACTGACTTCCTGTATTATCCCTACATTACCTCTTCCACTCACTGACACTGCTCAGCAATGCATTACCCACCTCTCCTAGCACTGACTTCCTGTCTTATCCCTACATTACCTCCCCCACTCACTGACACTGCTCAGCAATGCATTACCCACCTCCTCTAGCACTGACTTCCTGTCTTATCCCTACATTACCTTCCCCACTCACTGTCACTGCTCAGCAATGCATTGCTCACCTCCCCTAGCACTGACTTCCTGTCTTATCCCTACATTACCTCCCCACTCACTGACACTGCCCAGCAATGCATTACCCACCTCCCCTAGCACTGACTTCCTGTCTTATCCCTACATTACCTCCCCCACTCACTGACACTGCTCAGCAATGCATTACCCACCTCCCCTAGCACTGACTTCCTGTATTATCCCTACATTACCTCTTCCACTCACTGACACTGCTCAGCAATGCATTACCCACCTCTCCTAGCACTGACTTCCTGTCTTATCCCTACATTACCTCCCCCACTCACTGACACTGCTCAGCAATGCATTACCCACATCCCCTAGCACTGACTTCCTGTCTTATCCCTACATTACCTTCCCCACTCACTGTCACTGCTCAGCAATGCATTGCTCACCTCCCCTAGCACTGACTTCCTGTCTTATCCCTACATTACCTCCCCACTCACTGACACTGCTCAGCAATGCATTACCCACCTCCCCTAGCACTGACTTCCTGTCTTATCCCTACATTACCTTCCCCACTCACTGTCACTGCTCAGCAATGCATTACCCACCTCCCCTAGCACACTGACTTCCTTATCTTATCCCTACATTACCTCCCCCACTCACTGACACTGCTCAGCAATGCATTACCCACCTCCCCTAGCACTGACTTCCTGTATTATCCCTACATTACCTCTTCCACTCACTGACACTGCTCAGCAATGCATTACCCACCTCTCCTAGCACTGACTTCCTGTCTTATCCCTACATTACCTCCCCCACTCACTGACACTGCTCAGCAATGCATTACCCACCTCCCCTAGCACTGACTTCCTGTCTTATCCCTACATTACCTTCCCCACTCACTGTCACTGCTCAGCAATGCATTGCTCACCTCCCCTAGCACTGACTTCCTGTCTTATCCCTACATTACCTCCCCACTCACTGACACTGCCCAGCAATGCATTACCCACCTCCCCTAGCACTGACTTCCTGTCTTATCCCTACATTACCTCCCCCACTCACTGACACTGCTCAGCAATGCATTACCCACCTCCCCTAGCACTGACTTCCTGTATTATCCCTACATTACCTCTTCCACTCACTGACACTGCTCAGCAATGCATTACCCACCTCTCCTAGCACTGACTTCCTGTCTTATCCCTACATTACCTCCCCCACTCACTGACACTGCTCAGCAATGCATTACCCACATCCCCTAGCACTGACTTCCTGTCTTATCCCTACATTACCTCTTCCACTCACTGACACTGCTCAGCAATGCATTACTCACCTCCCCTAGCACTGACTTCTTGTATTATCCCTACATTACCTCTTCCACTCACTGACACTGCTCAGCAATGCATTACCCACCTCTCCTAGCACTGACTTCCTGTCTTATCCCTACATTACCTTCCCCACTCACTGTCACTGCTCAGCAATGCATTACCAACCTCCCCTAGCACTGACTTCCTGTCTTATCCCTACATTACCTCTTCCACTCACTGACACTGCTCAGTAATGCATTATCCACCTCCCCTAGCACTGAATTCCTGTCTTATCCCTACATTACCTCCCCATCATCGACCCTGCTCAGCAATGCATTACCCACCTCCCCTAGTACTGACTTCCTGTCTTATCCCTACATTACCTCTTCCACTCACTGACACTGCTCAGCAATGCATTATCCACCTCCCCTAGCACTGAATTCCTGTCTTATCCCTACATTACCTCCCCCATCATTGACCCTGCTCAGCAATGCATTACCCACCTCCCCTGGCAATGACTTCCTGTCTTATCCCTACATTACCACCCCCACTCACTGACACTGCTCAGCAATGCATTATCCACCTCCCCTAGCACTGACTTCCAGTCTTATCCATACATTACCTCCCCACTCACTGACACTGCTCAGCAATGCATTGCCACCCTCCTTTAGCACTAAAAGGATTAAGTGTCTATGAATGGGGGGTGAGTGGGGTATTGTAGAGCTACGACAGGGAGTGCTTGCACAGCAGGCTGTACCTCTAAAGCAAAAGAGTAATTAATCTGGGGCAAATCACCTGCGCCATAGAGGATTTTTTGTTGCATTTTAACCCAATGAATTCTGGAGAGTTCTCTAGCACATTGTCTCACAATGTATTGGAGATCTCAAGCATTCAATGTGTTGAAATCCCCACACTAGTGGGCTAAAAGAGATTGCACCCTGGATAGGACACCACTCCTATAGAGCCTGCAAATTTGTATTGCAGGTTCGTTCCTAGTTGAGCATCTCTGACTTTTAATATACATGTCAGCCACTACTGTCTAATTTGCATAAATTGACAAATATAGCCAAGTGCCTCAAACTATTGTTTTAAATAAAAATGGCTAACATAAAATTAGTTTATTTTGAATACCCCTTCAAAATCTCCTGTATGGTGAAATATTGATAGAAATGGCTACAGCAGAGAAGAAACAGAGGAGAATAGGGGGATGGCAAAAAGAGAATTGTAAAGATGATGGGTAACTTTGGAATGTGGTTGCAAAATGGGAATAAAATACAGATACATTGAGGAGGGAGAAATTGTTTAAATGTATAGTAATGCTTAATATTAAAAAACTATAATGTCCTTTCAAGCAAAACAAGGGAAATCCCACTGCTGAGAGATGTACACTTGTGGAGCTAATTCATTCATGCATTCACTCATTCATTCATTCACGTTTTATTCAAATGTTACTGCAGTTTTTGGGTGCAGTACTTGAATGGCCTGAAATGTTATGGTTTAGCTGCTGCTGCAGCGATCTGTAGACAGCTCTGGTCAGTTGACCATAAACATTCATTGGATTCTGTGGAAACAGCCGCACTGTGATATTTGCATACCTGGGGACTTTTTGTTGTGGACTCCCTGGAGAGGGGAGTTCTGTGATGCCGTTGGGGGAGAAAAATGGTGCAATTTGCATCAAAAGGTGCAGGGCTTAGTTGCGACTGGGGGGCAGAGCTTATAAAATGAATAAAAAATGAAAAAATATATAATATATATATATATATATATATATATATATACTAGCAATGTGGGACGGCGTTGCCTGTCTGTTTTGTTTTAGGTTTGTATTGAGTAATATAAAGTGGAATGTTTGGTACAACAGTGTTTTGAAGTTTGTGTTAGTTGTAGTTAGAGATGCACCGATACCTCTTTTTTAAGACCAAGTACAAGTACCGATACTTTTTTCAAGTACTCGCCAATACCAATTACCAATACTTTTTTTTTGCGGTCATTTGCCAGTTTTCCAGGTACTTAAAGCGCATATATTATATATATAATATATATGCTTTAGGTACTTGGAAAACTGGCAAATTACCTCAAAAAAAAGTATTGGTGAGTACTTGAAATATAATATTATATATATATACATACATACACACACACACACACCACCTCTTGACTGTCCCCTTTTGCCTCTTTCTCCCCCTCTAGATTCCCACCTTTTACTTCATTCTCCCCCTCCTGAGCTCCCTCCTTTTGCCTTGGCTTTTTCTCTCCCTTTTGATCCCCCTTTGTCCCCCTCCTTGACTCTTGATCCCACTCTTTTGCCTGTCTCTCTCTCTCCTGATTCCCCCCTCCTTTTTGCCTTTTCTTAGTCCCCCTCCTTTTGTCTCCTGATCTTTACTCCTTTTGCCTTTTTTTTTTTTTTTTCCTTAGTCCCTTTTTCTCCCTCTTGGCACCCCTCTCTGCCTCTTTCACCACCCGCTCAAATGTCCCATCTAGCCTCCCTTACCCTCCTCTGCCGGGTGCTCGCTGTTCTCTTCCGAGCCCCGGCAGAAGTCAGCGTCAGAGCGTTGCCATGGTAACCCGCGACAACGCTCAGACGCTACAGGAGGGAGAGAGGCAACCGGGGAGCATTGTGAGCAGCTCCCCGGGCTCCCTCACCGCAGCACCGACTCTGACACAGGGTATCGGTGCTGGCATCGGCCGCATTTGCACGAGTACAAGTACTCGCGCAAATGCTGGTATCGGCACCGATACCAGTATCAGTATCGGTGCAACCCTAGTTGTAGTAGAGTGTTCACACATACATACATACATAGAAACATGCATACACCTGTACAGATAAATAGACAGACACATACATGCAGATTACAATGAGTGTTCTATATAAAATATTTTCTTCTCACTCCAGTGTTTTTAAACATTTTTTAGCCATTTGACCTGAGGTTTCTCTCTGCTCTTGCACTCATAGGGTTATCCTTCCAACTGTCCCCAGAACAGTATTCCACCTTTAAGCATGAAACACGGAACAGTATTGGACTCATTAAGCATGTGAAATCACAATGTGGCTAGTTTTATTTAATCGACAGTGTGATTTGGAGGTTTTTTTTTAGGCGATATTTTAAAGTGTCATTTACGCGTGTAGGCCAGTAGATGGTGACATTTCAATAGTAAACAGTCAAGTTTTCCCTGCAAGCCCATCATCCTCAGCCTGCGTGTGTGTCTAAGAAGGAGCTGGGAAGGAGGCACAGCAAGGGAGAAGGGGAAGTGATTGAGAAGCCTGTGTTAGTGAGGTGGACAGCAGTGACCAAAACATTGACAAAACACGGTTAGACATTGAGAGACATGTAAATGGTGTAATTGCAGTATAAGTGCCATAATCCTTAGACAGCTTAAGAGTGCGCGATGAAAACAGCGATTTTTGTCGTTTTCATGTTCTCCACTGAACAAGTGTAAGGATTGTGGGAGTTGTAGTTCAATGTATCCACTTCCTATCCATCTGATTAGAAGGCATCCGCACTACATAAATGATTCGGGCAACAGCTGGAGGAGTGTGTCAACTGGGACAAGTCAACACAGACCAAGAAGAATCCAAACCTGCGACCTAAAACCCAACCCGAGAAGATGGAGTAGTGAGGCTCAAGCCTCGGTATCCAAAATCACCGCTGATGGATAAAATCTATCAGCAAGAAGAAGACGACTGGAGGAGTGTGTGTCTACTGACAGGGCTTGTGCCGTCTTTTATATTGTGTGTGTGTTTCCTGAGTTGGATGTTTTTACATTGTGTTTGCGCGATGTTTTGCCAGCACACGGTGGCTCTTCAGTTGAGGCTAGGCGGCAGCCTCCGCCTACATTTATGTGCATGTGTCGGGGCTGGAGCAGGGAGTGAACAGACAGATGGAGGGCCGTGTCCTCGGGCTCAGGCTATGCAGCAGGGCCGGGGGCCAGACAGGAGGAGGCGGGAGGGTTGTCAGGCGAGCGGATGACAGGGAAGAAACAAAGTACCCTCATACATAGGTCGGAGAAGGGAGCGAGAGGGACACCAAGCACTCTCCATCACAGGCGCGATGTTCATGCTACCAAATGCTGTCCGGACACTCATACAGCAGCTTAGCAAAGTCAGCGATGTAGGATTCTGCTAAGTTGCTGTATGAGGGTTCGGACAGCATTTGGTAGATTGAAAATGGCGCCTGGGACACAGAGGATGTAGTGCTTGAATCTGAGCACACTATGAGTTGTGAGAAGCGCCAGTTTTTACCAAGAGCGGTCCAGTGGGATGGGTGCAGGTGTACCACAGCACAGCGACCTATCCCCTCTTCCTCAGCCGTAAGTGCTGGAGGTGAGAGCAGGGTGAGCAGTGTCCTGGCATAGGCGGATGGATCCAGTGCTGTGCTGACATCACGGTGTGGGGAAGTAATGTTTCGGAGCTGTACTCCTGGTCCGTGAGAGAGTTTTCAGTGATTTTAATCAATATGTATTGTGTCTATCCGGCGAGTTGTAGTGAAGTAAGAACTGTACAGCTAAGTTCTTGTATGATTGACTCACCCAATGGGAGCAGTAACCTCCCCATTGAATCACCCAATGGGACTTGTGTCTCCTAATGAGACATACATTATGTAATGAGGCATTCTGTTCAATGTGTGTTTGTTTTCTGAGGAGACATAAATTATGTTCTGTGTGTGAGGTACCATAAATTATGCAATGAGGCTTATTCTTTTATATATATATAGATAATATAATGAATAGGCTGGGGAAGGGGGAGAAGAGGGCAGGGAGTGTAAGGAACACACTGGGAAGTAGCAGAAAAACCGGAGTCTCCGGGACAAATCCAGAGAGTTCCCAGCTATGTATATTTCAGGTCATTGAAGAATTTCACCCAATAATGAATGTTCAAACTGCAGTTACATTTGAATGAAACATCTGTCACCAGTGGGAGTATCTGTCTCTTACTTTGCAGGATAATCCATACAATATATATGTTTACAATATTAAAGTGATAGTAATGTTTCACAATAAAAGCAGCTCCAATTAATCTTCATAGTATTTGGGCCATGGAGAGTGTTATTTCATTACTGTCAGGGTTGTAGTTCAAGAGTAATTGAATGATAAAGTATTCCCCTCCTGCCCCTTTTACTGATGTAACACTGCTCAGCTCAGAGCAGCAAGACTGTCTGGATGGATCGCGTAGAGGGACAATCTTCAGTGATCATAAGGGAAACCCTGAAAAACCTGTCAAGGGGGCAGGGTTTTCCTTATGATCACAGTAAGAAGATTGTCCCTTGCTGTGATCTGTCCGGTCAAGAGACCAGATTCCACATCTGAGGGGAGGTGTGTTACACTAGGTAAAAGGGACCGAGGGGGATAGTTTATCATTGAATTACTCTTGAACTACAAGTCTGACAGTACTGAAATAACACTCTCCATGGCCCAAATACTACGAAGATTAATTGGAGTTGCTTTTATTTTGAAACATTACTATCCCTATAAGCATTACTATCCTTTTAGATATGATAGATGGTGGATAGGAGGAAACAAGGCAAATAATCAATGTAAATGTGACAATAATATAATATTCCTGTGGTCTGCACCTAGAATCAGCACGGCTTTAAATACCTATAAAGAAACAGTAGAAGCCAAGACAAGGCGGGTACCCTCCCCCCCGGAACCCCAATTACCATCAACTGTAAGTAGCTTCTTTATTGATAACGTCAAAAAAGTATTCCTCTCTTTTCATTGATTTCAGACTCATCTGTCATTCTTTTTTTTAACCCATTGGTTGCTAGAGATGTTTTGCATTTGAGATATCTCTTGCCTCTATGGGGTTAACCTTTTGAGTGCTATGTGTTGGATACCTCTCTGGCACTTAAAGTATTACTGCCTAGATTATGACATTTTCCTACCTATGTTTCCTAAATGTACTGTGAAAAAATAGTTATTTTTCTGCTGAGAAAAACCAAGTGCACTGCTGGTGTGAATGCCTCTCACCCAGGACCAACTAGGGAGCCTCAACGGTTTCTTTCAGGCTGCGGTTCAGCTCACCTGAAAGTCTCTCAGTTTATGTAAATTACACAATACTGGCTGGCAAACCTTGTGCCAGGTTCTGACATTCTGCACTACTCTCCCTGCCAACTGCTGCTCCTGCATGCTCTTCCTTACTCCTGTCTGCTTATTTTAATAACTGGAGAAGAGGGTTAATAAAGCTCCTCTATAGAGACAAAAACAATGTTACTGTATTTCTTTTTTATTCTAGGGAGATGTTCAAAGATACCAGAGCAGTTCAGAATGTTAGTATCTGGCGCAGCAGTACTACCCATCTTGCGTAATCTGACACATAAATAACACTAAATATCTGATAAATTATTATTTTAAATAAAATGGCTAACTTAACATATAGGTGATTTCGAAAACTCTTTCAAATGAAAATAACTTGTCATAAGGTGTTAGTTTCACTGTAATCTGCAGGTCTGCTCCCAGGGAAACAGACCTGCCTACCAGGGAGAGGCAGGTGTGCAGGGAGTGTCATGTTGGAGAGAGAATAGTGTGGAATGTTAGTATCTGGTTGGAAGGGAGTGGGAAGTGGAAGGGAAAGATGGAATGCTAGTATCTGGCTGGCAGTGAGTGGCAGGTGGGAGAGAGAGCAGTGTGGAGGAATGTTAGCATCTGGCTGGCAGAGGATGGCAGGTGGAGGGAGAGCTAAGTGGAATGTTAGTATCTTACTGTCAGGGAGTGTTAGGTGGGAGAGCTAAGTGGAATGTTAGTATCTTACTGTCAGGCAGTGTTAGGTGGGAGGGCTAAGTGGAATGTTAGTGTCTTATTGTCAGGGAGTGTTAGGTGGGAGGGCTAAGTGGAATTTTAGTGTCTTATTGTCAGGGAGTGTTATGTGGGAGGGCTAAGTGGAATGTTAGTGTCTTATTGTCAGGGAGTGTTAGGTGGGAGGGCTAAGTGGAAAGTTAGTGTCTTATTGTCAGGGAGTGTTAGGTGGGAGGGCTAAGTGGAATGTTAGTATCTTACTGTCAGGGAGTGTTAGGTGGGAGGGCTAAGTGGAAAGTTAGTGTCTTATTGTCAGGGAGTGTTAGGTGGGAGGGCTAAGTGGAAAGTTAGTGTCTTATTGTCAGGGAGTGTTAGGTGGGAGGGCTAAGTGGAATTTTATTTTATTAATTATTATTAATCTTTATTTATATAGCGCCAACAAATTCCGCAGCGCTTTACAGTAGGGAGTAGACAAACAGAGGTATTAAATAGTACAATCAAGTGTGGAGAACAGAAGGATCAGAGGGCCCTGCTCGTGAGAGCTTACAGTCTAGAGGAATGTTAGTATCTTACTCTCAGGGAGGGAGGGCTAAGTGGAATGTTAGTATCTTACTGTCAGGGAGTGTTAGGTGGGAGGGAGGGCTATGTGGAATGTTAGTATCTTACTGTCAGGGAGTGGTAGGTGGGCGGGAGAGCTGTGTGGAATGTTAGTAACTTACTGTCAGGGAGTGGTAGGTGGGCGGGAGAGCTGTGTGGAATGTTAGTATCTTACTGTCAGGGAGTGGTAGGTGGAAGGGAGAGCTAAGTGGAATGTTAGTATCTTATTGTCAGGGAGTGTTAGGTGGGAGAGCTAAGTGGAATTTTAGTATCTTACTGTAGGGAGTGGTAGGTGGGCAGGAGAGCTATGTGGAATGTTAGTATCTTACTGTCAGGGAGTGGTAGGTGGGAGGGAGGGCTAAGTGGAATGTTAGTATCTTACTGTCAGTGAGTGGTAGGTCGGCGGGAGAGCTATGTGGAATGTTAGTATCTTACTGTCAGGGAGTGGTAGGTGGGAGGGAGAGCTAAGTGGAATGTTAGTATCTTACTGACAGGGAGTGGTAGGTGGGAGGGCTAAGTGGAATGTTAGTATCTTACTGTCAGTGAGTGGTAGGTGGGCGGGAGAGCTATGTGGAATGTTAGTATCTTACTGTCAGGGAGCGGTAGGTGGGAGGGTGAGCTAAGTGGAATGTTAGTATCTTACTGACAGGGAGTGGTAGGTGGGAGGGCTAAGTGGAATGTTAGTATCTTACTGTCAGGGAGTGGTAGGTGGGAGGGAGAGCTAAGTGGAATGTTAGTATCTTACTGTCAGGGAGTGGTAGGTGGGAGGGAGTATAGTGTGGAATTTTAGTGAGTTGAATGTGTGAATCTGCCAGTACAGCTCCACTGGTGTTAACCTCCAGCTCCCTTAGCTACACTACTGGGTATGCACTACAGAGTAGTGAGTACCAACGGACATACTCTGTCATCTTTAGGACTTTAATGCCAGTAAGGAAATGTCTTTACACCATTTCCTCTGTATCTTGTTTTACACATGACATTAAAGGGATAGTAATACTTAAGTATTACTAATCCCTATAGTAAAGCCCTACTAAAAAAAACTTATTGCCGCTAGTGTCATCTCTCAGACCTTTATGGTTTGAAAGATAATCGCTCCTAAAGTTGCCCTCTCCCTCCCCCTTCCCCTAAGTCAGCGTTGTAGCTGACTGAAGGGAAATCCAGTCATAGATCATCAGGCGGCTCTGCAGCAGAGCCGCGATCGCGTTAACTAAAAAAAAAACTTTCACTAAAACGGTCTTCTACGTGTACTTGCAAACCAAGCACACGTAGAAGACCATTTCAGTGAAAGTTTTCTTTTTTAGTAACGCGATCAGGCTGTGCTGGAGAGCCGCCTGAAAGTCGTACGACTCTCTTCCCTGCAGTCAGCTAGAACTCTGACTATGGGGAAGGGGGAGGGAGAGGGCAACTTTAGGAGCGATTATCTCTCAAACCATAAAGGTTTGAGAGATGACACTGGAGGTAATAAAATTTTTTAGTAGGGCTTTACTATAGGGATTAGTAATACTTAAGTATTACTATCCCTTTAAGCAAGTCATAGAAAGGAATGCCCTGAAATGCCCCTAGGCTGCCCTAGCAGTGTACAAGGGAGCATTCTCAGTGTAAGTAGACTAGTAAATTGTTGTTAGGCAGATGTAGGACAAGTAAACCAATTCCAGGGGCCGTTTTTGCACAGAATCGTATTTGTACATCCCTCCAGCAGGACCTGAAATTTCCACTAGTCCACTAGAAATGGGAAATTTGATGCAGTTTCTAAGGTGTAAAATAGTCCTGGTCCTTAAGGGGTTAAAAGAAAAAAGAACAAAAGGTTGAGTTGTAATAACTTTTGGATGAATAATCTCCCAGCAATGGGAGAGCCCTTGTTTTATTTGGTATGATGATATATATATTTTTTGTATTAACCATAACTGCTTTAAATTGTACCTATCATCCTAAGATAAGTGTATTTTATTGAGAAATAAAAACTGCCTGTATATTGTGTTACCCATTTGTTTGTAATATGAGTTGTTTTTGAGACATTAACCATTATTTGCTGGTGGCACATTTGGCACTTTATGCTAATTCATTTTGGTGCTGGCCAGTATTACAGCACACTGTGCAATTAAATAATTAACCCCTTAACGACCGGCCGCGCAGGCACGCAGTGGTCACTAAACGACCACAGAGCATTTTTTTTTTTTTTTTTAATTCGGATTCCGGACTCCCCGAACAGCGTGCAGCCGCGGGGGGAGCCCGGAATTCCATGACGGTCATAGTACATCATGGGTCGTTAACTCACATCTACCCATGACGTACTATGACCATCAAGGGTCGTTAAGGGGTTAATGCAAAGGCTACACATTGGGGTAATTTCTAATAGCACAGCGACTGGTAAATTTGACCTCAAACAGAACAATTTAGCATACCATGCATATCCTATATAATAATGGAGGCCCGGACACCAGCTGAGGCTTCTGGGTGGCACTGTGGCCCATGTACATGGGCTTTTAAACTAGTAATAATGTAAGGTTCCAAAATGTGCAATTACCAGAAAGTTTAAATTCTCAAAAAACATTTATTTTCATAAAAATGGCTTGTACAACATATAGGCAGGTTTTCAGTTATCTGTTAAAGGGATAGTAATGGATAATTTTCACAAAATTTAATATTGTAAATATTAAAAAAAGAAATCAATTGGTGACACTCTGATCTCTCAGACTTGTATAGTTTGAGAGATATAAGGTTCTAACGTTCCCTTCTCCCACCCCTTTCACAGACGTAAGCTCTCTAGCTGACAGAATCAGATCCTGGCCCCGGAACCGTCCGGCGGCTCTTCAGTAGAGCCAAAATAGTGTGATCTACAAATTAAATACTTCATTGGAACGGTCTACAAAGTGTGCTTGCAAACCAGACACAGTTTGTAGACCATTCCAATGAAGTATTTTTTTTTTTTTTAGATTGAGCTATTTCTGCCCTGCTGAAGAGCCACCGGCCGGTCCCGGTACCAGGATCTCCTTCTGTCAGCTAGAGAGCTTACGTCTGTGAAAGAGACTGGAGGGGGAAAGTTAGAACCTGATATCTCTCAAACTATACAGGTTTGAGAGATCGGAGTGGTATCAATTGATTTCTTTTTTTATTATCCTATATTATAATTCTCTAAGGATGTTTGTCAGAAACCGTCATGCGCAGTAGAGACGGCTGTGTGCACTGCAGTTATGCGCAGTACTGACTTCCTGCGACACGGCTGATATGGAGCTTGGTCCCAGGAAGGTGCGCAGAGAGGACTCCGGTCTTAATTCAGAGCGCACCGCTCTGTATCAGCCGTGGCGCGTTCAGACAGTCAGTACAGCGCATGACTGCAGCACCGCCAGTGTTGGCCCGTTTACACGGGCTTTAAAACTAGTTTATAATATTAAATTTTGTGAAAATTATCCATTACATTACGATCCCTTTAAACAAACCAAACCTGTCTTAGAGATGTGTCCCCTTTAACCCATTAGGACCAGAGGAATGTGTAACGCATTGCAAGGCAATTCCCTACCCATACCTTTGGTCCTTAAAAGGTTAAATTCTTTGACCATATGGACACTTTTTTTGTTATATCTGTGAATGTAGCAACAGGCTATTTCATGTAAGGACAATTTATATTTTAGTGTTATTAACACCTTAGTTGATGTAGACATGTGTAACACATCACAAAGACATTTCTAGAACCCAAAGAGATAAATGCACCCGGCCTGTTCATGGCACTTGGAAACCGATGTTTGGCATTAAGAGATCTGTGTCCAGTTTTACAGTAATTACTAAATATTGGGCAGTTTCTGCTGATCGTATAAC
Organism: Rhinophrynus dorsalis; assembly: GCA_037306005.1. NCBI lineage: Eukaryota > Metazoa > Chordata > Amphibia > Anura > Rhinophrynidae > Rhinophrynus > Rhinophrynus dorsalis. Next base: position 22,560,247 of record CM074722.1, read on the forward strand.
AGTCTTATTCTCTTTTCTTCTCCCGACAGATGAACAGTGAGCAGAGACAACTCAGAGTGAGTACTGTGGCATTTGTAGTAACAAAAATGTTCACAGGAATAGGAAAAGGGTTGAACTGGATGGACGCAAGTCTTTTTTCAACCTAAATTACTATGTAACTATGTAATTACTATGTAAAAATACCCTTTTGACCTCTGTTGACCTTGACTAATCCACCAGTCTGTTTTTACTATCAAATAAATGTTCAAAATAAAAATGGAGGCATTCTGGGAGAAACCTTTACACTATAAGGGGGAGAACTAAACATTCCCCACATTTCCATTGATTTAAATGGGGAGTTTAAGCCGTTGAATGCTAGAGAGGTGTTGGAGACCTCTCTTGCATTCAGTGGGTTAAAATGCCAATTTAAAACACTGGGAAATTTTAGTTCTCCCCTATAGAGCAATTGGTTTGCTCCAGAATACCTCCACTTTTCTTTTGAGCATACAGCCCTTAGAATTCACATTGCAGGAAGTACATTTATATACAAGATAATTAACCCTTTGAATGCCAGAGGGGTGAGCAGAGTATTACTCCACAATGCATTGCACACCCCTCTGGCACTCAGATGGTTAAGGAATTTGCTTATAGTCAGTCACCCTATTGCTGTTATTAACTGCATTGGTGTAAAGTGTCTGTAACACACTAATACATCACATTGATCACTGGCCACTGTGCTCTATGAAATCCTAGGGTTCTATCGAGAAGTACAAGATGTTCCAAAAATATCTAATTTGTATACTAACATGACTTAATAATAACCCCAACTTATCTCTCTATTGTCATCATTTCCTAATGGCCACTATGAATTGTGGTTCCAGTAACCGATTTGAGTTGCAGCAAGGGACAATGTTCTTACTGTGATCATAAAGAAAACCCTGCCACCCTTGACAGGTTGTTCCTTATGATCACAAGATTGTTCCTCTCTGTGATCCATCCGGGCAGTCTTGCTGCTCTGTGGTGAGCAGTGTTACATCAGTAAAAGGGGTGAGAGGGGATACTTTATCATTCAATTACTCTTGAACTACAACTCAGTATTGAAATAAAGCTTTCAATGCCCCAAATTCTATGTAGATTAATTGGAGCTGCTTTTATTGTGAAACATTACTATCCCTTTAAGTCTTTGTTGCATAGAACACTGAACTCTGAGGGGTGGTGCATTAGCTGTGACAACTGACAATGTGGGTGTGGCCAGAACAATCCCAATGCTCCTGGTGTATGGAGGCAAGTTTATGCACCATTTACAAGACCCCCTTTACTGGCCATTATTTAACCCATTGGAAGCAATGTTTTGGAGTCCTTTCAAGATCATAGTGCATTCCACCAGCTCTGTGGGTGCTTCCTGGGCCTACAAGAACCAGGCCTCTGCTGAACAGATGTGCAAGGCTGTGACAGTCCTCCTTGCAAACATTCACCAAACACTACTGCATCAATGTCCTGGCCTCTACTGAGGTTAGCTTTGATCGGAAGGTTCTTCAGGCAGTTTTTCCTGCCTGAGGACCGCCTTTTCCCTTTTTTATCTACTGCCCAGTTCTTTGTTAAGTACTTTGAGCCCCGTTGGGCTCTTATTTGGTTTGCTGTGCTAGTTTACAGTTATACAGATCCTGTTCGGTCTTAGGTAATAGTGGTATCATAGGACGGTGATTTTTTTTTTTCTCAATTTTGTTCCCTCTCGGAATCTTTGGCATGCTTTGGTATATCTCTGTGGTTCCTGTGTTCCATATTGGACGTAAGTGGAAATAGAGTGAAACTTGCCGTTAAATCAGTGTTTCTCAACCGGGGTGCAGCAGCACTTTGGTGTGCTGCGGACACCCTCTTGGTATGCTGCAGGATTTATGTAGTTAATAAGCGTGCTACTGCCGATGCTTACAGGGTGGCACGGGTTATTTATTTTTGATGGAGTGCTGCCAACACTTTCATATCTATGGCCGGTGCGTCCAACAAGGCACTATGACTATGTCGGCAGGAACCGGCAGTGAAGACAGCCCATTGTAACACGTGTGCTGGAGGTTCATTCTGATTGGCCCGTTGGATGGAGGCAGGACAACTGTGATTGAATATCACATTCCCGCCTCTTTTATGTACTGGTGGCAAGTCCCTCTCATCCTGTATACACACACCACGGAGGGACAGCAACTGGATTATAAAGAAAAACACAGATAGCATCCTGCATTGCATTAAAGGGATAGTAATACCTAAAATGTAAAAAAAAATATGTTGTAGGGTTTATCCCCCTGAGTAAAACAAGAGTACTCCCACTGCTGAAAGATGTTTCATTCAAAAGTTATTAATTTTCAAAGTTGAATTTTTTAGGTGCAATATCACAGTGGCCTGAAATTGTACAGTGGCGCTGTTGCTACACGATCCTATGGACAGCTCTGGTCTCAGGACCATAAATCTCCATAGGATGGTGTAGCAACAGCGCCACTGTACAATTTCAGGCCACTGTGATATTGCACCTAAAAAATTCAACTTTGAAAATTAATAACTTTTGAATGAAACATCTTTCAGCAGTGGGAGTACTCTTGTTTTACTCAGGGGGATAAACCCTACAACATATTTTTTTTTACATTTTAAGTATTACTATCCCTTTAAGGCTAGAAGCCATCCTGTGTCAAGACATTATACTGGTAGGGTGAATATATTTATATTTTAATATCCACCTCTTCTTTTATATTCCCCTTGTGCCCCCTCACTCATTTGGCCAATTAACAATGCTAGTTGTGCCCCATTGATGCCCTGAAAAAGTATGTAAGTAGCCCAGTGCCCCTATAATGCCCCAGAAGTGTACATTGCAGATGAACCCATCCAGTGCACTCACCCATCTTACCCCTTTCTGGAGGGTCAAAGAACATGTTTTGTACACCAGAGTGGTTCATCTGATGCCCATTTGTACACCTATGGGGCATCTGTGGCACATTATAGAGTCAGTGGGTTACCAGTGTGCCATTCATGGACATCAGTGGGGCACAGTTGGTCCCATATGTTGCCCTTAATGTACAATGTGGAATTTAGTTAAATCAATAAATATCTATGAACTGTTCACCACTGTCAGTGTCCAGCTCTCTGTCTCACTTGTTCTCCGACAAGTAAAACTGGAGAAATACTGGGGCAAACCAACTGAACCACTGGGGGCAAATATAAATTCCCCAAATTTAACATTGATTTAGGTGGGCTTTTAACCCCTTGAATACTAGAGAGGTTTCCAAAGCAATGATTTTCAATGTTCTGGAGATCAGTTTAGCATTTAAGGGGTAAAAAACCCAGTTTAAGCCAATGGGAGTTATTTTGTTTTACTGTCCCCAATGTTGCTGTTGATTTGTCCCAGGACTTCTCCAGGTTTACAGTACATCAGCGTCCTATCTCTTTCTCTCTCTCTGTGAATCTTGTTGTGTGCCTCTGTAGGTCTCGCTCTGTGTCTGTCTGTCCTTCTCTGTCAGACTGTGTGTCTTCTCCCTCTACTTCTGTCCATCCCTGTCTTGCTCTCTTTCCATCTCTCTCCCCCCTCACATTTATTCAGAATCGGTTTTATGGTGACTGAATTTAATTTGAATAAATGAACTATTGTATACAGTTACTGTATCACAAAGTAATGACTGCTGAGGGAGAGGTTAATATGGACATTTGGGGATAAAGAACTAGTCTACTTTTTGCTTTGCTGAATTATGTTATTCTGATTTTGAGAGGTAAAAGTAACTACTCCTATATATGTCCTCTTCATTACACATTGTTATAGGACGTAGAAGTTAGGGGTGCCCCGGGAATTCCGGACAGGGTGTAGGGGTGCCTTGAGTGAAAAAAGGTTGAGAACCACTGCATTAAATCATTCTCTTCAGTCCATATGGAACACAGGAAACCCACACGGAGGAAAAAACCTTCCTGATTTTCCTTCCTCAGGCAGAGGGTCTCAGTCTTCAGAGCTTCCTTTTCTTCTTACCCACTTAGTATCTTTTTGCTGTGGCTTTTGTCACACATAAATCTGGAAGTAGGCGGGGGAGGGGAGGGTTGAGCGGGAGGAAGAGCAGGGAGTCTCTACCCCAAAGACCCTGTATTTTGTGATTTTCCCTGTCCTCCTGGAGGAGGAGCTTAACTCCCATGGTTCCTGTTGTCTATATAGATTAACCCCTTAAGGACCCATGACGGACCTGGACCGACATGGGTTGCTATCCACTTAAGGACCCATGATGGACCAGGTCCGTCATGGCTTAAATGATAGCAGTGTGCCTCCGTGCACGCTGCTATCATTAATTCCAGGCTGAGACTGAGCGCTCCGAGACCGGGGCGTTCAGTCTCAGCCCTTCTTGCTTGTGCTGGTTCATGTGATCGCCGTAGCAGTGATCACATGTACCGGCATTTTGACAGAGTCAGCATGCAAAGCATGCTGACTCCGAGTGTCTAGTCTACTTCTGTCTCCCTTACTATCAAAATAAGGGAGAGAGAAGTAGAGAGGAGACACCTAGTGGCAAAATAAAATACAGCAGCTAGGGGTATTAACCCCTTCACTGCTGGTGCAGGAGGCTGGCTAAATGCAGGTCAATTTTTAACCTGCAATTATTTACTTTAAAAATACAAAACAAAAAAAAACAAAAAACTTTTTTTTTTTTTTTTTTACAAAAAAAATTTTTTATTTAAAAAAAAAAAAAAAAAAAAAAAGCATAAGTAAACAATATTGCAAGTGTGATTGTTGTGGAGCCATGTAATACACTTATATACACTACCAAATGTCAGGGATAAAAAGTGTCAAAATAGGGTGGGAAAAAGGGACATGGGGATTTTCACCCGGGGGGACAGTGGCCACTTTAAACTGCGCATTTTGTAGGTATGACTGACCGGTCATACTTTTAATGCAGTCTCCATAAAAATTTAACCCTTTGTGACCAATTGATCCCAAGAGAAAAATCAAAAATGGTGTTTTTTTTACTTTTTTTTTACTTTTTTTTTTTCAGTTTTCATAAAGTAAACGGTGGGTTATCTATATATGTGGGGTATCAAAAGAAAGCCCTATTTGTGCTTAAAAAAACAGTATATAATTTATGGGGGTGGAATAAAAGCCTAAGAGGGAAAACACTGATGAACAAAGACATAGTCAAAAAGGTCAGAATTGCTCCGGTCCTTAAGGGAAAACGACCTCAGATTTTCCCAGTCCTTAAGGGGTTAAGAGAAAATGAATAACAGTAAGTTTCACTAAAATCCTATTTATTAAATGTTTTGCTGTATCTGAAATGCCCAAAAGTCATATATTCCCTCTAAAACATAAATCAGCATATTATAAAATTATCACCTAAATCCATCCAATCACACATTCATGCCTCTTTGACGTATAAAGAAAGAAGTATTCTTTATACGTGAAAAAGGCTTTTTTTTACACCAGAGGACAAGAGCAATTTTGGCCTTTTTTAGTATGCCTTTTTCAACGTCATTTTTCCTCTAATTCATGTAGTACATCCACACACATTATATACCATTTTTAAGGATAAGTAGGGCTTTATTTTTAATGCCATATTTATATGTATAATCTATTATTTCATTTTGATAACAATATAAAAATTTAAAAAAATAAAAAACACAACTTTTTCCTTTTTTTTTTTACAACTTTTCATTTGATGATGATTTATGCTCAATTTGTGAATTTTTAACAGGGACAAGATACCTCTCAAGTTTCCCTTTTGTTTTGTGGGGGAAGTACTGTTCTCTGAGATGTAAATCTCTATGTCCCTCTTTTCTACCCTGTTGTTCCTCTTTTTAGGAGGCCCGATTGCATGTGTATATATTACATTCCTCCACAGCAGTGAGACTCACATTAATGTTTGTTTTTAAATATCTTTATTGATGACATGTATTGATGACAGAGAAACAAAATTGGTATAAGCAAACGACAGATTAGTTGAGTACACAATATCATAATAGACATATCAAGGAACAAGTGTAAAGGAACATTAATGTATATATGTGTATACATTAGCATGTGTAAATAAAATATTTTGATATTGCGCTAAATCATTTATTCATCTACACAATGAGCTGTCAATTGATCATGGGCTGGACTTGATGGACACATGTCTTTTTTCAGCCTTATCTACTATGTTGCAGCCACCAGTCCTGCCTCTAGCACCACCACCTAAAACATAAGTGCCCACGTCTTTGGCCATTTGAAACTTTGGGATGCTTGTTCTCTGTCTTTCTCTGCATCACAATCACAGTGAGGAGGAGAGTGTCAGTGAGCAGTGACAAAGACAGTGTTTACTTACATTGTTTTTTTTTTTCATATAGCTTCATTTTCACATGTGATCACTCGGGCAGAGATCACGTGTGTAACCACCGAGGAACGGCTGGAACTGACTGCTTCAGTCTTGGATCAGTCTGCTACAACCTCCCCACCATGATCTCATCATTAACCCATGACATGTCAGGAGCATCCTCCACCCTCAAAGGATGGAATTCTGTGATGGTCCTGGCACATCATGCGCTGTTAATGGGTTAGTAGAAAACGCCTTGTTTTTTACTTGCCTATTTAATAATGCTTTTCCCTGAGTTCTTTGTATTGGCCTTGAATATTTTTGGAAATAGTCATCCCCTTAGATGCCTTGTCTCAAATGTAAACAAGCCAAATTTGGGTAGTCTCTCTTTTAACTATAAGCTCCCATTCTCTTGATTAGTTTTGTTGCATCTAAGCCAAATTTGGGTAGTCTCTCTTTTAACTATAAGCTCCCATTCCCTTGATCAGTTTTGTTGCATCTCTCTTTACTCTTTAACCCCTCTGGCACTCAAAGGGTTAATCCACGCTTGAAAATGGAGCAGGGGTAATGAAAAGATCTGTGTGATCCCTGCCAATATCTCTTGTTTTGGGTCATAGTAATTCCTGATGACAGACATTGGTAAAAATAGATAGCTACAACTCATGTGCTTTCACAGACATAACACCATTGTTATAAAAGTTCAGTTTGCCAATCCAGTTTAAAGCCAACAAGCACCCCAAAAAAGAAGACTTACGGTTGACCGTACAATCTCCTTGCACTTTTTGGGTGCAAATCAAGCTTAATCATAACCCTACCATGCTAACCACCATTGTCTGTTTCAGATGAACTACTTGTTTATGAAGAAGTGTGTGGAGCGCAGTCCTGTGGTTCCCATCCAGAAGTCCTGGTTAAATGCCATTCTGGCACGAATACCATCATCTCTGAAAACCGGAAAGAACCAGGAAGCTCTGGTTTCGGATCTTCTCGAGGAAGTTTCCCAGGAGTTTCAAAATACCATGAAAAAGCACTTGGGTAAGTTGCTGTATGTGCCTTAAAGGGATAGTAATACTTCATTTTAACTTTATTTTATTTTGTAGGCATTAAAAAAACATGAAGAATGATATAAGTCTTATCTTTCAGACCTTTATGGTTTGAGAGATATTCACAAGCAAAGTTTCCCCTCCCGTCCCTTTTACCTAGTGTAACCCATCTCTTCTCAGATGTGGAATGCAGTCCATAGACCAGACAGATAACAGCAGGAGACAATCTTCTTCCTATGAGAACAATGAAAGCCCTGCCCCCCCCTTGACAAGTTTTTCAGGTTTTTCCCTTATCTTAATTGAAGATTGTCCCTCTCTGCAGTCTACCTGGGCACCTCCCTTCTGCTCTGGCTGAGCAGTGTTACATCAGTAAAAGGGGCGGGAGGGGAATACTTTATCATTGAATTACTCTTGAACTACAAGTCTGACAGAATTGAAATAACACTCTCCAAAGTCCAAATGCTATGATGATTAATTAGAGCTGCTTTTATTATGAAACATTACTATCCCTTTAAGTCTTGGAGAACATTTACAATGCATTGGACACTTCTCTGGCTCTCCAAGTTTTAACTCTTTAACCACCAGTGGGATCAACAATTATATTAGAAGCTGGAGATCACCTTTTTTGCCAGTGATGTGATCATGAGCCACATGTACAAATGACAGCAGTGGCAAAGCAAGAAGTTGGGGGTTGCTAAACAGAACGCTCTTAAGGGGGCCTCATACTTATCCATCCTTCATAACATAAAGGACCACTGCTCAGGGGTGGAAGCATACTAAGTGCAGAGGGTGCAGTTGTGTCTGGGCCCAGCATCCAAGGCAGACCCCACCAGCCTCAAGGTCCAATAGGCCACTGTGAAAAATTGTTTTAGTGTGCCCCCAAAAAAGTTTGATCCAGGGCACTTCAATGACTACTTATTCCACTACTCCAACTTAATTTAATGTGGGCAAAAAGAAATCCTTATGATCGCTATGAATCATTTCTCAGTGCACTAGTACTCAAACATTAAAGGGGAACTATACTCTTAGATATTACTGAGGTCATACAGGCTCAGAACAAATAAATATAATATGAAATATGGTGCAAATAATTAAAAAGATAACAAATAAATTATCCAAAAGATCCACAGCAAGAGGCGAATTGAACTTCATTTTTTGTCAGTGATAACAATTGTTACCTTTAAAATCAAAGCATGAACCAGTAGATGCGACAAACGTTAGGCAATAACTATTTATTTAGCAAATGCTTTACCAGGAAAAATACAGAGAGACATTATATATATCTATTTCTCTCTCTCTCTCTCTCTCTCTCTCTCTCTCTCTCTCTCTCTCTCTATATATATATATATATATATATATATATATATATATATATAGTAGAGTGGAGATTGTAGCCGTATTAGTCCAGTGATGCAGATGTAAAATAACAAACAAAATAAGTATCTTGTAATACCTTTTTTATTGGACTAACAGAATTTTGGATTGACAAGCTTTCCTAGCACTCCTAACATGTGCAAACTTTCTTAATTCTCGCCACTCCATTATCATCTCCTGCATTTCTTCCCTCTCCCCCCACCCCAATCCTTACAAAAGGTATTTACGACCTTCTACAAGTAGAGTGTAAATCCAATGACCTTATCTGCTGTTATGTTTTCTTAACTCTACACACAGCGAAACTTTGAATTTTATGTATCACTGTGAATTCTGTGTCCTTTTAGTCAGAAATGCTTTAGACTTGAGAAAGGGAGGTTCTCCCGAAAGCTTGTCAATCCAAAATTCTGTTAGTCCAATAAAAAAGGTATTACAAGATACTTATTTTGTTTGTTATTTTACATATATATATATATATATATATATATATATAGATATAGATATAGATATATATAGATATAGATATATATATAAAGATATATCTACACACACATAAACATACATTCAAAAAAATATATACAATTATGTATTATTTTTAGATATAAAGAAGCAGTTATTTTTAAGGATTTTAGACGGAGAAGATCTGTTTTTTTTCAAGCAGGTTATTCCAGGCGTTCAGAGCTCTGAAGGAGAAAGCAGATTGACCGGCTACTTTCATGTAGTATGGAATACTCCAGGAGTTGCTGTAGAGCGGAGGTTATAGTTAGTATGGCGAGCTGGCGTGAACATACTGCTCAGGCAGTCTGGTAGCTATCCAGATAGGTGGTTGCATACAAAGCAAGAAAGTGAAGGGCACGTCTAGATTTGAGCGAGAGCCAATTTAGTTCTTTAAAAATATCACAGTGACGAGTAGTTTAGTGACATTGGAGGATAAAGCGGCATAATGAGTTATACAGAGTGTCAAATATACCAAGATAAATTTGCTTCGCTGAAGCATATACTACATCCCCATAGTGTATGACTGGCATTAACATCTGTTGAACAATACATTTTCTTACCAGTGGACTTAAAAAGGATTTGCTTCTAAACAGAGCACCTATTTTAAAGGGATAGTAATACTTTGTTTTATCTTTATTTTATTTTGTAGGCATTAAAAAAAACATGAAGAACGATATAAGTCTTATCTCTCAAACCTTTATGGTTTAAAGGGATAGTAATACTTCGTTTTAACTTTATTTTATTTTGTAGGCATTAAAAAAACATGAAGAATGATATAAGTCTTATCTCTCAAACCTTTATGGTTTATGAGATATTCACAAGCAAAGTTTCCCCCTCCCGCCCCTTTTACCTAGTGTAAACAATCTCTTCTCAGATGTGGAATGCAGTCCATAGACTGGACAGATAACAGAAGGGGACACTCTTATTCCTATGAAAACAATGAAATCCCTGCCCCCCTTGACAAGCTTTTCAGGTTTTTACCTTATCTTAATTGAAGATTGTCCCTCTCTGCAGTCTACCTGGGCATCTCCCTTCTGCCCTGGCTGAGAAGTGTTACATCAGTAAAAGGGGCGGGAGGGGGACACTTTGCTTGTGAATATCTCTTAAACCATAAAGGTTTGAGAGATAAGACTTATATCATTCTTCATGTTTTTTTAATGCCTACAAAATAAAATAAAGTTAAAACGAAGTATTACTATCCCTTTAAGAGATATTCACAAGCAAAGTTTCCCCTCCCGCCCCTTTTACCTAGTGTAAGCCATCTCTTCTCAGATGTGGAATCCAGTCCATAGACCAGACAGATAACAGAAGGGGACAATTTTCTTCCTATGAGAACAATGAAAACCCTGCCCCCCTTGACAAGTTTTTCACGTTATTCCCTTATCTTAATTGAAAATTGTCCCTCTCTGCAGTCTACCTGGGCACCTCCCTTCTGCTCTGGCTGAGCAGTGTTACATCAGTAAAAGGGGCGGGAGGGGGATACTTTGTCATTGAATTACTCTTGTACTACAACTCTGACAGAATTGAAATAACATTCTCCAAAGTCCAAATGCTATGATAATTAATTAGAGCTGCTTTTATTATGAAACATTACTATATCTTTAAGATAAAGTTTTGATGTTAATTTATCAATATGAAGACCAGAAGCGAGGTTGGGAGCAAGCCACATACCATTAAGGTACAATGCAACGCCCCATCACCAATCCTAGAGGAGACCCAGTATGGACAGAGCAGACTCACAGATCCCACTTCAGCAAGATGTCTGCACTGATGCCTGCCTGCGCGTCTCAGAACAAATTGGATTACTCAATAACACCGGACTTATTCAGGATAATACTAGTACTGATATGCATATTGCTATGTGAATAATGATTTGGGGGGCACCTTAATTTGAGTGAAAGTACCTCTTTAACCCCTTCGTGACACAGGACGTACATGTACGTCCTGTGTGGCTGTCACTTAGTGACATAGGACGTACATGTACGTCCCGGAAATCCGGCTCCCCGCGCGGCTGCGCAACGTTCGGGGACACCGGATTGTTTTTAAAAAAAAAAAAAAAATGTTAGACGGGCGTTAAGTGACGGCCGCGTCTGCACGCGGCCGTCACTAAGGGGTTAAAGGGATTGTAATGGCCAAAAAAGTATCTTCTAAATGGTAGCTGCAATAAAAAAACATTTAATGTGCTTAATCCTTTCTCTCAAACCGTTATGGTTTGAGAGATATAAGAAAATAAAGACCTCCTCTCCCTCCCCCTTCTCATGCGTCTGCTGTACAGTGGACGTCATGAGATCCTGCTTCCGGGACCAGACGGCGGCTCTTCAGGAGCAATGTCATCAAGATATCCTATATAATAATTCGCTAAGTTGTGTGTAACGCCCGACATGCGCAGTAGACACTGCTGCGCGTGCGGCAGTAATGCGCAGTACAGACTGCCCGCGCCGCGGCTGATACAGAGCTGGGTGCTCCGAAGGAGCATCCAGCTCTGTATCAGCAGTGGCGCGGGCAGTCTCTACTGCGCGTGACTGCCCCGCGACCGGCTGCCAGAGGCACTGTGGCCCATGTAACGGGCTGTTCAACTAGTCTAACTATAATTACTTCATCGGAATGGTCTACAACGTGTGCTTGCAAGCCAGGCACACGTTGTAGACCATACCGATGAAGTAATTATAGTTCGATATCCTGATGACAGTGCTCCTGAAGAGCCGCCTACAGTCGGGCGACCAGATTCTGCCTCTGACAGCTTTACAGCTCGTCAGGCAGAAAGGGGAGGGAACGGAGTACTTTATTTTCTTACATCTCTCACACCATAACTGTTTGAGAGAGAGGATTAAGTGCATTAAGTGTTTTTTATTGCACCTACCATTTAGAGGATACTTTTTTGTGACTTTACCATCCCTTTAAGATATACAATTAATAATTGTCATGATTTGGTCATATGTATAAAATTTGCATTTTTGCTACTCTTCTGATTTACTGTGAAGGGCTGGATTAATTCTGGAACAAACCAAATGCACCATATGCAAGAAATCAAACCACTGTTGATTTATATAAAGATTTCAACCTCTTGAGCAGAGCAATGTGTTGGAGACATCATTAGCACTGAAGTGGTCCAATCCCTGTGTAAATGAATTTCAGAAGGCATATGCACTAAGTAGTGATAAAGAGGTGATAATTCTCCAATTACTATGTTATTCTATGGAGCCTATACACTAAGATTTCTACTATTTCTCATATTCTACTATTACTGTCACCTCCATTTTATCATCTCTTTATTATACCTTAGTGCATAACCCCCCACGCCCCAATCTCTTGTAAGTACATCAGCCTCTGTGTGTTTATAATAAGATTGTGTTCTGCTCTTCCCATGTCTTTTCCGGATCCAGTAAACAGTATTCTGGTCAAACCAGAGGTGAAAGGTCTAGAGGCAGAAGATTGTGACCCATTACCGGAGTCCCCAGTGTGAGTGTTTTCTGTCCTTCTGTTTGTGGTTTATAATCGGTGCACTGTCAGGATCTTAACCAAGAATGGCCAATGTGCGACTCTCCAGCTATTGTTGGACTACAGCTTCCATTATCCTTGGGAAGACAATGTCTGGAGAAACAAAGGTTGGCTAGCCCTGGTTGAAGCATTCATCCTGTATTACTATTTTGTTATGTAATCATACCTCTTTGATTATAATCTTACAAATAATTTTAATTTGATGCCAGATATGAAGTGACTGGCCCGTCTATTCTGCCCATTTTCCTGTATATGTAAAACAATTAGACCTTACAATAGACATACCCTACTGTTCAAAAGTTTGGGGTCACTTAGAAATGTACTTGTTCTTGAAAGATAAGCAAATCTTTTCCATTAAAATGACATCAAATGGATCAGAAATACAGTGTAGACATTGTTAATGGTGTAAATGCCTATCGTAGCTGGAAACATCAGAATTTTAATGGAAAATGTACATTTGCTGCAAATGGAGGATTTAATGAAAGCAACATTTGAAGGACGCAATTATTATTTAAATTAAAAATCATTATTTATAACCTTGTCAACATCTTGACTTTATTTCCTATTACTTTTGCAACTTATTTGTTGCATGTTTTCATGGAAAACAAGGGGATTTCTGGTGACCCCAAACTTTTGAGCGGTCATGTATATTTATTCTAAGTCCATAAATTAATTTACTGTTTTAGACTTTACCACTTCTACTGAGAGGCTGTTCCCCATGACCTATGGGGCTCACAATACAGCCAAGTCTTCCTGAGCAGGTTTACTTTCATAGGATCAAACCTGGTAAAAGACCATTATTCACTTGACAGCTGTCCCTTAAAGTGTTAGTAATGTCCAAAAAAAAGTTTTTTTGCATTTAGAAGAGCTTAAAAAGCTGAGCTAAATGCAAAAAACTGTATCTCTCAAACCGCTGTGGTTTAAGAGATACAGGCGTTTGACAGCTGTAAAGCTGTCAGCAGGAGATTCGTGTCGGTCGACACGGAGGCGCTTGTGAAGTGCCGAGATCTCGTTACTTACACGGAATCCCTTCATTGGAATGGTCTAAAACGTGTGTCTGAACACCAGACACACGTTTTAGACCATTCCCACGAAGGGATTCCTTGTAAGTAACGAGATCTCGGCACTTCTCAAGCTCCTCCGTGTCGACCGACACGAATCTCCTGCTGACAGCTTTACAGCTGTCAAATGCCTGTATCTCTTAAACCATAGCGGTTTGAGAGATACATTTTTTTGCATTTAGCTCAGCTTTGTAAGCTCTTCTAAATGCAAAAAAAACTTTTTTTGGGGACATTACTAACACTTTAAATCTTTTAACTTCTTGAAGACCAGAGGAGAATGCAAAGGCTCACACACCTCTCTCCTGATGCTGCTTCTCTCTGCCAATACTTACACTGGCTTCAAATCCTTTAGAATTAAATTCAAAATTATTTTGCTAAGTTACAGAGTCCTTACTAACACTCTGTCCTCCTACACCTCATCTGCTGTTTCCAGCTATACTCCCACTTTGCTCTGTACAGGATCATCTCTTTGCATCTCTCATTACATTATCCCATTACCTCCTGCAAGATGTCTTTTGTACTGTACCTGAGCTCTCCTGTTCCATTAGACTGTCCCACCAACCTTCATATCTTCAGACTCACCTTTTCAAGGAAGGCTATCAACTACCTCCTTAATGTGTAACTTTCATGTAAATATGAGTCACCCCCAATTCATTGTTAGACATTAAGTAAAAGGTATTCAGCAATTATTAAGCTTAAACCATAGTAATAAAATGTTTTATCACATGTTGAACATTACCAGTGTAGTGATTTTGAACATGATGTGTTTCCAGGGGACTGGATTACTCTAATCCCTGGCATCAGGATTATGTCCGTGCACGGAAGGAAATCCGTATGAACCTGCACTTCCTGCACCCAGCACTCAGGACCATGCTGGATCTGGGCTATGCCACCTTCTCCACACTGCTTATTGTGGATCTGTCTGGATACAGGTGAACTTATTCTCTGTGTTTTGTGTAGAAACCGTAACCTGGATCTTATTCACAGAAATCGCCTTATGCACAAAACAAAAGAGGAGCAATTCTGGAGTAAACCAGACTCACCACAGGGGACAAATAAAAATTCACATTTTTATCCCCTTGAGTTGCTCCCCTATGGAGCTGTTGAGTTGCTGCAGAACAGCACCCCTTTACCTTGATGAATGAGGCCCATTTAGCGGCACCCATGTAAATACAATTATACATATACAACTTCATAACTAATGTTCTAATTTATTAATTGTTTTGATTCTGATCCTTTCCTCAACAGAGAAAAGGGTCCTGTGGAATGTGAATCACTAAAGAATAACGTCTCCTTGACTTGTGCAAAAACCGAGGAGAAGTTACTAAGTTCCTGGTACCCAAAAGTCATCAATCTTTTTGCCAGCGAGAGAACACTACAGCTGAATAAACCGGACAAAATCGATTCTTTCTACAACTGCGTTACTACCCTTATGTCCAACCAGGCAAGTACAGCTTTGGACTAGGAGAAGCAGGAATGGGGAAAAAATGTAGTTTGGGGTATGTGTATGAAGGTAATAGAATATTAAATCTGAAGCATAGTAATTGCACCTTATGTATCAGAAAAAAAAAATTCATTGATCTCAGTGGCAACAAAAACACAGGACTGAAGTTTATTGGAGGCCTGCTGAGGAGACCGTCATCCTGTAGTGGATCGACAATGCTTGAAGATGTATGTATGTATGTATGTGTGTATATATATATATATATATATATATATATATATACACACAAACAAGATGGTGGACAGCACTCCCTCTAGTGTATCATCTAATATGTCCAGGTGCACAATCCCCATAAATGAATGTAGATGGAAAGAATTGGGCAGCACCCGTGGGTCTTCTCAAGACAATTTATTTAAAGCTCAAATATTGCAACATTGATGTATCACGGTGCCCGTGATTGTTGCAATTCCTTGTCAGTCACCATTAGGGGGCTCCTATTGGTTGTCTGCCTTTAACCCGCCTCATTCTGTCTATTTAAACCTGGTCTGGTCACCCTATGGTTGCCCTTTCGTGGTGTCTCTGACCACTTTAGCCTTGACCATGTTCCTGTATTTGTTAGTACCTGTAGCTGTGTTCCTGAGTTCCAGAATGCATCTTGTTCCTGAAGTTTCCTGTCTGCAGAGTTGTTCCAGAGTGGTTCCAGCGTGCGGATGCTGGTTTGCTCCAAAGCCTTGCTGCTATACACATTACAGTTGGTTCCAGCGTTTGGATGCTGGTTTGCTCCAGAGCCTTGCGGCTATATACATTGCTGTTGGTTCCAGCGTGCGGACGCTGGTTTGCTCCAAAGCCTCCCGGCTATATTTATTACTGTTGGTTCCAGCGTGCGGACGCTGGTTTGCTCCAAAGCCTCCCGGCTATACTCATTACTGTTGGTTCCAGCGTGCGGACGCTGGTTTGCTCCTAAGCCTTGTGGCTATACACATTACTGTTGGTTCCAGCGTACGGACGCCGGTTACTCCCAAAGCCTTGCTGCTATACACATTACTGTTGGTTCCAGCGTGCGGATGCTGGTTTGCTCCAGAGCCTTGAGGCTATATACATTGCTGTTGGTTCCAGTGTGCGGACGCTGGTTTGCTCCAAAGCTTTGCGGCTGTACACAGTACTGTTGGTTCCAGCGTGCGGACGCTGGTTTGCTCCAAAGCCTCCCGGCTATATTTATTACTGTTGGTTCCAGCGTGCGGGCGCTGGTTTGCTCCAAAGTCTTGTGGCTGTACACATTACTGTTGGTTCCAGCGTGCAGACGCTGGTTTGCTCCAAAGCCTTGCGGCTATACACACTACTGTTGGTTCCAGCGTGCGGACGCTGGTTTGCTCCAAGAGCATTAAAACGTATTCTCTGTTGGGCGTTCCTAGAGTGAGTCCCTTTGGGCTGCCTTGCCCAGTATTGGTAAGGCCGGTAGAACCTGGTACACGTTCCATCTGCAGGTTTCCTTACCCGGTATTGGCAAGGCCGGTAGAGCCTATTACTTAATATCTGGCTGTCTTGCCTGGTGTATTGGCAAGATCGGTAGTGCCTACTCAAGTTCCGTTGGGCTGCCTTGCCCGGTATTGGTAAGGCCGGTAGAACCTGGTACTTATTCCATCTGCAGGTTGCCTTACCCGGTATTGGCAAGGCCGGTAGAGCCTATTGTTTTAGATTACTGGCTGTCTTGCCCGGTACATTGGCAAGACCGGTAGAGCCTGCTATTCGTATCTCTCTATTATTGTATGTTGTATGTCATGTTGGAATCCTAAGGGATCATTAATTAAAAATTATTTTCAATAAAATTGTGTTTTTACCTAACTTTGTGTCTGAGAGTCGTAACAAACCATGACAGTACGAAAGGGCCATGACCTCAGACAGCAAGAGTGATGGTAATGCACAGAATATCCACTGGAGAATGGATATGCATGAGCAACGTTTGGATCAGTTGGCAATCGCAATTCAAACTATCCTTGAACGCACTGTACTTGCGGACAAGTCTGGAGCCAGTCCAGTGGTCTCGCCCAGTCAGACATCAGAGAATGAGACCAGACAGTTAGGGCTTGCAGTGAAGGGGTTAACGGCTTCTGCACCCTTGCCGCTCAGATACGATGGTGACCCTGGTCTATGTAGAGGGTTCATCAACCAACTTGAAATATTCATGGAATTGACGGCACATGTGTTTTCCAATGATCGCAGTAAGATTGGGTTCATGATATCCCTATTGACTGGCAGAGCGTTGGCTTGGGCTAACCCATTGTGGGAAAATGCAAACCTTGCACTAAGAGCTTCAGAGAATTTGTGCAATCCTTTCGGAGAGTGTTTGAGCCTCCTGGTAGAACCTCCTCTGCTGCCAAACGCCTTATGGAAATACAACAGGGCAGGCGTACAGTGGGCGATTATGCCATCGAATTTCGCACATTGGCAGCAGAGGTGGGGTGGAACAACGAGACATTGTTGGCAGCCTTTGCCCAAGGTCTGAATGACCAGATTAAAGATGAGATTGCAGCTAAAGAGTTGCCTACTGATCTTGATGACTATATTGAATATGTTATATTGATTGATGTCAGAATACGGGAAAGAGCCACCACCAAAGACTGTAGGTTTCGGTCAAAAAATAATGGGTTAGCAGTACATTTTGCACACCCAACCCTCCCCTGGCATCTAAACCTAGTGAACCTATACGGGAAACAGGTGAACCTATGCAACTAGGTTTCACTAGGTTAACCAAAGAGGAAAGAAGTTGTCGCAGGAAACAAGGCTTGTGTCTGTACTGTGGTAAGAATGGGCATTTGTTAAAATCTTGCCCAGTACATCCGGGAAACATACACCTAGGGTACCTTGGGGGACAGGCCCTAGGTGGTGTACAATCGTCCCCAGTGTTGGGAACACTGAAACCCACCATATGGGTGGTATTGGCCTTGGCACAACGTTCAGTGGAAGTACTGGCCCTGGTTGATTCTGGCGCAGCAGGGTATTTTATGGATAATACCTTTGCTGAATTGCATGGGGTTCCTCGTATTGAAAGGGAAACCCCTTTTGCTATCGAAGCAATTTATGGTAGACCTTTGGAACCTGCTCATGTCACATTTGAAACTATGCCCTTATCTATGACTATTGGGGCTCTCCATAGAGAGGAGCAGCAGTTCCAACTTATTAATTCTCCTCACCATGCGGTAATATTGGGTTTTCCTTGGTTACAGTTACATAATCCACAATTTGATTGGCAAAAGTGTGAAATCTCGGCTTGGTCTCCGTTTTGTGTGGATAAGTGCGTCACCCATCCTATTAAGGTTTTGTGCACCTCCTCTGCAATACCAGAAGAATACCAGCAGTTTGGTGATGTCTTTAGCAAAGGAGAGGCTGGCACTTTACCTCAGCACAGACCTTATGATTGTAGTATTGAATTGCCTGCTGGAGTAGTACCTCCCAGGGGATGCACATATCCATTATCTTGTGAGGAAAATAAGGCAATGGAAGATTATATTTCTGATGCCCTCGCTAGAGGGATCATAAGGAAATCTACCTCTCCGGCAGGGGCTGGATTGTTTTTTGTTAAAAAGAAAAATGGCGAATTGAGACCGTGCATTGATTACCGTGGCTTGAATAAACTAATGGCTAAGAACGCTTATCCGATACCACTCATCACCGAGCTCTTTGACAGACTTAAGGGCTCTTCGATCTTTACCAAATTAGATTTACAGGCAGCATACAATTTGGTTCGGATCCGAGCCGGTGATGAGTGGAAAACTGCCTTTAACACTAGATCTGGGCACTATGAATACCTAGTCATGCCATTCGGCTTGTGTAACGCACCTGCAGTTTTTCAGGAACTGATAAATAATGCTCTCAGAGATGTGTTACAGTCATGTGTTGTGGTGTATCTTGACGACATATTGATTCATTCCCAAAATTTGTCACAACACATCAAGGATGTGTCTGAAGTATTGCTACGGCTGCGAAAGAATAAGCTTTATTGCAAATTAGAGAAATGTGAGTTTCACAGAACTAATGTGCCATTCCTGGGGTTTGTGATTGGCAATGATGGCATTGCCATGGACAACGAAAAGTTGGCAGCAGTCCTACAGTGGCCACCACCTAAGAGTCTTAAAGCTATACAGCGATTCTTGGGTTTCGCTAATTATTACAGGAGGTTTATTAGGAACTTTTCTTCCATTGTTAAACCATTGTCTGACCTTACGCATAAGGGCGCTAATCCATCCTGTTGGCCAGCAAGTGCTGAGGAGGCCTTTCGGAAATTAAAACTGGCTTTTACGGAGGCTCCTGTGCTAGCCCACCCCAATCCTTTGCTTCCGTTTACATTAGAGGTTGATGCCTCGGGTTGGGGCAGTACTTTCTCAACGACACAATAAAGGTGGAACACTCAGACCCTGTGGGTTTTTTTCAAAAAAATTGACTGGAGCTCAGAGCCACTATGAAATTGGGGACAAAGAGTTACTGGCCATAATCTTTGCCCTTAAGGAATGGCGACATTTACTGGAAGGCACTAAAAATCCGGTCTTAATCTTGACGGATCATAAAAACCTGACTTATCTCTCTGAGGCCAAGAGATTGTCTTCTCGTCAGGCCAGATGGGCATTATTCTTATCTCGATTCAATTTCATTGTATCATATTTACTGGGATCTATGAATGTTAGGGCTGATGCCTTGTCAAGACAATTTGAGGCTGAGAGTGACAGGATGGAAGCACCAGCACCTATCATTCAACCCGATCGAATATTGGCTACGATCCGTACTAGTATCACTTCTCTTTTAGGGGAGGAGATTTTGGCTTCCCAGGCTTCTGCACCTCAGGAGACTCTTATGGGCAAATGTTTTGTCGCTGAACCATTCCGTACTCGATTACTTGAAACGTACCATTCTTCTAAGGCTGCGGGACATATTGGTAGAGACCAATTGTTATGGTCCGTTTCTCAGTTATTTTGGTGGCCTTCTATGAGAAATGATTGTGCCGAGTTTACTAATGCCTGTGCCACCTGCACCCGTGCTAAGACCCCTAGACATCTCCCGGTGGGCTTGCTTCAACCTGTGCCTAATGGCGAGCGCCCCTGGTCGCATGTTTCCATTGACTTTATGGGAGAATTGCCTATGTCTAGAGGATATTCCTTCATATTGATGGTGGTGGACAGGTTTTCTAAAATGGCTCATTTCGTGCCCCTCCGTGGCCTTCCCTCAGCTAAGGAATTGGCAATTGTGTTTGCCAGAGAAGTATTCCGGTTGCATGGAGTGCCCAGGGTACTGGTGTCCGACAGGGGGAGCCAGTTTGTGTCTAGGTTCTGGAGGGCATTTTGCGAGCAGATAGGCATACAGCTGTCCTTTTCCTCGGCCTACCATCCCCAGACCAATGGAGCCGCTGAATGGGCCAATCAGGGCTTGGAACAATTTCTGCTCTGTTTTATTACTGACCATCACGACAACTGGGCCGACTTGTTGCCTTGGGCAGAGTTTGAAAGGAACTGTGCGGTTAATTCTTCATCTGGTAGCTCTCCGTTTCTGATTAATTACGGGTTTCAGCCCTGTTTGCTCCCAGATTCCTTTCAGACGCAACAGATTCCAGCTCTGGATGAGCATATCGAGCAACTCCGTTCCACATAGGCACAAGTTCAGAGGGCACTTGGTCAGTCATATCAGCGTCATCAGCGCTATGCTAATCGCAGGCGGCTTCCAGTGGTTTCCTTTCAGGTGGGGATAAAGTGTGGCTTTCCTCCAGAAACCTTAAGCTCCAGGTTCCGTCTAATAAGTTGGCTCCCCGGTTTATTGGTCCATACAGAGTTATTTGCAAAATTAACCCTGTATCCTATGCATTAGACATACCTGCATCTATGCGTATCCATAATGTGTTTCATGTGTCCCTTCTTAAGCCTCTCATATGCAACCGTTATACCACTACACCTGTGGTACCAGGGCCTATTGAGGTCGAGGGTCAGGAGAAGTACAGAGCATTATTGATTCCCAAAGGCTTAGAAGAAGGGTACAGTACCTGGTGCATTGGAAGGGATATGGTCCAGAAGATCGATCATGGGTGGACAGTAAGGACCTTCATGCACCTAGGTTATCTAGTGCTTTTCACGCTAATTTTCCGCAGAAGCCTAGACCCTATTCTAGAAGAGGGGGTCTTTGAAAGGGGGGTACTATCACAGTGCCCGTGATTGTTGCACTTCCTTGTCAGTCACCATTAGGGGGCTTCTATTGGTTGTCTACCTTTAACCCGCCTCATTCTGTCTATTTAAACCTGGTCTGGTCACCCTATGGTTGCCCTTTCGTGGTGTCTCTGACCACTTTAGCCTTGACCATGTTCCTGTATTTGTTAGTACCTGTAGCTGTGTTCCTGAGTTCCAGAATGCATCTTGTTCCTGAAGTTTTCTATCTGCAGAGTTGTTCCAGAGTGGTTCCGGCCTAGTCCTGAGAGGTTGATGTTTCCTGCTGTTCGCCCTCACCGAAGACTTCCTGATCGTTGGGTTTCCTGCGAGTTCCTGTCGTCTCTTGTCCAGCCAGATGTAACCCTGTTGCCTGGTCGCTTGGGCGACATTCTTAGCCCCAGTGTGTGGACGCGGGTTTATTCCAGCCTTGTAACTTCTGAACAACTGTTGGTTCCAGCGTGTGGACGCTGGTTTGCTCCAGAGCCTTGCGGCTATATACAGTGGGGCAAAAAAGTATTTAGTCAGCCACCAATTGTACAAGTTCTCCCACTTAAAAAGATGAGAGAGGCCTGTAATTTTCATCATAGGTACACTTCAACTATGAGAGACAGAATGGGGGGAAAGAATACAGGAAATCACATTGTAGGATTTCTAATGAATTCATTGGTAAATTCCTCGGTAAAATAAGTATTTGGTCACCTACAAACATGCAAGATTTCTGGCTCTCACAGACCTGTAACTTCTTCTTTAAGAGTCTCCTCTGTCCTCCACTCGTTACCTGTATTAATGGCACCTGTTTGAACTTGTTATCAGTATAAAAGACACATGTCCACAACCTCAAACAGTCACACTCCAAACTCCACTATGGCCAAGACCAAAGAGCTGTTGAAGGACACCAGAAACAAAATTGTAGACCTGCACCAGGCTGGGAAGACTGAATCTGCAATAGGCAAGCAGCTTGGTGTGAAGAAATCAACTGTGGGAGCAATTATTCAAAAATGGAAGACATACAAGACCACTGATAATCTCCCTCGATCTGGGGCTCCACGCAAGCTCTCACCCTGTGGTGTCAAAATGATCACAAGAACGGAGAGCAAAAATCCCAGAACCACACGGGGGGACTTAGTGAATGACCTGCAGAGAGCTGGGACCAAAATAACAAAGGCTACCATCAGTAACACACTACGCCGCCAGGGACTCAAATCATGCAGTGCCAGACGTGTCCCCCTGCTTAAGCCAGTACATGTCCGGGCCCCTCTGAAGTTTGCTAGAGAGCATTTGGATGATCCAGAAGAGGATTGGGCAAATGTCATACGGTCAGATGAAACCAAAGTAGAACTTTTTGGTAAAAACTCAACTTGTCGTGTTTGGAGGAGAAAGAATGCTGAGTTGCATCCAAAGAACACCATACCTACGGTGAAGCATGGGGGTGGAAACATCATGCTTTGGGGCTGTTTTTCTGCAAAGGGACCAGGACGACTGATCTGTGTAAAGGAAAGAATGAATGGGGCCATGTATCGTGAGATTTTGAGTGAAAACCTCCTTCCATCAGCAAGGGCATTGAAGATGAAACGTGGCTGGGTCTTTCAGCATGACAATGATCCCAAACACACCACCCGGGCAATGAAGGAGTGGCTTCGTAAGAAGCATTTCAAGGTCCTGGAGTGGCCTAGCCAGTCTCCAGATCTCAACCCCATAGAAAACCTTTGGAGGGAGTTGAAAGTCCGTGTTGCCCAGCGACAGCCCCAAAACATCACTGCTCTAGAGGACATCTGCATGGAGGTCCAAAATACCAGCAACAGTGTGGGAAAACCTTGTGAAGACTTACAGAAAACGTTTGACCTCTGTCATTACCAACAAAGGGTATATAACAAAGTATTGATATGAACTTTTGTTATTGACCAAATACTTATTTTCCACCATAATTTGCAAATAAATTCTTTAAAAATCAGACAATGTGATTTTATGGATTTTTTTTGTCTCATTCTGTCTCTCATAGTTGAAGTGTACCTATGATGAAAATTACAGGCCTCTCTCATCTTTTTAAGTGGGAGAACTTGCACAATTGGTGACTGACTAAATACTTTTTTGCCCCACTGTACATTGCTGTTGGTTCCAGCATGCGGACGCTAGTTTGCTCCGAAGCCTTGCGGCTGTACACAGTACTGTTGGTTCCAGCGTGCGGACGCTGGTTTGCTCCAAAGCCTCCCGGCTATACTTATTACTGTTGGTTCCAGCGTGCGGACGCTGGTTAGCTCCTAAGCCTTGTGGCTATACACATTATAGTTGGTTCCAGCGTGCGGGTGCTGGTTTGCTCCAAAGCCTTGTGGCCGTACACATTACTGTTGGTTCCAGTGTACGGACGCTGGTTACTCCCAAAGCCTTCCGGCTATACACATTACAGTTGGTTCCAGCGTGCGGACGCTGGTTTGCTCCAAAGCCTTGTGGCTATACACATTACTGTTGCTTCCAGCATGCGGACGCTGGTTTGCTCTAAAGCCTTGTGGCTATACACATTACTGTTGGTTCCAGCGTGCGGACGCTGGTTTGCTCTAAAGCCTTGTGGCTATATACATTACTGTTGGTTCCAGCGTGCGGACGCTGGTTTGCTGTAAAGCCTTGCCGCTGTACATATTACTGTTTTTTCCAGCGTGCGGACGCTGGTTAGCTCCAAAGCCTTACGACTATACCCATTTCTGTTGGTTCCAGGGTGCGGACGCTGGTTTGCTCTAAAGCCTTGCTGCTATACACATTACTGTTGGTTCCAGCGTGCGGGTGCTGGTTTGCTCCAAAGCCTTGTGGCTATACACATTACTGATTGGTTCCAGCGTGCGGTCGATGGTTTGCTCCAAAGCCTTGTGGCTTTACACATTACTGTGGGTTCCAGCGTTCGGGCGCTGGTTTGCTCCAAAGCCTTGTGGCTGTACACATTACTGTTGGTTCCAGCGTGCGGACGCTGGTTTGCTCCAAAGCCTTGCGGCTATACACACTACTGTTGGTTCCAGTGTGCGGACGCTGGTTTGCTCCAAGAGCATTAAAACATATTCTCTGTTGGGCTTTCCTAGAGTGAGTCTCTTTGGGCTGCCTTGCCCGGTATTGGTAAGGCCGGTAGAACCTGGTACACGTTCCATCTGCAGGTTGCCTTACCCGGTATTGGCAAGGCCGGTAGAGCCTCCACAACTCTCCTTTGGGTTGCCTTGCCCGGTATTGGTAAGGCTGGTAGAACCTGGTACATATTCCATCTGCAGGTTGCCTTACCCGGTATTGGCAAGGCCGGTAGAGCCTATTACTTAATATCTGGCTGTCTTGCCTGGTGTATTGGCAAGATCGGTAGTGCCTACTCAAGTTCCGTTGGGCTGCCTTGCCCGGTATTGGTAAGGCCGGTAGAACCTGGTACTTATTCCATCTGCAGGTTGCCTTACCCGGTATTGGCAAGGCCAGTAGAGCCTATTGTTTTAGATTACTGGCTGTCTTGCCCGGTACATTGGCAAGACCGGTAGAGCCTGCTATTCGTATCTCTCTATTATTGTATGTTGTATGTCATGTTGGAATCCTAAGGGATCATTTTTTTAAAATTATTTTCAATAAAATTGTGTTTTTACCTAACTTTGTGTCTGAGAGTCGTAACAAACCGTGACATGATGGTCAACGTTTCGAAACGTTGACCATCAATGTTGCAATATTTGAGCTTTAAATAAATTGTCTTGAGAAGACCCACGGGTGCTGCCCAATTCTTTCCATATATATAATATATATATATATATTCCTTTGAATGCTAGAAAGGCTATATTTTGGGGACCACTCTAGCATCCAAGGGCTTAAAGTGCACATTTAAATCAGTGGGAATTTTTATTTGTACCAGAACTGCTCCATTTTGCCTTTGTGTTTATGGTCCTACATCCGTTAACTCCTTATGGACCATAGGCATGTGTAACACATTGCTTTGCAACACGTTGCACACCCCTCTGGTCAATAAGAGGTTAATACTTTCAGTGCCAGGGGGGTACACGGGGTATTGCATAGCAATTCGTTGTGCACCCCTCTGGCTCTCAAAGGGATAAGAAAGGGTGTATATTGCTTCATTTTCACAGTGGTCCTAATTAAAAGAGAACGTTTGCCTAATTTGATTATTTTTGTTGTTTCCTACTTTTCACTCTGCTGAGCAGTTGAGAGAATTTTTAATAAGATCTGTGGAGGCCTTTGTAAAGTTATTTGATGGAGGGGACACAAAATGGCTGCCAATGTTCAAAATGGAGCTGACCTTCGATGATGAAAAGATGGATTTTTATCCCAGTTTTCAAGACTTGGAAGAAGCCGTTTTATTTATAGTGGATACAATATCACGGACACTGCAGGTATTCATAAAGTAAATTACAACCTTTCCATATATAATTTTAGTAACATAGTAGATGTGATAAAAAAAACAAGAGTCTGTCAAGTTCAGCCTTTGCCATATCCCCTTTGTTGATGCAGACAAAGATTAATAACAAAGCAAACACAAAACAAAACATTGAGGCCATTTCACAATTGTACAGTTGAGTGAGGAAGAAACATCCTAGTTGACATCAAGAGTCAATCAGCTATCTCTGTACAACAACATACAATCTGCATTGTAACCAAATGTCATTCATCTCTATATTGTCCTAGCTATGTATCCATTATTTTTTATTATCTACAGTATATGCCAGCACAGCCTCTACAGACAAATAATTCCATATCCTTACTGGAAATATTTCTGCCTTTGCCTATATATAATAGTGCCATCTGAGATGTTAAAGTGGTTGTTATATTCCTCTACTGTTTTATGTGGCAAAACATTGCATGTGTTCTCCAGACTGGGGGACGACCTTTTCCTTTACTTCCACGCTTCCTGGAATGTGTTACATGGAAACAGTACAGATACCAGACCAGGAATTGTTGAGGGTGTAGGAAAATTGCTTCCCCCAGCTACTGAATCTCCAAATGTATGTAAACTTTTGTGAATGATTGAACATATTGTTTCATGCTGGGGGTTTTACACTAAGGTGTGATAAAGAGGTGATAAAGTGGAGATGACTTCTCCAGTGATACCACTTCTCCAGTTCCTATAGTATTCTATAGAGTCTATTCACTAAGATCCCCAAATCTGGAGAAATCTTAGTGCATAGGCTTCATAGGAGAAGTGATATCACTGGAGAAGTCATATCTGCTTTATCACCTCTTTATCATACCTTAGTGCATTAACCACATTGTATGACGCCTTTCTAGTATTTACTTGTTGCAGTTATTCACAATTTCATGATCAAATGCAATGCTTTGTAGAACACTCTAGTGCAGCAGTTTAACCCCTTAAGGCTTTAACAATTCATTGCACGCCCCTCTGAATCTTAAGTAGTTAAATATTTCATTGTTCTAGACCCGTGGTTCTCTAGCTGTTGCTGATTATAACGCACTTTATCCTCAGCCGGGAGGGAGCTGCAGCCCAGCAACAGCTGGAAAGCCACATTTTTCTCCCCCTTGTTTTAGATAATAGCTGTGTTACATTGTGTACATTTATTAAATGTGTTTTATTTTTAGAATGTTCAGACAGTCCAGTCATGGTTGTCTGGCAGCAGCACAGTTCAAGTTATTGCCGCAGACCTGCCTGATCATATCACCAAGTGGGCACATATGACTCTCAAGGAAGCTGTAAGACACAACCTGGAAGGGCCCAGGAGGCATTTTGAAACATATGGTACGTTGGAATTATTGTATGTAAAATGTTTGAAACGGCAGATTTTGGGGGATTATGTATTAAACTGCTTTCACACTGCTAAATGTGG
This sequence comes from Rhinophrynus dorsalis, assembly GCA_037306005.1. NCBI lineage: Eukaryota > Metazoa > Chordata > Amphibia > Anura > Rhinophrynidae > Rhinophrynus > Rhinophrynus dorsalis. The sequence goes on from CM074722.1 coordinate 22,587,417, forward strand.
GATATTTAAAAAACGCAGGACAGGGACACTTCTCTCCCTCCTACCTACCATTCCCCACCAAACAGATACTAACATTCCACACTGCTCTCCCTCCCACCTGCCTCTCTCTGTCGGCCAGATACTAACATTCCATATTGTTCTCCATCTTATCTGCCATTCCCTTCCAGCCAGATACTAACCTTCCATACTACTCTTCCAACCACTTGTCACTCAAGGCAAAATTAAGAAATCTAACAAGGTTATTACTTCCAAGAATAAAACCACATTTCTGGATACAGTAGAAATATTTCAATCTGGTTTCACTCTATGACTTGTAGGAATTTTACCCAGAGATTTAATTTTCTGGTGTACTGTACTCCATATTCAAGACGAGGCCTTACCAAGGATTATATAGAGGTAGAATTATATTCCCATCCCATGCATTTATACCCTTTTTTCTACAGGATAGTAGCCTATTGGATATTGCAGCAGATGAGTGATGCTGCACACTGCTGTGAAGTTTGTCAGTACTCCTCAATCTTTCTCTAACGAGGATTCCCAATTAGTTTCCCATTTAGTATGTATGTATAATGTTTGTTTCTGCTGCCCAAATACATAACCTTATATTTATGTATATTAAAGGGATAGTAATACTTAAAGTGTTAGTAATGTCCCAATAAAAATATTTTGCATTGCGTAGAGCTTAAAAAGTTGAATTGAATGCAAAAAATGTATCTCTCAAACCGCTATGGTTTGAGAGATATCTGCATTCAAAGTCTGATGTTTCCTGCTGTCAGCTGGTTTGCAATTACACTTTATAGACCATTCCAATGAAGACATTAGTTTTAAATAACGTGATTGCGGCTCTGCTGCAGAGCCTCCGTGTTGGCCGACAGCTTTGCAGCGGACAGCAGAAAACATCAGACTTTGAATGCATGTAGCTCTCAAACCATAGCGTTTTTTTACATTCAATTCAACTTTTAAAGCTCTACACATTGAAAAATATTTTTACTTGGACGTTACTAACACTTTAATTTTAGCACACAATAATATTGTATGTATTAAAGTGTTAGTAATGTCCAAAAATAATTTTTAATAGATTTGTAGAGGCTAACAAAATAATCGCATTGCCACAAACCCCATCTCTCAAACCGCTATGATTTTAGAGATATTGGCTGTCAAAGTTCCCCCTTCCCTCCCCTTCTTTTGATGTCAGCTGTAAAGCTGACAGAAGGAGATCTGTGTCAGCTGACACAGTGAGGCTCTTCAGCAGAGTTGAAACCCCATTATTAGAAAAGAGCTACTTCATGGGAAAGGTCTACAAAGTGTGATTGCAAACCAGGCACACTTTGTAGACCTTTCCAATGAAGTAATTCTTTTCTAATAATGAGATGTCTCTGTCGTCCAATATAGGTTACTGGTAACTTTGGGTAGACAATCCACCCCTTTAAGTAGACAGGAACAATTCTAGAAGCGAATGCAGGGGTGAAGCCTACCTTCCCTCCTTGGCTGCAGCTAGCCAATCAGCTCCAGTAAGATTTGTTCCTTGGATGTAGATACAGGCAAGAGAACAGTTCTTCTATAGTTTTAGCTATTTTTTTATTTTTCTGTTAGAAATGGAATACCACCATTAGGCGGATTACCATAACAGACAATGCCCTTAGATGTGGCTAGCTCAGTATCCAGGTGCTTTTGTGGACACTAAGCCCAGGGGGGAAAATCTTGGGTTCAAGTTCTTTCCTCAGGAGTTGCCCACTGAGGCTTCTTCTTGATACATGGTAGTCTGAAGACAGAAGACCTGCTAAAATGGTGAGCAACCCTTTGAGTGCTGAAGGTCCACATGTCCCACAGTGCCCCTCCGCACAGGGGTTTTCCTTTGGAGTTCCTATTGCACACTCCTGCACTCATTGGGCTTATCTGTATGTCTGCTGGGTGTTTTGGAGCAAGTTTCTGTGGTAACTTAGGGCTCAATCCAAATGTTGGTGTTAAAACCAACATGAAGAAAAAAAAAAAACACCTTCGCGAGTTAAGCAAGACCGGGTAACGTGAGATTCAAATCTTCCTTACCCAGAAAGGCTAACGAGCGATAACCAACAAAATACACGTTAACCTTAAACCTGCGTCACTCAGAAAATCTTACCTAAAAACACACGATAAAAATGTTACCTAGCACCACAGCCAATCACAGCACTCCATAGCAGAAAGTTCAGTCAGAAAATCCAAAACCACCGTCGCCAGTTCTGAAAAGCATTCTCTGTGCTTCCCTACCCAGCCAGTAGGGGAACACAGAGATGGCTTTCAGCACCATGGACAGCTTTGAATGCCATAGGGATGTGCACTGCACACCCCTGTGGCATTCAAAGGGTTACAATAAAGAAAACTAGTACACCAAGCACTACACAATGCCCCCCTTCGACATTAACCTCCTTAGTATGTCACATATATTGCATATATGGGGCATACTAACCCCATCCACATCCATCTCAGGGACTTCCATGTAGTGGACAAATCTCTGATATTCAGCACTTAACTCTTTGAGTACCAGAGAGGTAAGAAAGCATTGCTTAGCATGTTTCCTACCCCTCTGGTACCCAAAGGGTTAATACGCAGGGTATGGACTACATACCTTGCCTATATATATGCGTGTGTGTGTTGTACACATTTTATTATTAAAAGACTTTAATTAAACGTATATTTACTTAGATTCATTCATTTCTAATGCCCTACCTCTTGTGTCCCATTGCTGTTAGTACTTTTGCTCCACTCTCCTTCAAACGGAGAGTGGAGCAAAAGTACTAATAGCAATGGGACACAGTAAGTAGGACATTATGAATGAATCTAATAAAGAAACTATTGAGGAAGCAGCCCTCCGCAGCGCTCCCTTCATATACTTTCATTGACATCCGATGGCTGGAGACATTGAAGAGGACAGAGGCATTGGAGGAAGCGGGTGGAGGGGAGAAAGACATCGGAGGAAGTGGGTGGCAGGCTTGTATTTGCTGCCCGCTTCCTCCGATACCTCTCTCCCTCCTCACTCGTCAGCATTGTCCCCTGCCTGGCGATGCACATTCTACAACTTCGTCCCTTCTCACGCAGAAGGGACGAAGTTGTAGAAGGTGCGTGAGAAGGGACGAAGTTATAGAATGTGCATCGCCAGGCAGGGGACAATGCCGACGAGTGAAGAGGGAGAGAGGTATCGGAGGAAGCGGGCAGCAAATACAAGCTTGCCACCCACTTCCTCCGATGTCTCTCTCCCCTCCACCCGCTTCCTCCGATGTCTCTCTCCCCTCCACTCGCTTCCTCCGATGTCTCTCTCCCCTCCACCCGCTTCCTCCAATGCCTCTGTCCTCTTCAATGTCTCCAGCCATCGGATGTCAATGAAAGTATATGAAGGGAGCACTTTGGAGGGCTGCTTCCTCAATAGTTTCTTTATTAGATTCATTCATTGATAATGTCCTACTTACTGTGTCCCATTGCTATTAGTACTTTTGCTCCACTCTCCGTTTGAAGGAGAGTGGAGCAAAAGTACTAATAGCAATGGGACACAGGAGGTAGGACATTAGAAATGAATTAATCTAAGTAAATATATGTTTATTTGAAGTATTTTAATTATAAAATGTGTAAAACACACACACACATATATATAGGCAAGGTATGTAGTCCATACCTTGCCCATTAACCCTTTGGGTACCAGAGGGGTCGAAAACAGGCTAAGCAATGCTTTCCTACCTCTGTGGTACTCAAAGAGTTAAGTGTTGAATATCAGAGATTTGTCCACTACATGGAAGTCCCTGAGGTGGATGTGGATGGGGTTAGTATGCCCCATATATGCAATATATGTGACATACAAAGGGGGGGCATGTCAAAGGGGAGCATTGTGTAGTGCTTGGTGTACTAATTTTCTTTATTATAACCCTTTGAATGCCACAGGGGTGAGCAGTGCACATGCCTATGGCATTCAAAGCTGTCCATGGTGCTGAAAGCCATATCTGTGTTCCCCTACTGGAACATTTGCATTGCTTACTTGACGTACAAGACCACCGTCGCCAGTTTTTTCTTCCGACGCCAACATTTGGATCGAGCCCTTAACCCTCTGGCTGCTGGTTTAGCATCTTTTGGGGATTGTTGGCACTTTCCCTACTGGGTTCAGTGTTTACGGGGTCTAGTGACATGTTTTAGTAATGTTTGGTGCACATTTTCTTCTTAGTTACAACCTTGCAAAATGTGTGTTCCTCGCGCTTTTACAGCATAGATGCCATTGCTCCATTCACTTCTATGGGACTGTACAGTTTCGGACATATCTCTGCAACTGCTCATCATAGCAACTTCAGAGATGGCTCACTTTGTTTGTCTGCCCTTGCTCTATTATCCCGTCAATGATTGGTGTATGTTGGGGGGCTCAGGGGGCTTCGGGCACTGTTGGGGTACTTTTTGTGGGAAAAATACATTTCCCATGAGTGCTTGCATCTCGTGCTCGTTCCTGATTGGCTCCTGACGTGGCAGCCATTTTGTGGTTTCCCTGAACGAGTATCCTACGCAAGGCTTGGACTCTCCTTCTCTTCTCTGAAGATTAACCCTTCGCCTGCCAGATAAGTGCGTTTTAGCAATTTCTGGGGTGAACTTTTAATCATACACACTGTATTTGGATGATACCTTATACTTGAACGTTTGGACACTGTGAGAATGTCTAATCCTTTAGAGCTTGGGGCCAGTCCTAAGACTAAGGACTCCGGGGTTATTGTGTCCCCTATTGTGCATTGCTTCTCATGCCAATCAGGGTTACCTAGAGAATTCTCAGGTCATTTATGCCCAGCATGTTCTGCTGTCCCTGAGTCTCCCCCAGGGACCTCCAGCCATGCATTAGCTCCAGTTTGGGTGCAAGAGTTCAAGACTGCTACTAGAGACCCTCGGTCTACATTGCAACTCTTTCCATTCCAGTTACAGGGGGTCTTCCACTCCTGACAGATCCCTTCTTCTGTCAGATCTTCCCTGCTGAAACCACAGGGAGTACCTGGCGTATCAAATTCCTCTGACGAGGAACTATTGGTGGATTCTGATGTTGAGGAATGTTCTGCTGTGGGCTCCCCTCAGTTTTTTTGGGGACCCCTTTGAGGCTGATCCTGATCCCTCGGCTGAGGGCCTGATCAGGGCCATTTTAAGCACCCTAAACATTCCCTTCGTTGAAGAGGTTTCTTCGGATCCCTAGTGTCTGATGAGTGGAAGTCTCCGGACAGAAACCCTTCTGTTTCCAAGAAATCTGCCAAGCTTTACCCCTTTTCTGATGTAGTGGTTGCTCAGTGGGTCCGTCCCCCCAAGGTAGATGCACCTGTCTCTAGGCTTTTTAAGTCCACTGCCTTACCAGTTGCTGATGCGTCCGCTCTTAAAGACTGGACTGACAAGAAACTTGAGGCCTCCCTCAAGTCCATTTTTGCTACAGCTGGTACTTCCCTGGGTCCAGCGTTTGCTGCGGCCTGGGTGAATAGGGCCATTACGGTCTGGACTGAACAGCTCACTCTTGCTGTCCGTTAGGGTGCTCCTACTTCTGATATGTTGTGGCTACTTGCCAACATTTCTGAGGCCCAGCACTACGTATCTGCTGCCTTGTTTGATGTCATCCGTTTGGTGAGAAGGGTTTCCACCACGTCTTTGGTTGCCAGATGAGCTCTTTGGCTCAAGATCTGGTCTGCTGACACTGCTTCCAAGAAAGCTTTGCTCTCGCTGCCCTTTCAGGGCACTTCTCTGTTTGGGCCAGATCTTAAGGATCTGATTAGTGAGGCCACAGGGGGCAAGAGTACCCTTCTGTCTATGGTCTCTAGGAAGAAGACGCCTGTCAAGCGTAATCGGCTTTTTCGTTCATTCTAACACTATAAAGAAATAAACCAAAGCATCTATGTATTTTTCCTATAACTTTCATAGTTTATGAGCAATTGCGTTTTAAAGTTTACTCCTCCTGCCCCTTTTAGGTATGTCACCGCTCAAGCTGTCAGACTTGTATTCTGGTCCGCAGGCTGGACGGATAGTCTGGAGAGCCGAAATAGGAGAGAATACCAAGGAAATCTTCATGACTATGGTCTACTGCCTCAAACCATGCCCACTTTGTAGACCCTTGTCATGAAGATGCTTTGGTTTATTTGTTTAATACATACAATATTATTGTCTGCCAAAATGAAGTATTACTATTGCTGTACACCTCATCTGCCACTTTTTAGACCATCCATTCAGTCTATCCAAATGTTTCTGCAGACAAATAACATTCCTTTCTCTATGTATTTCCTTATACTTAGTGTCATCCGCAAAGACTGAGATATTACTTTCAATACCCACTTCTAGATCATTAAAACACAAGTTAGAAAAACAATGGGCCCTGGATTTAACCCTGTGGCACTCCACTTACAACTTACAACTTTAGACCAACTTAAAACGGTTCCATTTACAACAACTTTCTGCCATCTATCATTTAACCAGTTCTCTATCTATGCACAGATATCACCTCCCATACCGAAGGGTTTTAATTTATACAGTAACCTGTTGTGAGGCACTTTATCAAAGGCTTTTGCAAAATCCACGTATACTACATCAACATGAATACATTTGTCCATATTACTACTTAGCCTTTAGTAGAATGCAAATAAATTTGGCATAATATTTTCTTAAAGGGATAGTAATACTTCGTTTTAACTTTTTTATTTTGTAGGTATTAAAAAAAACATGAAGAACGATATAAATCTTATCTCTCAAACCTTTATGGTTTGAGAGATATTCACAAGCAAAGTTTCCCCCTCCCGCCCCTTTTACCTAGTGTAAGCCATCTCTTCTCAGATGTGGAATCCAGTCCATAGACCAGACAGATAACAGCAGGGGACAATCTTCTTCCTATGAGAACAATGAAGGCCCTGCCCCACTTGACAAGTTTTTCAGGTTTTTCCCTTATCTTAATTGAAGATTGTCCCTCTCTGCAGTCTACCTGGGCACCTCCCTTCTGATCTGGCTGAGCAGTGTTACATCAGTAAAAGGGGCGGGAGGGGGATACTTTGTTATTGAATTACTCTTGAATAGAGATGCACCGATACCGATTTTTTTAGACAGAGTACGAGTAGCGATACTTCTTTCAAGTACTCACTGATACCAATTACCAATACCTTTTTTTTGTGGTCATTTGCCAGTTTTCTAAGTACCTATATGCTTTAGGTACGTGGAAGACTGGCAAATGACCGCAAAAAAAAGTATTGGTAATTGGTATTGGTGAGTACTTGAAATATATATATACACACATACATACATACATACACCACCTCTTGACTCTTGATTCTCCCCTTTTGACTCTTTCTCCCCCTCTTGATTCCCACCTTTTGCTTCATTCTCCCCCTCTTGAGCCCCTCCTTTTGCCTTGGCTTTTTCTCTCCCTTTTGATCCCCCTTTCTCCCCCTCCTTCTCCTTGACTCACCCTTTTGCCTCTCTCTCTCCCTCCCGATTCCCCCCTCCTTTTGCCTCTTCTTGGCCCCCCTCCTTTTGTCTCCTGATCCTTCCTCCTTTTGCCTCTTTTTCTCCCTCTTGACCCCACTCTCTGCCTCTTTCACCACCCGCTGCCCCATCTTGCCTCCCTTACTCTCCTCTGCCGGGTGCTCACTGTTCTCTCGCGAGCCCCGGCAGAGGTCAGCGTCGGAGCATTGCCATGGTAACCCGCGGCAATGCTCCAACACTGCAGGAGGGAGAGAGGTGACCGGTGAGCAGCTCCCTCTCTGCAGCACCGACCCTGACACAGGGTATCGGTGCTGGCATCGGCCGCATTTGCGCGAGTACAGGTACTCTTGCAAATGCTGGTATCGGCACCGATACCAGTATTGGTATCAGTGCAACCCTACTCTTGAACTACCACTCTGACAGAATTGAAATAACACTGTCCAAAGTCCAAATACTATGATGAATAATTAGCGCTGCTTTTATTATGAAACATTACTATCCCTTTAAGTAAAGTATATTTGAGTGTAGAAGATTAGTGCGTGTGTAAAAAAAAAAAAAAAAAAAAAAAAAGCTTTTGCTTTTACACGTATACCAATTGAAGCTGGTGTACTAAGAAGAATTGCAGCCATTCTGAATCAAAGCAGAGGGGACAATTAATTCAGAAAATGTCCAATGATTTAAATGGGGCTTTTAAACTCTTTAAATTCTAGAGTGGTCATCAACATGTTGCAACTCGCTGGGTTAAAAGCCCCATTTAAATCATTTTTATTTGTCTCCTACTGGTTTGCCCCAAGATTGATCTTGACTTAGTAGATCAGCCTCACTGAGGGACGAATGTACCAATCCACCAGCACAGCTCAGCTGGCGTTAGGCTGCATCTCATGGCATCTTACATGGGAGTATATACTGCTAGAGCTGTTCTGGGTACAGTGAGGCCCTCCAGCTCTTGACAAGCTACAACTCTCATCATTCCCTGTCAGCCATTGGATGGGAATTGTAGCCTGGCATCAGATGGCCTTATATTTCCCATCCCTTCTAGAGAGATGTTAATGTGAGTGAGCCCCTAACTCCTCCTCTATAACATGATCAGGGGAATGCTGTAAAGTTGCTCCACTTTCCTCTGTGCTATGTTAGTACATAGCGGTAAGCAAGGCACAGAGGAAAGCCCTGTAACTCCCATACACTTCCCCACTGCTCTCTATTTAGCAAACTGCCTTAAAGGGATAGTAATACTTCGTTTTAACTTTATTTTATTTTGTAGGCATTAAAAAAACATGAAGAATGATATAAGTCTTATCTCTCAAACCTTTATGGTTTATGAGATATTCACAAGCAAAGTTCCCCTCCCCGCCCCTTTTTCCTAGTGTAAGCAATCTCTTCTCAGATGTGAGTCTGGACAGGACAGATAACAGAAGGGGACAATTTTCTTTGTATGAAAACAATGAAAGCCCTTCCCCCCTTGACAAGTTTTTCAGCTTTTTCCATTATCTTAATTGAAGATTGTCCCTCTCTGCAGTCTACCTGGGCATCTCCCTTCTGATCTGGCTGAACAGGGGGGGGATACTTTGTTTGTGAATATCTTTTAAACCATAAAGGTTTCAGAGATAAGACTTATATCATTCTTCATGTTTTTTTAATGCCTACAAAATAAAATAAAGTTAAAATGAAGTATTACTATCCCTTTAAAGGTGTAAACAGTGTAGTAAATTGGCTTTAGGCAAGCATAGGACTAAGGCAGTGGTTCTCAGACAAGGTGCTGTGGAACTTGGTGCACCACAGATATCCTCTTGTTTTCTGTGATGACTTTTTCATAAATGTCGAATTTATGGAAATTGTTATGCACGATGCATTTATATTTATTATTATAATTGTAAGACCTAAGAATTACTTAGGTCCCTTCATCTCTTCATTGTGCCTTTTACAATCATGTTAAATAATTTATAGATACCCTGAAAAATCCAGATTGTATGTTAGAGGTGCCTTGAGCAATGAAAGATTTAGAACCGGTGAACTAAGAAATCATTTCCAGCACCTACTGAAGAACTGAATTATACTAGTACATTCCTCCTTACATAGATACATGTACCAGATGAAAACATTCTCTTTATCATATAAACAATGGATTTTCTATTGCTTTTTGACACACACTGTATGTTTCTGAGGTTATGTGATTTTTATTTCATAGTTGAAAGCTATAGCTGGCTTGTGGACGGTACAGCCAAAGACAAAGTGCAGACCTTTCTTGTGGAAGAGCACACTTTAGATGAATACACAGAGGTAAGTTTCCACAATGAGGCTGATGTACTAAGGCGATCTGGAGCAAATCCATTACAACCCTCTTAAACTCCCTGTTATGGAGTCTTCATTTCAGAACTGTGCATTGTCCAAGTGTTGCCCAGGACATGGGACATACATTTGAAATATTAGAGTGTCTCAACAATCAGGAACATGTGGTCATCCTACATGACAGAGCCCAGTCTCACAATGGACACATAGAATATTAGCCAGTCAGATGCAGTAACATCATCAGTGTGTCTCTCATGCAAAATTTACTCTGCTTACACATGCTTATCATCACAGCCCCTTACAGGGTTAGACGTACACTAAAACCTAAAAATTACATTTGGTTGTAGCGTCCTCCTATATAATAATTTTCTAAATCGTGTGTAACGCCGCGACATGCGCAGTAGAGACTGCCCGTGCCGCGGCTGATACAGAGCTGGGCACTCCGAAGGAGCATCCTGCTCTGTATCAGCCGTGGCGCTGGCAGTCTCTACTGCGCGCGAGTACCCCGCGACCGGGTGGCAGTGGCACTGTGGCCTGTGTAACGGGCTGTTCAACTAGTTTATAAATATTCTCTATAGTACCTGAGACTGTGTCTGTGGCTCTCCCCTTCTGGTTTTCATCAAACCTTCACACCTCCTTTTTATTGAAGTAAATTAAACTCTCTCCATTTCTATTATTAATTTGCACCTTATTTATTTTGTAAACTATTTTGAAGAAACTTATTCATTACACATCCTTTTTTTTTAAGATACTGCGTCCAACTACTATACCCATTGCATGTTCCATATAGGTAGATCATACAAATATATTCAGCTAGGGGAGTCCAAAGTTCAGGGAGATAGTAAACATCCCAAAAAAGTGGTTTTTGTACTTACCGATAAATCCTTTTCTCTTAGTCCATTGAGGGATACAGGGACCATGGGGTATAGGAGTGTGCCTATAGGTGGCAGGGCCCTCTAGATCAAAATCCTCCCACTTCCATGTGCCTTTACCCTTCCACCACAGATTGAATTCAGTTTTTGTTTAGAAAATTCAGGAAGGGAATAGACACGAGAACATAGCCACCAAGAAACATCAAGGCGTTCCTACCCAAATTGTTTTTCTGTGGGCGGGATCCCCTGCATCCCTCAATGGGCTAAGAGAAAAGTATTTATCGGTAACTACACAAATCCCCTTTTCTTTATCGTCATTGAGGTATGCAGGGACCATGGAGACATGCCAAAGCAGTCCCAAAAATAGATGGAGGGAAAGAAGGATGATCATGCTGCAGCTTTGCAGAGTTGGTCAACATTAGCTTGATTTTTCAAGGCCCATGAAATATTGATGGAAAGAGTAGAATGAGCTGTAATCTGAAAAAGGAGCTGGAACAGACTTGAGTCTGTAGGCTTGTTTTATAGGCTCTTTAATCCAAGAGGCAATAGTTGTTTTAAAGCTGATCTGCCCTTCTTTTGGCTGTCTGGAATGACAAACAAAGTATCTGTTTGTCTGAAAGACTGGGAGACGTGAACATACTTGTGAAGACAGCGAACCACATCCACTTCTTCTTTTTTGTTTCTCGGATTAGAACGTAATGAAGGAAGAATTCTTTATTGGTGTGGAATGTTGAAACAACTTTGGGTTGGAGTTCAGGGACATTCCTTAACACAACTTTATCTTGATGGAATATGAACTGAAGGGGTGCTCAGGATAAGGCACTATGTTCTGAAACTCTTCCTGCTGAAACATTAGCAAAAAAAAGACTGTCTTATATGTCAGATCTTTGATAGAAGTGAGGATAGTGTTTGAAGGGAGAGGATCGAAGAGCCTCCAGATCCAGATTTAAATCCCAAGGTGGGATAAGCTTCCTGTATGGATGGGTTATCCTATTCACTCCTTGAATGAAAGTTTAAATCTCGGTAATGGTAGCAATTTTCTTTTGGAAAAGAACTGACAGACTTTGAGAGAATTAACTCGGTTGTTTTTCAAGACCCGCTTGGGAAAAGTCTACTACTGAAGGTAGATGGAAGTGTAATGGATCTTTCGAATGCTGATCCGAAGTAAAAATATATTCTCCAGATTCAATTATATATTTTCACTGAGACAGGTTTGCGAGCACTCAATGTTGTTTGAAAGACTGAATCACTGAACCCCTTGTTTATCAAGATTTCAGTTTTTAGTTCCTTGCCGTCAAAGCAAGATTGTGTTGTAATGACAAATAGGTCCTTGAGAAAGAAGATATGGTGTCTGAGAAACACTCTGGGTTTCTGCTATCGACATGCATCTTAGATGTGAACCCAAGCCTTTCTTGGTCAAAATGGTGCAGTGAGGTTGGTGTGAATCTTTTCCCTCCATTTTTAAGGAGGACCCACTGAATCATAGCTAGTGGAGGGAAGACATATATTAGTCTTCCCTCCACTTCCATTGAATCATTAGAGTATCTACTGCCAATGTCTGTGGGTCTCTTGCTCGGGCACAAAATACTGGAAGTCTCTTGTTTCTCCGTGATGCCATCATATCTACTTCTTGTGTGCCCCACTGGTCTACAGTTTGAAAGAAGATCTCTTGTTTCAGTTCCCATTCTCCTGGGTCTATGGTTTGTCTGGTCAATGGTTTGTCTGATCAGGTAGTCTTCTTCCCAGTTGTCTACTTCTGGAAGTGTATATAGCCGATAATGCGTGGACTTGGTTTTCCGCCCAAAGGAGGATCCTTTCCACTTCCATCCAATCTGCTTTGCTCTTTGTGCATCCTTGTTGGTTGATGTAAGCTACTACTGTGGTGTTTTTGGACTGAATCCAAATCTCAAGATTTTGTAGGAGACTTGTCCATGTCGATTGACTTATAACTCCAGAATATGTATGGGTAGACATGCCTTGGTTGGAGTCCAGTGCCCTGAATGGAGTGAAGACGGTACACTGCTCCCCATCTGAACAGACTGGCATCTGTCGTAATTACCTTTGGTGAACTCTCTTGGTGCTGTGGCTAAACTGAATTGAAGAGAAGCAAATTGGTAATGCTGGTTTTGGAATGCAAACTGAAGATATTGGTTGTGTTCTGGCCAAATAGCATGTGTAGATAAGCGTCTTTGTTATCTAGTGATGCCATGTATTCTTTTGGTTCCATGTCTGCTATCACAGATCTGATTGACTCCTTTTTGAATTTTGGAAGTCTTAGATACTGATTTAAGGCCTTTAAATCCTCCTTTTTTCCGAACAATGAAAAGATTGGAATAAAACCTTTGAACCTTTGTTCTCTCACGTCTGGAATGACCACTCCGTTCATTAAAAATTGGAATGCCTTTTGAAACCTTTTGTCTTTGAGTACCATGGACATGAAGAAACGTGAAGGGAGAGTGGTGAAGGACATTCTGTACCTCTCTAGTACCCAATCATCTGTAATGTAGTTCCTCCACTATAGATTATAGTGTCAGAGCCTTCTCCCTAGTGAAGGATCTTTGGGTAAATGTTTCTTCTGGGCTCAATTGGATTGAGGATTATCCGATTAGATGCTGAATGTCGGGATTATCCACCGAAACAAATGAGAAATATGATAATGCTGCCATGTCACATGTCCTGCCTCATTTCGGTCAATACACCGAATCAAATAATGCCATACCGTTGTTGGATGTTGCCCTTTGTTTGGCTCAGGTAAATCACAGAAATCACTCAGTTCTCCTGCATATCTTTAGATTTTTCCCATGGCCAATGGCCGATTGGGCTTGCATGCAGTATTTTGTTCCACCAGGGGCGGACTGACCATCGGGCCCGCCGCCGCCACTTCCAGAGCTGCTCAGCAGCTCTCCTACAACAGCCGCCGGCGCGCCGTTCTAGTAATACAGAGCGCTGGGAGATGACATCATCTCCCAGCCTCTGCATTACTAGAGGCGCGCCCCACGCCGCTAGACCACCAGGGACTGCAGGTAGGGGCATGGTGGAGATGAAGGGGGTTATTGTGGAGATGAAGGAGCAATGTGGAGACGGGTGCATTGTGGAGATGGGGGCATTGAGGAAGGGGCAATGTGGAGATGAAGGGGGCATCGTGGAAGGGGGCATTGTGGAGATGAAGGGGGCATTGTGGAAGGGGCATTGTGGAGATGAAGGGGGCATTGTGGAAGGGGCATTGTGGAGATGAAGGGGGCATTGTGGAAGGGGCATTGTGGAGATGAAGGGGGCATTGTGGAGATGAAGGGGGCAATATCTTGGAGATGAGATGAAGGGGGCATTGTGGAGATGAAGGGGGCAATATCGTGGAGATGAGATCAAGGGGGCATTGTGGAGATGAAGGGGGCAATGTGGAGATGAAGGGGGCATTGTGGAGATGAAGGGGGCAATGTGGAGATAGGGGGCATTGTGGAGATGAGATGAAGGGGGCAATGTGGAGATAGGGGGCATTGTGGAGATGAGATCAAGGGGGCATTGTGGAGAGAAGGGGGCATTGTGGCGATGAGATCAAGGGGGCATTGTGCAGAGAAGGGGGCATTGTGGCGATGAGATCAAGGGGGCATTGTGGAGAGAAGGGGGCATTGTGGCGATGAGATGATGGGGGCATTTTGGAGGTGGAAGGGGCATTTTGGAGATTTCTGCAGGGGGCCCAGACCTCTTTTTGGACCAGGGGCCCTGGGTCCTGTCAGTCCTCCCCTGTGTTCCACTATGCTGTTCCAGTGGATAGCTGCCAGAGTAACCTGTGCCATAACCAGATTAAGAACGCCTCACAAACTGAGGGTCCTATTACACTGCGATAGAATATGCAATAAAGTAATTAGTAAAGTAAAGTAATTGCATTATTTCCTGACACAGAAAATACCCTTGTCCTATAACCATAATTGATCTGAATGTCATTGGAGATCTCTAGAGCATCCAAGGGACTAAATAATAGTCTATAAGGGGTATGAAACTGGGGCAGGGACATTGAGGTTGCTCTGACCACTCCCACAATTCCAAATGTGGGTGTCGCCAGCACAGCTGAGGTGCCCCTTAAGATCTGGCATTCTAGACAGTTGCATTTTCTGCTTATTGGGAAACCCATCCCTGGGTATGTGTGGTTTTTATCAGGATGTGTTAATAAGAGAGCAGCCCTATATGTCCTATAGAACATATACACACATATGTATATTGTGGTGTTATTTAATTTGCTGTATTGTCTGTTACCTCGTTTACTGATCCCAGTGATTTGTGATTAACCTATTGTTGTGCTCTTACAGTTTATAGAACAGTTTCACAAGCTGTCCAAGGACATTGCCAGTTTGCCCACACGGGCATACTTTCCCATGGTGCAGTTGGACTGTGATGATCTGAAGCAGGGTCTGGCTGATATGGCCAAAAGCTTCGCAAGTCAATTACTGGAAAGGCTGGTGACTGACCACAGGCAGGAGAATGACATGTAAGTAGGGGATTCCAGGGATTCCAATTGACTGTACAGGATTTTCTGATAAGATAACAGCCTTTCTGAAAACAAGAGCAGTGGGCTCTTATCACACTAAACCCTTTGAATGCCAAATGGGTGTTCAACGCGCTGCACACCCCCTCTGGCACTCAGAGGGTTAACTGACTGCCCATATCTCCATTCAGACAGCACAAACCACGTTAAATAAATCCTCTCTGAACAGGACAGTTTAAGATTGTATTTTAGGGCTATAACATATGAATAATTACTTTTTACATATACTATCTGTAAGTACATGAAAAAGTATATTAACCTATTGTATTTTTTGGTGTTAGTGTTCCTTTAAATGATTGGGAATTTTCATTTCTCCCCTATGGTGCAGTTGGCTTGCTCCAGAGTTGCACCTATTTTTAGCTTAACCCTTTGAGTGCCAGAGGGGTACGGAATGCATTGCTTTGCAATGCATTCCGTACCCCTCTGGCATTCAAAGGGTTAACCCCTTAATGACCCTTGATAGTCATAGTACGTCAAGGGTCGATCTGACTGAACGACCCATGACGTACTATGACGGTCATGGAATTCCGGGCTCCCCCCGCGGCTGCACGCCGTTCGGGGAGTCCGGAAGAGAATGGAGCAAAAAAAAATGCTCTGTGATCCTTAACTGACCGCACTGTGCCGATCGGCCGGTCGTTAAGGGGTTAATAATTCATCCCTGTGTTTTATTTATGATTATTCATATCAGTAGCAGTGTAACTGAATGTGCATATACTGTCATCTGCATGGTAACACGTGTCTGTGAAAGTGTGTGGGATTTGTCACTGAAAGGTGCTACTGTTTCATTTAGTGAGAGTGTCATGTGGTCTGTGTTTGTGTGTGTGTGGTGTATATGTATATACTTGTGTTTGTGTGTGTGGCGTTTATATGTGTGTGTGTGGTGTATATGTATATACTTGTGTTTGTGTGTGTGGCGTTTATATGTGTGTGTGTGGTGTATATGTATATACTTGTGTTTGTGTGTGTGGCGTTTATATGTGTGTGTGTGTGTGTGGTGTATATGTATATACTTGTGTTTGTGTGTGTGGCGTTTATATGTGTGTGTGTGTGTGGTGTATATGTATATACTTGTGTTTGTGTGTGTGGTGTATATGTATATACTTATGTTTGATGTGGTATGCGTGTATAGATGTGTGTGTGTGGTGTGTGTTTAGGGGTGTGTATGTATGTATTCATGTATATTTTTATTCATATAGCACCAATAGGTGTATTTAGCAGTTTACATTTTGTATAGAAGGGGTACAATAAGTGCAATAATTAAGTGGTTAAATAGACAATCATAAGTGGAACACTAGGTGAGCATACATTAGGATTGGAGGACCCTGCCCCATAGATATTACAATCTAAGTACAGGATAAGTGACATACAGATACAGGCAGGTAGAGGAGGAAGTGCAGTTTCTGAGTGCCTATGAGATATGGTTTACATGTTATGGTAGTGTATATGTCTGCATGTATATATGTCTGTATGTGTATATGTCTGTATATGCATATGTCTGTATTTGTATATGTCTGTATGTGCATATGTCTGCATGTATATATGTCTGTATGTGCATATGTCTGCATGTATATATGTCCGTATGTGTATATGTCTGTATGTGTATATGTCTGCATGTGTATAGGTCTGTTTGTGTGTTTGTGTGTGTGTGTTGTGTGTGGTGGAGTGTGTTGTGTGTGGGTGGGTAGTGGTTGTGTGGTTGAACAAAACTATATATTTTTTTAAAAGATGAGTGTTGGTACCGTGTTAGCCGTAGAAATACAGGAGGCAAATATAGTCAAGTTAATACCTTTATTGGCTAACTAAGCATATTTCGGATGAAAGCTCTCAAGACCTCTCAGGTCTCTTCCTCAGGCATGATATACAGATAAATATGAAAACACCTCTTATGTACATGTACACATTGCATTGTTTAGAATAGAAATCAGATCAGATCAGTTCAGGCCAGACCCAGGTTCTTTGATCAGTCAATGATAAAGGAGTGCAATGTAAATTGCAGTCAGGAAGTGTGAAAGGTATTTATACTTGCAGTGGGTCTGTTGTAAAGGCTAATCCACAATATGATAATGGGGCAGAAATTCTCTATCCTTGGGATTCTATATATGGAACAAGATACCCATACCAAACTCCCACTTACACCATAAGATCAATGGTACATTCACCTGCAAATCATCCAGTGTAATATACCTCAACATGTGTGCAAAATGCCCCACAGCTCTCTATGTGGGGGAAACCGGCCAACCACTCCATAAAATGTTTAATTCCTACAAATCCAGCATTAACAACAAAAACAAAGAGACACCAGTGGGAGAACATATTTGCCGAAATGAACACAGTGCCAGGGATATTAAACTGACTGTACTGATGGTGTTCAGGCACACGTTTTAGACCATTCCAATGAAGGGATTCTGTGTAAATAACGAGATCTCAGCACTTCTCAAGCGCCAGCGTGTCGACCGACACGGATCACCTGCTGACAGCTTTACAGCTGTCAGTAGGAGAAATCAAACTTTAAACGCCTGTATCTCTTATACCATAGCGGTTTAAGAGATACGTTTATCTTTTTCTTTCTCAGCTGTAATGCTGACTAATTATTATGTAGACAGCGATCCTAGTTATGTCAATAATGCTATGGATCTATAATGTGCGGATGGAAACAATCAGCTCTGTTTTTACAGTAATTTGTAACATTTTGCAAGTTGCCTATCTCTACTTTAGGCAGAATATCATTTTTTACTGTGGCCGTTTAGGTCAAGAAATCAGTTAGGTTAAGAAATCAATCCCAGTTAAAATGCCTTGCAATATTCTAGGGTTTGCAAAGAGTTTGAGATAATTCAAGAGAGAGTACTGCGGGTTCCGGAGAGCACAGAGGACTTGATCGCGCAGATGGAGTATGTGCAACAGGCGAAAACCCAAGGAATTAAAGAGTTAAAGGCTCGCATCACTGTGAGTAATTTGTGCTTCTGCTTGTTTGAGATTATGGTAAAACAGACTGTTGGTAACACCATTTTATAGTCACATTTATTTGTAATCTGTAAAAAATAAAATACATTGTGCAGGCATCAGAAAATAGGCCATCATTTTGAAACAAAAGTGGAGCACCTCCCAAAAAAAAAAGAATGAGTATCAGTAAATAGTTCGGGAAGACTTTGGAAGGAGGCGTTTAATGTCTTGGAGTCCTGCAACAAAGAATCCTGACTCCTGGATATGATATTCATTACTAATTGACGTGAACATTTTTCTATACAAATATTTATGTTGTAGTGCTTTTGTTTTTAAAACAAGGTACTTCCTTTTGCATTCAAAAGTTATTATAGCTGAAATTTAGCAACTGTGCTAATTGGTGTCCATAAAGCAAACGTATCCTATATAATAATTTGCTAGGATGTTTGTCAGAAGCCGTCATGCACAGTAGAGATTGCTCGAACGCACAGAATGCTGGGAGGTGTAGGAATGCTGGGAGTTCTGTGCTGGGAGCATTCTGTGCTTTCCACCAGTTTCTACAGTGCATGACTGCTTCGGCGGCAGGATGCAGAGCAGGACCGGCCTCTTAACCCTTTGAGAGCCAGAGGGGTACGCAACACATTGCAAAGCCTTTGGCACTCAAAGGGTTAAAAGCACCCATTCTTTGGCCCTTATACACGGGCTTTTACACTATTTTTTTATGTTGCACTTTCTCTATCATCATTGAGGAATGCAGGGACCATGGGGTATAGGAGCTCTTCCCTATAGTACTCGGAGCACTCTAACTGAAACTCCTCCCAATCCCAGGAGCCTATACCCCTCCACCAATAGGACTGTGGTCAGTTATTTTCTAGTTTCCTTCAGGAAGTACAGGGAGATTTCCCCATGGAGAAATTTAAAGTGTTTGTTTCATTCATTTTATAGTATTTATTCAGTTATTTTCATTTATTTCATTCTGTTCAATCAGCTAATTACTCTATTTAATATAATATTATGTTATCTGGATAGGACCCTCAATACGTGAGGAGAGTTCCTGAATCAGTACTAATTCTGCAGTGCCGTGGGCAATGGATTCCCATTGTGATAAAGTATATCCCACTTGTGCTTTAGCATGGGAAACATAAAGGAAAAAGATATCAGAGACATTTGTTGTGGAGAATGACGACATTTATATTACAATTTATATCACTTCTGGTTCCTTTGCCAGAACAAGAGACCTATGCACAAAATAACGCATAGCGGTCCAGTTCCAAACAAGAGGCTTATAACACACACAACCACAGAGCGGTTGAGGTGACAGATAAGGGCCTGGATCTCAGCCGACAGCAGACATTTTCTGTTTGCGTAGGCACGCAACATCACGTAACGTTCATGCACACGCATCACTTCTTTGCACAATAGACTCTTTACCGATTGTTTTATCAATTATTTAATTACTTATTCCCTACTATGGCAGAGCCTAAAGGGGGGGGTGGGAACTAAGGGCAGCAAGGGTACAAAAGCTTCTTGCACAACATGTGGCACAAAAATGTTAGGTTTGTTCTGTTTCTGAGGAATTTCCCCAAAAATTAGAACCTGAATGGGCTTAGGCCAATACCTTTGAAAATTTACCAAAAAACCCCCACCACCAATTAATTTAAGCGATGATTCTTTAATATCTTGTCCAATTTCCTCAGATGATGAGGGAGAAATTCATATTTAGGATACAGATCCCCCTCATTCCATATCGGAGTGGTCAACGAGAGAGCAGGAAGATACAGAATCAGTAGAAGCTTTTATTAGGTACATTTTAGAGGTTCTACAAATTTCAGAGGAGATCAGTAAAGAAGGTACTGCTAAATCTCTCTCAAACACAAAAAGAAATCATCAATCTCTTTTCATCATATGCAGATTTAGATCAAATCATTCAGGATGAATGGTATATGCCAGATAAATCCCAAGTCATAGCAAAGAAACGTACATGTATTTATCCATTTTCTCAAGAAAAGATTGGTTTATGGTCAGCTCCACCAGTGGTGGATCCCACAAGCAAGGAGGGTGAAGGATATGTCTAGATTTGAGCATTAGCTAATTTAGTTCTTTAAACACATCAGAGTGATGGGTAGTATAATTACATTGGAGGATAAAGTGGCATACTGGGTTATACAGAGTGTCAAGATGGATATGTGGCATAGGAGCATATTCTACATTCCCATAATCTATGTCTGGCATTAACATTTGTTGAACAATATGTTTTCTTACCAGAGGACTGAAACAGGATTTTTTTCTAAACAGAGCACCCATTTTGGGCTAAAATTTGGATGTTAATTTATCAATATGAAGATCAGAAGTAAGTTTGGGGTCAAGCCACATACCAAGATCTTTGTAGGAGTCCACAGGGGCCAAGATACGATTAGACTCTGTTACTGTAATGATACTGTAAGTGGCCTGCAAACGTAGCCACCCTAAGAAGCAGTGAGGCTGAATACAGCTGCTAAATAATATGCACAAAGGAAAAGAAGACGCTAGGGAGCCCAGAACCAAGCTGATCCTGCATGATCCAGTGGTATCACCTTGTAGTGTGTATACTGCAGCACCTGTGTACAGCAGGAGTAATAGCTGTCTAGGACTGGACAGCGCACAGTGAATAATCAGACTACCTGCGTAAAGAGACAAGGAAGTAAACCAGCGCCCTCACGTTGGGAACCAACAAGCAGGACATAGATAACCCACAGGTCATGGAACGAACCAACGTCCGCACGTTGGTATCCTACAAGCTATAGTGGTATCTTTGAGAGGTGGAGCGAACCAGCGTCCGCACGCTGGGAGCCAACAGACAGTATAGTATAGCCGCAAGGCTTGTGGAGCAAACCAGCGTCCGCACGCTGGGACCAACAGACAGTATAGTATAGCCGCAAGGCTTGTGGAGCGAACCAGCTTCCGCACGCTGGGTCAACAGACAGTATAGCATAGCCGCAAGGCTTGTGGAGCGAATCAGCGTCCGCGCGCTGGGCCAACAGACAGTATAGTATAGCCGCAAGGCTTGTGGAGCAAACCAGCGTCCGCACGCTGGGAACCAACAGAGAATGTCGCCAAAGCAACCGAAGCAGAAAGTCGCCACAGACGCAGGAATCGGGCCCAGGAGACGAACAGGAACCAGCAAGGACGATCAACTGGATCAGGAACGTCAACGAAGACTGGCAGCAGGAACAGCAACCTCTGAAGACTCAACCGGAACAGGCACTGGAACCAGCACTGCAGACAGGAGGCTCAGGAACAGGATGAGGTCAGGAACTCAGGAACACAGCAACAAGGCCCAATAAGCTTCTGTAGCATAGTGGAAGTGGACGCAGTCAGAGACACCACGAAAGGGCAACCAAAGGGTGCCCAGACTCAGTTTAAATAGGCAGTGTGAGGCGGGCTAAAGGCAAACAGCCAATGGGAGCCCCCTACCGGTAATAAACATAGAAATGCAGCAATCACGGGCACTGTGATAGGAATGCCGTCTTCCACTCATGCCCCTCCCGGATACGCACCAAATTGTAAGCACTGCAAAGATCAATTTTAGTAAACACACAGGCGGTGGAGATCCGTTCCAACAGGGATAAGAAGTAAAGGATACCGATTCTTGATGGTAATTCTGTTTAAGTCGCGGTAATCAACACAGGGTCGTAGTCCCCCATCTTTCTTGGGGACAAAGGAGATACCAGCCCCAGCGGGGGATGTTGAGGGACGGATGAATCCTCGCTGGATACAGTCAGTAATGTAGGCCTTTAGGTGTTGGGCCTCTGGGCCTGAAAGTGGGTATACATGCCCATAAGGAATAGCAGCTCCAGGGAGTAGATCGATGGGACAGTCGTAGTACTGATTATATGTTCTTTAACTGGACGAGGCTGGGGATGGACTGGGCATGCACGTAACTGATGTCCCTCACCACCGCAGTACAGACACAATCTTTGTTGCCGGCGATGCTCCCTCTCGGAGCGGGACAGAGGACCCCGAACAGCTCCAAGATGCATAGGCTCTTCAGATGGATTAGAGGCGGTAGAGGGTGTTGATTCACCACCAGCAGTGGAAGCAGGGACCACACGGCGGGCTGGGACAGATGGAGCAGATTGGTGTTCTCTGCGCCTCTCTCTCGGAGTCTTCAGTCCATCTGAATCACCAATAGGACCAGATCTTCCAATCTACTAGGTAGGTTGCCTCCAGCGAGTTCATCTTTCAGGGCGTCGGACAGGCCGTGCCTGAACTGATCGTAAAGGGCAGCCTCATTTCAGCGTGTGTCACTTGAGAGACAGCGGAACTCTGTTACACATTCTTCCACTGGTCTTCTGCCCTGAACAAGGACACGCAGGGCACACTGCACCGAGGCGGCATGGAAAGGATCATCATAGCGTGTTTCCAGGGCCTGTGAAAAGGCCGTCCAGGTTGACAGCTCTGGACTATTCGTGTGCAGAAGGTGGTGAGCCCACGCCTGGGGTTCCCGCGTCAGTAAAGTAATGACAGTGCGTACCTTGCCGTAGTCAGAGGCGTACGTCTGTGGATTCAGCGAGAACATCAGCTCGCATCGATGATGAAGGACCTGTAATGAGTCCTGTCCCCGTCAAAACGGTCTGGGAGGGGCACTCGAGATCCTGAAGAATGAAAAGTCTCCCGTTCTTGGGAAGGAGGCCCGATTGCGCTGGGTGCGTCTGGAGGGGGTGAGTTAGCGGACTGTAAGTCATGGACCTGTTGTTGCAAACGGTCCTGATTGGCTTGGATGTCCTGTACTGACTGCATAAGTACAGACAGTTGGTTACCCAGTGTTGGGAGGGCTTTCAGGAGTTCTTTGGGCTCCATCTTCAGTATACTAGGCTCTGGTATTCTGTAATGATACTGTAAGCGGCCTGCAAACGTAGCTACCCTGAATACAGCCACTAAATAATATGCACAAAGGAAAAGAAGACGCTAGGGAGCCCAGAACCAAGCTCCATAAAACACAAAAAACCCGAGCAAAACAAAACAAACAGAGGGAAGCAGGCTGGCAGGACCGAGGGGAAGATAAGAAAGAAAAAACCGAGGAGGGAACAGACACAGGGAGAGAGACTCGCTGGGAAGTACAAGAACCGCAAGACACACAGCAACAGAGTGAGACGCTAGCGGGAGCTCAATACCAGAGCACCCGAGGTCTGCTCAGCTGAGACCTTTATGGTAGGATGTCTGGGCAGTGACAGGGAGGCACGGAACAAAAATCCAGAAGCATCTTGGCCGCGTCGGGCCGACGAGATGACACATCACAGGAACCCGGAAGGGACCGCTGAACGGCACGGCCGCAGGGAAGGATGCCTGCCCGAGGTATCAACCGTCGATATAACAGTTACAATGGATAGATGGGTATTGAAGAGATCATGTAGTTTGTGCTTTGTACCAAATACCATTGTGACCGTTTTGATGGTGCTTAGGAACAGTTTGTTCTTCAGAGAAATCATACTGTAATACGGCTTCTATTTGAGATGCATTTGAATTTTTAGCATAGATTATGCTGTCATCTGCATACATGTGCACAGAAGATGTTTTGCAAACCATGGGTAGATCATTTTTGAATAGGGAAAATAGAAGAGGGTCAAGAATGGAGTCTTGGGGAACCCCACTTGTTACTTTGAGTGGAAGAGAAATATTGTCAGTAACAGACACATATTGTGTTATGTCTGATAAATAGGATGGGAACCAGATTAGAGAAAGGTTACCTAATACTAAATTTTGGAGTTTTCTTGTCAGAATATTATGGTTTAGTGTAGCAAAGGCCGTTGCAAAATCTAGGAAATTAATTCAAGTTCACCATTCTGCATACCAGCCTGGATATCATTGCATACTTTTAGGAGTGCAGTGACTGTTGAGAGATTTGGACGAAAGCCTGATTGAAGAGGTATGAAAAAAACTGCCCAGCTAGTAATACTTATAGGGGAACTACCACCCCGCAATAACTCCAAAAGGGACTGACAGCGCAGGCGCACGGACGTCACTATGACGAGATGTCCGTGCTTCCTGCTACTGTGAGCCTCCGAAAAACTGCAAAATCTTTCAAACCAGGTAATATTTCTGGCGACTAGCGCTACTAAGCAGCTAGTTGTCAGATGAAGACTCCATTCATGTAAAGTTATTTTGGGGTGGTAGTTCCCCTTTAAGTAGTTGCATGTGAACACATTTCTCTAGGATAGGTAATGTGGGAAGAATGGATATTGTTCTGTAATTTGGTACTACATTTTTCTCCCCACTTTTATGGATAGGCACAACTCTATCCACTTTCCAGGCTTTGAGCATATATCCGTATGACAGGGAGGCATTAATTAGGGATGCAACAGGATGGGCAGTGACCGATTCACTGAGCTTTAGTAACATTCCTAGTAGTTGGTCAGGGCCAGATTGTGATTTCGTTTTTTGGGTTGAGAACATAGTCATATATTTTACTGTCATTTACTGGCATGAAATTGAATTCATTAGCATCATTGGATTAGGTTGTAGGTGACAGAGACTGTTCCATGCATGTTTCTTCTTAGAATTACCTTTGTTTTGTGTAATCAGGGCAGCGGCACATCCATCGAAGCAGCTGTTGAATGCATTAGCTATTACTAAGGGGCATTGTATTGTTTCTTTGCCTATTTTTATAGTTGAGGGGATGAGAATGGTTAAGGGAATTGTAGAAGTTTTTAATAATCTTCCAAAAAATGGCTGGTTTTGATATGTTACTGTTCAGTAAAATATTGTTTCTGTAAAATATTGAGCTTTTGCTGGTTTTGTGCAAGTATCCCACGATTGCCTGTATGCAGTGTTATCATAACGGAGCCAGTTTGTTTAAATTTTGTCCATAGGGTATCTCTGAAACTGTATAACTAAAACAGGTCAGCTGAGACCCATGGTAGATGGGCCCCCCTTACTCTGATCTTAGTGGAACATGGGTATTATAGACCTGGAAGAGATAAAAAGTCAATTGCTGAATCTAGATCAGGTATTACCGTAAAATCTCAGGTATAATACGCACAATTTACACAGGGCATTACCATTGGCTAGAGGCGGAAGGTCCTGAAAGCCCAATTGAAGGAAGTGGGCGGCTGGGCGGCAAGGGCAAGAAGTTTTGCCTTTTCTTCAGCAGTTCACTTGCACAAAAGTAAGGTTTATCTTCAAAGCGGAGAGCCGGGGGAGGGAGGGAAGAGGTCTGCTAACACTATATATTTTTTTGGTAGTAAGGGAGAAAACAAGGGTGCGTATTATACATAGGCACTCTTGTTTTCCCCTAAAATCTTAGGCATAATATACACCTGCGTATTACACACAGGTGCGTATTATACCTAAGATTTTACGGTAGGTGTATTCTATACCACAGGCAATTTCTTAAATCATTTAGGAAGGACTGGAGATTACATTTTCTAAATGATCTAGTAAGTATTACTTTTGGGACATGATTTGATTGGCTTTATTTTGTGAACACAGTAGGCTATGGAGTGATCACTAAACACATTTGTTAGCACACCTGAGTCGTGAATTCTGCTTCGGAAGGATGAAAGGATCCAGTCTAGCAGAGTACAGTTGGATGTGTTAAGATTTATGCAAGTTGGGGCAGAGATTAGCTGTGATAAGTTCAATGTCTTAAACAATGAACATAATATTTCATTATTTGAGTCCAGCCAATTAATATTAAATAAGTCTCCTAGATCCAGCAGCTCGCTTTTCTTGTTTTGAATGGGAATCTCATTGAGGCGGTGGGTTATGTCTGAAAGGGACAGTGCTGGCGTATTGGTGACAGATAGATGCCAACAATTGTGATTGTTTTGAGAAGGGAAGAATAATTTTGCCAGCAGTGTATTCAGAAGAATCAGATTCAGCAGAGGGAAGAACAGGAAGTCAGAAAACAGGTGACATATCACATCTAACCGAGATTGTTTAGACAACTTAATTTATTTGTTAAATTTATTTTAACTTTTCCATCCTATTCTACTGCGTCCCTCCTTTTTTACTTGCCTGTTGTCTTTAGGTGGCTGTGCTGCAGTAACTGTCTCTCTTTCTTTACTGTCCACCTCTCCTGTGTAACTCTCTTGTCCAACTCTCAAAGTACTTAGAAAAAGGTGTACTTGGAGTAAAGGTGCTGATTCACTCACACTGATGTTCCCCCTATATGTCCCTGAATGTTATCTAGTTAGGAGTCCCTACTAAGACCAACTGACTGTGTGAACCACATGACAAATTATTTTGCATAGGGAATGCCCTGAGTGTAATCATGTGCTACACCATTAACACATCTAATAGAAATAGAAAAAATCCTTCATTGGAAAGAAAACTGTGCCCTGGCATTATTGGCCATATATATTCCAGTTCATATTTTTTCATCTCAAGATGCCAGTTTTGGCTGTAAAGTTTTGAAGACCATTGTTCATTAGTTTTTTCCCACTGTCTCTAAAAATGTTAGACTGCTTTGGGATGTCCCCATGGTCCCTGCATCTCTCAGTGATGCTACAGAAAAGGGGATTTTTGTACTTACTGAGAAATCCCTTTCTCTTAGAACTTTGAGGGATGCAGGGCATCCTGGCCACAGAAAACTAATTTGGGCAGGGATGCCCTGCCGTAACTTGGAGGCTCTGTTCAAGTGTCTATTACCTTCCTAACTTTGCTAGATAGGGCAGAGCAGACAGTTGGACGGTTGGAGATGGGATATAGACACAAGGAAGTGGGAGGGGTTTCAACGAGAGTTCCCTGCCTCCTTTAGGCAATCTCCTGTACTCTATGGTTCCTGCATCCCTCAGTAGACTAAGAGAGGATTTATCGATAAATACAAAAATCCACTTATATGGATATACACTGCGTCTCTCTATAATAAGTGATAGGAACAGCACTGCCTGGTGAACACAAAAGAAAATTGAAGTTTTGACATGTAATAATTTTTAATTTAAAATGTTTCCAGCTGTGGTGGTATCCTTGTTTTACTCAGCAGGAAAATAATAACAATACATATTTCCCTAAAAAGTTTTTTTTTTTAATTTTGGAGAACCAGTGCACACAGAACTGCCCAGATTAACCCCTTAAGGACCTGCGCATGCACGCACAGCCGGCACTTGAGGACCACGGGGCTTTTTTTTTTTTTTAAACTCTGGTTCAGGGTTTCCGGAGCTGCGTGCAGCCGCGCAGGGAGCCCTGAACTCCATGCCGTGCCAGGACCGTCACTGGTCCTTAAGTGCCGGACCGCCTTGACGGTCCTGGCACGTCAGTGGTCCTTAAGGGGTTAAGCTAAGTGTGTATGTGTGTGTGTGTTAGTATTAGGGGGGTGATAGTGTTCTGTTAATGTATGCTATTTAAATGATAAAACATTATAGGTGGAATTCAATAAATTAAGGAGATGCAATTCAGGAGCAAATCAACTTCACAATAAGAGCTATATAAACACTGTTAAAATTACAGTTTATTTAACTTGGTTATTTAACCCCTTGAATTCTTTGCAGTGCTTTGGAAACCTCTCTAGTATTCAAGGATAAAAGCATCAATGAAATTAATGTACATTTTCATTTGTCCCCTATGTTACAGTCTCTTTGCTCTAGAATTTTAGCGCTTTATGGCCACTAATTACAAATCATTGATGGATGTATACAATATAATACAAACTGATCACTGTTTTTCTAGGAATCCCTGCGGAGAATGAATTATCTGTTTGATGTCCACTTATTTAAACCTGCTGATCTCGCTCTCAATTCGGAGGTTCTTCTCTGGCCACAAAACATAAACCCTATTTTTGAAGCAAACAATGAGGTAAAATAAACATTGACTATAGGCATTAGAACATGGAGTTATGACAGGATCATGTTAATGATGGAAACAAAAGGGGGAGAGATACGGCATCCTCACCAGCTGAAGATGATGGGAACTGTAGTCCACAAAAGCTGGAGAGACAGTTTGTTCACTCTGGTTCTAATATATGATGATATGATGCAAGGTATGAATGCATTCCAGTTATTATATTGCATTTCTTTTCTTTATTAGCTGATTGAAAAAGCCAGACGTAAAGCGGAGAGCGAGTTACTGGCCAAGAGGGAGAAGCTAATGCTGGAACTGGAGAAGCTTTCTCGTCGGATGGAGGAGTTTAGTGAATGTTCTGAGCTGGATATGATGCAGCAGGTGGGAAAAGGAGATGTGGGGGAGATTTGACATTGATTAGAACATGTTCATTTCTATTCTTTTCAGCACACACACAGGGTTGTGCAAATAAATGTTCAAAGTTATTGAAGCAGCAGTAAACTTTTTTTTGTTAAAACCTATGTTATAGAGCTTTTCTTGCTAAGTATAACAAGGACACTCTTAATGCTGTCAGTTGTTATATATATATATATATATATATATATATATATATATATATATATATATATATATATATATA
Organism: Rhinophrynus dorsalis; assembly: GCA_037306005.1. Lineage (NCBI taxonomy): Eukaryota > Metazoa > Chordata > Amphibia > Anura > Rhinophrynidae > Rhinophrynus > Rhinophrynus dorsalis. The sequence continues at coordinate 22,615,891 of CM074722.1, forward strand.
GATAGATAGATATATGTACTAGCAATGTGGGACGGCGTTGCCCGTCATGTTATGTATTGAATGTATAATGTGTTTAACCCTTTGAGTGGCAGAGAGGTATCCAATGCATTGCTTAACAATTGCATTGGATACCTCTCTGCCACTCAAAGGGTTAAACACATTACACATTCAGTACATAACATGACAAGTAGTGAAAGGGATACATTGAGTGTAAGAGAAATACATTGTTGGCCATAGGTGTCAGAAATGCACAGTGATACACACACAGTGATACACACACGTATGCAGACAGGCACATAAATACAGACAGAGTAAGAGATACACACATCAAACAGGCACGCACACACATACAGAGTAAAAGACACACACATGAAACAGAGACACACACACACACTTATATTTTTGTTTCTTGGAGGCATGTGTGAGCATGTGTGAGCAATCCTCTTCAGATGACCAGAGGGTGAGAATATAGATTCAGTGAAAGTGTGACATGTTTGTGAGTAAGAAGAGAAGCCACTGGCAGGCTAGATGCTATTGTAGTCACGCTTAGGTGGTGTACCTGGGAACTTCAAAGTATCGTCTGAAAGAAAGTTCTGTGTAGATGAGGGGGTGAGGAAAATGACGCGAATCGCGTCAAAAAGGGGCGGGGCTGAACAAGAGCTGGGGATGGCAGGTGACAGAAACAACAACTTAACCCCTTCAGTTGCAGAGGGGTAATGCGTGTTTGAGAGTTTGAAAGGGCTGCTTAAGTGTATAGTAATGGGATAGAAATCATTGCATACACTTTATTGTGTTTGTCCTGGCTTTTCTCAGAGAAGGAAGAACAATGTATATTGTGCTGAGGCAGAACTAACTGTGTGTTACAGCCATGATTTGAATGCTGCCAAATGCTGTTCGGACACTGATGCAGCAACTTAGCTGAGTCAACAGAGTATTGTCAGCGTGGACTCTGCTAAGTTTGTGTACAAGTGTTCGAACAGCATTTGTCAGCATTCAGATCATGGCTGCAACACACAGTTAGTTCTGCCTCAGCACAATATACGTTGTTCTTCCTTGTCTGAGAAACACCACTTTTTCCCACTGTAGGAGCATATTTTTTTGTTTTGGCCACCAAACTGAGCTGCAGTCAGGTTTCCCTCGGCTTTCCCTCACATTCCTCCCTGCTCAGACATGTGTGCCAGGGTATGTGAATATCAGAGAACCCCACAGTGCTAGAGCTGGTATTGCGGCAGGCGCTATTGTGTGCATAGTGTATATGAAGGTAGGTGCGCAGTAAGCAGTAAATGTTGGGCCTGTGTGTGCGTGTTTTGTTTGGTTAAGTTAAAGAGCCTCCAGTGCACCTTCAGTGTGTGCGAAGGGGTGGATTTTAATAGGTCTGAGACAGCTTCCTTTTTATCTACGAGATCCCTTTAAATGAGTTTGTAGTCTCCTAAAACAGCAACCGCCTCCTTATCTTCTTAACCCTTTGAGTGCCAGAGGGGTAGGCAACGCATTACTTTGCAATGCGTTGTGTACCCCTCTGATATTCAAAGGGTTAATCTGCAAAAACAGTAACTGCAAAGGTACATTGTCCATTGTAACGGATGCTAAGAAGGGACCGGGTCACCTTCCGCCGTCGTTCCCGGGTCTTTACTTCTCGTTGCCGGACTGGCGCCGTCGAGTGCACCGGTCGAGCAAATCAACGGTCCGGTGGTCGACTCAAAGTGGCGTCGAACCCCGGGAAGACTGACTCTACCTCGAAGGATGCGGATACTGGAGGGGTCACGGGCTCTCGAACGATCGAACTCCGCGGAACCAGAGCAGGAAAAGTGATGCAGGAACCCAAAGTAGCTGTAGCCAAGACGTTCGAGCACTCCGGTGCTCGAATCGAAGGTTTTAGCTGGAACAGGAAAAGCAAGGCAGAGTCCACGTTGCCGCCTGACAGGGTCCGAAGTCTGGTAGCGGGATCCTGGCAGCAGACAGACGAAAGATACAGGAACCTGGGTTCAGATGGGCGGCAGAGTGGCCACTTTAACCAAAGGAACACAAAACTCCAGGACTCTGGTTCACTCCAAACATAACACACTTTATTGAACGAATAGCACATCTTTTATATAGTATAATACAATACCACAATGGGATGGGAAGGGCCAGGTATTCTAACACAGACTTGGCCCAAGAACCAGTCAGACACAATAGGCATGTGACACCGGTGACAAAAGGGCCAATGGCAGATGGAGCCAAAGGGCCAATTCCAGGTAGGGAAAAAGGGCCAATGGCAGAGGGACTACCAAACATAATACTGATGAGGTTACTGTATTTTGGAATACAAACAGGGTTGATTAAAGTCTAGACAAGACAAAGACTTGATGAGAGGGAATACACATCCAGGGGACCAGACCAGGGGTTGAAGCACATACACACTAGTTTGAATATGTGGGTTCAACCCTGGCCAATCAATGCACGAAGTGAGTCGTTTGTCGACCAATCCAGCGTCGACTCACTGCCTCCGGTTTCTCGCGTTCGAGGCGGCATGCCTCGAACAACGAACTGGGGAACCACCGGCTTCTATTCGGTGATTGTGTATCCCTCGCACATATTACATACGATCTTAAACATTCGACATACATTAAAAATAAAAGTTCGACATACATAAAACACAGTACATGATCCAAAGGCTACGCATACAGGTCTTTGCTCTTGAGTAATAGCTGGCCAGTTCGGACGACATGGCCCAGCCTACAGTCCAAATGTTAATAAATGTCCATAGTCTTTGAATGGCTTGTTCGAGGTCCAGACAAGGGCTCAAGTAATGGGCAGGACCCGTTACATCCATAGCTTACTGTAAATGGAAAAGTGCAGCGCAGTGTAATTGAGACCTTTCTAGGTCCCAGAGCAGTAGTAGTTGTCTGCGGTGCCATTGTCCATTGGGGTTGTGTAAGCTGCGAATCACCCAATGGGAGCAGTAACTTATCCTTACTTTCGCCCCTTGGCTTGTGTGTCTCCTGAGGAGACATAAATTATGTATATATATATATGACTTGCTTTTTGTTCATATTCAACAAAATGAGTCATGTTTAACAAATTTACAGTATCAAAGAAAATCACAGTAGATGGACAAGAACTAGAAGTGGACAAATATGTTTAGCATTACCTGCAAATGTCAACAGATGGAAACGCCATGATGGAATTTTGGTGACTAATAAAATTGGAATGGCACACATTTGGGAAAACTTAGCAGTACTGTCTTTAATGGGATAGTAATGTTTCATAATAAAAGCAGCTCTAATTAATCATCATAGTATTTGAACCTTGGAGAGTGTTATTTCAGTTCTGTCAGAGTTGTAGTTCAAGAGTAATTCAATGGCAAGGTATCCCCCTCCCATCCCTTTTACTGATGTAACTCTGCTCAGCCAGAGCAGAAGGGAGGTGCCCAGGGACAATCTTCAATTAAGATAAGGGAAAAACCTGAAAAACTTGTCAAGGGGGGCAGGGCTTTCATAGTTCTCATAGGAAGGAGATTGTCCCCTGCTGTTATCTGTCTGGTCTAGCAACCAGATTCCACATCTGAGAAGAGGTGGCTTACACTAGATAAAAGGGGCGGGAAACTTTATCCTTCAATTACTCTTGAACTACAACTCTGACAGTACTGAAATAGCACTCTCGATGGCTCAAATACTATGAAGATTAATTGGAGCTGCTCTTTTTGTGAAGCATTACTATCCCTTTAAGACAAATTTGCCACTCTGCCTCAAGCATGGACACAATAGCAGTTACACAGAGAAGTACAGGGAGTCAAATTCTAAACATAACAAAAAAAGAGACAGAAAAGCATGTGTGTGGATTTGTCAGCAATCAAAGGTCTATGAGGGCAGATCCTGAAATGGGTGGGCCACATAGCAAGAAGACCCGACAGTAGATGGACCAAACACATTTTGGAATGAATTCCATTTGATATTAAAGGCCAGAGAAGAAGACCAAAGACAATATGGGTAGATGAAATTACGAAGTTTGTTGCTACACAGTGACAACAAAAGGCACAGGACCAAAGGTGTTGGAGGCTTGCTGGGGAAGCCTTCATCCTGCAGTGGATTGATAACAGCTGAAGATGATGATATGTGTATCAAAAATGAGGTACCTTGGCGATGGTGGCAAGCTTAGCATTCTATGGCCATATGATGTGACTAAATCCTCATCTTTAATATAGTACTGATATGCAGGAACAAAGTCGCAGCGTAAAGGGTTAATGGTGATGAAAATTTGGATGTGCACCAATATTTTGTGTATTTGCTTTTAGCTATTTTGGCCAAAATTGGTTGCACTCCAGCAATTTTAAATGTGTTTTTTTTCATTGGGTGTGCTTACCAAAACCTGGACTGGAATTGTACCTTTGGACGTTTTGGCCAGCTTCTATTGGTTTAAGCACCCCTCCCACCCTCAGGTGCATTGCTCATTGTCTTTAGGACACTATATAATGCCTGTCAGAGTGTTGGGACTCGGTTCCCAATACCTGACTGCGCGCCAGGTCGTGCTAGTGTTTTCTCAGGGAGCTGCCTCGGCGCTCTCTTGTCGGGCTCCGTTTCCTCGCGTAGTTGTTCTCTTCAGAGGTCTTGCGCTGGATATTTTCTCCTCTCTCTCTCTCTCTCCCTTGCGTGTTCTCATTAGTATCAGTTCCTGCTCCTCGGTTTCCCTCGGTCTTCGTTTTCTTATTTTTCCTCTGGGTACCTTTTCTGAGTTTCTTCCTTCTATTTATAATATACTAGCTTTCTGCTAACTCTGAGCTTTACCATCTGCTTGGGGACAGTTTTCAGAAAGCTGACAGTACAAGAGCGCCTATCAACACATCTGTATCCTAATTAAAAAAAAAACAAAAAAACAAAAAAAAAACCCTTCAAATATACAGTGCCAGAATGGAACCTTCTGGACTCATTGAGGCCCTTAACTCACTGGGAAATCGGATATCCGCACTGACCCTATCAGTGCAAGAACTACAAGCTAATCAAGCTCATTTGCAGCAACAGCTGCATGACCTGCAGCCTTCTTCTCCTCCTTCCGCGTCTCCCTCTGCCTCTGGAGGTACTGGGGTACAAGAAGGTGAAGGGGCTCCATTCCAAGAACCTAGAGTGCCTCTCCCAGAGCGCTTTGATGGGAACAGGACTCGGTTAAAGCTTTTATCACCTCCTGTGATCTGCTATTTGCTATAAACCCTCGAGTACGTCAAGGTACATACCGCCATTACTCTCCTGTCGGGAGAACCACAGGCCTGGGCTCACCACTTGATACAGACCTCCAGTTCAGTACTGGATTCCTGGACTGCTTTTCGGTCTGCTGTGGAGGCAATATAAGGATCCTTTCCGGGTATCTACTGCTCAAAACACCCTAAGGACCCTAGTTCAGGGCAAGAGGCAAGTGGAAGACTACGTAACGGAATTCCGTAGATTATCCAGTGACACCAAATGGAACAATGCGGCTTTGCTTGACCAGTTCCGTTACGGTCTATCAGAAAGTCTGAAGGATGAACTCGCTAGGGGGCCATTACCCACACATCTAGAAGATTTAATGCATCTCGCCATTCAAATCGATCGGCGGTTAAGAGAGAGACGAAGGGAGAGAATGGTGTCTACTTCCACACCAGTAAGAAGACATCCACCCTCTCCTTCTGTAATGGCAGACTCCCCTGCTTCCATGGCTACGACTCCTTCCAATGTGTCAGAAGAACCCATGCAAGTGGGTGTCATCCGTGGCCCTCTCTCCCGGTCTGAGAAGGAGCGACGCAGACAACTTAACCTCTGTCTTTATTGTGGAGCTGACGGCCATTTATTGAGGTCCTGCCTGTCTAGACCGCGTTCCTACCAAGGTGGGGATTTGTTCTCTCTAACGTCTTGTTCTACTCCTGTACTACTTCCTTCCACTTACATGTCTGTTCTTGTCACCCTCCAGTGGAACGGTCAACAGAGTGAGGTGACCGCTCTAATCGATTCCGGAGCAATTGGCTGCTTCATCAGTCAAGATCTGGTTTCTACACTGAGAATTCCCGTCAGGAACAAAAGACATCCACTGGCAGTGCTAATGGCCTATCAAAGCCTCTTGCAATCCGGGCCTCTCACTTTGGAGACCATTCCATTAGTTCTCATAGCCACTGAGGGACATAAGGAGGAAATTCATTTTGATGTTATGCCCGCTCTCTTATTTCCACTTATTTTAGGCCTCCCCTGGCTTCGTGTCCACGATCCACATATTATTTGGTCTACTGCAACTATTCACTATTCCACTTATTGCAAAACTCGATGTCTGCCTGACGGCACAACCACAATTCTATTTATACCTTGTACTTCTAGTATACCTGTGCAATATCAGTCCTATTCCGATGTCTTTGATATAAAGAATGCAACCACCTTACCACCCCGCAGACCATATGGCTGCCCAATAGATCTTCTTCCGGGTGCCACAATACCTTTTGGGCGTGTGTACCCTTTATCGGGACCCGAGTCACAACATTTGAAAACATACATCGAAGAAAGTCTCCAGCAAGGGTTCATTCTGCTGGAGCTGGAATCTTTTTTGTACCCAAAAAAGATGGTGGGCTACATCCTTGCATTGATTATAGGGAATTAAACAAAATAACCATCAAGAACAGATACCCGCTCCCTCTTATTGCAGAGCTTCTTGAACGATTATCCTCAGCAGCTATCTTCACTAAGATTGATTTACGGGGAGCATACAATCTTGTCCGTGTAAGAGAGGGGGATGAATGAAAGACGGCTTTTCGGATTTGGTATGGGCACTATGAGTATACCGTAATGCCTTTCGGTCTATGTAATGCCCCAGCAACCTTCCAACATTTCGTCAATGACGTCTTTCGTGATTTACTCGATCAATATGTCATAGTTTATCTGGACGATATTCTTATCTTCTCTACCACTGTTCTGGAACATAGATCCCATGTACAGACTGTCCTTGCACGCCTACGCGCCCACAGCCTGTATGCAAAACTCGAGAAGTGTATCTTCGAAACACAAGAGATCGACTTCCTTGCTTTCCTCATCTCCCCTGGTTGTATCAAAATGAATCCCAGGAAGGTGTCGGCTATATTGGATTGGCCCATTCCCTACGACAAAAAGGCTGTACAAAGATTCATTGACTTTGCTAATTTTTACCGGAGATTAATTTGTGATTTCTCTAAACTGATAGCCCCATTGACAATACTAACCAAAGCTGACACTCGATTTTCCTGGACCACAGAAGCCCAAGCCGCATTTGACACCCTTAAACAAGCCTTCACGCAGGCACCTGTACTTCGTCAGCCGGACACAACCAAACCGTTTTTTCTGGAAGTCGATTCCTCTAACATTGCCACGTGAGCCGTGCTCTCGCAACATTGGGGCACCCAAGATACACTTCACCCCATAGCATTTTTCTCTAAACGCCTTTCTCCATCCGAACAAAAGTATGATATGGGGACAAAGAGTTACTGGCTATCAAACGGGTGCTGGAGGAATGGCGCCACTTACTGGAAGGATCTTTAAACCCGATTACCATCTATACAGATCACAGGAATCTGGAGTACCTCAGATCAGCCCGCAGACTCCGTCCCAGACAGGCCAGATGGGCCCTTTTCTTTTCCCGTTTTTCTATGCACATCACATACAGACCCGGAGCAAAGAACAGGAAGGCGGATGCCCTGTCCCGAATGTTCGAGCCTCCTAATGAGGGATCCAAGACCCCGGATACTATCCTCCAATTACATCACTTTTTATGCCTCCATAGCGACCTTTTGACTAAAATCAAACAATTGACTTCACCTTCCCCTATGCTTGTGCAGAAATATGCACTTACCTACTCCGATAGATTCCTTCGACATCAAAACCGTATCTATGTCCCTCCAACGATATGTCAGGAGACTCTTTATACCTTCCATGACCTTCCTTCAGCCGGTCATGGAGGAATCCAGAAAACTATGCAAGGGATTCAAAGACACTTTTGGTGGCCCTCAATAAAACAAGACATCGAGTCCTACGTCTCTTCCTGTGATGTTTGCCACAGATCGAAGAGCAGACAGACAGCAGGACAGACAGCAACTCTCTTTCTCCGGGAAGTGTTTCGTCTGCATGGCATGCCCTCTACTATCACCTCAGACAGAGGACCTCAATTTACCTCGAAATTTTGGAGGGCCTTTTGTTCCGGAATAAAAATCAAATGCAACCTATCTTCTGGATACCACCCGCAAACCAATGGCCAGACCGAAAGGACTAATCAGACATTGGAACAATACCTCCGCTGCTTTTCTACTCATTTACAAAACAATTGGTTGCAACTTCAACCTCAAGCGGAATTTGCATATAACAACCATTTTCATTGTTCCATCAAAACGTCTCCCTTCTATGCTACATATGGGTACCATCCAGCCCTTTTGCCCGACATGCCTGTTACGACGGCTGTTCCTAATGTCAATCAACGAATTCTAGATTTGCAACAAATACAAAAAGAGTTACATACCATATTAATCCAAGCCCAAAAAGCCTACAAAGCACAAGCAGATAAAAACCAATGTATCAGTCCAGCATATCAAGTCAGTGACAAGGTATGGTTATCATCTGCCACTGTACGCTTATCCTGTCCTTCCTGTAAGTTGGGACCATGTTTCCTAGGGCCATACAGCATTTCTCGCATCATCAGTCCAGTCACCTACCGTTTAGCCCTACCAGACTCACTTCACATCCATCCGACATTCCATGTCTCCCATCTAAAACCTTGGACGCCTAGTCCTTTCCTGCCTGCCCTCCTCCACTGGATATTAACGGGTCTGTAGAGTATGAGGTGCAGGAGATCCTGGACTCTCGTCTACGTTGAGGACGCCTAGAATACTTGGTACACTGCAAGGGCTACGGACCTGAGGACCGTTCCTGGGAACTGATAACCAACCTACATGCCCCGGTCTGCCTACGGTCTTTCCATAGGGCGTATCCTGATCGTCCTGGCCCCATGTCTGCCCGGAGGGCATCTGTCAGGGGGGGGAATCTGTCGTGACTCGGTTCCCCGTACCTGACTGCGCACCGGGTCGCGCTAGTGTTTTCTCCTGGAGCTGCCTCACGCATGCTGCGTCTTTTTCCGGGTTCCTGACGTCACGCGTTGTGACATCAGGACATATGTGGGCCTATATAAGCCTGCTTCCCTTTTGTGTCGGCACTCTTTTGTCGGGCTCCGTTTCCTCGCATAGTTGTTCTCTTCAGAGGTCTTGTTCCGGATATTTTCTCCTCTCTCTCCCTTGCGTGTTCTCATTAGTATCAGTTCCTGCCCCTAGGTTTCCCTCGGTCTTCGTTTTCTTATTTTTCCTGTGGGTACCTTTTCTGAGTTTCTTCCTTCTATCTATAATATACTAGCTTTCTGCTAACTGAGCTTTACCATCTGCTTGGGTACAGTTTTCAGAAAGCTGACACAGAGAGTCTCTCTCCCTTAATGAATAAAGCTGACAAAGACTCAGCTCCCAGGATAAAGTAAATTAAGATTAGTAAATGGCTAAAGCAGGAGAGTTTCAGCTCATAAGACAAAGCATTTTAAGGTTAGGTACTTGCCAGAAATGAGGTACCTTGTTGTTGGTGGCAAGCTTAGCATTCTATGGCCATATGATGTGACCAAATCCTCATCTTTAATATAATAGTGATATGCAGGCACAATGCTGCAGAGTAAAGGGTTAATGGTGACGAAAATTTGGATGTGCACCAATATTTTGTGCATTTGCTTTTAGCTATTTTGATCAAAATTGGTTGCACTCCAGCAATTTTAAATGTTTTTTATTTGGGTGTGCTTACCAAATATATACATACACACTAGCAATGTGGGACGGCGTTGCCCATCAGGATATGTAGGGAATAAATGCACACACACGGATGCAAGACAATCACACACAGAGACACACACGCAAAAGCACACACATGCACTGAGATGCATAAAGAGCGACACAGTCAATCACACATTTAGTCATTGCACAACATGCAGACACATAGAGTGTGATACAGACATGCAACACACACAGTGAGGAACACAGAGGCACACACAGAGACACTCACACACACACACAGAAGTGAGTCATAAGGGGGTGACTTATGTGTCATTGTAATGAGTTTGTGTTTGTACTTATGCCTCCACTGTGGCATTCATTCATGTAACTGAAATGCATGTGGTAATTGCACATACTATGGTGGAAGGTTGATCGTGCTGGCTCCCAGGGTGTGAGTGAGTGTGAGTGAGACTATGGTGGAAGGTGGATCGTGCTGGCTCCCGGAGTGTGAGTGATTGCGTGAGTGTGTTAGTGAGTGTGTGTGTGATTGAGTAAGAGTGTGTGAGTGTGAGAGAGTGTGAGTGAGAGTTTGTGATTGAGAGGGTGTATGACAGTGAGTGATAGAGTGTGAGTGTGTGTGATAGAGTGTGTGTGATAGTGAGTGAGTGTGTGAGTGTGTGCGAGTGAGTGTGTGTGAGTGGGTGTGTGAGCGAGTGAGTGTGTGAGCGAGTGAGTGAGTGAGTGTGTGTGAGTTAGTGTGTGTGTGTGAGTGAGAGTGTGTGTGTGTGAGTGAGTGAATTATTGTGAGTGTGTGAGTGAATTATTGTGAGTGTGAGTGAGAGTGTGTGAGTGAGTGAATTATTGTGAGTGTGTGTGAGAGTGAGTGAGAGAGTGTGTGAGTGAGAGTGTGTGAGTGTGAGTGAGAGTGTGTGAGTGAATTATTGTGAGTGTGTGAGTGTGAGTAAATTAGTGTGAGTGAGTGTGTGAGTGAATTATTGTGTGTGTGTGAGTGAGAGTGTGTGAGTGAGTGAGAGTGTGTGAGTGAGTGAATTATTGTGAGTGTGAGTGAGTGAATTATTGTGAGTGTGTGAGTGAGTGAGAGTGTGAGTGTGTGAGAGTGTGAGTGAGAGTGTGTGACTGAGAGGGTGTATGACAGTGAGTGAGAGAGTGGGAGTGAGAGATTGTGAGTGTGTGTGATAGTGTGAGTGTGTGTGATAGTGTGTGTGTGAGTGTGTGTGAGTGTGAGTGAGTGTGAGCGAGGGTGTGTGTGTGAGCGAGAGTGTGTGAGCGAGAGTGTGTGAGCGAGTGAATTGTGAGTGTGTGAGAGTGTGTGAGTGAGAGTGAGTGAATTATTGTGAGTGTGTGTGAGTGAGTGAATTATTGTGAGTGAGTGAGTGAGAGTGTGAGTGAGAGAGTGTGAGTGAGAGAGTGTGAGTGAGAGGGTGTATGACAGTGAGTGAGAGTGGGAGTGAGAGAGAGTGTGTGTGATAGTGTGAGTGAGTGTGTGAGTGTGTGTGAGTGAGTGAGTGAGTGTGAGTGTGCGTGTGAGCGAGAGTGTGTGAGTGAGAGTGTGAGTGAGTGAATTATTGTGAGTGTGTGTGAGTGAATTATTGTGAGTGTGAGTGAGAGTGTGAGTGTGTTTTTTGTCTGATGTGTTTGTGTCTGTGGTGTAGGAGCGAGTGGCAGCCATTTTGCTTTTTCAGTTACTTGGATAGTGGTGGACGGGCCGGATAGTGGGGGCAGGCCAGGCAGGCATGATTTAAATCACTCCCCCATTGAATCACCCAATAGGAGCAGTAACTCCTCCTTACTTAACCCTTTGAGTGCCAGAGGGGTACACAACACATTGCTTTGCAATGCGTTGCATACTCCTCTGGCACTCAAAGGGTTAAGTTGAGGTAACATAGCAATATAACACACGGTGGCTCTTCAGTTGAGGCAGCGTAGTAATATGCTGAGGGAACAAATAGAAAGTGGTGTTTGAGGCTTGCCCCTCTGTAACATACAGCAAAACATCTCTCTCACTAATATTTGTTTTGCTCAGTATGTATCTGATGTGAGGTCGGTGCAGAAGCGTATAGCAGACGCTGAGGAGGTGATGATGGATATCAATAAAGAAGAAGAGTTATACAAATGGGAGCTGACAATATATCCAGAACTGGATTCACTGAAAGCCAACATTGAACCTTATCAGAAAGTCTTTGGGCTGATAAACAAGTGGCAGAGAACAGAGAAGAGGTATGAAAGCTTGCAGCATGCACAGAAATGCACATCTTTCTGTTCTGCATACCTCCCAAGTGCCCCTTTTTAGGAGGGACATTCATGCTTTGAGATCCAAATCCCTCTTTCCCACCCTTGTGTCCCTCTTTTTAGGAGATTTGTCTGTGTGGTGTATCACTTTGATCCACAGTAATAAAAGTCACATTAATGTTTCTTTAAACATCTCTATATGTGTTTATAAATTAATCTGCGTAAATAAAATGCTTTGGTCTTACTCTAAATAATCTATTCAGTTACACAAAGAGGTGTCAATAAGCCATGAATTAACCTAAAAAGTGTCAGTGATGCATCTCCCTCCAGACACACAGACAGCAACACCCCCTAAAACAAGTGTCCCTCTTTGGCCATGTGAAATGTTGGGAGGTATGATTCTGTCTTTTTGTCTCCTGCATTCTGTGCTTCTTCAGGTGGATGGACGGAGCCTTCCTGGACCTGAATGGTGAGAGCATGGAGTCGGAGCTAGAAGAATTCATACGGGAGGTCTATAAAATGATGAAGTTCTTTCAGCAGAAGCAAAAGAAAATGGAGCAGGAGAAGAAGAAGGACACCCATCACAGGGCAATCACCGAGGAGGAGGAAGAGAAGAAAGGGAATCAAACAGAGCTCATGTGCTCCTCTGTCATGGGGCAGATGAAAGATTTTAAGGTACAGCGAGTGTTCATTTTTAGTGACATATTTAGTACCATTTCCCAGAAGAACGAAGTGGTCATCTGCCCAGAACCCACTGGTACAAAGAGAAGCTAAATGCATTGTGGTGATGTCTGAGAGGATAGCATGGAGACAGACTTGGACTTTTATTATACTGAACCAGGCAGAGTACATGAGTCTATTTAACCCTTAGTGAACTAGACGGGTATGTAACGCATCACAAAGCAATGTGTTACATACTCCTCTGGTCCTTAATGGGTTAAGATTACCATGTGTAGTGAGATGACTCTGAAGTCCTGAGGTCCTGCTACCAACTGTCATGTCTGCCTCCATGTAAATGACTTCCCGGACTGACTGAAGATGTCTCTTCATCCAAGGAACAAGGGCAAATTTCATAGGGGCCATTAAGATTTTCTGTCTGTAGATAGGTAAGTGGGGGATATTATTATTACGCAGTGATAGTTCTTTAAGTCTCACTAGACTGGGAAAGCCTAAAGCACAAACCACGCATTCTGTGACACATTTGTTTTTGTGTTTCCTCTCTAGGAATTCATCCCATTGGTCAGCATCCTATGTAACCCAGGAATCAGGACCCGTCACTGGATACAGATGTCAGAGGTTGTGAAATACGATCTGACCCCTGATTCCGGGACAACTTTGAAGAAGGTTTTAAAGCAGAATCTGACTCCCTATCTTGATCAGTTTGAACAAATCAGTGCCGCAGCAAGCAAGGTAAACATATTGTATGGATTTCTCTGCAAAATATTTGTACTTCCAGTGCTGGTATATGTTCCATTCAAAAGTTAAAGTAACTCAAACCAGAGTGAAAAATTGCATTTTTTTTCTCCTCATCAAGAGAACTTTTGTCCCAGACAGTAGTTCTTCATTGAAAACCAGTAACAGTGCTGTAATAATGTGAGAAATCAGCACCGCTCATTCATGGGAGTACTTTATTTTACTGGCAGGGAATGTACTATAGTATATGATTTGCTTTGGATTTTCTTCATGATACAACTTTGTCACTTTAAAATAACAAAAAATGTCTTTGTTTCTTTGAAAATTTCCTTTCCAAAGACAAGACAAAAGGCATTTTTAACATCAGAATTTTTAAGGGCAATATTCATCAAGATCTTCTTACCATCATTTTTCATTTTTTACAAAACATCTTCAAAAGTCAGAGATTTACTTCTGAAAGTATTGTCCATCTTTTACCACCAACTCATAACCCAAAAATGTTTTCATTATGATGGCTTTTTGAACATTGTGCTCTAAGAGGTGGTATATGGATCTTCAAAAATCTGGAAGGTTTCAACACGCTGAACACTGGACTCTGAAGCGAGTGAGGCTTTCACATATAGTAGTGCTTACTGCAGTATCCAGCGTATTGCATTGCATTGGGCTATGATTCTTTTCAAATTTTTTGGATGGCAACAGTTATACAGCATCTCCAAACATTACAAAGTTTATTATGTGTATTAGTAATCCTCCTTCCTGAATGTACTGTGAGTGAAAGGGACAAAGGGTTATATACCTGGTTGTCTCCAGATGCCAGTTTTGGCCGCAAGGTTTTGCAGACTCGTGTTCGTTTTCTAATCTCCCTCTAAAATTTTGGTACTGCTTTGGGATGTCCCCCTTGGTTCCTGCATCCCTCAATAATGTTAGCGAAAAGGGGATTTTTTGGCTTACTTGTAAATCCTTTTCTCTTAGTCCGTTGAGGGATGAAGGGCATCATGCCCACACAAGCATGCCCTGCCATTACTTGGCGGCTCTGTTAAAGTGGCTATTACCTTTCTGACTTTGCTATACGAAAACTGACAGCTGACAGTTGGAGGAGGGTGTATAGGCACCTGTAAGTGGGAGGAGTTTCAATTAGAGTGCCTCCTATAGGCTCCTGTACCCTATGGTCCCTGCAAAACCCCCCTTATTTTGTACTTTTATATTTTTAAGCGCATACTGTGTAATATCCAATTCTCTCTCTATATTTTTTTAACCCCTTAGTGACCGGCCGCACGCACATGAGGCTGGCACTTAACGCCCGCCGAACATTTTTTTTTTTTTTTTTAAAAAGAATCCCGAGTCCCCGAACGGCGTGCAGCCGCGAAGGGACCCGGATTTCCGGGACGTACAAGTACGTCCTCTGTCCACAAGGGACATCCGCTCGGGACGTACATGTACGTCCTCGGGCGGTAAGGGGTTAATATCTTGACCCATTTTTTTACACTTTTATGAATGTGATATTGAGTTCCCTATATCTGTTTCCAGAGAGCTAAAATCAGGGCTAGTGTTACACTGTATCACTGTCTTGCGTTGACATTGACTGACCAGAATCAGACATCCAGAAAGCTCACTGTCAGGGACAAAAATGTGTATTAAAAAAGCAATTATTTGACTTTATATATTATGTACTTGCAGATGTAAAATCAAAATAAAGGATTCACTATTCCTTTCAATGCCCAATATAATTCAGAAAAACATTTTGGGACTAGTTATTAGTCCCGTTTTGCGCAGTTGGCTTGCTCTAGTATTGCTTTACTTAGTACATCAGGCTCAGTATATGGAAATACATAGAGGAGAGTCAACCCTAGTTCACAAGGGTGACTTTATTGTAACGACATGTTTCACAGAATAGATGTCATTGCTTTCTATTGTATGGCGTCAGCCACATGGGTGACTTTATTGTAATGACACGTTTCACAGAATTTATATCATTGCTTTCTATTGTATAGGATTGCCTGGGGCAGCTCTAAGTTTTTGGTGTCTCTAAGCAAAACATTCACATGGGGCCCCCTTTTAATTCCATGGCAGTATTCCTAATAAGACATTGGCCTAGATTCACTAAAGGCCGTTGCTGTGGTGATATGACTTTGTTGATGTGTTTGACATTTTGATGTACACACACATCAACATATTCCTTAAAATTTTCAGATGCGGGGGTGGGGTGGGGTGGAGAAGGTCCCTGTTAGGGTACAGGATTATCGAAGTGCTGTCGATGTGGAAGGGATATCCTTCTTTCACATATCACCAACACTACGACAGTTCTGAAGTTGAAGAGCATTCTGTCTGCTTCCCTGCTTGGCCTGTAGGGGAGTGAACAGAATGTTTTCTGCACCATGGACAGCATCACTCCCTTATACAGTTGAGTGCCATAGGGATGTGCATTGCTCACCCCTGTGGCATTCAAAGGGTTAAAAAAAACAGAGTACACCAAGCACTACACATTTATGCCCTTAGCTCTGTATCATATATGATAACATGTTGTGTACTCCCAGGCGAACAAGGATGGGGGTCACGCAGCATCTATGTTGATTTGTGGCTACCTCTTGCCCTCCAGCCTTGTTCTCTTGCCCACTGGTAGCAGTAGTACCCCATATACACTGTTTTCCCCCAGGCTTGTTCCCTTGCCCACTGGTAGCTATATAAAACCATATACACTGCTTTGCCCGCAGTCTTGTTCCCTAGCCCATTATATAAACCCATATACACTGCTTTGCCCCCAGATTTGTTCCCTTGCCCACTTGTAACCACAGGTCCTCATGTACACTGTCTGACCCTCTCCAGCCTTTTCCTCTTGCCCACTGCTAAGCACAAATCCCAATTGCTACTGCCTGGGAAAGGGAAGTAGGCTGAGGGTGTCAGGCAGTGTATTTGGGACTAACACACAATGGTGCTGTTCCCCATGCTGCCCAACATGCTATAAGTCCAACATACACTGCCCCCCTCTTGTTAAATTCAACATACACTGTGTACCCCTCTGGTACTCAAAGGATTAATAGACAAGGTATGCAACTGCATACCACTTGCCTTTATTTGTGTAAAAAAAATGCTTAGTTCTTAAAAATATACATCAGTCCTCGCAGGGCACCTTTGACTACTCCGAAGGTTGAACTTGAAATAATAAAAGTAACAGATTGCGCTATTTTAAAAAACTTACTTTTCTGTAGTTCATAAGATATTAACTGTAGAAGGATCCCTCTCCCGCCCCTTCTGACCACGTCACTGCTGCAGCTCTGTCTGGTCCAGACAGATGTGGCGAGGGACAATCTTCAATATGCAAAGGAAAATCATCATGGAGGGCAGGGTTTTCCTCAGAGGCGTAACTAAAAGCCACAGGGCCCTGGTGCAAGAATTGCCATGGGCCACCTGACCACATTGGCCCCCTCAACCACAATGGCCACCTCCACATTGCCCCCCATCTCCACATTGCGCCTTCAACAATGTCCCTCAATCTCCACATTGCCCTTTCCACAATGCCCCCAATCTCCACATTACCCCTTTCACATTGCCCCCCAATCTCCACATTGTCCCTTCCACAATGCCGCACAATTTCTACATATTTCCCATTCCACATTGCCCCCCCAATCTCCACAATGACACTAAATCTCCTACCTCCCTGGTGGTCCAGTGGCAGAGGACAGGTCTGTGCCTCCTTCTGCACAGACCTTTTCTCCCGCACGGTCCTTTTCAGTAATGCAGAGCGCTGGGAGATGATGTCATCTTCCAGTGCTTTGCATTACGAGAGTGCCGGTCTGCTGGAGGCAATACTTATCTCCCTCCGACAGACCAGCACTCTCGTAATGCAGAGCCACAGCACTCTGCATTTCTTAATTGCGGGAGTCAGGCGAGGGGGTCGCAGGGGGAGGCCGGGCCCCTGGAGTGACGGACCTGGTCTCAGACGCGACCCCTATAGTTATGCCACTGGTTTTCCTTATACTTACTTACTGAAGTTTGTCCCTCGCTGTGTTCATCCGGTCCCGGGACTGGATTAGAGATTCAATGGGAGGCGGCCAGAAGGGGCGGGAGGGGGATCCTTCTACAGTTAATATCTTATGAACTACAGAAAAGTAAGTTGTTTAAAATAGCGCAATGTATTATTTTTATTATAAAGACGACTCGGCGATCTAGTTTTTTTCAAACATTACTACCCCTTTAACAGTGCCCTGTTGTGGACAGATTTCAGAGACTTATATGCTTTCATTATGTGGGAAAGGTGAGTCAGTGACAACAGTTCTCCATAGAATGTTATTCTAACAGCTTTATCACTATGAAGTAATGAAGCTGTTACTCACTTCCTGGCAGTCTGAACTGTTCTAACTTTTGAATTAAGCAAACTTCCAGCAGTGGGATTATCCATATATTACCCAGCCAGAAGGTCTATAACATATAGTATTTCTTCTTTAAGATTGTCTCTTTGTAGTAAAGTTCAGACTGTAATGGCAAAGGTGTATTGTCTAAAGGCAAAATCAAGGAAAGTGTGGTATGAGATCTAGCACGTAGTAATATGTCGGCACATTATACATAAAATAATAATATTAATAAAATATATTTTCCCAACAGGAATTCTCTCTGGAGAAAGCCATGCACACAATGGTAGAGGCCTGGGAGTCCATTTCATTTAATACGAGCTCCTACCGTGAGTCTGGTGTATCTATTCTGTCAGCAGTGGATGAAATTCAGACCACTCTAGATGACCAGATTGTAAAGACTCAGACAATGAGGGGATCTCCTTTCATCAAACCATTTGAGAAAGAAATAAAGGTACGTAAAATAGACATTTCTTCTCAAATGTCCTCATATTCACAGAGACAACCAGAGGAATTAAACCTTTGAGCACAACACATGGAATTAATTACTAATAACAATACACACATACATTTACATTACTGTGGATGGAAAATCCTAATGGACACTCTGGATTTTACCTTTGTGCCTTTAATCAAGAGGTAACATCTTTAATCTGTCCATGGGGGTAGATATGGCAGTTGCTAGCAGGACCACAGCAACTGTCATGTCCACAGAGCTTACAATTGAAATGAAGTTACACTAATGATACCACTGAGCTTACAATTGAAATGGATCTGCACTAGTGATACCACAGAGCTTACAATTGAAATTGAATTACACTAGTGATACCACTGAGCTTACAATTGAAATGAAGCTACACTAGTGATACCACATAGCTTACAATTTAAATGTTACCACATTAGTAATACCACAGAGCTAACAATTGAAATGTTTCTGCACTAGTAATACCACAGAGCTTGCGACTCAAATGGAGCTGTACTAGCAATACCACAGTGCTTACAATTGAAATGGAGTTGTACTAGTGATATCACAGAGCTTACAACTGAAATGTTGCCACATTAGTGATACCACAGAGCTTACAACTGAAATGTTGCTGCACTAGTAATACCACAGAACTTGCGACTGAAATGGAGCTGTACTGGTGATACCACAGTGCTTACAATTGAAATGGAGCTGTACTAGTGATATCACAGAGCTTACAATTGAAATGTTGCCACATTAGTAACACCACAAACTTGCAATTGTAATTTTGCTACACCAGTAATACCACAGAGCTTGAAACTGAAATGGGGGAGGCAAGGAGTCAAAATGCTGGGGTAGGAGCAGAAGTGTTTAGATGAACTGCAAGAAGTGAACTGGACGAGAGGAGCTTGAATTGACATGTTGCACCCTCTGTTCTGGTGCAGAAACTTGCAGGAAGTACACTGTGAGCTGGCCCATATGATTACATAATGCTTACACATGGAAGGTGCATTAATTACTACCTCCTCTGTTCTCTGTATGTGCTCTCAGGGATCAGACACCAACTCGTTGGGTATCTCCTGCAAGTTTATACACTGGAACGGAGCATCAGTGTTTCAGTTTGAGACACGAGTGTTCAAGCCCCAAACCTCTGAAGGTTATTGAATTTTCAAGAGAGATAATGGGACAGATGTACAAATTCAACAGTGCAGATTTTCTGGCATTAGCCTTTAAAGTGTTAGTAATGTCCACAAAAAAGTTTTTTGCATTTAGAAGAGCTTAAAAAGCTGAGCTAAATGCAAAAAAACATATCTCTCAAACCGCTATGGTTTAAGAGATACAGGCGTTTAAAGTTTGATCTCTCCTACTGACCGCTGTAAAGCTGTCAGCAGGGGATCCGTGTCGGCCGACATGGAGGTGCTTGAGAAGTGACGCAATCTCTTTATTTACCACAAATCCCTTAATTGGAATTCCAATGTAGGGATTCGTGGTATATAATGAGATCGCGGCTCTTCTCAAGCGCCTCCGTGTCGGCCGACATGGATCTCCTGCTGACAGCTTTACAACTGTCAGTAGGAGAGATCAAACGTTAAATGCCCGTATCTCTTAAACCACAGTGGTTTGAGAGATATGTTTTTTTTGCATTTAGCTCAGCTTTTTAAGCTCTTCTAAATGCAAAAAACTTTTTGTGGACATTACTAACACTTTAATGTCAGTTGCTGTGCTTCAGTGTATGCAGTACAACACATGATCACAGTAGTGCATACAAGTGCACAATCTCTGCCAGTGTTAGGACTTTAATGCTAGCAAGCCCTGTATATCAGTTCCAGAGCATGTGCAAGGAAATGGCGTACATTCACCCCATTTCCTCTAAGCCTTGTTTAGTACATTGACTAAAATAAGCTGTAGAGGAAATGAACAACCTGAAATGCTCACAGACTATCCCATTGTACTCACCTTGTTGCAATTGTGATTAAGGGGAGGAATTTGGACATATGTAGATTAGTACAATGACATTAGGTAGGTGTGGGGCAAAGACTGATTTAAAGTCTAATTTAGCATGGAATCAATATTATACATTCATCCCCTATGAAACAGTGCAAATGAGCATTGCGAGCAGGCAACATGTAGAATGGCTTTTCCCAGAGGATATAAAAATTGAACATTGACGCTTAAGATGATGGGAGTTATAGTTCAGTTGTATGTCAAATTGCCCACCCACTCTATAAGATGAGAACCTTAGCACTGCAGAAATGTTCCTACTCGTCCTTTAAATAGCAGTGGCCTGATAAAAGTTAAAAGAGGACTTAAAAACTGTTTTCTGTAGGGCTGTACTGAATCAGCAGGTACCAAATGTAACCCGACTGTGTGAATAACTCCAAGAACGCTGAACTCTGGAGTCCATTTTTTCTTCAACTACAACATTTAAAAAAAGATTTCCACGTGCCATTTTGGTTTAGGAAGTCCTGTTACAGGGCATCACTAGTGGTTCATAGTACAGTGTATCTTAACACCAGCAGAAACATTTTAAACCAGCAACAAAAGCTGGAACAGCACAACCCACAAACTTGAAGGCAAAACAAGAAACCAACCTGGGAAATCTAGCACTGTTAGCAGGCATGCGAGTTTTGTTGGACTATAATTATAGACTGTAATTTTAGTCTAACAGCTGGGGAGCCACATATTTATTTACCTCTGTACTTCTCTAAAAATGTAATAATATTATGTCATCCATTCTGCAGGGCTGTTGTTCCAATTCAACGCTGAAGAATTAGTTTTTTTCTTTAATTTTACTGAGTCGTTTACTTTGTAATCCATCTGGGGAGCCACGTTCAGACTACCTCTGTGCCCCTGAAATGGAGTAATATTATAAGCCATCCATTCTACAGGGCTGTACTGGGCAAATATCTGCAATTCCAATATAACCTTGCAGATGGGCTTTTTGGGGTTTCTGCTGTTTAACTCTTTGTTTGCCTCTGAATGGCAAAAGCAACATGTTGTTCAAATGCTTTTGGCTTACCACTTGTAATACCAAAGTAGCTGGTGAAAAAATAGGATACCTGACTTTCAAAAGGTTAAAATTAATAGTGATGACTACAGTGAATGGGGGGGGGGGCACACTACATGTCAGATCATAGAAGTCGCACTCCAGATGCAATGCTGCTGGTTTCCAGTTGTCTGCAAACCAAACAGAAGTGGAGTTAAGCACTGTGCGTACTTGCGGCATGTGACACAAGGCTCAGATCTGACCATTACTCTGATGGATGGGGTGGGGGTGGAGTCATGGGACTAGTAGGGGTGGGACTAAGGGCACCCAGGGTGCCTTGTCTATTGGGTTCTGAGATGTATATCTGGCCCTGGTCATGTTTGGTAGGCTGGCATATTGTAGCAAGGACAATGACCACAAAATACACAAAAGATAGACTTTGGAATAAAATCCTATTTTTGCAATCAACCCCCTCCCCCCACACACACATACACACTGCATTCATACCTAGCTGTACCACGATGCTGATGTACAAAGAAAAGTGGAGCAATTCTCTGACAAACCAGCTACACTGTGGGGAATAAGTAAAACTTCCCATAGTTTTAAGTTTTGCTTTTAACCTCTTGAATTCCAGAGAGGTCTCTAGCACATTGAATTGTAATAGGTCGGAGGCCTCACTACTATTCAAGGGTTTAATAGCACCATTTAACCCTTTGAGTGCCAGAGAGGTATGCAATGCATTGTATACTTCTCTGGCACTCAAAGGGTTAAATCAGTGGGACATTTGTGAATATTTATTAATTTCCTTTGGTACCATTAATTTGTCCAGAAGTACCGCATTTCTTCTTACCACATCACCCTCACTGGGTTGTAACCTCTGACTTATCTTTTTGTAGCAATGGGAGGAACGCCTGATCCGAATTCAGGAAACCATTGATGAGTGGCTGAAGGTGCAGGCCCAGTGGCTTTACCTAGAACCCATCTTCTCTTCCGAGGACATAATGAATCAGATGCCTGAGGAGGGGCGTCTCTTCCAGACAGTGGATAGGAACTGGAAAGAAATCATGAAGCACTGTGTGAAAGACTCAAAGGTAACCAGCCTCGCATAGGCAGCAGAAATATTAAAGTGGACCTGTCACCTTAAGCAAATGGTATTTTATTTTACAAAGAATTAAAATGTACCTACGTGTTTTTTTTAGCTATTTATTTTTAATATAAATCGTTTTCGAGAAATTCACCTTTACGTTTTGGTGGCACAATGCGGCACTTTATGCTAATTCCGTACACAGTATGCTAATTAGTTCTGTTCCACACTTAGACCTCTTTATGTTGTTAGAAATTCCCCAGTATGTTGGCTCTGACTAGATTCATTCTTAGCACAGTGTGTGTAATATTTCCCAGCACAGAAACTTTTTAGCCACACTGGGCCTCCAGCAAACTAGGGTTAATTTCTCCAAAATAATTTATATCACAAAAAAAAATAGTTACAACAACATCTAGGCACTATTTACTTCTCAGTACTGCCACTGTAACAAAAAGGTGATTTTGATAGAGCTTTCAAATTCACATATGTTAATATTAACCATTTTATATTAAAACAATAGTTTGAGTGATTTTTTTTTTTTCAATTCAGTTTTTATTGAGGTAGGAGCAATATCATAAGAAGCATAGCAATAAAGCAATTGAGAAACAATCACAGGTTACAATAGAGATAAACATACATGCTCTGTAGTTACAAACAGTAGGGTGTAAATTACGGACAAGTCAGATACCGTAAGTGCTTCATATTTTTGTGGCGAAGAGATTATGGAGACAATAGAGAGAAGAACGAGAGTGAGGGAAAAAGGAGAACGAGAAGAAGAGGAAAGTAGAAGAGAAAGAGATGAACAAAGAGGAAAGATGAGCAATAGAAGAGCAAGGAGGCTCCATAGCGAGAGAAGTTTGAGTGATTTAACATTTATTTGTCAGTTCATGAGAATTAGCCAACACTGGCCGGCATGCCAGTGAGATGTTAATATTGCACACGGCTCTCCCTCCCACTCACCATGCCCTGCTGACCAGTACTAGCTCTCAAGGAACTGTTGTCTCAAAGAGCTAAGCAAAAAAAACAAAAACAAGAGGTCATCCATTAAGACTAGATGAAAGGCTCTTTTGAACTAATCAAAGGCAGGGATGTTTTACAATAAGGGTAGTAACATTATGGAATTATTTACTTGTGATACTGTGCTTCCGGATACTGTAGTTGCTTTCAAAAAGTAATGTATACAATTGTAGCTCAGAAGAATATTGAGAGTTATGGCAGTGGGTTTCACGGCAGATAGGATGTTGATCCAGGGAAATATCTATCTGCAATATGGAATCAGGAAGGAATATTTTTTTACCCACCTGGCGCTTAATTGAAAATTTCTTTAATTGTTGTTGGTTTGTTTCTTTTGCCTTACAGTGGATCAACATGGGTGATATGGCAGGGGTGTAAGGATCTGGTAAAAAGCAACCAAAGTAGGTCTAAATCTGCAAGAGAGGGAGTGCTAGGGATCGCTGTGTTGGGATCAGTGCTAGTAGTGCAGTGACTGTCTACAGCAAGACCTTGCTGCGGCGAGGGCCATATATAGATGCTGACCTCAAAGCCAGATGTCCGATCCCGGTTGAGCCAGGACCCTGACCAGGATTTACTCTCTGTAGACAGTACAAACTCTCCTGCAGGGGCGAGCGATGGCTGGAAGGCATAGGCTAGGGTTCGTGGCTTGGGACGTGGGCCACAGTGTAGCTGAAACTCCCCAAGAATAGCCCTGGTCCCAAGGTAGTAATATAGACAGAAGGACAAGGTACAGACCTGAACCCCAGAACACCGATAGCAAGGTACATACGGCGGTCAACAAGCGGAGTCTATTGGAATAGCCAAGGGTCAGCAACAGCCGGACAGTGAGATATCTGAATCAGCAGCCTATAGGCAAGGTCCAAGAGAGAAGCCAGGGGTCAGTAACAGCCAGTCAGTGAGGTATCGGAATCAGCAGGCTATAGGCAAGGTCCAAGAGTGAAGCCAGGGGTCAGTAACAGCCGGTCAGTGAGGTATCAGAATCAGTAGGCTATAGGCAAGGTCCAAGAGTGAAGCCAGGGGTCAGTAACAGCCGGTCAGTGAGGTATCAGAATCAGTAGGCTATAGGCAAGGTCCAAGAGTGAAGCCAGGGGTCAGAAACAGCCGGTCAGAGACTCAGGAAGGCAGGGCAGAGGCTAGCACGAGGCTAAGGCGAGGTACTAGAACACTAAGGAACACTGTGTCAGTGCTCCAAGCATCGGGCAATGCACCTGGATATAGGTGCTGATGGATGACGTCACCACCGGGTGACGCCGTGTACCCAGAAGTACTGGACTGCTCGGAGAACCAGTGTAAGGAGGCACAGCAGCAACTAAACTGTAAAGACAGGGGGTAAGGCGGCGTGACAAGGGGCTGATCTTGATGGGCATATGTCCTTTATCAACATTGTTACCATGTTACAATGTATTTGCTTAATCTACCAAATAAATAAAACAAATCTCTCATAAACTATTGTATTAAAATGGCTAACAAATATAGGTGCTTTAGAAACTTCTTTCAAAATAAATCACATAATTATTAAATATTGACAGCTCAATTTAAGGTGACAAGTCCACTTTTAGTGTTTATTATTTTAGTTGTATATAATAATTTACCTGCTGGGCTTCATTTTCGTTATTTATTTGTCTTTCCCTTGAATCAGCTATTTCAGTTCTCTCCGTTCCATCTTCTGAGTTTTGAGCGCCCTCTACTTGCAGTGTTTAACAAGAGTCTACAGCTTATCTGTCATAAGGACTCATAAAGACTAGTGAATCTAACGTGAGAGCCACACTCACGGTTCTTGTAAATTGCAGGTAGTGGGTGATCACATCACTGAAAGTGTCAAGAAAAGAAGATAAATAGTTGATTCATGGAAGTTAAAATAATGGAAAAACATAAAATCCAGCAGGGATATAAATTAGTATATTTTACCAGAATAACAAAAAGTTAAAATACTTATCTCACATCTCAGTGTTTAACTCCCTTGATCACTAGATGAGCAACACTCACCCCTGGTCCTTAAGTGATTAATAACTCTTAATAAATGAACTTTCACTGTCGTCCAATACAGGTCACTGGTACTCTGGGAGGCGATTCGCCCCTTTAATAGGCAGGAACAATTATGCAAATGACTGCAGGGGGCGGAGCCTCCCCTCCTACTTAAGCAGCCTTCAGGCCAGAGCCACTAGATTGATTTGTTCCTGGGTGCTGTGCACACCAGGTAGAGAACATCTATGCATTCAACTTAGTATTTTGTTATTTTATTCAAATATGGAATACCACCATTAGGAGGGTGACCATGGCTGTGAATTGCCCTCTTTAAAGTGGCTGGTGCAGCTTCCAGGGATTTTCTGTGGACCTTATGCCCTGAAGAGGGAACAGCTTGAGTTGAGCAGCTTCCCTACTGGGGAATTTACCTCTGGTCTATTCCCACTTCATCATGGTCACCTGAAGACAGAAGTCCTTGCAGGAAAGGTGAGCCACCCATTGAGTGCTGAAGGTCCACTTGTCCCACAGTGTCCCTTTGATGGGCTTGTATTTGGGAGTTTGCATTGCACTCCAGCACTCATAGGGTGTTTTTTATTTGCATTCTCATGTTTTATGCAATTTCTGTGGTATTCTCTGGGTTTTGGAGCTTTGGGTATTGTTTTACTTATGTTTCTTATGCGTTTGGTTAATGTTTGGGCACTTTTTAAAGTTTTGTATGACTTTATTAAAATTGGTGTTCCGCGCCTTTAAGCGCGGCTTTTCCCGCTTAGACGCCATTGCTCGTTTACTCTCTATGAGATTTCACAGTGTGGGACATATCTCTGGAACCGCTTGTCACAGCAACTTCAGAGAGGGCTCATTTTACTTCTAGGCTCCTGTTCTATCATCCGGTGTATGTTTTACAGGTGTGGGGAGTTCAGGGGGGCTTCGGCACTGTTTGGGGTACTTTTATGAGAAAAACTACATTTCCCATGAGCGCCCGGTTCGCGCTCGTTTCTGATTGGCTGACCTGACGGCCGCCATTTTGTGGTGTTCTTTC
Source organism: Rhinophrynus dorsalis (assembly GCA_037306005.1). Classification (NCBI taxonomy): domain Eukaryota; kingdom Metazoa; phylum Chordata; class Amphibia; order Anura; family Rhinophrynidae; genus Rhinophrynus; species Rhinophrynus dorsalis. The sequence goes on from CM074722.1 coordinate 22,642,208, forward strand.
TCAGCGAGTACACTACGCAGGGACCGAGCCGTCTCTCCTCTCAGCAGATTAACCCTTCGCTGGCCAGATAAGTCCAAATTTAGGCATTTCTGGGGTGAAACTTTAATCTTCCACACTTTTACTGGGTGATAGTGTTTAAGTGGTGTATATTGACGCTGTGAGCATGTCTACTCCACTGGAGCCAGGGGCTAGACCCAAGTCTAAGGAGGTTGGGGTGTCTGTTCCCCCCATTGCGTTTTGCTCCTCTTGTCACTCTGGGCTACCTAGTGATTGTTTGGGGGATCTATGCCCTAACTGCACTGATCGTCAGGATAGCAACCCTGGGCTTCCCAGCCATGCTATTGAGCCAACTTGGGTGAGAGAGTTTAAAGCTGCCACTAGGGATCTCAGATCCACTCTCCAACTCTTTCCCTCTCAGGTACAGGGGGCTCTCCAGGTTTGGCAGACCCCCTCTACAATCAGGACTTCCCTGCCTAAACCTCAGGGAGCTCCTGATGTGTCTGATTCTTCTGAGGAAGAACTATTACAGGATTCTGATGCTGAGGAACGCACTGTTATTGAGTCTAACAGGTCCATTGGGGACCCTTATGAATGTGACCCTGAAGTTTCTGCTGAGGGTCTGATTAGAGCTGTGTTAACTACGCTCAACCTTCCTCTGACTCAAGAATCTACCTATGATCCTACTGATGTTTTTCAGAAGAAACCATCTAAGTCTGTTGTATGTTTCCCAACTAACCCTACCCTTGCCCGTTTAGTCTCTGAGGCGTGGAGGAATCCTGATAAATCCTCCTCCGTGTCCAAAAAGTCTGCTAAACTTTACCCTTTTCCTGAGACTGAACTGGCAAAATGGGTTCATCCCCCCAAGGTGGATGCTCCCGTTTCCAGGCTTTCCAAGTCTACTGCCTTGGCTGTCTCTGATGCCTCTGCCCTGCAGGATTGGACTGACAAAAAGCTAGAACTTTCTCTTAAATCTATTTTTGCCTCCATTGGCACTGCCATGCGTCCAACCTTTGCAGTGGCGTGGGTTAATAGAGCTATTGCGGCCTGGACTGAGCGACTGACTGAGGCAGTCCGCCAGGATGCACCGGTATCTGAGCAGTTGCAGCTCCTTGCTAATATTACTGAAGCACAAAATTATGTTGCTGATGCTGCCTTTGATGCTGTGCGCATGATGGCGAGGGCCTCCACTTCTTCTGTGGTGGCTAGACGTGCCCTTTGGCTGAAAATTTGGTCTGCTGATACAGCCTCTAAGAAAGCCTTGCTTTCCTTGCCCTTTCAGGGGAACTTACTATTTGGTTCTGAACTCAAAGAAATGATCAGCGAGGCTACTGGCGGTAAAAGTACTCTTCTACCCTCAGTCTTCAAGAAAAAGTTTCCAGCCAAACGCAATCGGTCCTTTGGTTCGTTTCAGACTGAGACATGCTCCACGTCCCAATCGGGTCCTCCCGCTACGCGCTCCTCCTCCAAGCCCAAACAGTCCTGGAAGCCCAAAGTGGCCCCCAAGGCCAAGACCTCCAAGACTGCTTCTGCATGACTCGCCGAACCCGGGTCCGCATCCGGCTGTAGGTGGACGTCTCCGCATCTTTCGCCGGACTTGGGAGGAGTCAGTGGCGGACCCATGGGTTATTCAGGTGGTGTCAGAGGGATACAGGATCCCTTTCTCCTCCCTTCCTCCTTTTCGGTTCCATTTTACTCGTCCTTCTCAGGAACCTACAAAAAGACGTCTGTTCGACGACGCTATTCAGGATCTCTTGGACAAAGAGGTCCTGGAATTGGTTCCTCCGGAGGACACAGGTTCAGGATTTTACTCCAACCTGTTTGTGGTGGCCAAAAAGGATGGAGGGGCTCGTCCCATTTTGGATCTCAAAGATCTCAATGCTTATGTGGTGACTTCCCACTTCCGCCAGGAGTCCCTGCGCTCTGTGATTGCCGCTATGTCTCCGGGGGAATTTCTGGCCTCCCTGGATCTTCAGGATGCATATCTTCACATCCCTATTCATCCAGAGAGCAGGCGGTATCTCCGGATTGCCTGCCACAGGGGACACTTTCAGTTTTCAGCTCTTCCCTTTGGGCTGACTTCAGCTCCTCAGGTCTTCCAGAGGGTGTTGGGTTCCTTGATAGCTGTGCTTCATCAGGATGGGGTCAGGGTGACTCCCTACATGGACGATCTCCTCCTAAAAGCTTCCTCAGCGGAGCTTCTCCACCAGCAACTGCAGCTGTGTATACACACTCTGAACCGTCATGGCTGGATCCTGAATCTGGACAAGTCGGACTTGGTCCCATCTCAGAGACTTCTGTTCCTGGGTCTCCTGTTCGACACTCACCAATGCATGGTGTTTCTACCGGAGGATGTGGCTCATCAGATAGCCATCCGAGTGGCTGGGATTCTGGACATGGACAGAGTTCCGGTACCGAAGTTGACGTCTCTGGTGGGGAAGTTCATTTCCACGATCGAAGCGGTACCATTTGCATTGGCCCACTCCAGGGAACTTCAGAGATTTGTGATCCAGACGTGCAAGAATCATCCAGATCATCAACATCTGTCAGTCTCTCTACCTCCTCATGTCGAGTCGAGTCTGCACTGGTGGTTGGATCTCTCTCATCTCCTGAAAGGGAGATCCTTTCAAGTTCCTCGTTGGACCACGATCACAACGGATGCCAGCCTCCGGGGCTGGGGTGCTGTGTTGGGTCGTTTCAGTGCTCAGGGGAAATGGGGTCTGGAGGAATCTCTTCTCTCCATCAATGTTCTGGAACTGCGTGCCGTTCGGCTTGCCCTGAGACACTGGGAATCGCAACTGGACGGTCGTCCGATCAGAGTGGAGTCCGACAACGCCACGGCTGTGGCCTACATCAACAGGCAAGGCGGCACCAGAAGTTGCACCGCCTGGTTAGAGGTCAAGGATATTTTATCTTGGGCAGAAGATCACGTGCCTGTCATTTCTGCAGTTCACATTCCAGGCGTAGACAACGTCATGGCAGACTTTCTCAGTCGTCACACAGTCGACAGCGGAGAATGGGCTCTTCATCCAGAGGTATTTCTGTTGCTCACCCAGAGGTGGGGGATGCCTGTGGTGGACCTGATGGCTACCAGACACAACAGGAAGGTTCCGGTGTTTTGCTCCCGGTGGAGGGACTCCCTTGCTCTGGCAGTGGATGCCTTGTCAATCCCTTGGGATTTTTCCCTGGCTTACATCTTCCCTCCTCTTCCTCTATTAATCACAGTCATTCAGAAGTTGAAGCAGGAGCGTTGTCCTGTCATCCTGATCGCTCCAAACTGGCCTCGCCAGTCCTGGTATCCGGAGTTGATGGCCATGTCAGTGGCGGAACCGTTTCCACTTCCTGCCCGTCCGGATCTACTTCTTCAAGGATATCTGTGGAAAGAGGATGTTCAGACACTCCATTTGATGGCATGGCGGTTGAATCCTCGATTCTAGCACGGAAAGGATTTTCTCCTTCAGTGGTGTCGACGATGCTCAGTGCTCGTAAGCCTGTGTCCTCCAAGATCTATCATCGCATATGGTCAACCTTTGTTGCGTGGTGCACTGATAAGAAATTATCCCTTCATTTTCATCTTCCCACTGTCCTGGCCTTCTTGCAGGACGGTGTTGATAAGGGGCTTAGTCTGAGTTCCCTCAAAGTTCAGACTTCTGCTTTGTCTGTGTTTTTCCAGGAGCGGATTGCTATCCTTCCTGATGTCAAAGTTTTCTTCCAAGGTGTGACTCATGTTCGGCCTGCCTTCAAGAGTCCCACTCCCCAGTGGGATCTCAAGTTCTCCAGCGACCCCCGTTTGAATCCTTGGCTTCAATTCCACTACGTCTCTTGACTTGGAAAATGGCCTTTCTCTTGGCTATTGTTTCAGTTCGCCGGGTAGCAGAGTTACAAGCTCTGTCTTGTAAACCTCCTTACCTGGTGTTCCACAAGGATAAGGCTGTGCTTCGCACTACCAAGGAATTCTTACCCAAGGTTGTGTCCGAGTTTCACATCAATCAGGAGATTGTGGTTCCCTCTTTCTGCCCTAATCCTTCATCTGACAAGGAACGAGATCTCCATTTGTTGGATGTGGTGCGTTGCCTCAAGTTTTATGTTCATCGCACCGAGTCTATCAGGAAGTCTGACGCTCTATTCGTCATTCCTGAGGGGCCTAGGGCAGGGAGACCGGCTTCCAAAGTTACTATTGCCTCTTGGATTAAGGCTACCATTCGTGAAGCCTATAAGTTGCGGAATAAGCATGTTCCCTTCCGGGTGACTGCCCATTCCACCAGATCTATTGGGGCCTCTTGGGCCTACAAGAATCAGGCATCTGCTGATCAGCTGTGCAGAGCGGCCACTTGGTCCTCTGTGCACACTTTTTCAAAGCACTATCGAGTTGATGTACTGGCTTCGGCTGATGCCAGTTTTGGAAGGAAGGTCCTGGAGGCAGTTTTGCCTGTTTAGGTCTTCCGCTCTGTGATCCTTAGTGCTTCCTTACTGTTGAGCCCGGTAGGCTCTAGTTCAGTGTGCTGTGCTAGTTCAGGGGTTGTTTTCCCCTGGTTGGTGTCCGTTGACACTTCTATACATGGGCTATGTGCTTAACTAGTTCATAGCAGTTCTAGTGACTTGGGCCTTGCGCCTGGTCCTTGCCTTACTTCCCGCCTCTGGGTCAGCTCAATGTTGGTACATCCCAGAGTACCAGTGACCTGTATTGGACGACAGTGAAAATAGGATTTTAGTCTTACCTGTTAAATCCTTTTCACTTAGTCCATACAGGTCACTGGTCTCCCACCCTGTCAAGGGACCATGCTTGGCTCTCCTGTGGCATTCAGTGGGAGACCTTCGGGGCATGCTCACAGGAGTCTTTCTTCTTGCTTACCTATGGTCAGTTAGTGTCTCAAATCAATCTAGTGGCTCTGGCCTGAAGGCTGCTTAAGTAGGAGGGGAGGCTCCTCCCCCTGCAGTCATTTGCATAATTGTTCCTGCCTATTAAAGGGGTGAATCGCCTCCCAGAGTACCAGTGACCTGTATGGACTAAGTGAAAAGGATTTAACAGGTAAGACTAAAATCCTATTTTGTTGATATTATATTTCTGAACAATGGGTAAATGTACCACTTGCAGTCTAAACTGACTTCTGAGGACATTTAGAAACATTATCCACACGAAATGTCTACTCACAAAAATCAGGAATTTGAGAGATCAGAGGGATATTGGGGAATATTTATTAACTAGTGTAAAGGCCCGTGTACATGAGCCAAGGTCCGGGTGATGTTAACCCTTTGAGCGCCAGAGGGGTACGCAGAGCTTTGCTTTGCAAAGCGTTGCGTACCCCTCTGGCGCTCAACGGGTTAAGAGGCTGGTCCTGCTCTGCACCCTGCCGCCGATGCAGTCATGCACTGTAGAGACTGGCCAAAAGCACAGAATGCTCCCAGCACAGAACTCCCAGCATTCTGTGTGTTCGGGCAGTCTCTGCTGTGCATGACGGCTTCTGACAAGCATTCTAGTTAATTATTATATAGGATGTCCAGGTTATCTTTTAACCTCTTATTGACTTCCCGATCCGGAGAGATGGGATGGCAGAGTGGCGTGCTTCTATCCCAGAATTCCATGACATGCAAGGACCACCACTGGTCCTTAAGTGCTGGAACTGGCGTGACAATCCTGGCATATCATGGGTACTTAAGGGGCTACTTGTACATTTTTGTAGGTGTAAAAGGAATGCTTATAATTAGGAAAACTGATGAACTGGGGGAAGATTCATTAAGAGATAATAAAGAGGTGATAAAGTAGAGATGACTTCTCCAGTTTATCATTTCTCCAATTCCTATATTATTAATTGGAGCCTATTCACTAAGATTTCTTCAGCTTTGGAGATCTTCGTGAATAGGCTCCATAGAATACAATAGAAACTGGAGAAGTGATAAACTGGAGACGTCATCTCCACTTTATCACTGCTTAGTGAATCTCCCCCATGGAGTATTTCTAGCGTAACAAGCTTCCCCACAGGGTAACTAACATTGTATAAATTCTCATTGCCTTAAATTAATTTTTTAAAAGCTTGACTACTAGAGAGGTCGCAGAGGCTTAACTAGAACCCTCTGGGCCCTGGTGAAAGACGTTCCATGGGCCCCCCACCTACCGACTACATTGGCCCCCAGGCCTTCCACAATGCCCCCATCTCCTACCTCCCAATCCCTGGTGGTCCAGTGGAGCGGCAGGAGAGACGGGTTGGCGCATTGAGCTCCCGCTCGGTCCTCTTCTGTAATGCAGAGCGCTGGGAGGGAGATTGCGGGCGCCAGGCGGAGGGGTCACAGGGGGCGGCCGGACCCCTGGAGTGATGGGCCCGGTTGCGAGTGTGACCCCTGCGACCTCTATAGTTATGCCACTGTGAGGTCGCCAACATGTTGGAGTCCTCTCTAGCAAAAGTACTGGTCATAGATGATCATCTAGCAGTGAGCTTCACAGGGTATATTACAGGCGTTATAGAACCGTATTGTAACTTGGGTGCAGTCTCTTTGAGCTCACAGGTGCCATACACAGCACAGAAATAATCCTGAAGCACCACATACTGATCCTGCCCAAATGACAGTCCAGCCACGAAATGCCAGGAAATTCCTGTCTAAATGAGAGAAGCAACTAATCTCAGACATCAGTTTTGCTTACTTGGGTCTCAACAAAGAGGTGCACCTGTTGCATTTGAAAGTCTGGGCACTCCTGGCCAAATTACACGTTTTGTTGATTTTCTAAGTGAAAAGAAGCTAACACAACCGCTGCAGTGAACAACTTTAAACTTGACACATTTTAATACACAGTTACTATTTATTTGTTGAATTTAACAGATTGAAAATATAAAACAGAAAATTTGGCATATACAGAAGTTTGGGCACCCTGTATTCAGTAATTAATAACACTCCCTTTGGCAGAAATCACCGACTCCAAATGTTTCTTGTAGCCAGCTAGCAGTCTTTCTACTCTTGCTTTAGGAATTTTTTCCCACTCTTCCTTGCAGAATGCTTTCAGTTAAGAGAGACTCTTAGTTTGTCTTGCACGCACTACATGTTTAAAATTTACCCACAGATTTACAAAAATAATCAAGTCTGGGGACTGTGGAGGTCATTTCAAATCTTAATCTTTCATTTCTTGAAGTAGATTAAAGTTGATTTTGAGGTATGTTTGGGATCACTGTTTTATTATAACACCCAACCATTTTCAGCTTCAGTTTCTTCACCAACTGTGGAACATTAGCTTCCAGGATTTGTTGATAATGAGTAGAATCCATTCTTCTCTCTAATGGTCAGAGAGTCTCAACCGGAACGAGCCTGACAGGGAATGTAACAGTTTCCGTAAGACCTTATCCTTCCCAGCATCCAATTTCCGCTATGGTGCAGTTAATTACATAATTACTTCAGTTCTTAGCACATCAGCTTCAGAAGATAAATCTTCTCTGGTTTATGGGCCTTTTCCACAAGTATAATTGACTCTACTGTGAAATCAGGGTTTTTCGTATTGACAAACATAATATCTGCATATTTACTAAAGCACAAATTGAGCAAAATGTGCCTTTTCACCTGCCTTTACCCCAAGTTTTCAGAATTGCTGCTGGATAATTTTGCAGGTGATATGTTTGATTGGTTTTATCTCTTTTCCCATATTCCAGGTGCTAAACGCTACCTCCTTAACAGGGCTTTTGGAGAAGTTACAGGACAGCAACTCACTTCTGGAAAAAATTATGAAGGGTCTGAATGCTTATCTAGAGAAGAAGAGGCTTTTCTTTCCACGGTATGACCTTTCTGTTTGTACTGCTGTATTTCTGATTGTAATCTGGTGGGAACAAATGAATAATTATAATCATTTTACACTTTCCTACTGGAGGAGAGAGAGTAAAGGAAAGCTACCTCTATTCCTACTCTCTACATTTTAGTCTGTCCTAAACACAGCAGAAACAGCGAATGTTTGTTTTTTCTTGCTTTATAGAAAAGGATTTACTCATTGTATTAAAGTGTTAGTAATGGCGACAAAAAAGTTTTTAGCATTTAGAAGAGGTTAAAAAGCTGAGCTAAATGCAAAAAAACGTATCTCTCAAACTGCTATGGTTTAAGAGATACAGGAGTTTAAAGTTCGCTGTCTCCTACTGACAGTTGTAAAGCTGTCAGCAGGAGATTCGTGTCAGCTGACACAGAGGCGCATGAGAATTGCCACAATCTCGTTATTTACCACGAATCCCTTCATTGAAATGGTCTAAAACGTGTGCCTGGTTTTCAAGCACTCGTTTTAGACCATTCCAATGTAGGGATTCATGGTAAATAACGAGATTGCGACTTTGCTCAAGCGCCTCCATGTCGGCTGACACAGATCTCCTGCTGACAGCTTTACAGCAGATCAAACTTTAAACACCTGTATCTCTTAAACCATAGCGGTTTGAGAGATACTTTTTTTTGCATTTAGCTCAGCTTTTTAGGCTCTTCTAAATGCAAAAAAACTTTTTTTGTGGACATTACTAACACTTTAAGACACAAATGTGTTTAAAAATTACACAGTACTTACAGCATTAAAACAGTCTAGGACAGTGGTTAGCAACCTTTCCCAAGTCACTAAGTCATGATACATGTATCTGGAAAAGACATGTGTGCAGGGAAAAACAATGTAATCCACTGAATATGTTTGGTACATGATGTATAAATATGTCATACAATGCTTGTTAGGAACCATGGTCTAGGGGAATTTATTGCTCTGCATAATGTAAAGGAAAAATAACCTTCTGTTATAAGAAACTCCTGTATATTTGGTCTGTTCTTGCCAAGTAAAACAAAGGTACTCCAACTGCTGGCAGTTGGTTCAGCCAAAAGCTTCAAACAGTGCCACCAGATGTCCAAGCCATTCACCTGAAAGTTATTCTATTCTTTTCTATGGGAGAGGTGAGCTACTGGCTATAGTTTTCCATAGAATATGATAGTGACAGCTTTACCACTAACAGTTTGAGGTGTAATAATATTGGAATAAAACAACTGCCAGCGATTAGAGTACCTTTGTTCATTCAACACTATATATGTGTGTGTGTGTGTGTGTGTGTATATATATATATATATATATATATATATATATATATATATATATATATATATATTCTTTTTTCTATTTTTTTCCATAATACAACTGTATTGATCCTTAAATCTTATTGCTGTGACTAGTTGGCATACTCTGACATCAGTAGGTTCTGAAGTAAAATTTTAGCCACACTGCCTGTTCAGCCGTTGGTAGATATAGAGTTGATTCCAGCCAATGGGAGGCAGGCAGGGGAAGTTCCACCCTAGCAGAACCCTGTCACTAATATTGATTGGTCAAGAGTAAAGTGACGGGTTGGGAGGGAGATATTTATAGAGATTGTATGTGGTGTTAGGGGGGTGATACAGAGAACTACTAAAATGGGAACTAAAGAAAGAAATGGAAGAAGGGAAAAGGACAAAGGAAAAATTGGGATGCAGCATGGAATATTACACCTGGACGAGATGTCCTCAACAAATTGCAATTTATAGTAATCTTTGGCACTTCATGGGTTAATGCAGCAAAATACAGGTTCTTTCTTGGTCCTTATTTTAAATATATAAGTGTTGGGTAGTTACAGGCCACTAAATTCACCACAAGGGCCACATAAATAGGGTTAACAATAGAATAATTACTTGTTTGCCACAGAGGTCTCTCTAACTCACAAGGGGTTAAGGTGGAACCGCGTAAGTGTAAATTGTGTAATGTGAGTGTGTTCTTTTGAGGTAAGAATAGGGATTGTGTGATGTGGTAGAGGGACATTATTTGTTCCTTAGATAATAGCCTCTGAGGGGTGTATATGTTGCCAGTGCCGGCTCTTGCCCACCGCCTGTGCTTAGTAATATTACACTTTATTCCTTGTAGCTTTTTCTTCCTGTCCAACGACGAAATGCTGGAGATTCTGTCAGAGACCAAGGACCCCCTGCGAGTTCAGCCACATTTAAAGAAATGCTTTGAGGGCATTGCCAAGCTGGATTTCCTTCCCAATCTGGATATCAGAGCGATGTACAGCACAGAGGGGGAACGTGTGGAGCTCATAGAAACCATTTCCACTTCTGAGGCTCGCGGTGCTGTGGAAAAGTGGCTGATTCAAGTGGAAGACGTCATGTTACGCAGTGTCCATGATGTTATTGCTAAGTCCAGAATGGTATGGATTGGTTCACTATGCACTCACTGTTCTGATTCTCCTGTGTAATGTTATTAGGAACTTTTCTGTGGGAAACAGGACTCCTGCCTGTGGCGGAATGTTAGTCATGTGGTCCGTTTACTCTCGTTCACTGTACTGTACCTAACTGGCTGTTTGCTTTACAAATAAAATTCCTCTCTAAGGGCCATATTCAGAAAGCTTAAGAGGAGCAATTTTAGAGCAAGTCAACAGCATCACAGAAGGAAAATAAATACGCCCACAATTCCTATTGATTTAGGTAAGACCTTTAACCCATTGTGTCAAAATCCTTATTTAAATCATTGAGAATTTTTGTGTTTCCAATGTGGTGCATTTGGTTTGCTCCAGAATAGGTCATAATTTCACCTCCTGAATGTTACCAATGAAAACTACACATTTTCCTCCAGTTTTAGAACCCAAATGAGCTAAATATCTACGAGGGTCAATATCTAATACACTAGAGAGGGTATTAGGCAAATTCTTTATTGACACACCATGTCTACCATCCATTAGTTTGGGCAATTGATACTTTAGTATATTACCAAAACTATGCTGTTGACAATGTAGAAATCCTTAGTGATGATACTGACCCCCATCAGTCCATATCTGAGTGGTCAGTGAAGGATGAAAAAGACACTGAATCAATAGAAGCTTTAATTAAAGCAATTTTAGTAGTTTTACAGATATCTGAAGAAAATAGTAAAGAATTCAACTCTAAACTCCTTTTCAGACGTAAAAAGACTTCAGTATCTTTCCCAACGTACACTGAATTAGACCAGATAATTCAGAATAAATGGCGCATGCCAGAAAAATCCTTGATCATACCTAAAAATGTATAGAATTATGGTGAACTCCACCAACAGTGGATCCAGTAGTCTCTAGGATATCCAAACATACAGCAATTCCAGTACAAACTGCAGCTGCACTCAAAGACTCAGTGGACAACAGAACAGATTGATTTAACAGGCTAATGTTTTCGGCCATGGAGCTAACATCAGGTCAGCTTTTGCTTCAGCGTGGGCATGCAGAGCTGAGGAAACCCTGGTAAAGTAACATTTTGCAAGCCTCTACTAGGTTTTCTTCACAAGGCCACACTATACAATGGTGAAGTGGTCTTAGAAATTGCCAAAGTAACAGCCACTGCCACTGTTACAGCATGGCGCACATTATGGCTCAAAATATGGAATACAGAGTCAGAGTCCAAAAAAGCACTAGTAGCCTTAATCTTCACAGGCTCCATTTTGTTTGGTACAGAACTTGACAAGATCACAGGAGGAAAAAGCACCTTTTTGCCATAAAACAAACCCAGAAGATTTGGCTTCAAAAGGAAAGGTTCATCATTCCATTCTAATAGGGATTACAGAAGTACGCCCAAACATTCGTTAACTAACACAACAGGAGCTTCATTTCATTATGGACGAAAATCCAAATGCAACTGGTGCCAAAACAGAAAAAGCTACCAAAATCATCTCAGCCCAAATCCACCGCAGCACGAAGGTGGTGGCATGGCGCCCACTAACCATCCTCCAATAGGGGAAGAATCCAAAAATACATCCAACAATGGAGCAATTCTATAACAGACGAATGGGTAGTAAAGGTAATAACAGAGGAATACAGAATGCCGCTCACTACTCTTCCTCCATCCCGTTTCTTTATGCCCAGAGTACCCAAACACAAAAATCCTCAAGAAGCTTTTCACCAAGTAATCAATGGAATAATGACTCCTGTGTCCAGAGAACAAAGGTTCAAAGGATTTTAATTAAATCTTTTTACTGTTGGAGAGCTCAGCTGGTGGAGATGGAGAGCTCAGTTGGTTAATGCACCAGCTGTAAAATGTGTTCAAACCTCAGGGTCGCAGGTTCTAGTTCTAGTCCTGGCAAAGTCAACTCGGCCTTTAACCCTTCTGAGGTAGATAAAATGAGTCCTACTTGAAAATGGCCGACAATCTCAATGTATCTTTCCTGGTAAAATATTTTCACAAAAAATAATCATATCAATAATTACAGCAATGGAACCAAGAGAATTCATGGCATCGCTGGACATCAGAGACACCTACATCCACATTCCTATATGGCCGGAACAGTAACGGTATCTTTGATTTGCATAGCAAAACCAACATTAACAGTTTGTAGATTTACCATTTGGCCTAGCCACAGCACCAAGAATGTTCACCAAATTATTGGTTCCGCTTACAGCCTTTCTCCAAACAGTAGGAGTCAGTGTAACTACTACACGATCACATTTGTTTCATGGTGAAAAGTTTGGAAGAACATGGTTGGATCTCAGCCTGCCCAAATCTCAAATAACTCCATCACAAAGACTTCAGTTCTTGGGCCTAATATGTATCACAGAGTCGAATTGCCTCCTGATAAAATTTTAGACAACCAACACTCTCGATCCAGAATTGTATGCAGCTGGTGGGGAAAATGGTATCGACAATAGAAGCAGTTCATTCTGCAAAATTCCACATGCACCCATGTGTCCATTGAGGGATGCAGGGCGTCCCGCCCATAGAAAACTAGCTTGGGTAGGGATGTCCTGCCTTTATTTGGCAGCTCTGTTCAAGTGTCAATTACCTTCCTGACTTTTTTAGATGAAAACTGATAGTTAAAGCTGGAGGAGGGTTATAGGCACCTGTAAGTGGGAGTTGTTTCAACTAGAGTACCCTGCCTCCTATAGGCACACTCCTATACCCCATGGGGCCTGCATCCCACAGTGAACTAAGAGAAAAGGATTTATTTGTAGGTACAAAAATCCCCTTATCTAAATAGACAGAACATAACTATACAGAGAGAACATAGATAAAACAGATTGATTGAATGTGAAGACAGATAGCCTGAGAGAAGATAGGTAAATAGATACATAATAGATAACTTAGAAAGATGATAGGCATAAATAGATAGATAGATAGATAGATAGATAGATACATAGATACATAGATAGATAGATAGAGAAATATATAATAGATAACTTAGAATGATAGATAGATAGGCACAAATAATACATAGACAGATAGATAGATAGATAGATAGATAGATAGATAGATAGATAGATAGATAGATATGAGATAGACAGATAGATAGATAGATAGATAGATAGATAGATAGATAGATATGAGATAGACAGATAGATAGATAGATAGATACATAGATACATAGATATGAGATAGATAGATAGATAGATATGAGATAGATAGATAGATAGATAGATAGATATGAGATAGATAGATAGATACATAGATATGAGATAGATAGATAGATAGATAGATATATAGATATGAGATAGACAGATAGATAGATAGATAGATATGAGATAGATAGATAGATAGATAGATAGATAGATAGATAGATAGATATGAGATAGATAGATATTGCACATTTAGCCATAATTTTCTTTCTCTTTTGCAATAGGCGTATCCTGACACTTTAAGGAAAGACTGGGTGAGAGAATGGCCAGGACAGGTGGTCCTCTGTGTCTCTCAGATGTTCTGGACCAGTGAAGTCCATGAAGCCATCGGCAGTGGGCCGCAGGTGGGTCCTCCCTCTTCTGTAGGAACAAGTACCAGTCTGCTGCACATACGCATTATATAAATGCCCTCTGGTTTCCCAGATCAATGACAGTGGTTAGCACACAAGTGAAACTTCTGTTGTTTGTGGTATTTGTGTTTATTTTATTGATTCTTTATACTCAGGGTCTAAGGAATTACTATGACAGACTTCAGCTTCAGCTTAATGATATCGTTGAACTTGTAAGAGGCAAATTGTCTAAGCAGACACGGACCACCCTGGGCGCGCTGGTTACCATTGATGTACACGCTCGGGATGTCGTCATGGACATGGTGGAAAAAGGTAGATCTTATTTTTCTTATTTACCCCTTAAAGTGATAGAAATGTCTATGTAAAATCCGTTGCCCGAGTCTTCTGTATATTAAAAGAAACTTATTGTGCTATGTCTAAGCACTTACTTCTATGTAGTTCAGAAGTTAGGAAGCACTGAAGATCCACCACCGCCCCTTTCTGCCCGCCTCCCATGGAACAGGAGATCGGGTCGTGCAACACGACGGCTGCAGTGAGGGACAAACTTCAGTCAGTAAGTGTAAGGGAAATCCTGTGCCAATTGATGAAGGAGATAAGGATTTCCCTCTGCTTACTGAAGGTTGTCCCTCGCTGCAGCCGTCCTGACCAGCCTGCATCTTCTCTGTGAAGTGGGGAGAAGGGGTGGGTGGTGGATCTTCAGTGCTTCATAACGTTTGAATTACAAAGAAGTAAGCTCTTAGACATAGCGCAATATGTTCCTTTTAATATACAGAAGACATTACTATCACTTTAATTGAAGAGCAATGCTTTGGGCACTCCTTGGCAATCAAGGGGGCAAAACCTTGAGTGATCAAGAGGTCACTAGCCCATTGCAAAGCAATTCATTGTGGATCTCTTTAGCACCCAAGAGGTTAAAGGAGTAGTTTATCTTTATTATGAAAAAGCATGTAGTGTAGAGCTTTTCCTGCCAAGTAAATCAGGGTATTCTCACTTCTGGGAGATGCTCAATTCAAAAGTTATTACAGTTGAAACTTTTTTTTTTTTTTTTTTTTTTTTTGGTAATATTTGAAGTGCAAATGGGTGCCCAGACAGCTTCTACGGGGTCCAAACTCTTATTGTATTGCATTTTATAGGAGAAAAGAAGCACTGGACACTTCTTGATTGTTTGATCAGTTATCATTTTTTTTATGAAGCAGCAGCCAGAAATGGAAGTACATTTGCAGTACTCAGCAGGAAAAGCCCTACAATATATCTTTAAAATAAATAAAACCTTAATGTTCCCCTAAAGAAGACAAAATAATTGGTCGACCTGAAATTTCTCCGAATGTTCATGAGTCCTCAGTAGTCTGTGTGAGTGATATTGTGTTGTTTATGCCTATACACCAGGTCCACTCCCTTCTGGCAGTGATGGGTTAAAGGGAATTATAAGTAGAAGCAGGGGAGAGCTGGCAACTTGTGGCCTGGAGGGCAACTACAATCAAGTGGCCCAATTTTACTATCCTTCCAGCCCACTGTCCCAGCCCACCCCCTTTTGTTAATTTTAAAATTGCCATTAACCCTTTGAGCGCCAGAGGGGCATACCCCTCTGTCACTCAAAGGGTTAGTGTTGTGAAGTAAGGCAAGAAATACCATGAAGCTTACAATTGAAATGGGGGTGCAACTACAGAGCTTACTTTTTAAATAAAGCTGCGCTAGTGATATCCTATAACTTACAAGATAAATGAGTTATGCTACTGGTGTAGCTCCATTGGATTGTAGCTCCATTTCTGTTGTAAGCTCTGTGGTATCACTAATGTATCTACATTTGCAGCAACAAGCAGGTGTGGCCCACCAGCCCAGACATAAGACTGGCCCAGAGGGCAATTGCCCCCCTGCCCCTCAGGCCAGCCCTCCCCTGGGTAGAAGAAAGAGAGGCAAAAGAAGTTCTTACTTAGGAGTTAGTCACACTATAGTCCGGTATATCTATATACATCTTTTTTCCATCCATTCACCCATACACCTATTTATCCATTGTGTTCAGTTCCCTGTTCTCCATTTTAGTGTGGCTTTATTGCACACCATCTTTCAGCAGACTGTGGTTTTCATCAATCTACCTTAGCAATCCCAAAGGGAAACATTTTACCTGCAATTTGGAAAATGTATATAATGATCAAATTGAGAAATTAAAGTAACTATTAGGTAGTATGCAGGTGTTGCAATCTATTAGCAGGAATCTAATGTGAGCAACACAGAAGCACCCAGTCCCAGGGTTCGAGCTTCAAGAATATTGTGTGGATGCTAGTGGACACAGAGTTTCTGAAAGACTAGAGAGGAAGGCGGAAGAGTAGTGATAGGGTGTTTGCAATTTAAATAGGGATGTTTGGGCACACAATGTGTTTGTATGTGTGTATGTTTGTTTGGTGCACCACTTCATAATAGTTGCTGGGTCATCTAAGTCTATGCGTGAAAGCATGCATGACAGTCCCTGGGCCATCACAGTGACGCCAATGAACTACAATAGACTCCACCAGTGCAAAATAAATTATCTAGCTATCCCTTTCTCCTGCAGGGAGGGCATTTACCTAGAGATGCACCGATACCAATTTTTTAAGACCGAGTACAAGTACTGATAGTTTTTTCAAGTACTCACTGATACCAATTACCTATACTTTTTTTTGCAGTCATTTGCCAGTTTTCCAAGTACCTAAAGCATATCTATCTATATATATATATAATAGTAGTTAGGAGATGGACCGCACGCTCTGTAGTTCAAAAACAATCGCCTGGGTGCATATCAAATAATAGAGATGATACATACAGTTCAAGCAGGAAGATCGCACTCACAGGACTTCAATTCCAAATGAAATGTTGTTACATGTTTATTGAGATCGACGTTTCGGCTAACAGTGTAGCCTTTATCATCTTGATAAAGGCTACACTGTTAGCCAAAACGTCGATCTCAATAAACATGTAACAACATTTCATTTGGAATTGAAGTCCTGTGAGTGCGATCTTCCTGCTTGAACTGTATATATATATATATATATATATATATATATATATATATATGTGTATATGTGTACTTTAGGTAATTGGAAAACTGGCAAATGACTACAAAAAAAAGTATAGGTAATTGGTATCAGTGAGTACTTGAAATATACACACATACACACACCACCTCTTGACTCTTGATTCTCCCCTTTTGCCTCTTTCTCCCCCTCTTGATTCCCATCTTTTGCTTCATTCTCCCCCTCTTGAGCCCCTCCTTTTGCCTTGGCTTTTTCTCTCCCTTTTGATCCCCCTTTCTCCCCCTCCTTGACTCTTGATCCCACCCTTTTGCCTCTCTCTCTCCCTCCTGATCCCCCTCCTTTTGCCTCTTCTTGGCCCCCCTCCTTTTGTCTCCTGATCCTTCCTCCTTTTGCCTCTTTTTTTTCTTTCTTAGTCCCTTTTTCCTCTTTTTCTCCCTGTTGACCCCCCTCTCTACCTCTTTCACCACCCGCTCTTCATGCCCCATCTTGCCATCTCTTTGCCTGCCTTACCCTCCTCTGCCGGGTGCTCACTGTTCTCTCACGAGCCCTGGCAGAGGTCAGAGTCTGAGCGTTGCCATGGTAACCAGCGGCAACGCTCTGACGCAGGAGGGAGAGAGGCGTCCAGGGAGCATTGTGAGCAGCTCCCCGGGCTCCCTCTCTGCAACACCGACCCTGACACAGGGTATCGGTGCTGGCATCGGCCTCATTTGCGCGAGTACGAGTGCTCGCGCAAATGCCGGTATCGACATTGGTATCGGTGCAACCCTACACTTACCTAGTACATTCTTCAAATTAAGTGTCATTTATCCCTATAAGAATGCTTTTCTTATAATCTGCAAGACCTTTACTATAAAGTCCTGTCTTTCTCAGGTGTCTCCCATGAGACAGACTTCCAGTGGCTGGCCCAGCTACGCTATTACTGGGAGAACGAGAACGCACGTGTGCGCATAATTAACTGCAACGTCAAGTATGCCTATGAGTATCTGGGCAATTCACCTCGACTTGTGATTACTCCCCTTACAGACAGATGTTACCGCACTCTGGTACAATGCTCATTTCTGTTTATTTGTATTGTTGTCTATCTCTGTCTATCTATCTATCTTATATCTATCTATCTACCTGTCTGTCTGTCTATCTATCTATCTATCTATCTATCTATCTATCTATCTATGTCATATCTATCTATCTGTCTGTCTCATATCTATCTATCTATCTATCTATCTATCTATCTATCTATCTATGTCATATCTGTCTATCTATCTATCTATCTATCTATCTATCTATCTATCTTATATCTATCTACCTGTCTGTCTGTCTATCTATCTATCTATGTCATATCTATCTATCTGTCTGTCTCATATCTATCTATCTTATATCTATCTACCTGTTTGTCTGTATGTCTATCTATCTGTCTATGTCATATCTATCTATCTATCTATCTATCTATCTATCTATCTGTCTGATTGATTTTAATGGGTTTTTAACTCCTTGAATGCCAGAGAGGTTTTCAAACCATAGCTTTGGCATCCAAATAGTTAAAAGTCAAATTTAAATCATTTCAAATCATTTTTACTTCTTTGGTGCAGTTAGTTTGTCCCAGAATTGCTCCACTTTCCCCATGTACATATGGCCCATTGACTTATTGAATTCTGTATACTGAAAATAGAAGGTCAAACGTGTAATAATTCTGTATATGCACTAAACAAAAGAGAAGCAATTACAGAGCAAACCAACTGCACCATAGGGAGAGAAATAAAAACCTCATAAATGCTAGAGAAGTCTGTTGGTGACCTCTGTAGCATTTAAGGGGTTAAAAGCCCCATTTAACACCTTAAGAACCCATGCTTGTCCTGGACCGTCATGGAATTACAGGCTTCCCGCGCAGCTGCATGCCGTTCGGGGAGTCTGGAATCTGATCCCGCAAAAAAAAAAATGCTCCTTGGTCCATAAAGGACCGCAAAGTATGTGCACGGCCGGTCCTTAAGGGGTTAAAACAACAGACATTTTTATTTGTCCCCTGTGGTTTGCTCCAGGATTGTGTCTCTTTTCTTTTATTCTTAAGACCCCATGGTGCAAATGTACAAATTCTCCAGTCCTGGATGTCATTTCCATGGAGGCAGACATGACAGTTGCTAAAAGGACCACAGGACTTCAGATACAGTTTAAAGCAGGGCTCAAAATTTCCACTCGCCACTATCCAATGGCGAGTGAAAATTTAGCCCTGGCGAGTACAAATTCAGCCCTGGTGGGTATGTTATGGATTGCAGTGGCGAGTAACTTTTCAGGTCTGGCTAGTAGCAAAGGACTTCAAATTATAAGCCCTGGTTTAAAGTATATGGTAATCATAACCGTTTAAAGTCCAGAGGGATGCGCAGTGCATTGTTCACCACACTGCATCCCTTTGGTCTTTAAAAGAGTAATTAGGCTCAACTCAATAGACATGACATTCAGCACTGATTGAATGTTTTCTCTTGAACCACGGAGTAGGGGCAGAATTCACGAGGGCTATTATGATTTTTTGGCCATTGATAGGTGGGTGGGGGGGTTATTATTAGGAGGCTTTAGTTCTCCTTTAAAGTACACTTCATTAAAACACTTGTGTCCATCCAGTGTGAATTAGGTGACACTAATCTCTTGTGTGGTTTGCTTGGTAGATAGGAGCCTTTTATCTAAATCTTGGTGGAGCTCCAGAGGGACCAGCAGGTACCGGAAAAACGGAGACAACAAAGGACTTGGCCAAAGCACTGGCAGTTCAGTGTGTCGTGTTCAACTGTTCTGATGGACTGGACTATATTGCAATGTCAAAGGTACATTCACCCACATGGTAATAAAACATTATAAATTGTTGTGAATTCCAAAAACAGTTCAGTTTTTATTCATTATACTCTGTTAAAATTAATTTCTCTAGCATCATTGAGGGATGCATTGACCATGGGGATTAGGAGCGTGCCTATAGGAGGCAGGGAACTCTAAATGAAACTCCCCCCCCCATCGCTTTACAATGCGATGCATACCCCTCTGGCACTCAAAGGGTTAAAGGGCTACTCTGGGGGAAAAAAAGCCCCATTTAAATAACAAGATTTTTTTTTATTACTCCTTTATAGTGCAGTTGGTTTGTCCCAGAATTGGTCGAATTTTCTTTTGGACACATGGCCCCCATGAAGCTAAAAAAAAGTAACCCCTTGACTACAAGAGAGATCTCCTACACGTTGTTTCACAATGTGTTGGAGACCTCTCTAGCATTTACGGGTTAAAAAGCCTGATTTAAATCTTTGGGATTTTGTAGAATTTTTATTTGTATCCTATGGTACAGTTGGTTTAGTCCAAAATGTTATCGCTTTTAGCTTCCTGAATATGGCTCTAATTGTCTTCTCATTGTTCCATTTAGTTTTTCAAAGGCCTGGCGTCCTCGGGAGCATGGGCCTGTTTCGATGAGTTTAACCGTATCGAGTTGGAGGTATTGTCTGTGGTGGCTCAGCAGATCCTTTGTATCCAGAGGGCCATCCAGACCAAGATGGACTTGTTTAACTTTGAAGGGACTGAGCTGAAGCTAAATCCAAACTGTTTTGTAGCCATCACCATGAACCCTGGCTATGCGGGCCGCTCTGAACTGCCAGACAACCTCAAGGTAACAGTTTTCTGCAAAAACTGTGCACACGGTTGGGGGTGGGACAGGCTGAACTGACTGCAGTTAGGGACAGTAAGATTTCAAAGGGGAATATGCCCTTGGAATAAGTGGCTATTCTCGTTGAGTACAGCAAGGGTACTCCTTGCATGTCAATGTGGGAGGCATTCCCTGATCCCGCCCTCTCCTACCCAGTAGTTTGGATAGGATGGAAGCAGGGGAACCGTTCTGATCCTCTGCATCGCATCTATTGATCTCCCAGCTGAATCGGCTGGGAGATCAGTAGATGGCGCGGGGGCATTAGTGGGAGTACTTATCTCCCACCACGAGGTCTGAATTTTTTTTTTCAGCCAATCATCGTGTGTATTCCGTTTGGCTGAGGAGGCTTCCTCAGCCAATCGGAGAATACACTGCGCCTTTAGCCACATCCCATTGGATGCACAAAGGGGAGTTTCACATAACTCCACCTTTATAACATCCTGGGGCGTGGCTTACATGAGCCAGAAATCACTTTGATATCTATCTATATATATCTATATATATATATATATGTAAGAACGTGCTCTGTTGAAGTCTACCTCTACGCCAAATCTCCTTACAACAACAAACAGTAGGCTTCAATAGACCTTCATAGCTCATAAAGGTCACTTTAGCAGATTTTAGGGGTCACTTTATGTGATTGTAAACTTAAACAGCTAGCAGTGGACTACAGCAGATCAGCTGCACATAAAAAAGTAAATAGATATAGCTGACTGCTGTATGAAGGACACCTGCCTAGCTATGTCCATCTGTTAAACACACTAAGAGACACTTATTCCTAGGATATAGATGCCCTTTAAAGGCCAAGTAATAGCTTAAAATAAAATACACATTTTTTATATTAAAATGAAAAGAGCTGCTACATGAAATAGTATATTGGAATGCTGGCAGATACATATGTTTTATTTAACACAGATTGACAGGTATATAATATTTTAAGTGATATTTATTTTATTGGGCTGGGGGAAGAAGTTACTGTTTGCACTCCTCACTTCCTGCTATTACTTACACAGCAGTGTACAGCCTCCTGACCAGGAAGTCAGAAGAGCAAGGGAAATTACTTCCCATATCCAGCTGAAAAACTGTACATAAAATATCAAGTACATGAATTCCTATTCAGGATATATAAATCTTTACATATACTGTATATTTGTGAAATCAAAGCATACTCCTTTATGTAAGACCAGTTTTTATTTTACCAATATTGGGCTGTATGCAAAAAAAAGGAGGAGCAATTTGTTATCAAACCAACTAGAAACTGGGGACAAATGAAAATTCCCATAGATTTCACTTGGGATTTTAACCCCTTGAATGCTAGAGAGGTCTCTATCACATTGAGAAGACCTCTCCGACATTCAAAGGTTTAGGAAAAATAAACCATAAACTCCTAATCTAACTGACCACTGACCTAATCATGCCCCTCTCTACCACTAAGTTACTGTGGTAGGTCAGGGGTTAATACTTACCCTTGTTGCTTGACCAGTCCCACCATGTGTCTGGAAGAGTAAGGATTTCGGCTCCGGTGCTGGTGCTGTGGGGGCATGAGATGTCAGTCCAAGCACCAATTGCTTCAGTAGCCAATCAGAGGTAGAAACTGAAGGCTGCGTTCCCCTAGTCTTCAATATACAGTGTGGAATCTGCCACATCACTGTATAAGCATTAACCCTGAGCTACCAGATCACCTTATCAGTAGTCAGGGGCACATGGCCTGAGTTTTCGTTAGATTAAGATTTTATCATTTACTTACCTTTAAACCTCCCCTTTTAAATCTATTGTAATTTGGACAATTTGTAGTTTTCACCTAAGGCTCAGTTGGCTTGGTCCAGATTTGTTTCTCTTTTGCTTTCTGAATAGACACGTAGGACCCTTATTTTTGGGAATTTGCTCCACTGATGTTCACTAGATAGCCCACTTGTTTGGTGTTTGTTAAGCACTCAGTTTGTTTCCCTATACATTTCAGGTTCTTTTCCGAACTGTGGCCATGATGGTGCCAAACTACGCCCTGATCGCTGAGATCTCCCTCTACTCCTACGGCTTTCTCCATGCGAAGCCTCTCTCGGTGAAGATTGTAATGACCTACAGACTGTGTTCAGAGCAGCTCTCTTCCCAGTTCCATTATGATTATGGCATGCGGGCAGTCAAAGCAGTTTTAGTGGCTGCTGGCAACCTGAAACTGAAATTCCCAAATGAGAATGAAGATATACTAGTGAGTTTTAAAAAAATGCAACACGCACAATTACATTAACCATATATATATATATATATTAAAGCTCAGCCTTTTTACTAATTCAACTGTCACCTCTGGCAGTGGTAGCAAAATAAACTTACATCCCTCAGTGTACAGGTTCCTTTTAACTTGCTGATTGTGATACATTTTGGATTCCAGGGGGTTGTGTAATGCTTTTCAAACCTTTACATCACGCACCTCTCTGGCATTCAAAGGAATATACAGAATATGACATATTTTCAACTCTTACATTCTAATTTTTTTTCTCTACAAAATATAGCTTCTTCGGTCAATAAAGGATGTAAATGAACCAAAATTTTTATCACACGATATCCCTTTGTTTAATGGAATCACTAGTGACCTGTTTCCTGGGATCCAACTTCCAGAAGCTGACTACAAGGTACGTTCTGAGACTCTCTGTGTAAGCATGAGTTTGCTAGGTTCCCAAAACACCTGGAGGTTGGACCGATGTAATCCATTATTCATGCACTGTGCGGTGAAGTTGCACCATTACTAGGAGGGATATTTGCACCATGATGTGACATGAGCTGGGAACATGATCTGCTTTGCAATGCATTGTGTACCCCTCTGACACTCAAAGGTTTAATTCCTTGAACGATAGCGACTTCTACAATGCATTGAGGAGTTATGCTTTACAGGCCATTGTTCATTAGTTTTCTTTACTCCCGCTGATCTGGGATGGCTTTGGGACATCCCCATGGCCCTGAATCCCTCAATGACGCTAGAGAAAATGTGATTTTTTTACTTACCAATAAATCCTTTACTCTTAATCCACTGAGGGATGCAGGGTTTCCCGCCCACAGAAAACATGTTGGGTAAGGATGTACTGCCTTTTCTGGTGGATATGTGTTACTGCTATTCCCTTCCTGACTCTGCTAAATGAAAACTGAAAGTAGTCGGGCGGGGGAAGGGTTAGCAGCTAGGAAGTGGGCGGAGTTTTTTTATTAGTGTGCCCTGCCTCCTATAGACATGCTGCTTAAAGTGATAGTAATGTTTCACAAAAAACAGCAGCACCAATTAATTCATAATATTTGAGACATAGAGGGTGTTATTTCAATACTGTTGTAATTGTAGTTCAAGAGTAATTGAATGATAAAGTATCCCCCTCCCGTCCCTTTTACTTAGTGTAACACTGCTCACCTCAGATGTGGAATCTGGTTGCTTTACCAGACAGATCACAGCAAGGGACAATCTACTTACTGTGAGAACAATGAAAACCCTGCCCCGCTTGACAGGTTTCTCAGCTTTTTCCCTTATCTTAATTGAAGATTGTATATCTATACCCCAAAAGATCAGCGCTCAATAATTCTTCAAAGAACAGAGGATACCATATATTAATATCCTAATATTTAGACGATACTTATCTAAAAAATACAGAAAGATAAATTTGTATGTCTGAACAATCTTTAATCTCAATATATCATAAACATATATATTGTGAATGTTTATGATATATTGAGATTAAAGATTGTTCAGACATACAAATTTATCTTTCTGTATTTTTTAGATAAGTATCATCTAAATATTAGGATATTACTATATGGTATCCTCTGTTCTTTGAAGAATGATTGAGCGCTGATCTTTTGGGGTATAGATATATAGTTTTGGACCATTGAGGATGTGGTTTTGATTTGGCTGCTAATTCTTTGCTGGACTGGTTTAGCATTGCCGTTTGCGCCTCATATTGATTAATTTGTTTAGTAATTGAAGATTGTCCCACTCTGCAATCTACCTGGGCACCTCCCTGCTGCTCTGAGCTGAGCTGTGTTACATCAGTAAAAGGGGCAGGAGGGGGATACTTTGTTATTGAATTACTCTGGAACTACAACTCTGACAGAATTGAATTAACACTCTCCAAAGTCCAAATACTATGATGATTAATTAGAGCTGCTTTTATTATGACACATTACTATGCCTTTAACCCCATGGTCCCTGTATCCGTCAGAGAAAAATATTTATTGGTACTTAACCCCTTAACAACCCTTGACGGTCATGGCACATCACGGGTTGTTTTGCGTTAAGGACCCATGACATGTTAGGACCGTCATGGAATTCCGGGCTCCCCGCACAGCTGCACGGCGTTCGAGGAACCCGGAAACAAAAAAAAAAAAAAAAAAAACCGGTCCATGGTCCTTAAATGCCGGCTGCTTGTACACACGGCCAGTCCTTAAGGGGTTAAAAAATCACATTTTTTCTGGTTTATAAGGCAAAGGTTGAACTTTATGGACTTCTGTCTTTTTTCAACCTAATTTGCTAGGTTACATTGTATCGCAGCAATGTAATCTCTTCTAGGCCTTATTAACCAAGACTGCGAGAGGTAACAATAGCTGATTTTAAAGCAAGACACGGAGGCTTCTATTATGCAAATAACTCCATCTTTACTTTCTCAGCAGTAAAATTTTTTTCAAGTATTTAACTGGTAAAGAAAAAATATCTAACATGCAAACAGTAACCCCAACCTAATCCTATTCGATCAATCACATATCTCTACAGGTGTACAATAGCAGGAACAGGTAACCCAACTTCCTCTTTCTTTACTGCTCTGCAGACAGATAAGTACTCCGTGTTATTTCTTCTTATTACATGATTTCCTAATTTAGTGCTATTGTATACTGCATACTGTTATATATAGTGCAACAGAGAACGAATTCCATAATACAATCTTCATACTGGCTTTTCTCCCGCTTTTGGGTCATTTGTATTCTAATTTTATCTTCTGTTATAAACTAGCGTGTGTTTCACTCCACTGTTCCAACTCAGTGACGTTTTAATTATATATTTAACTTACCGCTTTTATAACGGTAATTGTTCCTTACCTGTGTCTTTCCTCCATTTTCATCGACCCTTTAATACCAACCGCGACGGCTCCTTCCTCCATCACTTACTACATCGCTTACTCTCCCGTTCGCGCTATCCCCAGATGGATTCCATGTCCTCCGCTTACGTGCTATTGAGTGCATGCGGCAGCCATCTTACTTGTGGCCTGTACCTTCAATGAACTTCCGCGCATGCACGGAACTTTCCCGGGCAGTGAGTCATTCAGCGGCCTTTTGAACTCGCGTCAGGACATTTATATAGCGACTCCTGTAAAGTTTTCAGTTTATTTGTGGTGAATTTAACATAAGTTTTCATAACCAATATTATTCCACATATATTATTATATATATATCCTAGGATGCATTCTTACTATCATGAGTCTACAGCATTTACCTCAAATATTACTGGGGATCAGATGCAGACCATGGTAGACCTCTCTGTCAATAAATCGATCTCCAATGTTCTTGCATCATGTATGAGTCAGATGACAGAAACATTGACAAAATCCCTGACTGTGGTTCCCTCCACTTCTCGAAATGTCAGTGGACTACCCACGGTATCTAATACCATTCCCTCAACTTTTAAGGGGTCTGGTGGGGAACCCGCACAACCTTCTTCTTCAGAATCGATTATACCTGTTGGCATGGCTTCCAAATCTTTTCTTTTAGGCGGTAGTCTTTCGGATATTCTGAAGGCGGCTGATTGGTCCAGAGAATCCACCTTCAAATCATTCTACTTCAAACCTATTAAGCATGTATCGACTACTGTTATACAACAGCTTTAAACTTGCATAATAGGAGCCTCCGTGTCTTGCTTAAAATTCGTAGATTTTCCTAACTTCGTGAAGGAAAGTCAGGATTTTATTAAAGACACGGAGGCGTGTATTATCCCCCCCTATACTAACCCTGCCCTTTTTTTCTTACTTGTGTTTCCGTAGATTGAGAAATCCTACTGTTAATAAACCGGTTGTGACGAAGAGATTCCAGTTCATAAGGGATGTGATCGACTTTATTGAAACATCTATTAACACAAGTTTTCAGGATTATATTAAAGAAAGAGGAAGTTGGGTTACCTGTTCCTGCTGTTGTACACCTGTAGAGATATGTGATTGGTCGAATAGGATTAGGGTGGGGTTACTGTTTGCATGTTATATATTTTTTCTTTACAAGTTAAATACTTGAAAACATTTTACTGCTGAGTAAGTAAAGATGGAGTTAATTGCATAATACTCGCCTCCGTGTCTTTAATAAAATCCTGACTTTCCTTCACGAAGTTAGGAAAATCTACGAATTTAAGCAAATCAAGGACAAATTAAATAGGCAAAGCTTTGTATTTTATTCAAATTAACATTGTTATTAAATAAAAACTGATGCATTAAAGATATATGACAACACCAGTAAAAGTCAAACTGAGGGTAATATAAACCAAATAGCTAGGTGCACTGTGAGATAAAACATCAATAACTGAAACACACAGGAGAAGGAAACTCCAAAAAATCAACTCTCATAACCAAGGCACTCACCCAGAGTAGATCAGATACAAAGAGATTTTATTGATACAAAACAATGAAGGTATACAAATCCAGTAGCAAGATTAAAAACCAATTAAAAACATACAATGAGGGAGACACTTATAGCCATATAAATACAAAGTACAGCCACAGATATAGTATACAAAATTGGAGCAATTTGTTAGCAACAATATAATGTCTGACTTGAAACCAAAGTTACTACTGCTGCAATAACGAACATACAAATGGGTGATCATCAGAATAACATAGACATATTAAAGTGCAAGGGTGAGCAGCCGTAACAGTGACCCAACAGACACAAGTGCAGATACTTATCAAAAAGAGTATTGCGCAGTAGGAGTTGGCATCCTAATAATCAACCCTCATGTCAGCTGTCCAAGTGTATTGCCATCAATGGCTTCTCATTCTCTATTTGGTTTCAAGTTAGCCATTATTATTTGCTAACAAATTGCTCCATTTTTGCATACTATATCTGTGGCTGTGCTTTGTATTTATATGGCTATAAGTGTCTCCCTCATTGCATGTTTTAATTGTTTTTTTAACCCCTTAAGGACTACGTGACGTACTATAACTGTCATGGTCCTTATACCCTTAAGGACCGATGACGGTTCTAGTACGTAACATACTTTTTACTTACATCGCTCCACTGGGAGAGCTGTAAGTAAAAACGGGGCCTAAAATTGACCCCTCCAAGACTGGAATGGCCTCTCTTAGGCCCCAAAGCGGTGCGCCTATATACGCAACAGATCACGTGTACCGGCACGTCGGCAAAGATCAAAGCGGTCCTTTTGGGATGTAAACGTCCTAGGACCGCTGGTCCTTAAAGGGTTAATCTAGCTACTGGATTTGTATACCTTAATTTGTATACCTTAATTGTTTTGTATCAATAAAATCTTTTTGTATCTGATCTACTCTGGGTGGTTTATGAGATTTGCTTATTTTGGAGTTTCCTTTTCCTGTGTATTTTAATTAAATAAAACCTAACCTTACCCTCTTTAACCTTTAGATGAGTCTCCAGTGCATTGCATTGTAATGTGTTGCAGACCTGTCTAGCATACATAGGTAGGTGCCCTTCATACAGCAGTCAGTTATATCCATACCTGGGAACTCTCCGCATTTGCCCTGGAGACTCCGGTTCTGACAGAGCTTTACCGGGTCTCTGGGGCAGAGGCTGATTCCTCCGGATAGAAACTCTACTCACTTCCGCTCTTTCCCTCGGTGTAGCTCCTTCACCCCAGTCTTCTTTTAAGCCCTCCCCCGGCACTCGTGTTAAGACCCGCCCCTTTTTGACACAATACACGTTATTCTTCACACCACTCGTGGCAGCAGAAGACTCCCCTCCTGGGAGACAACAATAAAAAGTTCCCAGGTATGGTTATATCTATCTACATCAGCAGTTTTCCTGTAAAGCGGTTTTTATTCAGGCCTTCTTCAGAACACACCTCCTCACAACAAACAAAACGCCTCAATAGACTTGAATGATATCATAAGGGACCTTCGCAGTTATCTGAATAAAGCAGACAAACTGAAAAAAGCTAGCAGGAACCTAAAATGAAGATCTAATGAAAATAGAAACAGTAAGGGCCCTTTCACATGACAACACCAGTGTAGTTATACTGTGTTAAATCTGTCGCCCCTGGTAGAATGTAATATATTGGACTATTTGCCTTTCACATGAGTGAAATGCAGGAGAGAAACGTCTGCTCGATCAACAGAACTGTCGCAAGGGTCTGCAGCAGTTCTGGCACCCACCTGAAAAAGCCCTAGGCATTAATAATTGCTGTTTAAAGTACCTAGTTAAGTCCTTATTTAACTGCTTCCAAGCTATACCGACCAGTAGCCCTTTGCAGTATAAAACATTGCCAGTATCGTTATCTAGATCAGTGGTTCTCTATCATTTTTGGCCAAGGCACCCCTAACATGCACCCCTGGCATTTTATAGGTAATTTCTCAATATGTACATATATACATTTACTCTTCGGTTTTACAATCAGAATGGCAGAAAAGACCATATTGTGCATAATAATCTCCATAACTATACAACAGAATTTTAACATTTTTGTCAGTCTTCTTTGAAGTGGGACACCCTAGGCTGGCATCCATGGCACAGCAATGTGCCATAGCACCCTGGTTGTAAACCACTGATCTAGTTATTAATATCGCTGGCAAACTCTTCCTCCAACCGTTGGTTGGGGATGATGAGAACTGTAGTACCCAACAGGTTTCAAAGATTAACTGCCTCTGGTTTATAATAATAGTTCATCTTAATTGTTCTCTTATGCAGGATTTACTGTTGTGTGCCCATGAATGCTGCAGTAAGCACAATGTTCAGCCAACAAATGTGTTTCTAGAGAAAATGATACAGACGTACGAAATGATGATCGTCAGACACGGGTAAGCTGGTTACTGAGCTGTGTAGGATGGGAAAATATGACAATATTTATGCAATGTGTGAAGTGAAAGTATTATGTGATATAAAAAGTATATGTACAAAAGGTTTCTCCTGCTGAGTTTAGACAGGGCAATCCCACTGCTGGAAGATACTTCAGTCAAACATTATTATAGCTGAAACTGCTATTTTGGGTGCAGTGACCTGCAGTGTCATGTGGCCTGCCATTTTATGGTTGTTCAGGAGGTATTTTGTTAGTGACAAAAGCCTTCTATAGGGAGCATTCTGCCAGCTCACACTGGACCAATGGATGCCAGGGTGAAAGTTACATCACAATGAATTAACAGCAAAAGCTGTCACTACCTCTTATTTGTAACACATTGACTTACCTAGATAGGTGTCTTTCATACAGTGGTTAAGTGTATTTATCTGTTTCTGTTTTGCGTTATATCTGTGGTGTAATAAGGAACACAAGTTTTTGTCAGTCTTATCAGAAACAACTGGCATTGCATTACAAGAATTTATATATACTAGTTGAAAAGCCCATTTACACGGGCCACAGTGCCACCCAGCAACCGGTCGGATCCTGTCTTGTCACTGGCCGCGCTGCAGTCATGCGCAGTAGAGACTGCCTGCGCTGCGGCAGATATGGAGTGGGGCTCTCTGAACTCAGACCGGTCCCAGGAGGTGCGCAGAGAGAACTCCGGTCTAAATTTGGCGCGTCCGCTTGTATCAGCTACGGCGTGTGCAGACTCTACTGCATTTGACTGCAGCGTGTACAGCCATCTCTACTGTGAATGATGGCTTCTGACAAACATCCTCAGCGAATTATTATATAGGATATATATATATATATATACTTGACTGCACTTAACTAGGCAAATCATGCTTTTAAACAAAATAACAGCCTTATTACTAGGACAGTTCTCCTTTAAATATTGCTCATTGTCTTTATCTTTAGAAATAAATTGTTATTCTATATTAAACCAGATATTTTGCATCCATTTGAACTGCTGAAATTCCAGTCTGATTTGCAGTGATGCTTACAGCCTTAGTACACTGAGAAATGACAACCTGAAAAAAAAAATCCCCTTTCTCTTCCATCCTATGTGGAACACAGGATCCATGGGGTGAAGGCCCCTCCTGCAAGAAGGCTCTCTGAGGCAGAGACTACCGTCCTGCATCACTTCACCCTGCCCAGACAATCACAGTTTGAAAAGTGTCATTTCAGAAGGTGGCAAGGGCAAGCTGTCTTAGACTTCTTTCGTAGTTTTTCTGCTGTAGGATATGGGGCTTTATAATCCCCCATTAGGTAGACTCCTTTTCCTGGCTTCCTTTATAAGGATTAATTAGTTCACAGAACGTTCAGGACCAGTTCTGTGTAGGATGGCTTATGTTCATTGCCAGTTTTCCCTCTTAGCGTCTGTGAAGCGTCTTTATTTACAAAGGGAATCTGAAAACTGAAGAGAAGATTCTACTGAATGCACAGGTCTGTGTGTATGTCCCTATTTCTTTATCTGGCAGTCACATTTTTATGTGTTTTGATAGCTTTGCTGACTCAGAAGCTTCACATGCTTATCTTATGTAGCCCTTCTAAGTTCCTGATCTGGCCCTAGTGGAATTTTAACCCCTGCACTGCCTGTCTATTTGCATTCCTTGCTCTGGGGAATTTCTCTCCTTTCTGTTGTACTGTCTGTTGTTGACACTTATGGTTTTTATACTTATTCCATTCTTTTCAGCTGCTTTTGGTAACTTTTTTTACTTTTGGGCCATGGTACCTTTAAGAACAGGCAAGACCAGCGGCCCATATTGTCAGGAACATAGAAAACTATGGGTCCTGTGGGACCCCCCTGGTACTGAGGGATGCCGTTTAGCATCAGCTGAAGAGCCACCTCACCATTTTTATTACTGGAAACTGTTACCCAGCAGTCTGTCCTTCCCATGCTTTTTGGCAGGTCCCTGATGGACTGTCTTTCTATTTGGACTCTTCTGGCTATTATAAGGCTGGTTCCCCCCTCTTGCTTGCCACATTAACCCCTTGCAGTCAAATAAGTACTTTTTAAAGCTTTTAATAAATGTTAATTTTACTTTTCCTATTTTTACCTTATATTTCAGAGGTCTCCTGATTATGTCAGACCCCAGGGGATACACGGGCAAATCCAAGGCTAAGAAGGATTAAGGGGTCCACAGGGTTCCTCTGTTCTCTGCCTGGTCCCAGGACCCTCTTATTCTTACTGTAGGCACGATGATCATTCCATGGAGCTTTCATGAATCCCAGTATGCTGGGGAAAATCCAAATGGAGCACACTCATGTAATTCTGTTTGACCGTTCTGGCTCTGATGAGGCCTAGTTTTCAGATCTTCTCACTCTATTTGTGGAGGAGCCCTTTTCGGCTCCCTCTGTGTCCACACCTTTGACTCATGTTCTGCTATACCATTCACATGTGTAGAAGTTGACTCAGACGGCTTCACTGTTGAGGCCAGTATATTGAAAAAGAGAGGATTTCCTGTCATTGCTACTATGTTACAGGCTTGAAAGCAAGTTTCTTTCAAAAGCATATTACAGGGTATGGTCCATGTTCTATCAGTGGTGTGAGGTGTATTGCCTTATTAACTTTTGTCCAAGAAGTGTCTCATGCCTACCCTTTCTTTAGGGATTTTAATCTAGTTCTGGGATTGCTTCAGAATGCTCCTTTTGAACCTTATTTTTCATTCCACGTCTTCTCTTGAAACTCTAGACTCCGATTATGTTGGCTGTTGTTTAGATATGGCAGGTGGCTGAACTACAAGCTTTATCTTGTCACGTCCCTTTTTGGTCTTCCACTCTGACAGCATAGTTCTGAAGACTCATGTAGGGTTTCTCCCTAAGGTTGCTTCTGAGTTTCACATGAACTAGAAAATTGTTCTTCCCTCTCTCTGTCCAGCTCCATCTAATAGACAAGATGACCAATTGGCAGTTGTGGTAGAAGGCAGTACTTTTATGGGTTATGGCACATTCTACCAGGTTGGTGGGAGCATCTTGGACCTATAAGAATCAGGCCTCTGCTGAGGAGTTATTTAAGGACCCTAAGCGGTCATCCCTTCACACGTTCATCAGACACTACCGTGTTAATGTGTTGGCTTCGGCTGAAGCCGTTTCTCTGTGTTTCACATAGGATGTAAGAGAAAAGGGAATTTGTATCTACTTGCTGATAAATCCTTATCTCCTAGTCCATGTGGAACACAGGACTTCCTGGGCAGTGGTTTCCTCTTGTGTTCTCAATCAGGGTAAGTACACAAAAATCCCCTTTTCTAACACCAGTATATGTTTGCAGTGTTCATGGTTTGTAGCTGACAGGTTTACTAATAAAGTGATTTTGTTGTACGGGCATTTAAATCTAAAACAATATGTACTTTACTTGGTTGTACAGATTTATGTTGGTCGGAGAGGCCTTCTCTGGAAAAACGAAAGTTCTCCACGTTCTGGCTGATACACTTTCTCTCATGAATGAAAGTGGATGTGAGGAAGAAAAAGTTATCTTCAGGACAGTGAATCCTAAATCCATCACCATGGGGCAGCTTTTTGGACAATTTGATCCAGTATCACATGAGGTATTAATGTTTGCCTAGTCCCTTGATTGGCAGAGAGTCATGGCTGGATTTCCCATTTGGCAGAGTAGGCAACAGTTATCTGCAGATATGGACATTACTTTTTGTTGCTGACTGAAGAACTCCAAAATCCTCCCACCATAATGTTTTTAAAGGGATAGTATTGGATCATTTTAACAAAATTTAATCTTATAGCTATTAAAAAATAAATCAAATGATGCCAGTCCCATCTCTCAAACCTTTATTGTTTGAGAGAATATGCAGCTAAAGTTCTCCCCTCCCTCCACTTGCACTGACGTCAGCGCTGTAGCTGAAACAGGAGATCCCGGGCCCGGCTGGCAGCTCTTCAGCAGAGCCGAAATAGCGATATTAACAAAAAAAAAAAAACTTCATTGGAATGGTCTACAAAGCGTGCTTGCAAACCAGGCACACTCTGTAGACAGTTCCAGTGAAATAGTTTTAAATATCGCTATTTCGGCTCTGCTGAAGAGCTGCCGGACGATCCCGGGACCGGAATCTGCTGTCAGCTAGAGCGCTGACGTCTGGTCAAGGGAAAAGAGGGGGGAACTTCAGCTGCTTGGGAGATGGGACTGGCATCATTTGATTTATTTTTTTAATAGCTACAAGATTGCATTTCGTTAAAATGATCCAATACTATCCCTTTAATAAAGAAGGAAGATTTAAGTGGGAAAAGTCTGGGCTCCTATAGTCCAGCAACAAAGAATTACATCTGCTTCAGTAGACATACTATCCAGTACAAATTAAAATTGATTTGACAATACCAGTCCAAGACTAATGTACTCATAGTGGCCATTAGGATTTTCCACTCAGATTAATGTAAGACATCTCTTTTCACTATCAGCTTACAATCCTGCACAAGCAAACCTATGGTCTCCTGAGTCTGTAGAAGCTGCTTGCACAATTCACTTTAACCCTTTGAGTGCCAGAGGATACCTCTCTGGCAATCAAAGGGTAAAGATCAGGTTTTCGGGCTTGTGAACCAAGATATCACTTTTACCAATGCTGACAGAGTACTGGAAACAGAAAGTAAAATAATTAAAAGTTAAAATACATAATGAATTGTAAATAACTATGTGTCTCATTGCAGTGGACCGATGGTATTGTTGCTAACACCTTCCGTGAATTTGCGTTATCGGAATCTCCAGAACGTAAATGGGTAGTGTTTGATGGACCTATTGATACGTTGTGGATAGAAAGCATGAACACCGTACTGGACGATAACAAAAAGGTAAAGAACAATATGCTGTAGATCAGGTGAGAAAACTGGTGAACCTTTAGACAGCTGTTGGTGGGTTGGACATAATGGGAGTTATGAGACCCAACAGCTGGATGACCACACATTCACTGTCCCCTGCTAAAGACTTTATGGATGGGCCAAATTCGATCTTGGAAGAGCTAGGTGTGCAGATCTTAAAGGAAGTAACACCCAAAAATAACCCCACATACCTTACTATGGCCACAAATTCCTAATGGCCCCTATGTTTTTTCCCCTTGTGCCTTTGTTCAGGAGATATCTTCAATCCGCCCTGGAGGTCAGGTCCATGGAGGCGGACATGACTGTTGCTGGCAGTTTTTTCTAATGCAAGCAGGCAGAGTGCATTAGTCTTTAAGGGCCGGAGAGGTGTGCATCGCATTGTGGATCAATTTGTTGCACACACTTCTGGTTCTTAAACAGTTAAAGGGATAGGAATGTTTCATAATAAAAGCAGCTCTAATTAATCATCATAGTATTTGGACTTTGTAGAGTGTTATGTCAATACTGTCAGAGCTGTAGTTCAAGAGTAATTCAATGATAAAGTATCCCCCTCCCGCCCCTTTTACTGATGTAACACTGTTCAGCCAGAGCAGAAGGGAGGTGCCCAGGTAGTTTGCAGAGAGGGACAATCTTCAATTAAGATAAGGGAAAAACCTGTCAAGGGGGGCAGGGCTTTCATTGTTCTCATAGGAAGAAGATTGTCCCCTTCTGTTATCTGTCTGATCTATGGACTGGAGTCCACATCTGAGAAGAGATGGCTTACACTAGGTAAAAGGGGCGGGAAGGGAAACTTTGCTTGTGAATATTGTTCTTCATGTTTTTTTAATGCCTACAAAATAAAATAAAGATAAAACGAAGTATTACTATCCCTTTAAGATTATCATGCTCAGTGGGTGGAGTTTGTGTCTTGTGGTCCTTCGAGCAAGTGCCATGTCCTTCTCCTAAAAATGAAATTCAGGACTGACTGACAATGTTATCTCTTGAATGAAGGCACAAGGAGAAAATTTAGAGGACCCATTAGGGTTTTCTGGCCATAGAATGGTAATTGGAGGGCGTTTATAATTTGGAGGTGTTACTCTCCCATTAACTGTTCTCAACCAACCGAAACTAAATAACATAGGCAGTAAGAAAGAACATAATTTTATATTCATTATGAAACAAATATGTTAAGTAGTCTTATCCCTGAAAATGATTAATACACTAAACAACTTCACATTTGAGAGCCGATCCAGCAATTTCCCTACTTAACGTAACAGTAATGTCCCATAACAAATGTTTCTTGTTGTATAGAGTTTAAAGGAATAGTAATACTTAAAATGTAAAAAAAATATGCTGTAGGGTTTATCCCCTGAGTAAAACAAGGGTATTCCCACTGTTGAAAGGTGTTTTATTCAAAAGTTATTAATGTTCAAAGTTGATATTTTTTAGTTGCAATATCACAGTGGCCTGAAATTGTACAGTGGCGCTGTTGCTACACCATCCTATGGAGATTTATGGTTCCGGAACCAGAGCGGTCCATAGGATGGTGTAGCAACAGTGCCACTGTACAAGTTCAGGCCACCGTGATATTGCACCTAAAAAAATTATTGAACATTAATAACTTTTGACTAAAATACCTTTCAGCAGTGGGAGTACCCTTGTTTTACTCAGGGGGATAAACCCTACAACATATTTTTTTTTACATTTTAAGTATTACTATCCCTTAAAAAAAATAAATTATGTGGCCCAAATCCTCTCTCTCTAACCTTTATGGTTTGATAGATATTTGCATCTAAAGTTCCCCCTCTTGTGATGTCAGCTGTAAAGCTGACAGCAGGAGGTTCGAGTGGGCCAATTCGAGGAGGCTCTTCAGAAGAACCAAAATCGCATCATTTAAAAATAACTACTTCATTGGAACAGTCTACAAAGTGAGCTTCCAAACCAGGCACACTTTGTAGACCTTTCCAGTGAAGGAATTGTTTTCCAGTATCGCTGTTTTGGCTCTGCTGCAGAACCGCTGGCTGGTCCAGGACCGGATCTCCTGCTGCCAGCAGAGAGCTTGATGTCAGGAGAAGGGGAGGGAGGGGGGAACTTTAGATGCAAATATCTCTCAAACCGCAAAGGTTTGAAAGATAGGATTTGTGGCACATAATTTATTTGTTTAAACTGTAGAAAACAAGAACAAATTTTTATGGGACATTAGTGTCCCTTGAAGCCTCGATTCAATTAGGTCCGATGACTGAAGAAACAGCGGACAGCATTTTTTCAAGCGCTGTAAGCTATTCAATTTCCAGGGCTATGAAAAAATTCTGGCAAAATAAACTTGTCTGCTTTTTGCTGATTCAAAATAAAAATAAAAAACGTCAAGATGCAATTCAATTGACTGCGTTAGCCCTTAAGATCCGATAAGGGACCCACTTTATCGCTAGAAATGTAAGACCAAGTTTTTTGGGGGTCAGAGTCCCTTATCAGATCTCCAAGCCGATGCATCAATTGAAAGGAAAAAGAAAAGTGAAAAAACCTGTCTCCAGTGGATGTATTGATATGGGGCCCTAATCCCCATTTTGATACTTCCAAAGTACTGAAATATTGTGTCCAATGTTAGTAGAATTAACCCTATGAGTGCCAGCGGGGTATGTTTATCCAACTGTCACTGTCACTGTTTATCCAGGTTACAAAAAACAGCCATGACAAGAAACACTTATCAGTAATCCCAATGTCCAGCAGAGTCTTCAGCACCCAGATTCCCCTGCAGTCAGCTAGAGCCCTGACGTCAGGGAAAGGGGAAGGGGGGGAACTTTCACAGCGAATATCTCTCAAACCATTAAGGTTTGAAAGATAGGACTTTGGACATTTAATTTCATTTTTTAATATCTACAATATTCACTTGTTTAATATTTTGACAATACTGGTAATGAGTAAGCATGTTCTTACACGAAACCCGTTGATTGGAAAGTAATAAGAGACGTCTGCAGTAAGGTGCCCACTATACTTCCTTCACACTATTCAGATGAATCCAAGGTACTGTTTGTAGGTTTAATGTTAAGCACCAAATAAACGATTGATGTTTTTAAATAGCTGACGGTGTTGCATCTTCAATAAATATAGCATGGTGCATCTTTGCATTGAATAAATCCATCATATAGTTGTATTATTGTATTCTTCATGCAGATATGGGACATAGCTATGTAATAAACAAGTTTAATTATCAGTATAGAAGTGCATCTTGATTAAATCAAAGTTGCCTCGTTAATGTCTCCCCAGC
This sequence comes from Rhinophrynus dorsalis, assembly GCA_037306005.1. NCBI lineage: Eukaryota > Metazoa > Chordata > Amphibia > Anura > Rhinophrynidae > Rhinophrynus > Rhinophrynus dorsalis. The sequence continues at coordinate 22,679,687 of CM074722.1, forward strand.
TTTGTTTGATGAGTGGTGAGATCATTCAGATGTCTCCTCAGATGAGTCTCATCTTTGAAACAATGGACCTTTCCCAGGCTTCGGTAAGTTTAATATCAATATTCTTGAGTGTAAACTAGAAGGGATTTTAGTTTTCCATTACCCCCTTTGTACTCTGTTGCCTTTTTCAAATCTGAGAGAATCAAAACTTTAGCACTCTCGCCCTGTCCCAAATACCGTAAAGTCTCGGGTATAATACGCACAATTTTACCCCTCTTCACCTTATGTGAAGTGGGGGGTGCGTATTATACCCGAGAGTTTTTACAGACTTTAAAAAAAAAAAAAGAAAAGTTAGCGCTTCCTGCTCCCTCTCTCTCCCTGCAATCTGGTGATTAAGTAAGACTTACTTTTTGAAGCTTTTATGGTGTACCGGTATCTGAAAATAGATCCCTCTCTCCCATCTCCCTGCGGGCGGCACGCTTGTATCTGCCACCCGCTTCCTTCAAATCGGCTTTCAGGACCTTGAGATCCTCACATAGGAGGAAGGTCCTGAAAACCGATTGAAGGAAGCGGGCGGCAGATGCAATCGTGCCGCCTGCAGGGAAGATGGGAGAGAGGGATATTTTTTCTGATACCGGTACACCATAAAAGCTTCAAAAAGTAAGTCTTACTTAATCACCAGATTGCAGGGAGAGAGAGGGAGCAGGAAGCGCTAACTTTTCTTTTTTTTTTTTTTTAGTAAGGGGAAAACAAGGGTGCGTATTATACATAGGCACTCTTGTTTTCCCCTAAATCTTGGGCATAATAAACACCTGTGTATTATACACAGGTGCGTATTATACCTGAGATTTTACGGTAATAAGAAATGGTTGCTTATGTTGTATATCTGGCTGTGGATTGTGGGAATTTTAATCCAACAACAGCTGGAGGGCTGCAGGCCTCCGGCCCCTAATCTTTGAGCAGAAATCTGTAATGGCTTTTCGAAACATACATGTAAATCTTCTAAACATCATTACTGCTTATATTTTTTTTCTCTGCCGCCTAATGTGGAACACAAGAACCATAGGTTAAAGTCTCCTCCTCCAGCAGGGCAGAGGAATTCAAAGAAAGGTTTCCGAGATGGAGACTGTCTCATCCCTTCCACTTCACCCCTGCCTGCTAAGCTCAGATTTTAAGTGACCTTGTGATCAAGGAGGTAGCATGGACACTACCTTCCTCTTAACTTGGACACTCTTTCCTTCTATTTCAAGCATTTTAAAACTTTTTCTGTTTATTTACAGAACTAGTTGAAGAGCCCGTGGACACGGGCCACAGTGCCAACTGGTCGTGGTGCAGTCATGCGCAGTAGAGACTGCCCGCGACGCGGCTGATACGGAGCAGGGCGCTCCGAATTTAGACTAGGGGTCCTCTCTGCACACCTGAAGGTGCGCAGAGAGGACTCCGGTCTGACTTCTGAGTGGCCCGCTTCGTATCAGCCGCGTCACGGGCAGTCTGTACTGCGCATGACTGCAGCACGCGCAGCAGTCAGTACTGAGCATGACTATGTTGTGACAAACTTTTTAGCGAATTATAATATAGGATTAAGACATGGCCACATTAAGACCGTGTGCCCGCACGGCAGCAATTGTGGATTCATGCACAGTGGTCTGTGGGATATATCGTGCCTCCAGTTGCACCTAGGAGGCTACAGGTGGATTCAGTGTGTTCCTTTTGAGGTGCACTGTCTAGAGACCCCTAATGGACTGACGATTCTAAACAGCTGGGTAGCCAAATCATTATTTTAAAGGGAAATTTCAGCATTTCCCAGAAACAGTTGTTTTTCTGGTATGGGTCTTAGGATAATCCTTTCCCTTTCTGGGTTTTGCATGCTGCACATAGGATGGTCTTTCCCACCTCCTTGCCAGTTTAAGTCATTGCAATCACATAATTACCTTTGCATATTTTAAGTACATTTTTCTTCTATTTTTGACTGCGTTTTACACTATTTTGTAGGGTCTTCTGACATGTCAGAATCTAAGGGATACATGAAAAAGCCTGAGGATTCTAGGGTCCCTCTAACTCATTTAACCCGTTGTTCCTCATGCCAGACTGGGCTTCCTAGGGAACATTCTGGTACTTTATGTCCCTCTTGCACACTGGTCTCTGCACCACCTCTGTGGCCCTTATCTGTTGAACAGAAACCAGTTTGGGTTAAGGCTCATATCTCTTCAGTCGCCTTTATCCCATCATCTATTCAAGGAGTCCTGAGCTCTTGGCTTGCAGGACACCTTGCACCTCCCAGAAGGTGCTTGAGCACCATATTTCAGGGCAACACACATACACAGATCGTTGGTGATTCCTCTGTTGAGGAAGGAGAGGCTGAAGGTGATAATTTACACTTTATCCTTTCCCTGGGGGATTATCATGAGGATGATCTCCAGTTTCTCTTCACCTGACATTTTTAACAGTTGCAAAAAGGAGGTTTGCGCCTTTTCTCCTCATCATTCCTTTGACCAGGTTATCCCGGAGGAATGCAGGAAGCTTAATCCCCGATGATCATAGAACGGGTCAGCCAGTGTCAAAAGTCACCATTGACTCTTGGATCAAGGCTACATATGCCAAGCATTTGTGATCAGGAAGAGAGCTCAACCCCATGGTTCCTGTGTTCCATAAGGACAAAGAGAAAAGAAGTTAATGGCAATTTCACTAAAATCCTATATTCAGCTTCCTGTAGTCTGGACTTTTCTTCAGGATGATGTTCAGAAAGGGCTTAGTCTTAGCTTCATCAAGTTTCTGATATCGGCTCTTTCTGTCATTTCCAAGGGGCACATTGCCATGCTCCCTGATGTACAAACTTTTGTCCAAGGGGTGGCTCATGACTATCCTGTCTTGGGACCCCACCCCTCCATGGGATTTGAACCTGGTATTAGGAGTGCTCCAGAATCCTCCTTCTGAACCTCTTTCTTCAGTTTCTCTATGTCTTTGGTTATGCAAGACACTGTTTCTTCTGGCAACTGTGTTTGTTTGACGGGTAGCCGAATTTCAGGCTTTGTCTTGTAATCCTCTTTTTCTGTTTTTTTCAAGCAGTCTGGGTGGTTTTGCGGACTCCTGTGGGTTTTCTTCCCAAGACTGTTTCAGATTTTCACATCAACCAGGAAATTGTTCTTCCTTCTTCTGTCTGTCTCCTTCTGATAGACAGGAACACAAACTTCATCTGTTGGATGTGGTCAGATGCTAGTACTATGTTCATCTCAAGCAGCCTTTTCATAAATCTGATTTGGTTTTTCACTGTCGTCCAATACAGGTTACTGGTAACTCTGGGAGGCATCAGTCCCCTTTAAGTAGGCAGGAACATTCTCTAAATGTATGCAGGGGGGTGGAGCCTCCCTTCCCTCTCAGGCTGCAGTCCACCTAGCCGGCTTTAGAATTGTTTGTTCCTGTGTGTGAACACACCAGGTGGAGAACATCTCCTCAGTTGTAGTTTCTTTTTTATTTTTCTGTCAAATATGGAATACCACCATTAGGCGGGTTACCTTTACTGACAAATGCCCTCTCCAAAGTGGCTAGCTCAGTGTCGAGGGCCTTTTGGTGGACCTTAAGCCCTGAAGGGGGAATATCTTGGTTACAAGTGCTTCCCCATGGATTACTCTCTGAGGTAATTCTTACTACATGGTGACCTGAAGACAGAAGATTTGCAGAAAGGTGAGCCACCCTTTGAGTGCTGAAGGTCCACTTGTCCCACAGTGTCCCTTAATTGGGCTTGTATTTGGGCGTTCTCATTGTGCACTCTGGCACTCATTGGGTGTATATGTGTATGTCTGTGGGTATTTGGAGCAGGTTTCTGTGCTAACTTAACCCTTCCTCTGCTGGTTTGACATGTTTAATGGAGTTTTCTGGCACTTTTCTTACTGGATCAGTGTTTTCTCTATATGCATACATGTTCCCTGCATGTGTTTCATGTTTTTAACTTGTAGTTTAACTTTTATTAAAATTGTGTACTGCGCCTTTAAGGCGCGCTTTACCGCATAGACGCCATTGCTCCATTTGCTTTCTATGGGTTAACACTGTTTGGGACGTATCTCTGTAACCGCTTCGCACAGCAAATTCAGAGAGGGCTCATTTTAATTGTCTACCCTTGCTCTATCATCCGGTTTATAGTTCAAGTGTGTTGGGGGGCTTCGGGCACTGTTTTGGGGTACTTTTTGGGAAAAACTACATTTCCCATGAGCACTTGATTCACGCCTATTTTCCGATTGGCTCCCGTCGCGGCAGCCATTTTGGGCACTTTTCTCAATGAGTATCCTACGCAGGGCTTGGGACAATCCTTTTCTCCTCTGGAGATTGACCCTTCGCCTGCCAGAACAGTCTATATTTAGCGTTTCTGGGGTGAAATATCAATCTTACACACTACAATTGGGTGATTCATTGTACAGTTGGTTATTTTGACAATGTGAGAATGTCTATACCGCTGGAGCTAGGGGCTAGACCCAAGACTAAGGAAGATGGGGTATCAGTATCCCCCATTGCGCATTGCTCTTCCTTTCACACAGGGCTACCTAGAGGTCATTTCTGCCCAGCAGGTTTTGAAGTTCTTGGCAGCAACCCAGGGCCTTCCAGCCACGCTATTGAGCCAGCTTGGGTGCGAGAGTTTAAGGCTGCAACTGGAGACCTTGGGTCCACTTTACAGCTCTTTACATCCCAGATACAGGGGGCACATCAATTATGGCAGACCCCCCTCTATTATCAGATCCTCCCTGCCTCAACCGCAGGGAGCACCTGATGTGTCAGATTCTTCTGGGGAAGAATTGTTGCTAGATTCGAATGTTGACGTTGGTGCTCTTTTGGAATCTTCCAGGTCTCTTAGGGGACCCATTTGAAGCTGATCCTGAAACCTCTACTGAGGGCTTGATCAGGGCTGTATTGTCCACTCTCAACATTCCATTGGTTCAGGGGATTCCCGCTGATCCCTCTGATGTTTTTCAGGTGCCTGCAAAGCCTCTTACTCATTTTCCTACTAACCCAACTCTTGATTGTTTGGTTCTGACTCATGGACTACTCTGGACAAGTCCTCTTCAGTGTCTAGAAAGTTTGCTAAACTTTTCCCCTTTTCTGAAACAGAAATAACTAAATGGGTTCCTCCCCCTAAGGTGGACGCACCCATATCTAGACTGCCTAAATCTGTCATACTTGTTTCTGATGCTTCTGCGCTGCAAGATTGGACTGACAAGTAACTTGAGGTTCCCCTCAAGTCCATTGTCACTTCTATTGGCTCTTTGCTGTTGCATGGGTTATCCGGGCTGTTGGAGTCTGGAATGAGCAACTCACTATGGCGGTCCGTCAGGATGCGCCTACTTCGGGGAGATCACGTCTCCTTGCTATTATCTCTGTGGATCAACACTATGTTTCTGCTGCTGCCCTTGATGCCATCCGCATGATGGCAAGGGCCTCCACTACTTGTGTGGTGGTTGGGCGTGCGCTTTGGCTTAAGATTTGGTCTGCTGTCACTGCTTCCAAGAAAGTTTTTCTTTCTTTGCCTTTTGACGGTACTTCCTTGTTTGGATCCGAACTTAAGGAACTAATTAGCGAGGCCTCGGGGGTTAGAGTACTCTTTTGCCCTTGGTCTTTAAAAAAAAAGTTGCCGTTTACGCGTAACCGGTCCTTTCGTTCCTTTCTCTCTGAGACACATACGACGAACCGGGCGGTTCCATCTGCTCCGCGTTCCTCCTTCAAGCCCATGCACCAATTGCAGCCCAAGGCCGTATACAAGCCCATGACTTCGTGACTGCTTCGGCATGACTCACCAACACCGTCGGATGATTCAGTGTCGAACCCATGGGCTTTTCTGGTGGTGTCTGAGGGATATGAGATCCCTTTCTTTTCTCTCCCACCTTTTCTTCTTTATCCTTCTTGTTCTCCTCAAGAAGTCGAGTGAAGCCGTCTGTTCGAAGATGCTATTCAGGCTTTTCTGGACAAGGATGTCCTGGAACAGGTACCCCCTGCGGACAGGGGTTCAGGATTCTATTCAAGCCTCTTTGTGGTGACCAACAAAAAAAAAGGTCTTACTTCCTTTGTAGTGAAGTCTCACTATCGTCAGGAGTCTCTGCTCACAGTATTCGCTGCCATGTCTCCAGGGGAGTTTCTTGCTTCTCTTGCACATCCCAATCCATCTAGAGAGCAGGCAGTATCTGAGGTTTGCCTGCGCCAGAGGTCATTTTCAGTTTCAGCTCTACCACTGGTCTGACAACAGCCCCCCAGGTTTTCCAATGGGTGCTGGGGGGCCTTGATCTCCGTCCTCCATCGGGACGGCATCAGAGTGACTTCGTACATGGACGACTTGCCTTTTGCAAGCATCATCTGCGGACCTTCTTTATCAGCAGGTCCAGACCTGCATTCAATTCCTTACACATCATGGTTGGATTGAGAACTTGGTCAAGTCTGACCTTGTTCCGTCTCGACACCTGGGTCTTCTGTTCGATACTCAGAGGTGCATGATTTTTCTACCGGACGAGGTAACCATCAAATTGCTCAAAGGGTCTCAATGATCCTATCCCGCGATCAGATACTGGTTCCGAAGTTGTCTTCTCTGGTGGGGTAGTTCATCTCCACGATAGAGGCGGTTCCATTTGTCATGGTACACACCAGGGAACTTCAAGGATTTGTGATACAGACATGCAGGGACCGACCGATCATCAGAAGCTATCGATCACTCCCTCCTCATGTCGAGTTGAGCTTGGAGTGGTGGTTGGGCCTTTCCAATCTCCTACAAGGAAGATCCTTCTGGATACCCTACTGGACCGAGGTCACAACAGATGCCAGCCTCCTGGGCTGGGGAGCTGTTCTGGGTCGCTTTAGCGCTCAGGGGAAGAGGTCCATGGAGGAGTCCCTTCTTTCCATCATTGGGAGTCTCAACTGGAGGACGGTCCAGTCTGAGTGAAGTCCGACTCCGCCACGGCAGTGGCTTACATCAACAGACAGGGCGGGACAAGAAGTCTTGACGCTTGCTTAGAGGTCAAGGCCATTCTGTCCTGGGCAGAGGTTCATGTTCCTGTCATTACTGCAGTGCTCATTCCAGGCATAGACAACGTCATGGCAGACTTCCTCAGTCGTCACACAGTCGACAGCAGAGAGTGGGAACTACAACCGGAGGTGTTTCAACTCCTGGTTCTGAGATGGGGAATGCCTCAGTTGATCTGATGGCAATGGGACACACAGGAAGCTTCTGCCGTTTTGCTCTCTGTGGAGCGACACTCTAACTCTGTTGCTGATGCAATGTCCATTCTTGGACATTCTCTCTGGCCATTTTTCCTCCTCTCTCTCTCTGTGTTAATGTGGGCGTTACGGAAATTGTAATTGGTACATTGTCCGGTAATTCTGATTGTTACGGATTTACATCGTCAACCCTGGTATCCGGAGTTTATGACCCTATCTGTGATGGAGCCATTTCGGCTCCCCTCTCATCCAGCTCTTCTTCTACAGGGTTATCTGTGGAAGACTATGTTCTTCGGCTCAATTTGACGGCCTGTATGTTGAATCCTCGATTTTATGGAAGAAAGGGTTTTCTTCTGCTGTGGTTTCTACTATGCTTAGTGTCGTAAGTCTGTTTCTTCCAAGATCTATCACCGTGTCTGGTCGATATTTGTGTCTTGGTGTGCTGACAGTGATCTGTCTCATGACTTTGATCTTCCCACTGTCCTGTCCTTTTGGTTGGACGGTGTTGACAAGGGACTCAGTCTGAGTTCTCTTATGGTTCTTACTTCGGCGCTTTCTGTCGTTTTCCAGAAACGCATTGCTATCTTCCTGACGTCAGAGGTTTCTTCCAGGGTTTCTTCCAGGCGTTCCCCCTTTGAATCCTTGGCTTCTATTCCTTTGCTCCTTTTGTCGTGGAAGGTGGCCTTTCTTCTGGCTCTTGTGTCAGTTCGCCGGGTGGCGGAGTTGCAAGCTCTGTCCTGTAACCACCTTATCTGGTGTTTCCACGGATGAGGCTGTGCTTCGCACCTCTAAGGAGTCCTTGCCTAAAGTGGTCTCTTGAGTTCCACATCAATCAGCAGATTGTGGTACCCTCTTTCTTCCCTAACCCTTCCTCTGTCAAGGAGAGGGATATCCACCTGCTGAATGTTGTATGTTGTCTCAAGTTTTATGTTCATCGCACTGAGTCTATCAGGAAGTCTGACGCCCTGTTCGTCATTCCTGTGGGTCCTAGGGCAGGGAGACCGGCATCCAGGGTACCTTTTGCATCTTGGATTAAGTCTTCTATTTGTAAAGCTTACGAATTGAAGGATAAGCTTGTTCCCTGTCGGGTTACAGCCCATTCTACCAGGTCAGTTGGAGCCTCTTGGGCCTACAAGAATCAAGCGTCTGCCGATCAGTTGTGCCGGGCGGCCACTTGGTCTTCTGTGCACACCTTCTCGAAGCGCTGCCATGTGGATGTGCTGGCTTCGGCTGATGCCAGCTTTGGGAGGAAGGTCCTGGAGGCAGTTTTGCCTATCTAGGATCTTTCTTTTCTGAGGTTCTCAGTGCTTCCTTACTGTTGAGCCCTGCTGGCTCTGGTTCTGTGTGCTGTGTAACAGTTCTTGGGGTCTGTTTTTACCCCTAGTTGGTGTCCGTTGACACCTCTGTTTAGTTGGGATCTCTGACCGGTTGGTTCATGGAGGTACTGGGGACTTTGGGGGCCTTGCGTCTGGTCCTTGCCTCCTTCCCACCTCAGGGAAACTCAATGGTTGGACATTCCAGAGTTACCAGTAACCTGTATTGGACAACAGTGAAAATAGGATTTTAGTCTTACCTGTTAAATCCTTTTCACTTAGTCCATACAGGTTACTGGTCTCCCACCCTGTCAAGGGACCATGCTTGGCTCTCCTGTGGCAATACATGGGAGTCCTTAGGGGCATGCTCACAGGAGTCTTCTTTCCTTCTACTATCTAGTCTGGTTAGTTCTCAAACAATTCTGAAGCAGGCTAGGTGGACTGCAGCCTGAGAGGGAAGGGAAGCTCCACCCCCCCCTGCATACATTTAGAGAATGTTCCTGCCTACTTAAAGGGGACTGGCGCCTCCCAGAGTTACCAGTAAACTGTATGGACTAAGTGAAAAGTATTTAACAGGTAAGACTAAAATCCTATTTTCTCGTTCCTGAGGGCCAACATCTGGGCCAGGCTGCATCTATGATTAGTGTGGCTTCCTGGATTAAGGTGACCAATTGCTAAGTTTAGTCCTCTTGATAAAACCTGTACTCTTTCTGGTCACAGCTCTGTCCACCAAGTCATTGGGTGTATCTTGGGCCTACAAGAATTAGACCACTGCTGAGCAGTTGTGTAAAGCGGTGATGTGTTTGTCTCTGCACAGGACTCCTTCCCAGAGTAAAGCTGCTGGATTGAGTCCCTTGACATGGGGGGGTCCTCTTGGATTCTCTGTTTTGAGGATTCCTTTTTCTTCTTTCACTTCTGTTTTGCTTTTCTCTTTGCTTTTCTATAGGTTAAATCTGAGCCTTGCAGGCGGGGTGGGGGCGTAAAAATGGAATGGAGGAGGGAGTCTCTGTCTCAGAGACTTTTTTTTAAGTGCACTACTCTCCTGGAAGAGGGGACTTTACCCCATGGTTCATGTGTTCCACATGGACTAAGAGAAAGGGGTATAATGAGAGGGACACTAGAATCCTCTTTTTTGGGGGGGAGAAATCCCAGTGGATATCCTGAGTTTGCCCCTAATACTATATAATAAATAACTCTGACCTCTATCCATTGTGTAGTTTGAAGGTGCTAAATGTGCTTTACTCTCCAGCCTGCTACAGTAAGTCGCTGTGGTATGATATACCTGGAGCCACTGCAACTTGGTTGGAATCCACTAGTGAAATCATGGCTGAATACACTCCCAGAGGCCCTGAAATCAAAGGAACATCTTTTACTTCTTGAAGAGCTGTTTGAGTGGCTGATCAAACCTTCCTTACGGTTCCTGCGAAAACAGTGCAAGGTGCGTTCAGTGTTTGAAAGTCACTGTATGTGTATGTACTTTTTAGGGGGCCGGTCACCTTGTAACAGTGCAGGTAATGTTATTTATGTATTGAAAATTAATATTTTTAATATTTAGCTTTACTTATTTTTTGCTGTGAGGGGCATCTTTATACAGATGCACTGCCTACTGTGCTGAAACCGTCTCCCCAGTCCTTTCTGTATTCCTCTTCCTTTTACTTTCTCACTTTCTTTAAAGGGATAGTAATACTTCGTTTTATCTTTATTTTATTTTGTAGGCATTAAAAAAACATGAAGAACGATATAAGTCTTATCTCTCAAACCTTTATGGTTTGAGAGATATTCACAAGCAAATTTTCCCCTTCCTGTCCCTTTTACCTAGTGTAAGCCATCTCTTCTCAGATGTGGAATCCAGTCCATAGACCAGACAGATAACAGAAGGGGACAATCTTCTTCCTATGAGAACAATGAAAGCCCTGCCCCCCTTGACAAGTTTTTCAGGTTTTTCCCTTATCTTAATTGAAGATTGACCCTCTCTGCAGTCTACCTGGGCACCTCCCTTCTGATCTGGCTGAGCAGTGTTACATCAGTAAAAGGGGCGGGAGGGGGATACTTTGTCATTGAATTACTCTTGAACTATAATTCTGACAGTATTGAAATAACACTCTCCAAAGTCCAAATACTATGATGATTAATTAGAGCTGCTTTTATTATGATACATTACTATCCCTTTAAAGTAATTTTTTTTAATGGGGATATATATTTAAACCTTTCAGTGCCAGAGGAGTACGCAACGCGTTGCTTTGATCAACGTTTTGGCTTTCAATGCCTTTATCAAGATTACACCAGTGTAACATACACACTCCTTAAAAACCCCTTTCTCAAATCAAAATCTAAAAAGAGCGCCAAAGCAAGTGGCACTCCCACTGGTTATCAAGACAACACCAATTAGTGTAATGAGATGATGCAAATGTCCTGTTCATTGTAAGCAATTTAAATCCTATTCAACAAACATCGCGATATGTGAATATATGAATATCCCGTGCATAAAATATATAGAGAGTGATTACACATAAATAAATAGCAATGTAATATAGTAGGAGAGAGATGTGTCTGATCGCTAATTACACATCAAGTGTGTTGTGGCTGCGTTACGCTATGAAAAGTGTACAACCACTCAAAAATGTGTAGTCTATAACTAAAGATCTCCCATAGAATAACATACACAGTAACTGGAGAATTTATCTCACTGGAGAAGTTACCTCCTCTTTATTACACATGTGTGCATCTTCCCCTATATTCTTTAAAATTTTAAAGCGGAACTTTCAGTTCACACTTAGTCGCCATGCATTCATTAAACGCATGGCAACTAGCTTTGAAATAGATGTTTTACCTTTAAAAAATAGCCCAGTGTAAATTAATCCTTCCCATTTGTGGACTGACGGGCAGGTTAGTGTGGTCCCCGTGCCTGTGCCGTCAGTCCCTTCCAGTAACCATATGGTGCACTGCAGTGCTACTACATGGAGACTGGGACTGACAGCGCAGGGGCGCGGACAAGATGGCTGCGCTGTAGCCTGGGTTCCAGTCTCCAAACTGGAAGGATTCCTTTACACATCTACAGTGGATATAAAAGTCTACACACCCCTGTTAAAATGCCAGGTTCTTGTGATGTTAGGGAATGAGACTTTTTTCCACCTTTAATTTGACCTATAACGTGAACAATTCAATTGCCAAACAAACTGAAATCGTTGAGGGGGAAAATAAAAAATAAAAAACTCACAATAACCTGGTTGCATAGGTGTGCACACCCTCTTATAACTGGGATGTGGCTGTGTTCAGAATTAACCAATCACATTCAAACTCATGTTAAATAAAAGTCATTACACACCTGCCATCATTTAAAGTGACTCTGATTAATCACAAATGAAGTTATAATAGGATTTTCCTGACATTTGCTTAGTTGCATCTCAGAACAAAAGCGATGGCCCGCAGAGAGCTTCCGAAGCATCAGAGGGATCTCATTGTTGAAAGATATCAGTCAGTAGAAGGGTACAAGAGAATTTCCAACTCATTAGATATACCATGGAACACAGTGAAGACAGTCATCATCAAGTGGAGAAAATATGGCACAACAGAGACTTTACCAAGAACTGGGTGTCCCTCCAAAATTGATGAGAAGACGAGAAGAAAACTGGTCAGGGAGGCTTCCAAGAGGCCTACTGCAACATTAAAGGAACTGCAGGAATTTCTGACAAGTACTGGCTGTGTGCTACATGTGACAACAATCTCCCGTATTCTTCATATGAATGGGCTATGGGGTAGGGTGGCAAGACGGAAGCCTTTTCTTACAAAGAAAAACATCCAAGCCCGGCTGAAGTTTGCAGTAACAAACATCAAGTCCCCCAAAAGCATGTGGGAAATGTGTTATGGTCTGATGAAACCAAGGTTGAACTTTTTGGCCATAATTCCAAAAGGTATGTTTGGTGCAAAAACAACACTGCACATCACCCAAAAGAACACCATACCCACAGTGAAGCATGGTGGTGGCAGCATCATGCTTTGGGGCACCTGGAACCGGGGCCTTAGTCAGGGTGGAGGGAATTATTAAAAGTTTCATATACCAGGGAATTTTGGAACAAAACCTTCAGTCGTCTGTTAGAAAGCTGAAGTTGAAGAGGAAGTTCACCTTTCAGCACGACAATGACCCAAAGCACACATCCAAATCCACAAATCATGGCTTCACCAGATGAAGATTAACGTTTTGGAATGGCCCAGCCAGAGCCCAGACCTGAATCCAAATGAACATTTGTGGGGTGAACTGAAGAGGGATGTGCACAGGAGATGTCCTCACAATCTGACAGATTTGGAGCACTTTTGCAAAAAAGAGTTGGCAAATATTGCCACGTCAAGATGTGCCATGCTAATAAACACCTACCCAAAAAGACTGATTTCTGTAATAAAATCAAAAGGTGCTTCAACAAAGTAATAGTTTAAGGGTGTGCACACTTACGCAACCAGGTTATTGTGAGTTTTTTATTTTTCCCCCTCAACGATTTCAGTTTGTTTTGCAATTGAATTGTTAACGTTATAGGTCACATTAAAGGTGGAACAAGTTCTGACATGATTTATCTTTGTCTCATTCTTTAGCATCACAAGAACCTGGCATTTTAACAGGGGTGTGTAGACTTTTTATATCCACTGTACACATCTATTTCAAAGCTAGTCGCCATGCGTTTAATGAATGCATGGCGAATAAGTATGAACTGAAAGTTCCGCTTTAAATAGTAATTAAAACTCAATCTAAAAATTGCAATAATTAATCTGTAATACAGAATGATCCCAGTTATTTTGGCATTATTTGTATAGTTACAAAGGATTTTGATGTCAGATAAGCAACTTGCCCTGCCCATTTTCCTATCTTCTTAAAATATACATTCTGTAGGAAATACACAAGGAGAAAAAAGAGAGGCGCCCCTTGTGTTGAATGAAACTACAGTATTTCACCTCCACCTGTACACCGCAGTGAGTTTATACTCACAAAACAAGTGGCTGTTTGCCCACGTATGTAGGAAGCAACTATAGAGCCTTCAGGGGATGCCAAGCTGCCCCAGAATCAGCTATGCTCCGCAGATGGGCTTCTCATCCAAATCTCACTCTACCAAGCGGCCAAACATATGCAGAAAAAAGCAGAAGGTGCCCATTAATGTAATTCAGTCATACAAATTATATTCACATATAAACACAGGTGGGTACTCACATATATGATGGTCAGCAACAGATGGGCTGACAAATGTGCCTGTGGAGAAATACATTCGTCTCTGTTTGGGTTGCACAGGGGATCTGGTTCCAAGATGATAAATGCAATTTAGGCAGCTTTAATTGTGTAAAAGATTTCTTAAAAACACATAAAGTACCAATGTGATACAAAAATCAACAAGCTTAACTGGTATCTAACGCGTTTCGCAGTGTCAACCACCTCTTTCTCAAAGACCAAGCCAGATGTGCTAAAGAAAAAGCCCATCTGTTGCTGACCATCGTATATGCGATTACCCACCTGTGTTTATATGTTTATACAATTTGTGTGACCGTCTTACACTATTGGGCACCTTCTGCTGTTTTTCCCCGCACATCTTATATAGTTCTCATAATAGATCATGACAACGTGTTGTAATATTCCTCTTCTACAGGAAAATGCTTCCCTACTGAACCTTATTAAGTCCATTAATATATTTAAAGGTTTCTGGCGTATAATTTCTCTTCCATTCCTTTCTTCTAAGTTAATCATACTAAGTTCTTTAACCCCTTGACGACACAACCTTCCAGGACAGTCACAGCTGTCATGGAGTTAAGGACTGTTGACGGTCCTGGCATGTCATGGAGTACTGTGATCACTGGCCAGATACCTCAAAAAAAAAGTGCCTTGGTCCTTCAGTGCACCCCACCCCCAGACCACGCGGTTCTTCAGGGGTTAAATGTGTCAGGGTACCCCTTTTTATGAAGACTGGCTTTTCTATGAACTGCCTCCATTATATTAAGGTTCTCCTGTAGATGTTGTCTTCTCATTTATCCTGCAAGTTCTCTTGGCATTAGGTCGGACAGAATTAATATATTACCTGGTCTTTTGTTGTTTAGGAACTGGTGTCCACCAGCGATAGTAACGCAGTGATCTCACTCACTCGCCTGTTTGAAATGCTTCTGTTTGACGCAGTGAGAGAAGAGCCAACTAATAAAAACCTTCGTGTGTGGATAATGGTGAGTGGAGCTTGGGAAATCCCTTGTCTGCAGAAAGCATTTCCTTAAAGTGTTAGTAGTGTCCCCAAAAAAGTTTTAATAGATTTGTAGAGGCAAAAAAAATTATTGCCTCAAACCCCATCTCACAAACCTTTACAGTTTGAGAGATATTCGCTATCAAAGTTCTCCCTTCTCTCCCCTTCTCCTGAGGTCAGCATGTAGCTGACCGCAGGAGATCCCAGTCCGGGGATCAGCCAGAGGCTCTGCAGCAGAGCTGAAATCCCATTATTGCAAAAGAATGACTTCATTGTAAAGGTCTATAGCATGTGCCTGGTTTGCAAGCACACTTTGTAGACCTTTCCAATGAAGTAATTCTTTTGCAATAACGGGATTTTCGGCTCTGCTGAAGAACCTCATTGTGTCGGTTAACACGGATCCCCTTCTGTCAGCTTTACAGCTGACATGAAGTGAAGGGGAGGGAAAGGGGAACTTTCATTGCCAATATCTCTCAAACCATAGCGGTTTGAGAGATGGGGTTTGTGGCAATGCGATTTTTTTTTTGCCTCTACAAATGTATTAAAACTTTTTTGGGGACATAACTAACACTTTAAGAGACACTGGGCTAAATGAACATTGGGAATTCTGTACCGAATCAACTGCTGGGATCCATTTTTTGTCCGTATGCCCGACTGATGTCAATTTTTGCACACCAGTAGGACAGTGGGGAAGTCTGTTGGTATTTTGGGGCATTTCTATACTCAGCCTTGTTTACGGATATGCACTAAACAAGACATAAAGTCAATTGTGTGAGTGTATATTATTTCCCTGAGGATGCTGTGGGTCAGACATACTGGGTTTGGCATTAAAGTCCTAACAGTTTCAGTGATAGCCTGCAGGTATGCACTATACAGCTCATAGTGCTCATATGCATACCCTGAAGTGCAATCACTGGAGGCACAGGCTTGCAGGTATGACAAACTCATACGTTTGCACTATTATCACCTGAAAACAGCTAAAGTTTAAATCACAATTGTTGTTTATCAAGAAGACTAGTTTTTGAGTTATTTAAATGTATAGATTATACCAATAATGGCACTTTTTGTATTATCCCCTGCAATACCTCCCCCCACTCACTGACACTGTTTAGCAATGCATTGTCCACCTCCCCTAACACCGACTTCCTGTAACACTGACTTCCTGTCTTATCCCTACATTACCTCCCCCACTCACTGACACTGCTCAGAAATGCATTGTTCATGTCTCCTATCACTGACTTCTTGTCTTATGCCTGCATTACCTACCCCACTCACTGACACTGCTCAGCAATGCATGGCCCACCTCCCCTAGCACTGAATTCTTGTCTTATCGCTACAATACCTCCTCCACGCACTGAAACTGCTCAGCAATGCATTACCTACCTCCACTATCACTGACTTCCTGTCTTATCTCTACATTATCTCCCCACTCACTGACACTGCTCAGTAATGCTTTGCCCACCTCCCCTAGCACTGACTTCCTTTCTTATCCCTACATTACTTTCCCTACTCATTGACACTGCTCAACAATGAATTACCCACATCCTATAGCACTGACTTCCTGTCTCATCCCTACATTACTTAACCCACTCACTGACACTTCTAAGCAATGTATTGTCCTCCTCTCCTAGCACTGACTTTCTGTCTTATCCCTACATTAACTCTCCCGCTGATTGACACTGCTCAGCAATGCATTGCCAGTCTACCCCATCACTGACTTTGTGTTATTTCTCAGCAGTGCATTGTCTACATCTCATAGCAATGAATTCCTGTCTTACCCCTACATTAACTCCCCAAATCACTGACACTGCTCAGCAATGCATTGCCACCTCCCCTAGCACTTACTTCCTGTCTTATCCTTACATTACCTCCCCCTCTCAAAGACACTACTTAGCAACGCAGTGCCCACCTCCCCTGGCACTGACTTCCTGTCTTATCCCTATATTACCTCCCCCCCTCACTGACACTGCTCAGTAATGTATTACCCACCTCCCCTAGCACTGGAGGGGCTCTGTCAGTGAGTGGGGGAGGTGTCTACATCCCATAGCATTGAATTCCTGTCTTAGCCCATATTAACTCCCCAAATCACTGACACTGATCAGCAATGCATTGCCCACCTTCCCTAGCACTGTTTTCCAGTCTTATCCCTACATTACCTCCCACACAATGACACTGCTTAGCAAAGCAGTGCCCATCTCCCCTAGCACTGACTTCTTGTCTCATCCCTTCATTACCTCCCATATTCACTGACACTGCTCAGCAATATATTACCCACCTTCCCTAGTACTGACTTCCTGTCTTATCCCTACATTACCTCCTCACTCACTGACACTGCTCAGCAATGCATTACCCACCTCCCCTAGCACTGACTTCCTGTCTTATCCCTACATTACCTCCCCCCACTCACTGACACTGCTCAGCAATGCATTGCCCACCTCCCTTAGCACTGACTTCCTGTCTTATCCTTACATTACCCCCCCTCTCAATTACACTACTCAGCAATGCAGTGCCCACCTCCCTGGCACTGACTTCCTGTCTTATCCCTACATTATCTCCCCCACTCAGTGACACTGCTCAGGAATGTATTACCCACCTCCCCTAGCACTGGAGGGGCTCACTGTTAGTGAGTGGAGGAGGTGTTTACATCCCATGGCACTGAATTCCTGTCTTAGCCCACATTAACTCCCCAAATCACTGACTCTGCTCAGCAATGCATTGCCCACCTCCCCTATCACTGTTTTCCAGTCTTATCTCTACATTACCTCCCACACAGTGACACTGCTTAGCAATGCATTACCCACCTCTCCTAGCACTGACTTCCAGTCTTATCCCTACAATACCTCCCACACAGTGACACTGCTCAGCAAAGCAGTGCCCACCTCTCCTAGCACAGACTTCCAGTCTTATCCCTACAATACCTCCCACACAGTGACACTGCTCAGCAAAGCAGTGCCCACCTCTCCTAGCACTGACTTCCTGTCTCATCCCTACATTACCTCCCCCTCTCACTGACACTGCTCAGTAATACATTGCCCATGTCTCCTAGCACTGACTTCCTGTCTTATCCCTACATTACCTCCCCACTCACTGACACTGCTCAGCAATGCATTACCCACCTCCCCTAGCACTGGAAGGGCTCAGTGTCAGTGAGTGGGGGAGGTGATATAGGGTAAGCTAGGAATTACCTAAATGGTATCCGTTAATTAGCAAAATCTGTGTATGTAAATAACTGAAAATGCAACACACTGGAGACCTCTCTAGAATTCAAGGGTTCAACAGACCCCATTAAACCAATGGGTACTGTGCGATTTTTATTTGTCCTCTATGATGCAGCTGGCTTGATCCAGAATTACTGCAGGGGATTATGCACTAAGTTGTGATAAGGTGGTGATAAAGTTCTTATGTAATTCTGTGGAGATTATCCACTCTGGACAACTGAATAACATATGATTTTGGTGAGTTTATCACACTGGAGAAGTCATCTTCGCTTTATCACTTGTTTATCACACCTTAGTGCATAACCCCCCCCCCCGGTTCTTATTGGTATCTCAATCTCAGTGTGTATATTAGCCGTTGGAAGTGGCTTTTAAATCATGTCATTTATAAATATGATTCAAGAGTTTTTTGCTCCTCACAGTTTGTTTTCATGTCTCGGTTTCCTTTCCCAGGCTTGCTTTGCCTTTTCTATGGTGTGGTCTATAGGGGGTTGCTGTGACACCGACAGCCGCGCCAAATTTGATGCTTTTCTAAAAGAAATGCTATCTGGAAAATCCAAGGAATACCCGGTGCCATCAGCTGTGGGGAGATGGGAATGTCCCCTGGATGATAAAGGCCTCGTCTATGACTATATGTATGAGGTAAAATATGGAGAGCACATCTTTGTGATTGCACTGCGTGTATGTGGTAGAACATGGAAACTACCTGTGGGATTGGATGATATATATGATGAAAAAATGTAAATATATGATTTAAAAAATGTAAATTAAACTTTGGCTGTGAGTGTGTATACAACTGAACATGGAAACTAAACTGCGTGATTGTACTGTGTGTATGATGTAAAACTTGGAATCTAAGGCTACGGGAATTAACTGCGTGTAACTAAATCTGTAGAACTGGACTCTGTGTGTATGCGGTAGAACAAGGAAGATAATAATTTGGGGTTGAACTGTATGTATGATGTAAAACATGGAATCTAAGTCTGTAGATTTGGGTTGTGTGTATGAGCGAGGACATGGAAACTAAACCTGTGGGATTGGACTGTGTGTATGAGGCAGAACATGGAAAATAATCCTGTTGGATTGGAGTGTGTGTATATGAGATAGAACATGGAAACTAAACCTGTTGGATTGGAGTGTGTGTATATGAGATAGAACATGGAAACTAAACCTGTTGGATTGGAGTGTGTGTATATGAGATAGAACATGGAAACTAAACCTGTTGGATTGGAGTGTGTGTATATGAGATAGAACATGGAAACTAAACCTGTTGGATTGGAGTGTGTGTGTGTATATGAGATAGAGCATGGAAACTAAACCTGTTGGATTGGAGTGTGTGTATGAGGTAGAACATGGAAACTAAACCTTTTGGATTGCACTTTGTGCCTGAGGTAAAATAATTAGTAAAGTGTGATTATGTAAAACATAAATTATAGGTGTTTTCCTCTTGTGTACGGCAAGGGCACTCTCACTGACAGCTCAAATGGTAAACCTGTTATCACATTCTATGGAAATGTAGTCAGTGACTCGCCTCTCCCACAGAATTCAATAGAATAACTGTCTGGACACCAGCTGAATTGCCTGGATACCAGGGGGCACTATTACTAATAGTTTATGATTAAAAAAACGGCAGTAACAACTCCCATCATGCAGGAAAAAAACACCAATATGCTTTTTTTAATATGAAACACCTACTAATCCTTCATAAAGTATCAATGATATGCAAATAATTTTTTTCTACATTTACTTATATGTACAGAAGTAGAAAACAAAACATTTGTTTTTACCTATGCAGCTGAAAGGCCGAGGACGATGGGTTCACTGGAACGAGTTTATCAAAAGCACAAGCATTGGAAGTAACAATTTAAAAATTCAAGATATCATTGTACCAACTATGGATACTGTTCGATACACCTTTCTCATGGATCTGTGCATCAAATACGCCAAGTGAGTAACTTGTAAAGTTGAAATTTGCAGAGTGCATTCTTGTATCAGGACAATAAAATTTCTCTTACCACGTGGAATTTTCATTGCATCCACGGCTCTTTCACACGGTCAACAGAATTCTAACAGCTCCCAAATGCAGTTAGTCACATGTGTTGTTTCGCTCCCCTTCTCCTGATTTTTCCTATGGATTCTATCTTGAGGGAGGGGCTGAAGGCCAGCTCACATGAGCACCAGCCAAATATCATATCGATGAATTGCTCATTTCAGTTAATCTGTAGATAGAAAGCACAGTATGTGCAGTAATACTTCTTTTGTTGGCTTTATGGAAAGGAGGTATACATTAAATACTAGCAAGTGTGTGGTAAGGCTTTTCCCGTGGGGCACAACTTTTTTGTTTTTTTAGACCCCTTCTGATGCCCCCCCAGATACTGATCTCCCATCAGATTCGGCTGGTAGATCAATAGTGTTGATCCTAGGGAGCAAATGAGAACTCCTGCTTCCATTCTACCCCGAGCCAGGTAGGAGTTGGTGGGTTTGGGAAACCCTCTCACGTCTATGAGGAAAGCCTTCCTCATTGACGTGAGAGGGTTTGTCGATCCTGTCTACTCTTGCCGGCTCCAGGTAGAATGGAATCAGGGGCTATCTCTCACTCCCCTGCATCACCACTATTAATCTCACAGCCAGGGGTCCTGATGCCAACCCACAAGGTCTGATTTTTTTAATTTAAACAGTGGCAGCGGTGCCCCCTGCCTCCTACTTAACCAATCAGCATTTTCCAGCCACACCCCCTGACAGCAAACCAAACCAGATTCACTCTGAGATATATCTATATATATATATATATATATATATATATATATATATATATATAAATAATAAAACATAAATGAACTGTCTGTGCACATTTCAGTTTATCTAGAAATAAAAAGGACAGTGGTTAATGGATAGAAAGTATACATGACATAGAAATGAACTGTCCGCGTTCATTTCAGTTAAGTTATAGCTAAAAATCGCAATGTATACATATTATATCTAGTTTTAATAGATTGTTTTTGGTATTTACTTTCTGCTGTTTTGTTTCTTCCTTCTAGACCCTTGTTATTTGTGGGCCCAACCGGCACTGGAAAATCTGTTTATGTTAAGGACAAGTTAATGAACAACTTGGACAAAGATACATTTCTTCCTTTCTTCATAAATTTTTCTGCTCGGACCAGTGCCAATCAAATTCAAGTGAGAACTATTGGGCTTTTATGTTTACTTGTTTAGTTAACCCTTTGAGTGCCATGTGGGTACGCAATGCATCGCAAAGCAATGCATTGTGTACCCATCTGGCACTCAAAAGGTTAATCCCTCGGATGCTAAAGACAGTGGTTGAAGTCAGAAAGCACTTCTGTTTTAAAGGAGCAATCTAGTTTTATTATGAGCTGTCAGGTTTCATTAATTAATTATATTAATGGCTTTGTGAGATGTTTTGTTAAAAAAAAAAAAAAAAAAAGATTACATTTTCTAAATTAAACTGTTAGTAACAGTTCTACCTGGTTTCCAGAGAACAGATTTTTCTAGCCATAGAATGTGACAGTGACCGTTCCACTTCTGCATGACAGTGTGAAGTGTCATAACTTTTGAATGTTTCTACCAACTCTGGGTGCACATTTGGAAAAAGGATAAAATGTGCACATTTTTAAGTATAAGATTGCACTTACATTAAATGACAGTTTTCAAATGTTTGTAACATCTGAATGGATTAACAAATGTGTGCAATATTTGGCATTTTAGGAGTCATGGGGTGAATGACATTACCTACTAACTGCAGTGGTTGCACTAGGGGGTATATATTTGTAGGGAATACCATTGGCCAATCTCTACATTCAGACATAATACCAGCCCCATAACATCTGCAGAGAAATGGCATTAAATCACAATATTTCCTCCAAGCCTTTTTTAATACATACTTAAAGGGATAGTAATACTTAAAATGTAAAAAAAATATGTTGTAGGGTTTATCCCCCTGAGTAAAACAAGAGTACTCCCACTGCTGAGAGGTGTTTTATTCAAAAGTTATTAATTTTCAAAGTTGAATTTTTTAGGTGCAATATCACAGTGGCCTGAAATTGTACAGTGGCGCTGTTGCTACACGATCCTATGGACAACTCTGGTCAGTTGACCATAAATCTCCATAGGATGGTGTAGCAACAGCGCCACTGTACAATTTCAGGCCACTGTGATATTGCACCTAAAAAATTCAACTTTGAAAATTAATAACTTTTGAATAAAACACCTTTCAGCAGTGGGAGTACTCTTGTTTTACTCAGGGGTATAAACCCTACAACATATTTTTTTTTACATTTTAAGTATTACTATCCCTTTAAACAAGGCATGGAAGAAAGGAACTCATCAAAATGCCCATAGGACAATGCCATTCCGTTGGTGTAATCAGCTTTGAAGGAGCAGAAAACTTTTTAATAAAAACATATGTTACAGAGCTTTTTCTTCTGAGTAAAGCAAGGCTGTAGGTTGTTTTATTCAAAAGTTATATTAGTTCAAATGATCAGGAAGTGAATTACAGCGCAATTACTTCATGAAAGTTCTGACAGCATGACTCAGCAGTTTGTATCACATTCCATGGAGAACTGTTTGTCAGTGACTTTCCTCTCAAACTGAATGTAACAGAATAATTAATTGGAATCTGGAGTTTAAACTGTATTAACTTTGTAACATCTCTCCGCTGTGGCAGTAGCCTTGTTTTACTCAACAGGAGAATCCCCATAATATATATTTTTCATAATAAATCTTTATTGCTTCTTTAACCCCTTAGGGACCCTTGACGTACCAGGACCGTCAAGGGTAAACTTTCTTGAAAGACCCTTGACGGTCCTGGTACGTCACGTACATTTTACTTACAGCGCTCTACCGGGAGCGCTGTAAGTAAAAATGGGGCATGAAATAGACCGCTCCAAGATCGGAGCGATCTATTTCAAGCCCCATAATGACGCGCCGATACACGTGACAGGTCACGTGTACCGGCCCGTCAACGTGCCCCTATGCGGACGTTATGGGACGGAAATGTCCCATAATGTCCGGTCCTTAAGGGGTTAAGGGGAGGATTGTTGGCATACGCTGCCTGTTAACTTGATGTTAGGTAGTTATAGGGACTAACATAGATTCTTCACCTAATTTAGCATAGAATCGTATACTGTCACAATTGCTAGTACCCATAAACTCTGCACGTTTGGTACAGATACGGTTATAAATTTAAAAAATATGGTGGTCTTGAGAAAATTACCAGTTTCTCATTATACATTTTGATACCATCACAAAAATGTCTTCAGAAACATCTATTAACCCCTTAAGGACCAGCGGTCCTGGGGTGTGTGGTCCTTTAAGGACCAGATAGGGAAGTTTGACGTGCCGCCCCACGTGACTGATCACGTGTGCCGGCACGCCGAACGGGGGACTGAAAGAGATCACTCCGGTCTTGGAGCGATCAACTTCAGTCCCCGGTATTACTCATCGCGTTCCTGCAGGTGAGTAAAAGTACGTGATGTACCAGCATCGTCACTGACGGTCCGGGTACGTCCTTGGATGCGAAGGGGTTAAACAGATATACCGTAAATTACACATAGAGATAAATGTTGTGGGAGACTATTTGATTTCATTTACAAATGTAAAAAATACTGCATAGGTAAAGGACAAAGACAACATATTATGAGTGATTTTGTCTTGACTGATCAAAATTTAAATCAGGTTATCAATCATGCTTGATTGGTCAAAGCAAAGGCCTGTTTGGGGAAGTTTAATCAGAATCAATCATGTGTGCAAAGTAATCCTGATCGATTAAAAATACAGAAATATGGATTTAAAAATGGATTAAGTGCATGATTGGGTTATGCACTAATGCGTGATAAAAAGGTGATAACTTGGCGATGACTTCTCCAGTGATATCATGTCTCCAGTTCCTATTTTATTCTATGCAGTAAGATATCCCAATCTGGAGAAATCTTAGTGCATTGGGGCTCCACAGAATAACATAGGAACTGGAGAAGTGATATCACTGGAGAAGTTATCTCTACTTTATCACCTCTTTATCACACCTTATCCCCATGTGTGCTTGATCGATCACTAAAAAATATATTATTTTTAAAAAATCAGTCTAGGACTCAAATTACACTTAATCACTCAAAAGTAAGCTACAAAATCAATTATGAAAGATCGATCAAGAGTTTACCATAAACATACCCATATTTCCCCAAACATGTACTTATTAAAGACCGAAATCAATTATGAAAGATCGATCAAGAGTTTACCATAAACATACCCATATTTCCCCAAACATGTACATATTAAAGACTTAAAACAGACGCACTTCAGACATGTAGACACATCCATCATATTCCTAATCATCACTGACCATAAGGAGAAAGCAAAAAGATACCTCAAAATTGTATCAGTTACATAGAAAAAGATGATTGCTTACTCCCCCTGTCCTGAGTGAATCACTTCCTCTGCACTAGTCAGTGAATTACCCATATATACATCCACAAAGCACACACTGTACACTAGCCCTCCTGAGAACCGGAGAAGCATCCAGTCACTGTTGCACACCGTTATGATCCTCAAGGGTTAAACTGACAGTCAACATATTCGGCAGGTGCAGAATATATAAAGATAAATGACCTAAACTTTATTTATTTCCATCTTCACCTATTCTTTTACCCTTTTATGTCCCCACAACACTGAGAACTCTGTATGCTGTAGCGGAGGCAGGCCTTTTCTGCTGCAGGGAAAGTGTTACATTGTGTCATTCTCTTTGTTTTCTCAGTCCATGACAGAAACCTCTCTGGAAATGCAGAGAGCTCACGGTCAGAAATATAAAAGTGTAACAATAGGGGAAGCTGAAAAAATACAGATTAGTAGGGAATTTTATTCTGGAATTGCTGTAACTAAGTACTTGGTTTGTGAAGATGCAGAATACAGGAGGACGTAATGAGGAAGCTACACGGGAGCAATTCTGGAGCAAACCAAATGCCCTGTGGGTGTATGTGAAAATTCTTATTTCAATTATGTTTTTAACCCTTTGAATCCTACAGAGGTCTCCAGCGCATTGCAAAACAATGCATAGCTCAAGCTCTCTAGGTTAAAAGTCTCCAGCTTAAATCAAAGGGAATGTTAAGAATATTTAGTTCCCCCCGTGATGCAGTTAGTTTGCGCCAGTATTGCTAATCTTTTTCTTTCTGTCTATGGCCCAGGGTGTGAAAACCACTCTTTAATCAATAAGATTTTTTATTTGGTCCCTTTGGAGCAGTTGGTATGTTCTAGAATTGCTCCCCTTTTCATTAGTGCATAAGACTCTCTCTGTCATGTAACGAGCATTAAGCACACGTCTTCCTTCAGAACATCGTTATGGACAGACTGGATAAAAGGCGTAAAGGCGTATACGGGCCTCCGATGGGGAAGAAGTGCGTTATTTTTGTGGATGACATGAACATGCCGGCCTTAGAGAAATATGGAGCACAACCACCCATCGAACTGTTGCGTCAGTTTTTCGACCACGGCAATTGGTAAATACATTATTGTACATGATCTAGTAATTTGGTATTATGTAAAAAAAATATATATATATATTGCTGTGCCTTTTCTGCTAATTAAAACAAAGGCACTCCCACTGCTTAATGATGTGTTAGTGTATACTCAAATACAGTAAAAGAAAAAATGTATTTTGGGGTCTGGTTTGAGCTGTAATCATTACTGAACAAAGAATCACTGAGTGGGAATACCGTTGTTTCTCTTGCATTCAATGGAGGACATATGGTCTGTGGGTAAACTTCCCACTTAATGAGTTAATGATCTCAAGAATTCAGCCCATCTCACTCCCCAGCCCTTGTTCCCCCCAAGGCTCAGTGTATCTGCTAAAAATACATCTGCCAGTCTAATCCACCCTATAATCTGATCCCACGTATTGGACTTCCCACTGCAGTTCTGTGAACCTCTCTCTCTGTATACATTTATATTTTTCTTTCTCTGTTGTCCAATACAGGTTACTGGTAACTCTGGGGAGGCGATCCACCTCTTAGTAGGCAGGAACAATTCTCAAAGTGTATGCATGGGGTGGAGCCTCCCTTCCCTCCTTGGCTGCAGCTAGCCAGTCAGCTCCAGAAACATTTGTGCCTCGGTGAAGACAACACCAGTCTGAGAACAGTTCTGCTATAGTTTTAGAATCTTTTTTTGTTTTTCTGTTAGATATGGAATACCACCATTAGGCGGATTACCATAACTGACAATGCCCCTAGATGTGGCTAGCTCAGTATCCAGGTTCTTTTTGTGGAGCTTCAGCCCTGATGGGGAAAATCTTGATTCCAAGTGCTTCTGAGGTTACTTCTTACTACATGGTAATCTGAAGACAGAAGATCTTCAGGAAAGGTGAGCAACTCTTTGAGTGCTGCAGGTCCACTTGTCCCACAGTGCCCCTCCACACAGGGGTGTATTCCTGGAGTTCCTGTTGCACACTCCAGCACTCATTGGGTCTATCTGTATGTCTGTTGGGTGTTTGGAGCAGGTTTATGTGGTAACTTAACCCTTTAACTGCTGTTTTGGCACTTTTTGGGGGGTTTTCCAACACTTTTCCTACTGGTTTAGTGTTTTTTTGGGTATCCTCACATGTTCTATTGATGTTTTACACTTGTTACTGTTTTACTTTAAAATTTGTAAAATTTGAGAAAGGCGCACTTTACCACATAGACGCCATTGCTCCATTCACCTCTATGGGACTATACTGTTTGGGAGGTATCTCTGCATCCGTTTAACCTAGCGACTTCAGAGATGGCTCATTTTACTTGTCTGCCCTTGCTTTATCATCCAGTTCATGTTTCTAGTGTGTTGGGGGGCTCAGGGGGCTTCGAGCACTGTTTGGGGTACTTTTTGGTAAAAACTACATTTCACATGAGCACTTGCTTTGCACCCTTGTTTCTGATTGGCTCCCGCCACGGCAGCAATTTTGTGAGCATTTCTGCGCAAGTATCCTATGCAGGGCTTGGACTCTGCTTCTCTCCTCTGCAGATTAACCCTTCGCCTACCAGATAAGTTTATTTTAGCGATTTCTGAGGTGAAACTTTAATCTTACACACTGTAATTGGGTGATTTATTGTACAGTAGGTTATTTGACACTGTGAGAATGTCTATACCACTGGAGCTTGGGGCCAGACCTAAAACTAAGGAGGCTGGGGTCTCTGTATCCCCCATTGCTCATTGCTCTTTCTGTCACTCAGGGCTACTTAGAGAATTCTCAGGTCATTTATGCCCAGCATGTTCTGATGTCCCTGACAGCATCCCAGGGACCTCCAGCCATGCAATAGAGCCAGCTTGGGTGCAAGAGTTCAAGGCTGCAACTAGGGACCTTAGGTCCACATTGCAACTCTTTCCATCCCGGTTACAGGGGGCCTTTCAGTCTTGGCAGGCCACCTCCTCTGTCAAGTCTTCCCTGCCCAAACCTCGGGGGGTACCTGACGTGTCAGATTCCTCTAAGGAGGAACTGTTGGTGGATTCAGATGTTGAGGAGTGTTCTATTTTGGGGTCCTCTCAGTTTTTTGGGGTCCCTTTTGAGACTGATCCTGAGCCCTCCGCTGAGAGCCTGATCAGGGCCATGTTAACTAGTCTTAACATTCCCCTAGTTCAGGAGGTCCCTTCTGATCCTTCTGATGTGTTCCAGGAGCTTACAAAGCCCCTTACTTATTTTCCACCTAATCCCACTCTTGACCGCCTTATGTCTGAGAAGTGGAAATCACCAGGCAAGAAACCCTGAGTGTCCAAGAAATTTGCCAAACTTTATCCCTTTTCTGAAGCTGTGCTTCCTCAGTGGGTTCATCCCCCCAAAGCGGACGCCCCTTTTTCCAGGCTATCTAAATCTACTGCCTTACCAGTCTCTGATGCCTCTGCTCTGAAGGACTGGACAGACAAGAAACTTGAGGTTTCCCTTGATTCCATTTTTGCCACTACTGGTTCTGCTATGCACCCAGCTTTTGCCACTGCATGGGTGAACCGGGCCATTACAGTCTGGACTGAACAGCTCACCCTGGCTGTCCGTCAGGATGCACCTACTTCAGATAAATTGCGCCTTCTTGCCAACATCTGGACAAGGATGTTCTAGAGCCAGTGCCTATCCAGGACAGCGGTTTAGGATTCTACTCAAACCTCTTTGTGGTCGCCAAAAAAAGACGGCGGTTGTTGCCCTATTTTGGACTTGAAGGATCTCAATTCCTTTGTGACCCAGACTCATTATCACCAGGAATCTCTATGCATGGTGATTGCTGCCATGTCCCCGGGGGAATTCCTTGTTTCTCTGGATCTTCAGGACGCGTACTTATTGCCATTCATCCAGAGAGCCGGCAGTACCTCCGAGTTGCCTGCGACAGGGAACATTTTCAGTTCTCAGCTCTTCTATTTGGCCTGACGACGGCTCCTCAGGTCTTCAACTGTGTCCTGGGTGCCTTGATATCTGTCCTCCACTGGAACAACATCACAGTTACTCCATACATGGGCGACTTGCTTCTGAAATCCCCCTCTGCGGATCTTCTTCATCAGCAGGTTCAGCTCTGCATTCAGGCTTTCACCCATCACGGGTGGATCATCAGCTTGGATAAGTCAGATCTTGTCCCATCCCAGCTTCTGGTCTTCCTGGGCCTTCTCTTCGACACTCAGAAGTGCATGGTGTTCCTCACAGACGACGTGGCTCACCAGATCGCCCACAGGGTTTCCACGATTCTGTCTCAGGATCCAGTTCCAGTCCAGAAGCTATCCTCTCTAGTGGGAAAATTCATATCCACCATAGAAGCAGTTCCGTTTGCCATGGTGCACACCAGGGAGCTCCAGAGGTTCATGAGCCAGGTGTGCAAGGGTCAACCAGATCTTCTGAAGACGTCAGTTTCTCTTCCTCTTCATGCAGAACTGAGCTTGTCATGGTGGCTCAACCTCTCTAACCTGCTGAAGGGCAAGTCCTTCCTTATGCCCTTCTGAACCAAGGTGACGATGAATGCCAGCTTCTCCGGCTGGGGAGAGGTCCTGGGTCACTTGAGCTCTCAGGGCCGGTGGTCTCCAGAGGAG
Organism: Rhinophrynus dorsalis; assembly: GCA_037306005.1. Classification (NCBI taxonomy): domain Eukaryota; kingdom Metazoa; phylum Chordata; class Amphibia; order Anura; family Rhinophrynidae; genus Rhinophrynus; species Rhinophrynus dorsalis. Next base: position 22,708,625 of record CM074722.1, read on the forward strand.
TCCCTCTATCACGGTGCCCCTTGATTGCCTCTAGCAGATATTGCCATACAGCGACATTATTCACTTCCTAGCTGTCGCTCTAAGCTGGGTAGCTATTCTTATAGGTCACCATGTTGGTGAGGTCATCTCTCTGCCCACCTGACAGGGTTTTTAAACCTCAGCCTGTGTCATTACCTTTGCCCTTTCGTGGTGTACCTGAGTTTATTGCTGTGTTGGTCCATTACTGTTCCTGTGTATTATCTGGCTACGTCTGGCTACCCGTTTCGGCTCTGACTCCTGGCTATGTCTGACTGCCCGTTCCGGCTACGACCACTGGCGACATCTGACTACCAGTTCCGGTTCTGACCATTGGCTGCCTCTTGGTTCGCTCTCCATTGTTACGCTCTTTTACCATTCTGTGCCTAGGTTTGGTTTCCTTGTTGCCTGTGCTTTCCCTTCTTCGCTCGCTTACGGTAGCGGCGCTTGTTGGTCATTCCGTGTGTCTGACCTCCCGTGGCCTTACCTAGCCTCAGTACCGATTACCAGACTCTGTATACTCTAACTCTAGGGTATCGTTGTGCTCCTTTATTACTGCTGACTGTGTGTGTGGGAGTGCTCTGCACTGTCCTCATATCTACCTGTGTGAGTCCCAGGGCCATTCAGATCTTGCTCATCTGCCTAGTGAAGGGTGAGGAAAGTGAGTTCACTGTTCCTCCCTGGTCTCGTGAAGGAGTGCCATTCAGACCGTATGCGTGGAGTACTCACACTGAATTTCCATCTACCTGTGTGAGTCCCAGGGCCTTTCCATTGTCGCTCATCTGCCTAGTGAAGGTTCCTTCCTGGTCTTGTGAAGGTGTGCCATTCATATTTTGTGCGTGGTGCACCCGCACTGTCCTCACATCTACCTTTGTGAGTCCCAGGGCCATTCCGTTACTGCTCACCTGCCTAGTGAAGGGGGAAGAGAATGGGTCCACTGTCCTCCCTGATCTTGTGAAGGTGTGTCACTATCTGCTGCCACTTCGTGTCACTATTATTGCTACTGTTGTGTCATTTGTTGCCACCAGCCTGTTTCTCATTTCCTGCCAGTATTGTACTTAATAAAGTTTTATCTTAAGTTCATCTGTACTTGTCAGTGTTGTTATTTCCTAGTCACTCTGTGACACCCTTCTTCCGATCAACGTATTGGAGCTTCGGGCGATATTTCCTGCCTTTCGACATTGGAGAACTCAGTTGGAAGACAGTCCGGTCTGTGTGGAATCCAACAATGCCACTGCCGTGGCTTACATCAACAAGCAAGAAGGAACAAGAAGTCTCGCTGCTTGGTTAGAGGTCAAGGCTATTTTGTCCTGGGCAGAAGAACACGTTCCTGCATATCCGCAGTGCACATTCCAGGCATAGATAAAGTCATGGCGGACTTCCTCAGTCGACACACAGTGGACAGCGGAGAGTGGGAGCTTCACCTAGAGGTGTTCACCCTCATTGTCCAGAAATGGGGTCTTCCTTACCTCGACCTGATGGTGACAAGACACAACAGGAAGGTTCCGAGGTTCTGCTCTCGCTGGAGGGACCCTCTAGCTCTGGTGGTGGATGCAGTGTCGATCCCTTGGTTATTTCCTCTGGCTTTCCTCCCCTCCCCATGTTGCACAGGGTGTTACAGAAATTACGACTGGAGCATTGTCCAGTTATTCTGATTGCTCCGTACTGGCATCATCAGTTTTGGTTTCCGGAGCTCTTGGATCTGTCAGTGGAGGAGCCTTTTCGGCTCACCTGCAGTCCGAATCTTCTTCTACAGGGTTACTTGTGGAAGGAAGCTGTTCACCGGCTAGCTTTGACGGCTTGGAAGTTGAATCCTCGATACTGAAGAAGAAGGGTATTTCTTCTGGTGTGGTGGCTACTATGCTCAGTGCCCGCAAACCTGTTTCTTCCAAGATCTATCACCATGTCTGGTCGACTTTTTTGTCTTGGTGTTCTGACAGGGACCTGTCTCAGGAATTGATCTGCCTACGGTCCTGGCCTTTTTGCAGAACAGTGTGGACAAGGGCCTCAGTTTGAGTTCTCTTAAGGTTGCCTGTCTTGCCTGTCTAGGATTTTCCTTTGGTTCTTGGTGCTTCCTTCACTTTTGAGCCCTGTTGGCTCTAGTTCAGTGTGCTGTGTAACAGTTCCTGGGGTGTTGTTTCCCTTGTTCAGTGTCCGTAAACACTTCATTTGTTTTGTTGGGCTATCTCTGATCTGTTGGTTCATATCTGCTCTGGTGACTTCGGGGGCCTTGCGCCTGGGCCTTGCCTTACTTCCCGCCTCTGGGAAACTCAATAGTTGGACATCCCAAAGTTTCCAGTAACCTGTATTGGATGACAAAGGAAAGAGGATTTTAGTCTTACCTGTTAAATCCTTTTCTCTTAGTCCATACAGGTTACTGGTCTCCCACCCTGTCAAGGGACCATGTTTGGCTCTCCTGTGGCAGACCGTGGGGGTCCTTCGGGGTCATGCTCACAGGAGTCTTCTTCCCTTCTACTATGTAGTCATATTTAGTGTCTCAAATCTTTCTGAAGCTGGTTGGCTAGCTGCAGCCAAGGAGGGAAGGGAGGCTCCACCCCCTGCATACACTTTTAGAATTGTTCCTGCCTACTAAGGGGCGGATCGCCTCCCAAAGTTACCAGTAACCTGTATGGACTAAGAGAAAAGGATTTAACAGGTAAGACTAAAATCCTCTTTTTTTCCTGTAACATAGACTACAGAAAGTTGATGTATCCTTTATATTTATGGTGTTCAAGATCTATGTCTGTATGCAAACAGTGCTACTCATTGTCATTTATGTTGGTGAAGGCTTTTCAGTGCTTAACCTATCGTGCAGGATGCACATTTCATTTTGGCCTGGCTGTTCTCTGTTAAGGGCTATGCCTGTCAGATAAGTCATATTGACCATTAATGCATGAAAGCAATCAGGCAAGGTTGGGCTATGTTCCTCAGCATGAAAGGCTTAATTCATATGACACAGACACTTCTGGGGGTAGCAAGACCCTTCCTGCTTCATCCTCCATGTTCACTGTTTACAGCACTGTGCAAGGGGGGTATAAAGGAGCTATCAGCTGGGGACTACTGGATCTGCTGGCATACAGGTTCCACATCAAACTTTTGTGCTTCTGCTCAGACACAAGATTTGCAGGCTCATGCAGTGGACAGCATGGTGATCACTTGGGACTACTCTGTAACGCACCTACTCACATTACTTGCAGTCATTTCTGAGGTTATTATTATGATGCAAAGGGAAACAATTTAAGTCATCTTCATAGCTACTGCATTTCTGAGAGAGGCCTGGTGTTATTCACTGGCAGAGCTGTACATAGCAGAACCTTTGAGTATACAAGTGTTGTCAGACCTGCAGACACAAGGTTCCATACGTCATTTGAACTGTTACAGTCAACCAATACTGTACAATTACACTTTGAAGCTATGAACATTGAAACCTCTCTCTTGCAAAACAATAAACTCTCTGAAAAAGTCAGATATTTCAGCTTAAAAACAAGAAAACTTACTTTCAGCTAAAATCTATTAGGAAACTTTCATTTTTTGTGACGTACACACTAGAAACGCCTCAAGTTCAACTTCACACAACACCTGAGTTCCTTACGCTATGGACTGGAGAAATAGCTCAAATATTGGTCTATATTTCTTGATGTTTATTTACATTTGATGTAGTGAGATGCCAGACCAATTTTATTCCATGTACCTGATTCTTCCCATTCACTTGATTCTTTCTGTGTTTTCCTCCTGGATGTTTCAAAAAGAGTAGGAAAGGACAGACCAGTTATGAAGGCTTTTCATTGTAGATTGTCAAACAAACATACATACTGCATATTACACCAGTTCTTTCTAGACTTATGAGACAGTCTGTAAGGTCTGTCTACAGACTCTCTTCCATTAGAAGCTGAGGCTGAATTGTTCTGTAAAGCATCGGCCTGGTCTTTAATTCATAATTTTATGTGATTCTGTGAAGGTAATGTTTAGTCTTCAGAGACACTAGTTTTGTTTGCAACGTACTGCATATTGCTGTTGAATTCAGTTTCATTTGTTCTTGCTCTCAACACTGTATTTTGAGACCACTTTGAAATATCTCACTGTACCTCTGACCCGAATTGGACGTAAGAGAAATATGTATTTCATTTAGTCCTTTGGGGACACAGATTTGGGATGTCGTGACATTTTTGGTATCCTTATTCTCTTATTGGCTAGTGGGCAGAGCATAGGGGCTAAACTAGGGCAGAAGAATAAGAGGATTTGAGTTTTTGAGATTTGTAACTATTAAATTGACTAATTTGGATTGAAGTCTACCCACCATCCTTATGTCCCTCAATGGACCAAGAGGAAGGAATTTATCTGTAAGTATAAAAACCCCTTTTTAAGTCAACAGGAAAAGCTTATATAAGGTTTCATATTATTATTTGACCTTTGATTTTTTTTTTTGTATAAAACTATTTCTTACTGCATTCCAAGTACATCTAAGCATGTGGTTACTGTCACTTTAAGGTACGATTTAAAGGACACCTCTAAAATCTCCCTGGTTGACATCCAGCTGATCGGAGCTATGGGTCCCCCTGGTGGTGGGAGGAATGCAGTTACTCCCCGCTTCTTGCGTCACTTTAACATTTGCACCATCAACGCCTTCAGCGATGAGACCATGGTTCGCATCTTCTCTGCAGTTGTTGCTTTCTACCTGAGAACCAATGAGTTTGCCCCCGATTTCTTCACGGTTGGAAACCAAATCGTCAGCGGCACCTTGGAGGTGAGAGGTTGTTTTCTAGGTAAAGAATACCATATAGGGAAGGGCTAAGCAATCTTTGGGTTTCCAGCTGTTGATGAAAATGTCTCGTTGGGAATGCTAGGAGTTGCAGTCACCAGCTGCTAGAAAGCCAAAGGTTGCCTATCCCTGTTATGGGGAATTAAGTGCAAATTGAACCCCATTTGCATTAATTCCTGGCCAATAAATGGCTGTGAATGTAGGAGATTCACCCATGTATAAACTGTATGAAAAGATTGAAAAAATGTGCAGCATTATATTTAGATGCAATACAGAATCCAATTTATGTTATGTGCAAAAAAATTAATATCTCATCGTAAGGAGATTTTTGTACATGGTAATAAATACTTTTCTCTTAGTCCACTGGGGAACGCATAGGGCTATCGGGTGAAGTTCAGGGGAAGCTAACAATTACACTTCTCACACTCCCCTGCCCTGATTCACTGTTGAGGCTCTGTCCTCTCATCAATGCACATGTATCAGAGTAAGGATGGTGAAGTTACCAGGACATAGAAGCCAATAAATAGCAGAATACCCAACCCCCAACATAGAGTAAGATTTTTTTTTCTCTGGTTGGAATACCCTGTGTCTCCCAATGAAGAGAAAAGTATTTAATGGTAACTAAAAAAAATCCACTTTTCTCTTGCATATAGTTGGGGACACAGGGATCATAGAGATGTCCCAAAGAGGTCCCAAAATTCAGGGAGAGAAAAAACTGTTTAAACAAATCCGGCTTGTAGAACCAGGTGTCTGAAACTGTCTTTTTCTGGTGTCATTGAGGACATGCGGGGACCATGGGGTATAGGGGCTCCTCCCTATAGGAGGCAGGGCACTTTTGATGAAACGCCTTCCACTTTCAGGTGTCTAGACCCTTCCAACAATCAGACTGAGGTCAGTATTTTAGTGTCCATCAGGAGGTACAGGGAGATTTCTCCAAGGGGGAAACAGTAACATTTTATTTTATCAACTTATGACTACCTCATTCCATATCGAGGTGGTCAGTTAGAGAAGAAGAAGATACAGAATAGGTAGAATCTTTAATTATATCGATTTTAGAGGTCCTCCAGGTTCCTGAGAAGAATAATAAAGATACTTCCTCAAAATCCCTTCTCAAAAGCAAAACGAAATCTTAAGTTACTCTCCAAGCAATTAGACAAAATTATTCAGAACGAATGGCGTACTCCAGATAAATCCTTAGTTATACCTAAGAAATTTACACGCATCTATCCTTTCCCTCAAGAAAAACTATATTTATGGTCGACTCCACCAGTGTTCGATCCTACATTATGTAGATTATCTAGTCATACAACCATTCCGGTACAGAGTGCGGCTGCACTGAAAGATACATTGTATAAGAGATTAGACTTGTTTAACAGGTTACTGTTCTCAGGACAGGGAGCTATGATTAGAGCAGGATTCGCCTCTGTGTGGGCATGCCGAGCAATGGAAGCATGGCAGAGTCAACTTTTCCAAGCTATTCAAGATGATGCCCCCCCAAAAAAAAGATGTTCTTTCTTTGTTAGGATTTCTTCAAGAGGCCACAGTATACAGTGGTGGGGCATCTTTAGAGATTACCAAAATGGCAATGAATTGTTCAGCTACCACAGTTGCTGCCATGGAAACTTATGGCTCAAAATATGGAATGCAGATTCTGCTTCCAAGAAAGCAGAATCTGCTTTACCATTCACGGGCTCACTTTCATTTGGCTCAGAACAACTGGATAAGATCATTATCCAAGCTACAGGAGGCAAAAGTACTCTTTTACTGAGAAGCAAATCTTGTAGTTTTAATTTAAAAAAGAAAAGCTCAACTTATCGTGCTAATAGAGAGTAATGAGGTGCATCCTGACACCCAGCACCTAATACTCTGGATATTCCATTCACTGTGGAGGAAAACCATATCAAACCATATCAAATTTACCCAAATCATATGAGCTGAAGTCCACCAGTTCATGAAGGTGGTACTTTAAAGTCCCCAAAAATTCCTCCACTGGGGGAGACTCTGACACTATATTCGACAGTGGAAGAACTCCATTATAGATGAATGGGTACTTCATTTACTAGCAGAAGGCTATAGAATCTCATTCACCACCCTCCTTCCATCCCGTTTCTTCATGTTCAGGGTACCCAAAGACAATAGCCTTCAAGAGGCGTTCTATGATGCGATTAAACATTTATTAGCAAATAGAATGACAATCCCAGTCCTGAGAGAACAAAGGTTCAAAGCTTTTTCTCCCAGATTTTCATTGTGCCAAAAAAAAGGCAGAGGCTTTCATCCAATCTTGGGTTTAAAGGCCCTAATCTGTTTCAAAGAGTACCCATATTCAACATGGACTTGATCAGGTCAGTGATAGCAGCCATGGAACTGACAGAGTACATGACATCACATGATATCGAAGACGCTTATGTATATGTTCCTATTGGCACGAACATTACTGATACCTTTGATTTGCATTCCAAAGCTAGCATTATCCGTTTGTGGCTCTTCCATTTGGTCTAGCCACTGCAACAACAGGGTTCACCAAAGTACTGGCTCCACTTACGTTCTTTGGTCAGTAAGAGTCTCGTATCTAAATGATTTATTGCTATAAGCTTCTTACCAGGAACTACTACAGGAACATCATCATCTCACCATGGACATCCTGAAGGAGCATGGTTGAATTGTCAACCTGTCCAAATATGCTCTAGTTCAGTTGCAAAGACTTCAATTCCAGGGCCTGATATTCAACTCAGTGAGTCAGAAGGTCATATTACCTCAAGACAAAAATTTCAGGTCTGCAGGAGAGGATTTGACACACTCTGAGAGAATGGAACTTTCAATCAGAAATTGCATGTGACTAGTGGGAAAAATGATATCCACAACAGAAGCAGTTCCTTTTGTGCAGTTTCACACAAGTAGAGCTACTTTGCTATTGGTCACTTCAGTGGTGGCTCTCAAGTCCAAGCATGCCACCAGGCAGACAGTTCTCAGTAACAGAATGGAGAGTAGTCACGACAGATGCCAGTCTGTTTGAATAGGGAGCAGTGTACATTCTTCACTACATTCAGGGCCTCTGATCCCCAGCCGAGGACCAACAAGTCAACCAATAAATATTGTAGAATTATTTGCCATTCAGAGTATGCTGAAAGCTCGCAAACCTGTCTCAGCCAAAATATTTCATGGGACTTGGAGAACATATTTTTCATTCTATAGTCAGCATTCAGCTGATCCATCAGTTCTTTTCCAGAAAAAAATTGCTACCATTCCTGAGATTCAGACATTCATTCAAGGAGTGAATAGGCTACTTCCGCCATACAGGGCTCCTATCCCACATTGGGATCTCAGTCTGGTATTGGAGGCTCTTCAGTCCTCCCCCTTTGAACCACTATCCTCATCGTCTATCAAACTTGCAACATATAAAACGGTCTTTCTCATTTCCGAAATAAGCACCTTACTCTGCGTGTCTCTGCACCTTATCTTCCTCCAATATAAAGTTTTAAAGACTGACCCTGAATTTCAACCCAAAGTGGCTGTAGGATTCCACATCAATCTAGAATTAACTCTTCCTTGTGTCCTAATCTGAGCAATTAAAAAAGAAGAAACCCTCCAGACGTTGGAAGTGGTTCTATGCCTTCTCCAATATGTTCAACAGATGCATTGTTTGTTATTCCAGACAGCCCAAACAAGGGCAGACCAGCTATAAAAACAACTATTGCCTTTTGGCTTAAAGGGATAGTAATGTTTCATAATAAAAGCAGCTCTAATTAATCATCATAATATTTGGACTTTGGAGAGTGTTATTTCAATTCTGTCAGAGTTGTAGTTCAAGAGTAATTCAATGACAAAGTATCCCCCTCCCCCCTTTTACTGATGTAACACTGCTCAGCCAGATCAGAAGTAAGGTCCCCAGGTAGACTGCAGAGAGGGACAATCTTCAATTAAGGTAAGGGAAAAACCTGAAAAGCTTGTCAAGGGGGGCAGGGATTTCATTGTTCTCATAGGAAGAAGATTGTCCCCTGCTGTTATCTGTCTGGTCTATGGACTGCATTCCACATCTGAGAAGAGATGACTTACACTAGGTAAAAGGGGCGGGAGGGGAAACTTTGCTTGTGAGTATCTCTCAAACCATAAAGGTTTGAGAGATAAGACTTATATAGTTTTGCAGGCCGTTGTTCTTTCTTACTCTACTACTATTTTTGGTACTGTTTTGGGATGTCTCCATTGTCCCTGCATCCCTCAAAGATGCAAGAGAAAAGTGGATTTTCATACTTACCAATCAATCCTTTTCTCTTAGTCCATTGAGGGATGTTGGGCCTGCAGAAAACTGATTTGACAGTGATGCCCTGCTGTTTCTTGGCAGCTCTGTTCTAGCGTCTGTTCCCTTCCTGACGTTGCTATACTAAAACTGACCTCAGTCTGATGTTGGAAGTGGAGTTTCATCAAGACTGCCCAATAAGAGGAGCTCCTATACCCCATGGTCTACACTAGTGAACGCTGGATGTATTGATATGGGGCTTGGGGAGTGAACAGAAAAAAATGAAGTCTTTGAGTGCCAGTGGGATATGCAACACAATACACAGCACTGCATACCTCACTGGCACTCAAAGAGTTACTCCTGCCTATAGATAACACCATCCCATGAACATTGCACACTCACTTGATGTCTGGTGTCCAGTGGGGTCATTCAGGTAAGGGTTACAAGTTTGGGGTATCGGTGATAGGATAGTGTTAGGGATAGTATTTGTCAATTTTATTGTTGATGTTATGGATAGTGTAGTGCGTTGGAATCCTCTCTAGCAATCAATTGGTTAAAAATACAGATTGAATCCAAGAGAATTGTAGGAATTTTTATTTGCCCACTGCGCAGTTAGCATGCCCCAGAGCTGGACACTTCGGAAAGTTTAACTACCCAGAATGTGATGTTTTATGTTCTTTCTGTGTTTGTCTCTGATCTATAGGTGTATAAGAAAGCCATGGGGAACCTGTTACCCACCCCAGCAAAATCCCATTACATTTTCAACCTGCGCGACTTCTCTCGTGTCATCCAAGGTTGTCTGCTTGTCAAGAAAGAGTCGGTGGAGAATAAGAGAGTAATAGTGCGCCTCTTTGTGCACGAAGTCCTCAGGGTCTTCTATGACCGTTTGGTTGATGACCAAGACAGATCCTGGCTTTTCCAACTCGTCAAAGACGTTGTGAAAGATCACTTCAGGGACAATTTTGAGACCGTGTTTGAGCACCTAAAACATGAGAGCCAGCCTGTAAGTATTACAAAACATTCATGTGGAGCACAAACTGAAAAGGTTATGGTGGAGAAAAAAGTGAATAAAAACCCCTTCCACCTGAATTTGGTGGGTGGTAGATACAATGTTAAACAAAAATTTGACACACCAATCAAGACATAAGACTTGCTTTTCCCACAGAAATCTCCCACATGTGCACCAAGCCTCAACAGCAAGCCAGTAAAACCCACCTCATGCTGATGAGTTGCATTACAACGAAACGGCCGTCCATAAGTGGTTCACTGGCTTTGCACCTCATCCTGAGTTGTGTCTTAAAGCTGTTGTTCAGCATACACATACTCTAAGGCAGTGGTTCTCAATCTTTTTTTGCTCGGGGCACCCCTAACACGTAATCTTGAACATTCGGGGCACCCCTAACATATTTAATGTACTTCATCAAGGGCATAATGAAGGGTACAATACACAAATATACAGTATTATTATTATAATCATAATAACAAAACTAAATATATTGTGCATAACAATTTCTACGAATCTTTATTTAAAAATCCATTTTTGTTAGTCTTTATAGAAAACACAGGGCACACTAAGCTGATGCCAGTGGCACACCAAAGTGCCACGGCACCCTGGTTGAGAATCACTGCTCTAAGGGATCCATGTATAAAGTGGAATTTGAGGAAAAAAGGGGATTCCTTATTAAACTTATTTGCATATGCCTACCCAGAATCCCTTGCAGTAGTAACAACATTGCAAATGTGAGATTTCTGTGGGAAAAGCAAGTCTTATGGCTTGATTGGTGTGTCAAATTTTTGTTTAACATTGTATCTACCACCCACTAAAATATTCATGTTTAAGTAAAAGGTTACTTTATAGATTGTCGTATTATATAGCCAATGGCGAGTGAAAATTTAGCCCTGTCGAGTAGAAATTCAGCCGTGGTGGGTATGTTATGGCTTGCAGTGGCGAGTAACTTTTCAGGTCTGGCTAGTAGCAAAGGACTTCAAATTTTAAGCCCATGCATTTTAAAGTGATTGTATCTCGTAACATGAAAAAAATATATTTTGCGTGTTTTATTCAACAGTAATTGCAGCTCGAACTTTCATTTTTGGATGCAGCGCTTTCATAGAGTAAAATCTTATGGTGGTGCTGTTGTTACAGTCTATGGATAGCACTGGTCATTGACAGTAACCCTCCTTAGGGTGCTGTAGCAACAGCACCGTCATTTCAGTTCAGGCCATACAGGTACTGCACCCCAAAAAAAACAAATGCAGGTTTGAGCTGCAATAACTTTTGAATAAAACATCTCTCAGCAGTGGTAGAAGTGCCCTTGATTTACTCAGCTAGATAAATCCTGCAATATGTATGTTTCATGTTACATTATACTGTCCCTTTAATGACGACATAAGTTTCTTTATAAGATGCAGCTCTGATGAGCATGCCTGGGAACTTTCTCTTCTGTGGTGACACTGAGGGAGACAAATGATGATATTTTGTGTCAAAAGGGGGTGGGGCCTCAGAAAGTTGTAAAACTATAGGCAGTAGGCTGGGGAAGGAGGAGAAATGGGCGGGGAGTGGGTGGAACTGATAGGGAAGGAGCACCAATGGGCAGAGTTTCTTAAGAAACTTCCCACATCTGGAGAATCAAACTGAAACCCAGAGAGTTCCCAGCTATGCTGATGGGTAAATATGCACGATTCTCAAGCAGTGCATTGGGGTTTCTCTTAACCCTTTGAATGCCAGAGGGGTAAGCAACACAAACGCTATAAACTACTGTACTCAATTTCAGCAGGATCCCTCGTATCCTATAGTGGACACCAGTGCATTAACCTTTTCAGTGCAGAGGAGTACGTAGGATGCCTCCGATCCTAGAGCGGACGTCAGTGCATTAACCTTTTGAGTGCCAGAGGGGTACAAAGTACATTACACAGCAATGAGTTGTGTACCTCTCTGGCACTCAAAGGGTTAAGAAGCAATTTGCTAGGGTTCCACAAACACTGAGTGTGAAGCCAGAAGTTTCCACTTTAGGAAATGGTTTGAGAACGCCTGCCCTGCACCCAGAACAGCTGGCACCATATCCTCCAATACATAGAACATCTCCAACCAGTGGCTCTCCTGGGGCATGCCATTTGTTTGAAATCTATTATTTTGTAGAATACTTTGAAGAAACCAATTCATTGTGTATATTTTTCTTTGCTGCTGATATTTTCACAAACCAATATGTACGTATGGATACAATTTCTATATATACAAGTATTATTATAGAAATATACAAGTTGAAATGCCTGTTTACACGGGCCACAGTTCCACCTCTGTAGGCATGAGCAGTAGAGAGTGGCCGCACCACGGCTGATACAGAGAGAAGCGCTCCGAATTCAGACCAAAGTCCTCTCTGGGCGACTCCGTTCTGAATTCGGAGAGCCCCGCTCTGTAACAGCCACGGCGAGTGCAGTCTGTAATGCGCATGACTAAAGCGTGCGCAGCCGTCTCTACTGTGCATGACGGCTTCTGACAAATCTTAGCGAATTATTATATAGGATATATATATATAGTTGTATATTTAAAAAATAAAGTGGAGTAATCTTGGGGCAACCCATCTGCACAACAGAGGAGAAATCTAAATTTCCATTACTATAAATAAGGCTTTAACCCCCACTGTTGCTAGATATGTATCCAGTGCATTGTGAAAGAAAACATTGGAGACCTCTCTAGCATTCATGGGGTTAAAATTCCCATTTTTAACCAATGAGAGTTTTTGGGAATTGCTTTGTCCCAGAATTCATCCATTTTCTTTTGAACATACACCTCATGTGCTCTTTGCCATATGTAAGTACCATGAGTACAAATATGGCGGACTGTGCTTTACAAAAACATTCTCTCAACCAGACTTTTGATACCTTTCACCAATAGAAATACTGTTGTTATGGACTTTGAAGTTTGTTTCAGCGTCAAAAGTCTTGCAATCCCTTGGAATCACCTCACTTCCAGCTTGGGAACCACTCATTTAGAACACTATAGAATGTTGTGACCCAGGTGTTTTGCACAGTTCTAGGTTCATACACCATCAGTAGCTTGATACAGACTGTTTTCACAATGCTGAGTTTTCACTAGTGACTTCAAACATTGAGCAGACTGTATTGTGTGCCCCAGATAATCAGGGAAAGGGACATTCAGGGGCTCCAAACTGTATCAATGTACAGTTTCTTTTTGGCTGTGGGGAGCCCCTTCGACCATTGAGCAACTGCCAATTTTGCCATACTGTTAAAACAACCCTGAAAACACTTGTACCTGTGCTTCATTCCCATAAATGATCATAGCTTTTTCCCTGTTCATCTTTATATTTTCTTTTTATAAATCTAAAATATATTCTAGTATGTGGACATCAAATATTTTATAACTGGATTCTTTGTAGCTTTCTGAGGAAGATATCCGGAGCCTACTGTTTGGTGATTACTTGAACCCTGACCTGGAAGGCGATGAGAGGTTGTATGCGGAAGTACCAAGTGTGCAACAGTTCAGTGAAATTGTAGAAAGATGTTTGGAGGAATATAACCAGACTCACAAGTCCAGGATGAACCTTGTTATATTCAGGTACATACAATACCATAACTCCCAAGTGTCCCTCTTTAGGAGAGACAGTCCTTCTTTGAGACCCAAATCCCTCTGTCCCTCTTTCCTACTCTGGTGTCCCTCTTTTTAGGAGACCAGACTGTGTGCTGTGTATATAAGTGTATCACCCTGGTGTCCCTGTGTTTAGGAGATCAGACTGTGTGGTGTGTATATAAGTGTATCACCCTGGTGTCCCTGTGTTTAGGAGATCAGACTGTGTGGTGAGTATAAAAGTGTATCACACTGGTGTCCCTGTGTTTAGGAGATCAGACTGTGTGGTGTGTATATAAGTGTATCACCCTGGTGTCCCTGTGTTTAATAGATCAGACTGTGTGGTGTATATAAGTGTATCACCCTGGTGTCCCTGTGTTTAGGAGATCAGACTGTGTGGTGTATATATAAGTGTATCACCCTGGTGTCCCTGTGTTTAGGAGATCAGACTGTGTGGTGTGTATATAAGTATATCACCCTGGTGTCCCTGTGTTTAGGAGATCAGACTGTGTGGTGTGTATATAAGTGTATCACCCTGGTGTCCCTGTGTTTAGGAGGTCAGACTGTGTGGTCTGTATATAAGTGTATCACCCTGGTGTCCCTGTGTTTAGGAGATCAGACTGTGTGGTGTGTATATAAGTGTATCACCCTGGTGTCCCTGTGTTTAGGAGATCAGACTGTGTGGTGTGTATATAAATGTATCACATTGCTCCACAGCAGTAAAATTCAATTAATGTTTGGTTAAACTTCAGTATCTGTGTTTATAAATTAGTCTGTGTAATTAACAAACTTTAGTCTTGCTTTAAATAATTTATTCATTTATGCAGAGAGCTGTCAATAGGTCATGAAATAATACCTAAAAATTCTATGTAATGCCCCACCCAGCAGCCACGTCCTCAGCAACACCACCTAAACCACCAGTGTCCCTCTTTGGCCATTTGAAATTTTGGGAGGTATGCAATAAGATGGGCCGTATCCACAAAGAAAAAGAGAAGCAATTGTGGGTCAAACCAGCTGCACCATGGGGGAGGGGATAATAATTCCAGTTGATTTAAAGTGGAACTATCACTCAAATTAAAGTCACCCCCATATAATTGTGCACATAACGATAAGCATATCCATACTAGTATTATACGGAATATATCCAGTGGCACTGAGAAGTCCAACTCGTTCTGTGACGGTCAGGCAATCAGCTGTGCATCTGCGTAGTCAGCCCATTCCTGTTTCCTGTTGAGTAAAATAATGGTACTCTTACTGCAGAGAGATGCATATTTCCAGAATTATTACTGTTTAACTCCGTGTTTTTTTACATTAGCAGTGCGCTATAGTGGTCAAATTCAAATTAGTTATCCTGTTACATTCTAACGGAGAGGAAAGTCAGTGACATACAGTTTTCCGTGAAAGAAACTGCCTGTCACTTCCTGTCAGTTAGAACTATCAGGAAATAAACGGACAGTAAATTCACTTCCTGATTATTTGAACTGTTATAACATTTTAATTAAAAAAAACTGACAGCAGTGGTAGTGACATTACGGCCTAGATGCACTAAAAGTCGATGTGGTGTTGGTATGATATTGTCGATATGTTCGAATCACTCCGACAATTCAATCTGCACACACGTCGACATATTCACAATAAGGGGAAGGTTGGAGAAGGTCCCTATTAACATAGAGGATTTTCGAAGTGCTGTAAGTGTGGAAGGGATCTCCTCCCCTCACACATCACCAACACTACGACAATTCTGTACAGCATTCTCTGTGCTTCCCTACCCAGCCAGTAGGGGAGAACAGAGAAGGCTTTCAGCACCATGGACAGCATTGAATGCCATAGGGATGTGCATTGCTCACCGCTGTGGCATTCAAAGGGTTAGAATAAACAGAACTAGTACACTAAGCACTACACAGTATGTTGACATATATTGCATATATTCAACATACTAATTCCATGTGTAATAAACACATTTTAATAAAAAATAAATGGTTAACACACACACACACACACACACACACACACACATATACAGGCAAGGTATGCAGGCCAAACCTTGCCTATTAACCCTTTGGGTACCAGAGGGGTAGGAAACACATGCTAAGCAATGCTTTCCTACCTCTCTGGTACTCAAAGGGTTAAGTGTCTAATAAAAGACAGGTTCGACTACTACATGTCAGTCCCTGATGTGAATGTCAGATGGAATTAGTATGTTGAATATATGCAATATATGTCTAAACTATTTCTGTTTATTTTAACCCTTTGAGTGCCCCAGGGGTGAGCAATGCACACCCCTATGGCATTCAATGCTGTCCATGGTGCTGAAAGCCTTCTCTGTATTCCCCTACTGGCTAGGTAGGGATGCACAGAGAATGCTGTTCAGAATGCCGTAGCTCTCCTTCTATTTTTCCATAGGACAGTACAGGGGAGATCCCATCTACGACAGCCTGAGTTAGGTTAAGTGGAGACTATGAACTCCAACAGCAGAGGCTGCTATCGGAGTTTACTGAGTCGAAGTGTCACATTATAATATCAACACAACCCTTGCATACGAATGTATCTCATTATGCTTCATTTCCATATGGAAATAAGCAATTGTCGATTTGAAGAATACAAATTCGTAGACATGGTGAAGGCATGTTGGATTGATGTCAATGTGGGTATTTTTTTGTCAGAGTTCTGGTTAAGCGTTGTCGTCAGGGCCGGCCCTTACATGGGTCCCGGTGGGGCCATGGACCCAGGCGGAACTTTTTCAGGGGCGGCAATTTGCTGCCCCAAGGCATGCGCATGCACATCATAGACACAGCAAGGCAGTGACACAACTTCTTCTTCTGACATACCAGCGCCTCCCAGACACCACACAGAACCCCCTCTCAGCCTCTCTGCGACCCCCACAGCACGGACACACAATCTCCCCTCTCACTCCGTGTCACAACCCTCTCTTTCTTCTCAGAAAAACTTTAACCAACAAGTCGGAGCGGCGTGCACACGGGTGCCCTCTGCTGGTCACAAAGCATTATGACACTGTTTCAACAATAACATGGATAACACAGAGGTTCCTTGCTGCACACAGCAGTAGTGACAGCACTTCTCTCCAGACACAGCAGCCAACATGTTGACATTGACGTATGTATATTTAAATGCTCACATGCAAAAGAGGCTGACGTGCTAGATAAAAGTGGTGCAATTCTGGAGCAATTCATTCCCTATATCACAATTTGTTTACCTGAGGATTACGTTACGTCACTTTGTGTATCAGCCTCACTGATGTGACCAGATTTCCTCTTTAGTGCAGGATACTTATGAAACGTTCATTATTCATGGCTGCATTAGAATCAATACAACCAGACAACATATGTTTTCATTGAGAGTCTGCTTACATTATCAGTATGGAGGAGGGCTGGTCACTGCGTTATGAAGGCAAGTCTGGAGCAAATATGGTGAAAAATAATTTTGTAGCTTTGCAGATTGATTAGAGAGGTCTTTCTAAAATGGTTCAAATGAGTTTTGCTCAGGAATTGCACCAAACTGCTGGACTACACACAAACATAAAACTAAACACACACACTCACACACACACTTTCACACACTCTTACCCACACTCTCTTTTTCTCACATATACATTCAAATACACACACTAATTAAATGTGAAGCAATACTGGGTCAAACCAGTGTTTCCTAGTCTACAATCTGAACCAATCACCTGCTTATTTAGCCTCTACATTGTTCCCATTTATACCAGAAGAGTAAAGGCATAAGTCCTACTTGTTTTGCGTGTGTTCAAGCAGGGACGGCCCTTACACAGGTCCCGGTGGGTCCATGGGCCCAGGCTCATATTAAATGGATGTAAACTTGAAGTTGTAATGTAACAAATGAATGTACATTACAATTCAATATAGTCCCACAGCTACTCAGATGATAATCATATGACAGACATAAGAAAAGATGGTATGAGTGTGCTGTGTGCCCTCGCTTTCAATTTGCCAAATGTAGACAGATATTGGTACCCAAAAAGCCATGTAGTCTCACATGGGCTGTGTCAGACTACACAGCTTTGTAGGTATCATTTCTGCTTACATTTGGCATATTGAAAGTAAGGACACACTCATACCAGCCTTTCTTATGACTGTCATTTGTCATCTAAGTAGCTGCAGAACTATATTGGACTGTGATGTATATGCAGTTGTTATGTTGCATGTTTACATCCATTTAATACTTGGACATATATCCATTCCACATATTGTGATTGCATTTACTCTGTACTGCATACTCAGTACTCCACACTTTAGGTATTCTCATTGTAATAAATATTTGTGTTTTTTGCTGTGATTACTACAATCCCACCTTTAGTGTACTTTCTTTTGTTCTGTATTTATGCTCTGTTTTACACCCCCACGCACCATTTTGTCTTTCTACACCCCAACCTGAACAAAAATTCTTATTTTATCTCCAGTGTATGCTCGGGGGGTCCCCCAGTCTATCTGATGCTCAGCTGTTGGATGATGGCCATTTCAGTCCAACAGGAGTGGGAATACCAAAGGGCTCTGTTATGGGGAGTAAAGGGTATCCCCATCTTCTATCCATCTTTCTTTCTGTGCTGGCGAATAGCATGTGCACAAGTGAGCATATATGTGTATGAGTAAGTGTGCATTGGTGTAAGATTTTGTGTGTGGGTGTGTGAGATTGTTAGAGTGTATGTGAATCTGCATGTAAGTTTGTATACAATATTTGTGGGCGTGGTTTGGGGGGGGCAGCATTTCATCCTTGGACCCAGGCAGCACAATGTCTTGGGCCGGCACTGGTTGTCGTAGACACTTTGTGAATACTGAGGAAGTTCCTACGACACTGCTCTGACAGAACATCGACATTCGTAGCCCTCTTTGACCTTTAGTGCATCTAGGCCTATTTTACTCAGTAGGAAAAGCTCTATAAGATATAGGTTTTCATAAAAAAGTTTACTGCTCCTTTAAGTTACAGTGCAACTCTTTCTAGAGGAGACCGGGACTGACTGCACAGGCGCACAGATGTCTCTTTGGCAAGATGTCTGCGCTGATGCCTGCCTGTTCATCTCAGAACGAGTTGGATTTCTCAATAACGCTGGCCATATTCTGGATAATACTAGTATGGATATGAGTATTGTTATTGGGGGTAACTTTAATTTGGATGATATTTCCACTTTAAATTGGGCTTTTAACCCCTTGAATGCTAGATGGGGGGGGATCTCCAACTCATATAACCCTTTGAATGCTCGAGAGGTATCCAACGTTTGATACCTCTCTGGCGTTCAAAGGGTTAATTCGGTGGCAATATCAGAAATGTTATATGTTCCCTATGGAGCAGTTGGCTTGACTCTTCCATTTCTGCGTTTGGTCCTATCTGATAAAAACAATATGACATTCAACACTACTGAATGTTCTATGTTTCTTTGGGAGAAAAAACGTACTGGGGCTCTATTAGGGCAAAATGGGGTAATGCTAGGGCAATTGTACTGCACTGTAGGCAAGAAATAAAGTTGAATCAAAAGGACTTTGTAACCCTTGGCTCGTAGATAAGTCTCCAGTTCATTGCGAACCAATGTGTTGGAGACCTCTCTAGCATTCAAGGGGTTAAAATTTGCATCTGAATCCAGGGATATTTCTATTTAACCCTATTATACAGCTGATTAGCAACCAAATTGTTCCACTTTTGCATTTGTACATACTGCCCAATGAGAATGATCAGCTCAGTGTCCGTTGCCTCCCATATCGTCCTATCACAGGTACGTTCTGGAACACTTATCCCGTATTTGCCGCATCTTGAAGCAGCCCGGTGGCAACGCCTTGCTGGTTGGAGTTGGAGGCAGCGGACGCCAGTCACTGACCCGTCTGGCCACAGCCATGGCGAAAATGACCATCTTCCAACCGGAGATCTCCAAGAGCTACGGGATGAACGAGTGGAGGGAAGATCTTAAGGTTATTAGACACAAAGAGACAAATATGTAAAGAAAAAGTGATGTGATATTATGACAAAACAACTGCAAAGTAGGAGTCAAGTAAATATTCCCATTGACTTAAATTGGACTTTTAACCTGTCCAGTGCTAGAGAGTACTCAGCGACCTTTCTGGCACTCAACAGGGTTAAAATCTCCATTTAAATCAATGGAAATGTGAGCAATATTTATTTTTCCCCTACCATTCCTCTTAATGTCTATATGCTTATCTACCTGCCCACTACCTATCTGATTTAACCAATTGAGCACATTTTATTGAACGCTCCTCTGCCACTTAAAGGAACACTAACGCCACCTGGTAAAAACTGCCGTTTACATTAATCTGCATAGAAAATCTTAATGACCACTAAAAATCAATTCTGTAAGGATTAGTTATCCAAAATTAATCTTCAATTATTACTGGATCTTATGTTAATGGAGGCAGACATGATTCTTTGGTTCTGTGCTCCAAGATACCAAACTCTTCCCACTTAAGTGTTCTTAGGAAGCCTTCAGTGGGAGGAGTTTGGGGTCCTTGAATCCTACAACAGAAAATCATTTCTCTAGCATCATTGAGTGATGTAGGAACTATGAGGTATAGGAGCGTGCCTGAAAGAGACACTGTAGATGAAACTCCTCAAGGAGGTACAGGGTATTTCCTTATTGAGAATTAGAAGAGCATTTATTTTATTGTATTCAATATATTTTATTATATATTTATTCATGATTCATTATGAGAATATGCTGGCGCCCTCACATTGTGGGGAGAGCTCATGACACTGGCAATGAGCCTGTTAATTCTTCCTCAGTACCATTGGTACCATGAGGACCGATGCACAAAGGTAAAGATTCCAGCAGTCCATTAGAGACGGTTAGAAAAGGCAAAATATGGACAACGGCCACATTGCAGAGGGACACAGTATGTAAGAGCCCCTTGTTCTAGTTCAAATACCAAAACAAGGTGCTTATTTAACAGAAACCAACACACAAACTAATGGAGAACTCAAAATGAAAGCAAAAAGAGCCCTCCAAAAAAGGACCCAAATAAAATGAGACACACTAGATTTATCAAAAAATGCACAAAAAATAATTTTATTGATACAAAAATAATCATCATAGGTACACATAAAAACAGATCTGGAGAGTCCAACCAGTGATATAAATATGCTGCTAAATGCTGGTAGACCTGAAAGGAGGACAATTGAACCTACAGATATACTATACAATCCAATGTAACACAAATAAAGGAGCAAATAACCAAATGCAAATAAGAATCAGGAATACTTATCCAACATTGATATGTAAAGACCAAAGATCCCAGAGGCAAAAAGTATCAAGGTCAGACTCCCTGACGAAGCCACAGTCGGTGGCGATACGCGTTGGGTCCTTGGTCTGGGGAGTCTGACTGCGATACTTTTTGCCCCTGGGATCTTTGGTCTTTACATATCAATGTTGGATAAGTATTCCTGATTCTTATTTGCATTTGGTTTTTGCGCCTTTATTTGTGTTACATTGCATTGTATAGTATATCTGTAGGTTCAATTGTCCTCCTTTCAGGTCTACCAGCATTTAACAGCATATTTATATCACTGGTTGGACTCTCCAGATCTGTTTTTAATGTGTACCTATGATGATTATTTTTGTATCAATAAAATTATTTTTGTGTATTTTTTGATAAATCTAGTGTGCCTCATTTTATTTGGGTCCTTTTTTGGGGGGCTCTTTTTGCTTTCATTTTGAGCTCTCCATTAGTTTGTGTGTTGGTTGCTGCTTGACCCTGAGAGCACCTAGTCCATTTAGGGCTTTATAGATGTGATTTATCTTTATTTTTTAGTTGGTGCTATACCGATTTTGTCGGTTTTATTTAACAGAAACAGCAATGTGGTTTGGAAAAAAAGGCTTCACAGACAGGTGACATCTCCACATTCTGTAAGTGCTATTTGTTCCGATGTGAATATTGGAGCAAGGTGCGTGTCTAACAGAAACCACTGTGTGGTTCATCACAAACCACAACAAATCTTCTGAAAGCAATACTTCATTAAGGGTAGCTATCTGTAACTTTCAAATGTATCAGCCGACGGCCGCCATACATGTAAGACATAGCACGTGGAACAATGGAATGGGCACGTACGCACTTAATTCCGGCAGCTATTAGCTGAATAGAAACACATCTTTTAGGCTGAGGAGAAAATTTACCTCAAAGCTTATAATTCAAGCAATTAGTGATTACAGTCACATATTTTGACAATTCAATCAACATCTCACAACAACTCTTAACTAGAAAGGGTTAACACTCCAGGTCCCCAATATAGAAAGATCCCGCGCACCGTTTGTAAACACAGATTTGTACTCTTCCTTTATCAGTCAAATACACTCCAATCAATACACACAAAAAACATAGATAAAATGTAGCAAGGAATATCCAATACTATAATAGTCCATAGACCAAAATAAAACTCCAATTTTTCTATCCTCCAATGTAATACCTCTCAGTGGGTATCAGTGCTGCTTCAACCCAGGAATCCCACTCCATAAACAAAACATGTATCTATAGTCTAGAAGCGCACACGAACACCATCTAGAGATCCCATTCAATTATTTTAAAATACTCGTTAGAAACACTCACCAGACCGATATCGTATTCAGGTCTCCAACTATCTCCCAGCACAAGAGCCCTTTCCCGTGTGTCCAATCTTCCACTTATTGGTCTTTATAGCTCTTTAATTATTCCTCCACGAGCGCTCTCCTGGTTCAACTTCTTCTAATCCAATCCTTTAGTATCTGTTCTCTGTACCGCTAAATCCCAAAAGTGGTATACCCAAGGTATGAACGTATGGGATGAATGATAGGGATAATAGAGAGTATTTAAACTGTGTGATCATAGAGTTCTGTAAGCCCTGACGAAGCGGCCAGTGTAGCCGCGATACGCGTTGGTGAAATTAGTTTTTAGTGTTGTCAAGTAAGACCGGCTATCGTATACGGGAATCTTCCAGCGAAGGACCGCCCGTAGTGCAATACCACTTTTGGGATTTAGCAGTACAGAGAACAGATACTAAAGGATTGGATTAGAAGAAGTTGAACCAGGAGAGCGCTTGTGGAGGAATAATTAAAGAGCTATAAA
The DNA here is from genome assembly GCA_037306005.1 of Rhinophrynus dorsalis. Taxonomy (NCBI): domain Eukaryota; kingdom Metazoa; phylum Chordata; class Amphibia; order Anura; family Rhinophrynidae; genus Rhinophrynus; species Rhinophrynus dorsalis. The sequence continues at coordinate 22,731,292 of CM074722.1, forward strand.
GACCAATAAGTGGAAGATTGGACACACGGGAAAGGGCTCTTGTGCTGGGAGATAGTTGGAGACCTGAATTCAATCAACATGGCTGAACTGAAAGAAGGGTGAAAAGAAGACTAAGAACAACAAAAGCACAAAAATATCCTGAGCAAACTGTGGTAAGAAATGTGCAAGTTTTCAGAAATCTCTAACTTTGTCATAATCAGAAGTAACATCATGTAGTACTTACAGAGATCTGCCACCATCTCTAGAGCCAAAATTGGCAAGTTCATTACCAGGGTCTATAGCTTACACTTTAGAAAAAGTATTAAAAAATGTTTCATCACGTATAACATCAACAATACCATTAACTGGTTCAGGGACTGAAATTTGAATGTCCTATCCAAATTCCTCAGAAGATGAAGCACATAGTGAGGGAACTGACCCATCCAGTCCATTTCAGAATGGTCACTTAAAAGTAGATGAAGAGTCAGTAGACTCCTAATCAAATCAATTTTAGAAGTATTAGAAGTATCTGATGAGACAAATCAGGATATGAGCACAAAATCCATTTTCGAAAGTAAAATGACATCTACAGTTAAAGCGGAACTGACACCCCTACAAGATGTAGCCTCAGTTAGAGTGCTATAATCCGTGATAACCCGCTGTGTAATTATTATTTTTTTTTAAACGTGTTATTAAAGAATAATTCGTAATTGCAAAAACGACCTGGTGACGTCTTCCCCCCCAGAAAGGCGCACTGCGCATGTCAGCAACAGGGCCGATTGTCTCTCTTATAACTACCCCTGGCTACACGAAAAACACCTGCGTCATCAGCTTTAGATTCTCGGACCAGCAGGAGAACCTAAACCCGATGACGTAGGTGTTTTCATGTAGCCGGGGGTAGTTACAAGAGAGCCGATCGGCTCCGTGCTGACATGCGCAATGCGCTTTTCTGGGGGGGAACACATCACCAGGTACTTTTTTCAATTACAGATTATTGTTTTATAACACATTTAAAAAAATAATAATAATAATAATTACACAGCGCGTTATAACGGATTATAGTACTCTAATTGAGGCTACATCTTGTAGGGGTGTTAGTTCCTCTTTAACTTTCCAGCATATGCAGAATTAGATAAAATAATTTGAGATTAATGGGGTAACACTGATAAACCAGTAGTTATTCCTGAGAAATTCATACATGTTTATCCATTTCCACAGGAAAGGTAGACTTCTGGTCAAATCTGCCATTAGTTGACCCCACAGTATCTAGATTATGTAGACATACAACAATACCTGTACAAAGTGCAGCTGCACTCAAAGATACTCAAATAAAATAATAGATTATGTTAACAGGCCAATGTTTTCTGGTCAGGGAGCTATTGTTAGAACTTGCTTTCCTTCAGCCTGGCAAAATTATGGTAATTACAAGAAACCATTGTTTACAGTGGCGAGACAGCCTTAGAAATAGCCATAATGGCAGTAAAATGTTCAGCTACAACAGCTGGAATTTGGAATGTGGATACTCCATCCGAGAAAGCATTAACATCTTAACCATTCGTGGGCTTACTTGTTTGAATCAGAGCTAGACAAAATTGTCAGTCAAGCCACAGGATTCAAAAGTATTCTTTTACCTCAAAGTAAACCTAGGAATTTGATTTTAAAAAGAGAAGTTCCTTATACCGCTCTAACAGAGACTATAGATAGACATCTCAGACATGAAATACATCAGGTGAATCCTTTAGTTACAGAGGCGAAAATAAATCCATCTGGAGTCAAAAGAAAAATGTCCAAGTCTGAACCCAAATCCACCACGGTAGGTAGTTGGAAGTTCAGAGTCTCCCACAGATCCTCCACTAAGGGGAAGACTCCGACACCATATCCTACAATGGAGGTATTCCATTACAGACAAATGGATACTACAGGTACCGTTCGTTCATTATTTTCATCTCCGCAATAAAATGATTCACCTGACGGCTTTGATGTTGAATGATGAGATTTCCCTCTATAGTCTCCGTTAGTGCGGTATGAGGAACAGAGGGTTGCAAAATGTTCTTCTCCATTCTCCCGCCAAATCACTTTTTTCCTGTCAAGAATACTCAGACAATAGCCTTCAAAAGGCATTCCATCCAGCGATTTGCCAACTTTTAACAAACGGAGTACTGATTCCAGTTCAAAAACAACCCAAAGATTCAAAGGATTTTACTCCAACCTTTTCATTTTTCTGGAAAAAAAAATATGGAGGATTTTGACCAATTTTGGATTTAAAAACTCTATTTCTAAAGCTACCAAAATTCAAAATGGAACCAATCAGATCAGTAATGGTAGCCATCAGCACATCCCTATGTGGCCAGAACATTGCAAATACCTTAGGTTTGCATTGCAAAACCAAAATGATCAATTTGTGGCTCTTTTATCGGGTCTAGCCACAGCACCAAGGGTGTTCACCAAAGTGATGGTGCCCTTAACAGCTTATCTTTGATCAGTTGGAGTCAGTTTGACAGCATATCTAGATGATTTATAAATGAAAGCTCCTTCGCAACAACTACTTACAGTGTTCTGTGCCTGAACAAGAGATACACAGGCATTAGAAGTAAATGCCCTGATGGTTCTGTGAAAGTACAAACTGGTATATGTTTTTCCTCCACTATCTATGATTCCCAGGGTCCTCCTCATAATCAGGAGCAAAAAAGAAGGGCTTGGATTCATCATCTACAAGAAATGTCAATAACAGATCCCTAGAGTCTTCTTCAGATACCAGACCTTATACCTGAAGTCTGTCAGGGTTCCCGTGTGGCGGCTGCTCGAGCCGACCGCATGTGTCCCCAATGGCTCCAGCCGCATTGTCCATCCAACGTTGCTTGCTTCCATTGTGGCTGGACCCCCTTCCTTTCTGCCGGCTGAGTTTTGTTGCGGCTCCAGCCACCTTTGCTGCTGGTGCTCCGGTGGCGGGTGACATCATTATTGGGAGCACGTCCAAAGGCATGGAAGTGCTCTCCATTTAAAGAGACAGCCACCTGTTGGCTGCTCCTCCTCTTCCTCTCTGTCTGACTATATAAACTGCCTGGACACAGGGCTCAGTCGCCCTTTCGTTGGTGTCCAGTGCAGTTCTTTATTTTGGGCTCTGTGTATGATCTGGCTTGTCTGACTAACAGACCTGGTGCTGACCTGTGGCTCTGTCTGTTTATCCACTCCATGTATGACCCTTGGCTTTGTCGGACATCCATTCTGGTGCAGACCTGCGGCTCTGGCAGACTACCCGTTATGTGTGTGACTCCTGGCTCTGGCTGACTACCCGCTCCGTGTGTGACTTCTGGCCTGTCTGACTACTCGTTGTGGTGCTGACCTAGAGCTCTGTCCACTGCATATCCAGCATACCAACGCTTCAGTAGACATCCTATCTGGTGCAAACCTGTGGCTCTGGCTGACGACCTGCTCCGTGCATGACCCTTGGCTTGTCTGACCACCCAGTCTGGCGCTGACCTGTGGCTCTGTCTAACTTCCTTGAGTGTGGCCTTCTATTCAGTTAGATAACCAATCTGGTGCAGGCTTGTGGCTATGGCAGACTCTCTCCTGGTGCCTTCCCAGTTGCCGGCTATCCCAGTTGCAGACCTGGGGCCTTGGTTACCGTCATCTCTGTCTGGCTTCTCCCAGGTGCGGACCTGTGGTATTACAGACTCTCGTGTCCTATTGCTGGGATATATTTATGAAGGGAGTCACAGGGTAGCAGTGTTCTATTCCTGGTAGCTGTCACTTGCTCCATTTTGCGCTTCTCTTTAGTCTTGTATATTTATATACTGTCTTTGTGATAGTTCTGGTTTTTGTTGCTGCCTTAATAAAGTTGGTGTTACCATTAAGTACTTGTCCTGTGATTCCTTGCTGGGACCGTGACAGACTCATTCATCATCACTACTTACACAATCTCGTTTTGACTCACCAGCTCGGACCTCCTGTGTTTCTCATCTAAGTTCTGCAAAGGGACCTCATCATCTCCTATCAACCTCCAGTGTAGCTCTCCAGACACACGCTCTAGCATCGGGGAGATTCTTCCTTCAACTCCATTACACATGGTCCCTGCATCCCTCTCTCATGCTAGAGAAAAGTGGATTTTTGTACTTACCGCTAAATCCTTTTCTCTTAGTCCATTGATGGATGCAGGGCATCCTGCCCCAGAAAGCTTATTTATTTGGGATGCCCTGCTGTTTCTTGGAAGTCTGTTCTATCGTCTATTCCCTTCCTGACTGTATAATAACTGACCAAATATGATTGGCTCCTGGGAGTGGGAGGAGTTTCAGTTACAGCTCGCTGCCTACTCTAAGGAGGAGGTCTTATGGTAAGTATAAAAATCCCCTTTTCACTCAGCAAAATATGTATGGGGTGTTTTCACAAAGTTTTACTATTAATTTAGCCCATGTCTCTCTCTTGCCTTCATGTGCCCTTGTCTTGTTTCCCTGTACCCCTCTTGTCTGCCTGTCTTTATTTAGCTCCCATTTGTCCCTCTCTTGCTTTCCTCTTCTTTCTTTCCTCCTCTGCCTCTCTGTTGGCCCAGTACCATCTCTTATGCTGCTGCACCTGTCTTGTTCCCATGTTCCATTGTGTTTCTCCTCTATACCCATATTGCTCCTCTGTTCTATTATCTCTCTCCTCTATACCCATATTGCTCCTCTGTTCCATTATCTCTCTCCTCTATACCCATATTGCTCCCCTGTTCCATTATCTCTCTCCTCTATACCCGTATTGCTCCTCTGTTCCATTATCTCTCACCTCTATACCCATATTGCTCCTCTGTTCCATTATCTCTCTCCTCTATACCCATATTGCTCCCCTGTTCCATTATCTCTCTCCTCTATACACATATTGCTCCCCTGTTCTATTATCTCTCACCTCTATACCCATATTGCTCCCCTGTTCTATTATCTCTCTCCTCTATACCCGTATTGCTCCCCTGTTCTATTATCTCTCACCTCTATACCCCTATTGCTCCTCTGTTGTATTATCTCTCTCCTCTATACCCATATTGCTCCCCTGTTCTATTATCTCTCTCCTCTATACCCATATTGCTCCCCTGTTCCATTATCTCTCTCCTCTATACCCATTTTGCTCCCCTGTTCCATTATCTCTCTCCTCTATACCCATATTGCTCCTCTGTTCCATTATCTCTCTCCTCTATACACATATTGCTCCCCTGTTAAATTATCTCTCTCCTCTATACCCATATTGTTCCCCCGTTCCATTATCTCTCTCCTCTATACCCATATTGCTCCCCTGTTCTATTATCTCTCTCCTCTATACCCATATTGCTCCCCTGTTCCATTACCTCTCTCCTCTTTACCCATATTGCTCCCCTGTTCTATTATCTCTCTCCTCTATACCCGTATTGCTCCCCTGTTCCATTATCTCTCTCCTCTATACCCATATTGCTCCCCTGTTCCATTATCTCTCTCCTCTTTACCCGTATTGCTCCCCTGTTCTATTATCTCTCTCCTCTATACCCGTATTGCTCCCCTGTTCCATTATCTCTCTCCTCTATACCCATATTGCTCCCCTGTTCCATTATCTCTCTCCTCTATACCCGTATTGCTCCCCTGTTCTATTATCTCTCTCCTCTATACACATATTGCTCCCCTGTTCCATTATCTCTCTCCTCTATACCCATATTGCTCCCCTGTTCCATTATCTCTCTCCTCTATACCCATATTGCTCCCCTGTTACATTATCTCTCTGCTCTATACCCGTATTGCTCCCCTGTTCTATTATCTCTCTGCTCTATACCCATATTGCTCCCCTGTTCCATTACCTCTCTCCTCTTTACCCATATTGCTCCCCTGTTCTATTATCTCTCTCCTCTTTACCCATATTGCTCCCCTGTTCCATTATCTCTCACCTCTATACCCGTATTGCTCCCCTGTTCTATTATCTCTCTCCTCTATACCCGTATTGCTCCCCTGTTCCATTATCTCTCTCCTCTATACCCATATTGCTCCCCTGTTCCATTATCTCTCACCTCTATACCCGTATTGCTCCCCTGTTCTATTATCTCTCTCCTCTATACCCGTATTTCTCCCCTGTTCCATTATCTCTCTCCTCTATACCCATATTGCTCCCCTGTTCTATTATCTCTCTCCTCTATACCCATATTGCTCCCCTGTTCTATTATCTCTCTCCTCTATACCCGTATTGCTCCCCTGTTCCATTATCTCTCTCCTCTATACCCATATTGCTCCCCTGTTCTATTATCTCTCTCCTCTAGACCCGTATTGCTCCCCGGTTCTATTATCTCTCTCCTCTATACCCATATTGCTCCCCTGTTCCATTATCTCTCTCCTCTATACCCATATTGCTCCCCTGTTCTATTATCTCTCTCCTCTATACCCATATTGCTCCCCTGTTCCATTATCTCTCTCCTCTATACCCATATTGCTCCCCTGTTCCATTATCTCTCTCCTCTATACCCGTATTGCTCCCCTGTTCTATTATCTCTCTCCTCTATACCCATATTGCTCCCCTGTTCCATTATCTCTCTCCTCTATACCCGTATTGCTCCCCTGTTCCATTATCTCTCTCCTCTATACCCATATTGCTCCCCTGTTCTATTATCTCTCTCCTCTATACCCATATTGCTCCCCTGTTCTATTATCTCTCTCCTCTATACCCATATTGCTCCCCTGTTCCATTATCTCTCTCCTCTATACCCATATTGTTCCCCTGTTCTATTATCTCTCTCCTCTATACCCATATTGCTCCCCTGTTCCATTATCTCTCTCCTCTATACCCGTATTTCTCCCCTGTTCCATTATCTCTCTCCTCTATACCCATATTGCTCCCCTGTTCCATTATCTCTCTCCTCTATACCCGTATTGCTCCCCTGTTCCATTATCTCTCTCCTCTATACCCATATTGCTCCCCTGTTCTATTATCTCTCTCCTCTATACCCATATTGCTCCCCTGTTCTATTATCTCTCTCCTCTATACCCATATTGCTCCCCTGTTCCATTATCTCTCTCCTCTATACCCATATTGTTCCCCTGTTCTATTACCTCTCTCCTCTATACCCATATTGCTCCTCTGTTCTATTATCTCTCTCCTCTATACCCATATTGCTCCACTGTTCCATTATCTCTCTCCTCTACACCCATATTGCTCCTCTGTTCCATTATCTCTCAGCTCTATACCCATATTGCTCCCCTGTTCTATTATCTCTCTCCTCTATACCCGTATTTCTCCCCTGTTCCATTATCTCTCTCCTCTATACCCATATTGCTCCCCTGTTCCATTATCTCTCTCCTCTATACCCATATTGCTCCCCTGTTCTATTATCTCTCTCCTCTATACCCATATTGTTCCCCTGTTCTATTATCTCTCTCCTCTATACCCATATTGTTCCCCTGTTCTATTATCTCTCTCCTCTATACCCGTTTTGCTCCCCTGTTCCATTATCTCTCTCCTCTATACCCATATTGCTCCCCGTTCCATTATCTCTCACCTCTATACCCGTATTGCTCCCCTGTTCTATTATCTCTCTCCTCTATACCCATATTGCTCCCCTGTTCTATTATCTCTCACCTCTATACTCGTATTGCTCCCCTGTTCCATTATCTCTCTCCTCTATACCCATATTGCTCCTCTGTTCCATTATCTCTCAGCTCTATACCCATATTGCTCCCCTGTTCTATTATCTCTCTCCTCTATACCCATATTGCTCCTCTGTTCCATTATCTCTCTCCTCTATACCCATATTGCTCCCCTGTTCCATTACCTCTCTCCTCTTTACCCATATTGCTCCCCTGTTCCATTACCTCTCTCCTCTTTACCCATATTGCTCCCCTGTTCCATTATCTCTCTCCTCTTTACCCATATTGCTCCCCTGTTCCATTATCTCTCTCCTCTATATCCGTATTGCTCCCCTGTTCTATTATCTCTCTCCTCTATACCCGTATTGCTCCCCTGTTCCATTATCTCTCTCCTCTATACCCATATTGCTCCCCTGTTCTATTATCTCTCTCCTCTATACCCATATTGCTCCCCTGTTCCATTATCTCTCTCCTCTATACCCGTATTGCTCCCCTGTTCCGTTATCTCTCTCCTCTATACCCATATTGCTCCCCTGTTCTATTATCTCTCACCTCTATACCCATATTGCTCCCCTGTTCCATTATCTCTCTCCTCTATACCCATATTGCTCCCCTGTTCCATTATCTCTCTCCTCTATACCCATATTGCTCCCCTGTTCTATTATCTCTCTCCTCTATACCCATATTGCTCCCCTGTTCCATTATCTCTCTCCTCTATACCCGTATTGCTCCTCTGTTCTATTATCTCTCTCCTCTATACCCGTATTGCTCCCCTGTTCCATTATCTCTCTCCTCTATACCCGTATTGCTCCTCTGTTCTATTATCTCTCTCCTCTATACCCATATTGCTCCCCTGTTCCATTATCTCTCTCCTCTATACCCATATTGCTCCCCTGTTCTATTATCTCTCTCCTCTATACCCATATTGCTCCCCTGTTCTATTATCTCTCTCCTCTATACCCATATTGCTCCTCTGTTCTATTATCTCTCTCCTCTATACCCGTATTGCTCCCCTGTTCTATTATCTCTCTCCTCTATACCCGTATTGCTCCTCTGTTCTATTATCTCTCTCCTCTATACCCGTATTGCTCCTCTGTTCTATTATCTCTCTCCTCTATACCCATATTGCTCCCCTGTTCTATTATCTCTCACCTCTATACCCATATTGCTCCTCTGTTCCATTATCTCTCTCCTCTATACCCATATTGCTCCTCTGTTCCATTATCTCTCTCCTCTATACCCATATTGCTCCCCTGTTCTATTATCTCTCACCTCTATACCCATATTGCTCCCCTGTTCCATTATCTCTCTCCTCTATACCCGTATTGCTCCCCTGTTCCATTATCTCTCTCCTCTATACCCGTATTGCTCCTCTGTTCTATTATCTCTCTCCTCTATACCCGTATTGCTCCCCTGTTCCATTATCTCTCACCTCTATACACATATTGCTCCCCTGTTCCATTATCTCTCTCCTCTATACCCATATTGCTCCCCTGTTCCATTATCTCTCTCCTCTATACCCATATTGCTCCCCTGTTCTATTATCTCTCTCCTCTATACCCATATTGCTCCCCTGTTCCATTATCTCTCTCCTCTATACCCGTATTGCTCCCCTGTTCTATTATCTCTCTCCTCTATACCCATATTGCTCCCCTGTTCTATTATCTCTCTCCTCTATACCCATATTGCTCCTCTGTTCTATTATCTCTCTCCTCTATACCCATATTGCTCCCCTGTTCCATTATCTCTCTCCTCTATACCCATATTGCTCCCCTGTTCCATTATCTCTCTCCTCTATACCCATATTGCTCCCCTGTTCTATTATCTCTCTCCTTTATACCCATATTGCTCCTCTGTTCTATTATCTCTCTCCTCTATACCCGTATTGCTCCCCTGTTCCATTATCTCTCTCCTCTATAACCATATTGCTCCTCTGTTCCATTATCTCTCTCCTCTATACCCATATTGCTCCCCTGTTCCATTATCTCTCTCCTCTATACCCATATTGCTCCCCTGTTCCATTATCTCTCTCCTCTATACCCATATTGCTGCTCTGTTCCATTATCTCTCAGCTCTATACCCATATTGCTCCTCTGTTCCATTATCTCTCTCCTCTATACCCATATTGCTCCCCTGTTCTATTATCTCTCTCCTCTATACCCATATTGTTCCCCTGTTCTATTATCTCTCTCCTCTATACCCGTATTGCTCCCCTGTTCTATTATCTCTCACCTCTATACCCATATTGCTCCCCTGTTCCATTATCTCTCTCCTCTATACCCATATTGCTCCCCTGTTCTATTATCTCTCTCCTCTATACCCATATTGCTCCCCTGTTCCATTATCTCTCTCCTCTATACCCATATTGCTCCCCTGTTCCATTACCTCTCTCCTCTATACCCATATTGCTCCCCTGTTCTATTATCTCTCTCCTCTATACCCATATTGCTCCCCTGTTCCATTATCTCTCTCCTCTATACCCATATTGCTCCTCTGTTCTATTATCTCTCTCCTCTATACCCGTATTGCTCCCCTGTTCCATTATCTCTCTCCTCTATACCCGTATTGCTCCTCTGTTCTATTATCTCTCCTCTATACCCATATTGCTCCCCTGTTCCATTATCTCTCTCCTCTATACCCATATTGCTCCCCTGTTCTATTATCTCTCTCCTCTATACCCATATTGCTCCTCTGTTCTATTATCTCTCTCCTCTATACCCGTATTGCTCCTCTGTTCTATTATCTCTCTCCTCTATACCCATATTGCTCCCCTGTTCTATTATCTCTCACCTCTATACCCATATTGCTCCCCTGTTCCATTATCTCTCTCCTCTATACCCATATTGCTCCCCTGTTCCATTATCTCTCTCCTCTATACCCGTATTGCTCCCCTGTTCCATTATCTCTCTCCTCTATACCCGTATTGCTCCTCTGTTCTATTATCTCTCTCCTCTATACCCATATTGCTCCCCTGTTCCATTATCTCTCACCTCTATACCCATATTGCTCCCCTGTTCCATTATCTCTCTCCTCTATACCCATATTGCTCCCCTGTTCCATTATCTCTCTCCTCTATACCCATATTGCTCCCCTGTTCTATTATCTCTCTCCTCTATACCCATATTGCTCCCCTGTTCCATTATCTCTCTCCTCTATACCCGTATTGCTCCCCTGTTCTATTATCTCTCTCCTCTATACCCATATTGCTCCTCTGTTCTATTATCTCTCTCCTCTATACCCGTATTGCTCCCCTGTTCCATTATCTCTCTCCTCTATACCCATATTGCTCCCCTGTTCCATTATCTCTCTCCTCTATACCCATATTGCTCCCCTGTTCCATTATCTCTCTCCTCTATACCCATATTGCTCCCCTGTTCCATTATCTCTCTCCTCTATACCCATATTGCTGCTCTGTTCCATTATCTCTCAGCTCTATACCCATATTGCTCCTCTGTTCCATTATCTCTCTCCTCTATACCCATATTGCTCCCCTGTTCTATTATCTCTCTCCTCTATACCCATATTGTTCCCCTGTTCTATTATCTCTCTCCTCTATACCCATATTGCTCCCCTGTTCTATTATCTCTCTCCTCTATACCCGTATTTCTCCCCTGTTCCATTATCTCTCTCCTCTATACCCATATTGCTCCCCTGTTCCATTATCTCTCTCCTCTATAACCATATTGCTCCCCTGTTCTATTATCTCTCTCCTCTATACCCACATTGCTCCTCTGTTCCATTATCTCTCAGCTCTATACCCATATTGCTCCCCTGTTCTATTATCTCTCTCCTCTATACCCATATTGTTCCCCTGTTCTATTATCTCTCTCCTCTATACCCATATTGTTCCCCTGTTCTATTATCTCTCTCCTCTATACCCATATTGCTCCCCTGTTCTATTATCTCTCTCCTCTATACCCATATTGCTCCTCTGTTCTATTATCTCTCTCCTCTATACCCATATTGCTCCTCTGTTCCATTATCTCTCTCCTCTATACCCATATTGCTCCCCTGTTCTATTATCTCTCTCCTCTATACCCATATTGTTCCCCTGTTCTATTATCTCTCTCCTCTATACCCATATTGCTCCCCTGTTCCATTATCTCTCTCCTCTATACCCGTATTGCTCCCCTGTTCTATTATCTCTCTCCTCTATACCCGTATTTCTCCCCTGTTCCATTATCTCTCTCCTCTATACCCATACTGCTCCCCTGTTCCATTATCTCTCTCCTCTATAACCATATTGCTCCCCTGTTCTATTATCTCTCTCCTCTATACCCACATTGCTCCTCTGTTCCATTATCTCTCAGCTCTATACCCATATTGCTCCCCTGTTCTATTATCTCTCTCCTCTATACCCATATTGTTCCCCTGTTCTATTATCTCTCTCCTCTATACCCATATTGTTCCCCTGTTCTATTATCTCTCTCCTCTATACACATATTGCTCCCCTGTTCTATTATCTCTCTCCTCTATACCCATATTGCTCCTCTGTTCTATTATCTCTCTCCTCTATACCCATATTGCTCCCCTGTTCCATTATCTCTCTCCTCTATAACCATATTGCTCCCCTGTTCTATTATCTCTCTCCTCTATACCCACATTGCTCCTCTGTTCCATTATCTCTCACCTCTATACCCATATTGCTCCCCTGTTCTATTATCTCTCTCCTCTATACCCGTATTGCTCCTCTGTTCTATTATCTCTCACCTCTATACCCATATTGCTCCCCTGTTCCATTATCTCTCTCCTCTATACCCATATTGCTCCCCTGTTCTATTATCTCTCTCCTCTATACCCATATTGCTCCCCTGTTCCATTATCTCTCTCCTCTATACCCGTATTGCTCCCCTGTTCCATTATCTCTCTCCTCTATACCCATATTGCTCCCCTGTTCTATTATCTCTCTCCTCTATACCCATATTGTTCCCCTGTTCTATTATCTCTCTCCTCTATACCCATATTGTTCCCCTGTTCTATTATCTCTCTCCTCTATACCCGTATTGCTCCCCTGTTCCATTATCTCTCTCCTCTATACCCATATTGCTCCCCTGTTCCATTATCTCTCACCTCTATACCCGTATTGCTCCCCTGTTCTATTATCTCTCTCCTCTATACCCATATTGTTCCCCTGTTCTATTATCTCTCTCCTCTATACCCGTATTGCTCCCCTGTTCCATTATCTCTCTCCTCTATACCCATATTGCTCCCCTGTTCCATTATCTCTCACCTCTATACCCGTATTGCTCCCCTGTTCTATTATCTCTCTCCTCTATACCTATATTGCTCCCCTGTTCTATTATCTCTCACCTCTATACTCGTATTGCTCCCCTGTTCCATTATCTCTCTCCTCTATACCCATATTGCTCCTCTGTTCCATTATCTCTCAGCTCTATACCCATATTGCTCCCCTGTTCCATTATCTCTCAGCTCTATACCCATATTGCTCCCCTGTTCTATTATCTCTCTCCTCTATACCCATATTGCTCCTCTGTTCCATTATCTCTCTCCTCTATACCCATATTGCTCCTCTGTTCCATTATCTCTCTCCTCTATACCCATATTGCTCCCCTGTTCCATTATCTCTCTCCTCTATACCCATATTGCTCCTCCTTTCCATTGTTTTTCTCCTCTAAACCCCTCCTTCTTCTCTGTGCCCAATCTTTTGTCCCTCTTTTCTGTACTGTGCCACTCTGGTAAACCAAAGGTGCATGGGGAGGAAAAAGAGGCACCATTGCTGTCTCTCCCCATGCACCTCTTTTAACTTAAATTTGCCCTCTCACCATCCCCTTGACCTCCATATTATGGCACATCATATGGCTCTGTTAGTCTCCTTCAGCACGCCCCATTGGTATCTCTCTTGTACCTATTGGTCAAATGTAATAGTACCGTATATTGCCCCACCGGTTCTTTTCATTGCTGGTCTCTTGTGCACACATAAGGATTTCTGATTGTGTCCCAGCTTTGAAAAATGTGGATTCCCCTGCCTGAGTACATTTGCCTCTAATATCCAATATGTTATAGGAATTTCTTCCATTTCTATGTTACACCATATAGCAGGGTAGCCAAAGGTAGTCTTCAAGTTCCCCTGAATGTTTGAATGTATTTCTGCTGCAAGGGAATCAATTAAAGTAAGTGGACAACTGACTGACCCACCTGCGCTCAAGCAGAGATGTCCTATAGACATGCAGTGATAGCGCACTTGAGGACTGGGGGTGCCTGTTCCGGCTATAGAGACCTGTACATGTGGGAGACATGTCACACTCTTATGACCTTGTAGGGATCAAATATGGAGCAAATCAACTGTCATGGCAAAGGGGGGTTAAAAATTCCCATATATTTAAAATGGGACTCTTAACCCTTTGAGTGCCAGAGTGGTACAGAATGCATTGCTTTACAATGCATTCCGTGCCAATTTGGCACTCAAAGGGTTAACCCTTGAATCCTAGAGAGGCCACTAGTGCACTGAAGAGGGCTAAAAATTTAAATCAATAGGAATTTGGGACATTTTTGTATTTGCATTTGGTTTACTCCAGAATTGCACCTCTTTATCTTACTGAATACTGCCCTGTGGGCCTAGAGGAACAAACCAACTGCACTATAGGGGGGACATTAACCCTTTAATGCACTCAAAGCATTAAAATGCCCTTTAATTTTAACGGTACTTTTAACCCTTTGAATACTAGATGCCTCTCCAGTGCATTGCTAAGTGATACACTGGAGACGTCTCTAGTATTTAAAGCGGAATCACCACCCTATATAAAGTCGCCTTCCAATAATGAGGCATATGGCGACTAGCTTCTTAATAGAGCTATTATCTCACACAAGTACCACGTTCTGAATTATTCCTTATTCTTCTGACACTGACGGTCAGGCTTGCACGGAGACATCTTGGCTTAGTGATGCCTGCTCTGTCCATCCCGGTCTCCTCTAGGAGGCGCTGCACTGTACCTTAAGGTACCGGAAGGGACTGACAGTGCAGACATGCAGATGGCTCTAAAGCACGAAGAATAAGGATTACTTCAGAAGCGGCTACTTGTATTATGAAGCTAGTCGCCATATGTCTCATTACTGGGGGGTGACTTTATATAGGGTGGTAGTTCCGCTTTAAGATGTTAAAAGCTGCATGTGAATCAATGGAATGATAGATATTTTTACTTGGCCCCTTTAATGCAGATGGTGAGCGCCGGGATTGTTCCTCTTTTTCCTTACTACAAAGGACCCTTTATTGAATTAACTCACAGTCGTATGTTTTTGTGCAGAGCCTGTTGAGGAACGCGGGGATGAAGGGTCAGAAGACGGTGTTTCTCATCACAGACACCCAAATCAAAGAAGAGGCTTTCCTGGAGGACGTGGACAGCCTGCTGAACACCGGGGAGGTTCCTAACCTGTTTGCTGTAGATGAGAAGCAGGAAATTATGGAGGTAATCTGTGAATGGAGGACAGTCCTCAGCAGACAGGCCAGGGCTTACATCTCAGGCGCCCCTATGCAAGGACCCCTAGGCACTGTTATCACCTCTCACGGCCACCCCCACCCCTCACATAACCCCACCCACACCCCTCACATAACCCCAACCCTCATATAACCCCACCTTCACCCCTCACATAACCCCACCTCCACCCCTCACATAACCCCACCCCCACCCCTCACAAAACCTCACCTCCACCCCTCACATAACCCCAGCCCTCACATAACCCCACCCCTCATATAACCCCACCTCCACTCCTCACATAACCCCACCCCACCCCTCATATAACCCCACCTCCACCCCTCGCATAAAACCCAACCCTCCTCACATAACTCCACCCCCACCCCTCACATAACCCCAGCCCTCACATAACCCCACCTCTCATATAACCCCACCTCCACTCCTCACATAACCCCACCCCCACCCCTCACATAACCCCACCTCCACCCCTCGCATAAAACCCAACCCTCCTCACATAACTCCACCCCACCCCTCACAAAACCCCACCCCTCACATAACCCCACCTCCACCCCTCACATAACCCCACCCCTCATATAACTCCACCTCCACCCCTCACATAACCCCACCTCCGCCCCTCACATAACCCCACCCCTCACATAACCCCACCTCCACCCCTCACATAACCCCACCCCTCACATAACCCCACCTCCACCCCTCACATAACCCCACCCCCACCCCTCACAAAACCTCACCTCCACCCCTCACATAACCCCAGCCCTCACATAACCCCACCCCTCATATAACCCCACCTCCACTCCTCACATAACCCCACCCCACCCCTCATATAACCCCACCTCCACCCCTCGCATAAAACCCAACCCTCCTCACATAACTCCACCCCCACCCCTCACATAACCCCAGCCCTCACATAACCCCACCTCTCATATAACCCCACCTCCACTCCTCACATAACCCCACCCCTCACATAACCCCACCTCCACCCCTCGCATAAAACCCAACCCTCCTCACATAACTCCACCCCCACCCCTCACAAAACCCCACCCCTCACATAACCCCACCTCCACCCCTCACATAACCCCACCCCTCATATAACTCCACCTCCACCCCTCACATAACCCCACCTCCGCCCCTCACATAACCCCACCCCTCACATAACCCCACCTCCACCCCTCACATAACCCCACCCCTCACATAACCCCACCCCTCATATAACCCCACCTCCACCCCTCACATAACCCCACCCCTCACATAACCCCACCTTCACCCCTCACATAACCCCACCCCTCACATAACCCCACCTCCACCCCTCACATAAAACCCAACCCCCCTCACATAACCCCACCCCCACCCCTCACATAACCCCACCCCCACCCCTCACAAAACCCCACCCCTCACAACCCCACCCCTCATATAACCCCACCTCCACCCCTCACATAACCCCACCCCTCATATAACTTCACCCCCATCCCTTACATAACCCCACCCCTCACATAACCCCACCCCCACCCCTCACATAACCCCACCCCTCATATAACCCCACCTTCACCCCTCACATAACCCCACCTCCACCCCTCACATAACCCCACCCCCACCCCTCACATAACCCCCACCTCCACCCCTCACATAAAACCCAACCCCTCACATAACCCCACCCCTCACATAACCCCACCCCCACTCCTCACATAACCCCACCCCTCACATAACCCCACCTCCAGTCCCATCCACCATTCCCTGGCACAGAGAATACCCTTAGCCTATAACAAAGAAAACACTAAGGAAAATGTTTAACCCTTTGAATGCCAGGGGGTATGCAACACAGTTAGTGCCTCTCTGGCACTCAAAGGGTTAACCCCTTGGTTGTAATAGAGATCTCCAACACATTGCTTTGTAGTGTGTTTGAAACCAATCTAGCATACGATGTGTTACGTAATAGCCAGGAAACAGGATTTAAAATGGTGCGGGCACATTGAGATTTCACTGGCCACACCCACTAGTCTGTGTGCAGGTGTGGCCAGCATAGCTGAGTCTCCTCCCCTCAAAACTCGGCGCTCTAGGCATTTGTCATGATCTACTCAGAAACACAATGGAGGATTGATAATTGGATGAGTCATTGTGATGAGAGCCTTATATAGACGTGCAGTACCTCCTAGAACAAAATTAAGTTTAGTCCAATGTCATGATAAGGGACGAGAATAAAACTGATCTCTCTTTTTATTTTTGTCTTCATCTTTTATTCACATTTATTCATTTTACCAAGCTTCTCGCGTTTCTAAGACAACAATCTGGCTTGCAAATAATACAGATACAAAGCGTATACCAACTGGGAAAATTATGTCCCCAGAGGTGAAAGTATTTAAAGTATATACTTTATTTACAAGAAATTGAAAAATAATTACAATTAAAAAGAAATAGGTTCTACCATTAAAGGGATAGTAACACTTCATTTTAACTTTATTTTATTTTGTAGGCATTAAAAAAACATAAAGAATGATATAAGTCTTATCTCTCAAACCTTTATGGTTTATGAGATATTCACAAGCAAAGTTCCCCTCCCCACCCCTTTTACCTAGTGTAAGTCATCTCTTTTCAGATGTGGATCAGGTTGTATGACAGTACAGATAACAGAAGGGGACAATTTTCTTTGTATGAAAACAATGAAAGCCCTTCCCCCCTTGACAAGTTTTTCAGCTTTTTCCATTATCTTAATTGAAGATTGTCCCTCTCTGCAGTCTACCTGGGCACCTCCCTTCTGATCTGGTTGAACAGGGGGGGGATAGTTTGTTTGTGAATATCTCTTAAACCATAAAGGTTTCAGAGATAAGACTTATATCATTCTTCATGTTTTTTTAATGCCTACAAAATAAAATAAAGTTAAAATGAAGTATTACTATCCCTTTAAGAACCGTTCCAAAATAGGATTCTTATAGATCTATTGTTGAGTAGTCGAAGTAGAAGTATAGAACAAACTGAGCAGACTCTAAAGCAGGGGCGTCCAACATTTACCTCATGGGCCAAATGCGGCCCGGCCCACCTGAGATTTAAAAAAAAAAGATTAAAGAAATTTTTTTTTTACCTAGTTAACTTGCACATATGGGCCTAGATGCACTAAAGGTTGAAGAGGGCTACGAATGTCGACATTCTGTCGGAGCAGTGTCGTAGGCACTTCCTCAGTATTCACCAAACTGTCTACAACATTAAATCACCAGCACTCTGACAAAAATATGCCCACATCTACATCAATACGACAGGAATACGAATTTTCATTCATCCCATAGACAACGGCCTATTTCCATATGGTAATGAAGCATAATGACTCACTTCCATATGGAAATGCTGAATAATGAGACAAATTCGTATGAGAGGTGGTGTGTTGATATGATAATGTGACACTTTGATTCATTCAGTGAATTATTATAGCAGTCAGAGTTCACAGTCTCCATTTCACCTAACTCAGGCTGTTGTAGCTGGGATCTCCCCTGTAGTCTCCTATGGAGTAACAGCAGGGAGCGCTACAACAATTCTGAACAGCATTCTCTGTGCTTCCCTATCCAGCCAGTAGGGGAATACAGAGAAGGCTTTCAGCACGATGGACAGCATTGAATGCCATAGGGATGTGCATTGCTCACCCCTGTGGCATTCAAAGGGTTACATAAATAGAACTAGTACACCAAGCACTACACAATGCCCCCCCCCCCTCGATATCCCCCCCTTAGTATATTGCATATATTCGACATACTAAGTCCATACGACTTCCCCTCTTCATTGGACAGGACCTGCCATTTATTCTACAGAACCTGTCCTTAATTCTAAACTTATAACCAAATGAAGCAGGCACTAAAGAGCAGGTAAAAGAGCTTGTTACTGAATAACACCTAAATAATGGTGTGGTGCAGTCTTAGACTTGTGAAACACATATAAACCAGCCAAAAAGAGAGGGAGGGACAAAAGAAAGATATCCCTCTCATTACCCTCTTATAAAGATAAGTCTAATCCGTGACGCACTCAAAGGTAGCAAGTAATAATGGAAAAATATAAATGCTTTATTCACATACAAAAAGATGGAGACACAATAAAAGCAATTAAAAACAAATATGAGGGAGAGTCATTCCAACCTAGTACTAATCAAAAAAGGCTAATGACATAGTATATACCTGCCTTAGAAATATCACAAAAAGGTGTACAATAGAATAATCATATATATATATCTGTACTGTATCCAGGAAGGTTGTATAACCCTAGTGATGTAACAAAAAGTTACTAAGAAACTATCCTATATAATAATTCGTTAAGATGTTTGTCAGAAGCCGTCCTGTGCAGTAAAGACTGCCTGAACACACAGAATTCTGGGAGCACGGAATGCTGGGAGTTCTGTGCTGGGAGCACGGAATGCTGGGAGTTCTGTGCTGGGAGCACGGAATGCTGGGAGTTCTGTGCTGGGAGCATTCTGTACTTTCGGGCAGTCTCTACAGTGCATGACTGCGTCGGCGGCGGGACGCAGAGCAGGACCGGACTCTTAACCCTTTGAGTGCCAAAGGGGTATGCAACGCCCTGCAAAGCAATGTGTTGTGTACCCCTCTGGCACTCAAAAGGTTAACAGCACCCAGACCTTGGCCCGTGTACATGGGCTTTTACACTAGTACAACAATATAAATATTAGTATAGTGAAGATACACCACTTAAATAAGGTGAACCATGGAGTGAACAAATATAAATTCACACAAGTGAATGTAAAAATAAAAAAATAAAATAGTAGCTCTGGTTCCATTGTAGAACACAGTGGAGAGACACCTATAACACTGGAAAGGAACCCCCCTCAGTAGCTGAAAGTCCCAAGTTTAGAATGAAGGACAGGTTCTGTCGAATAAATGGCAATTCCTGTCCAATGAAGAGGGGAAGTCGAATGACGTTAGTATGTCGAATATATGCAATATATGTCGACATACTAAGGGGGGATGTTCAAGGGGAGAACATTGTGTAGTGCTTAGTGTACTAGTTCTGTTTATTTGAACCCTTTGAATGCCACAGGGGTGAGCAATGCACATCCCTATGGCATTCAATGCTGTCCATGGTGCTGAAAGCTTTCTCTGTATTCCCCTACTGGCTGGTTAGGGAAGCACAGAGAATGCTGTTCAAAATGATCGTAGTGTTGGTGATGTGTGAGGGGAGGAGATCCCTTCCACACCAACAACACTTTGAAAATCCTGTATGCTAATAGGGACCTTCTCCAACCTTCCCCTTCCATCCGACAATTTTTGTGAATATGTCGATGTGTGTGCAGATCGAATTGTCGGAGTGATTCGAACACATCAACAATATCATACCGACACCACATCGACTTTTAGTGCATCTAGGCCCTGAACTAGTAGGCCAGTAACACCTAACCCCATTCTTCCCAGTACCTTACAGAATAGGTTCTTGTTAAATATCATCAATAAATCAATAAATAAATAGACATTTTTGAATTGTTTACAGGCTATAATTCACCATTGTTATCAATAAAATAAATAATGCGGCCCTCTCACTTACGGCTTTCTGATCACGAGGCCCACATTTGGAAAAACTTGTACAACCCTGCGCTAAATTAATGGATAAAGAAACCAAAAAAGAAATGTTAACTTAACCCTTGGAGTGCCAGAGGGGTACGCAAAGCATTGCAGAGCAATGCGTTGCGTACCCCTCTGGCATTCATAGTGTTAATGTTGCTAAAAAATGGAGAGCAAGTGAAGGGGAAATGCGATCCTAAGCTACAAGTCATAATTATAGAGAATCTAAACTGTTTTAATGAACAGGTAAATATAAATATTACAGGTGGTAGTATACAAACAAAACAGGCTTAAAGCGATGAGGTAGGAAGTGATGAAACATCAATTAAATAGAATTAAATATGTATACTTATACCAGAAAACCTGTACCTCTCTTTACTCGGTGAGCAACTCCTATCCTGTAGGTTGACCGAAAAAGACCATGCTATGAAAAGCTACTTTAAAATCCCTTAAAGGGATAGTAATACTTCTTTTTATCTTTATTTTATTTTGTAGGCATTAAAAAAACATGAAGAACAATGTTAGTCTTATCTCTCAAACCTTTATGGCTTGGGACATATGCACAAGCAAAGTTTCCCCCTCCCGCCCCTTTTACCTAGTGTAAGCCATCTCTTCTCAGATGTGGAATGCAGTCCATAGACCAGACAGATAACAGCAGGGGACAATCTTCTTCCTATGAGAACAATGAAATCCCTGCCCCCCCTTGACAAGTTTTTCAGGTTTTTCCCTTATCTTAATTGAAGATTGTCCCTCTCTGCAGTCTACCTGGACACTTCCCTTCTGATCTGGCTGAACAGTGTTACATCAGTAAAAGGGGCGGGAGGGGGACACTTTGTCATTGAATTACTCTTGTACTACAACTCTGACAGAATTGAAATAACACTCTCCAAAGTCCAAATACTGTGATGATTAATTAGAGCTGCTTTTATTATGAAACATTACTATCCCTTTAAATTTTAACCCTTTGAGTGCCAGAGGGGTACGAAACGCATTGCAAAGCAATGTGTTCTGTTCCCCTCTGGCACTCAAAGGGTTAAACATTAAAGTGTAACAATAGTGTTGGTAAAAACAGTGATGTCAAGTACAAAGTATAGAGACACAGAAAGAAATGAAGGAAGACTGTCTGTCTGTCCATTTGTGGAAATATTTACATCTAAACAGTTAGGATCCATTTATCTCTAAATGGAAAAAGTATAATTTTTTAAAAAGAAAAATGTCTACAGGACAATTCACACAAAGTGAAAAAAATTTCCCTCATTGTGGACCAAATTACTATTACTATTGAACTTAATCACAATATTCACTTTAAAGTGGAACTACCACCCTATATAAAGTCGCCCTCCAATAATGAGGCATATGGCGACTAGCTTCTTAACAGTGCTATTATGTCACACAAGTAGCCGGTTCTGAAGTAATCCTTATTCTTCTGAGACCGGAAGCCAGGCTTGCACGCAGACATCTTGACTTAGAGACGTTTGCGCGCAGTCGGCTCTAAAGCAAGAAGCCTGGCTGTCAGTGTCCGAACCATAAGGATTACTTCAGACCTGGCTACGTGTGAGATAATAGCACTATTAAGAAGCTAGTCGCCATATGCCTAATAATTGGGGAGAGACTCTATATAGGGTGGTAGTTCCACTTTAAACATATGTGACCAGTTAATGAATAAGCCGGCAACTCATTCTGGTCCTTGAAATTTCCTTCAGCGGACTAGACCCGGAGATACCAACATTCCACACTGCTTTCTCATCCCCCAACCAGATACCAACATTCCACACTGCCCTCTCATCCCCCAGCCAGTCAGATACTAACATTCCACACTGCTCTCTCATCCCCCAGCCAGTCAGATACTAACATTCCACACTGCTCTCTCATCCCTCAGCCTGTCAGATACTAACATTCCACACTGCTCTCTCATCCCCCAGCCAGTCAGATACTAACATTCCACACGGCTCTCTCATCCCTCAGCCAGTCAGATACTAACATTCCACACTGCTCGCTCTCTATCACTGCCAGTCAGAGACCAACATTCCACACTGCTCGCTCTCTATCACTGCCAGTCAGAGACCAACATTCCACACTGCTCGCTCTCCCCCACTATCAGCCAGATACTAACATTCCACACTGCTCTCTCATTCCCTACCAATCAGATACCAACATTCCACACTGCTCTCTCTCCCCTGCCAGTCATATACTAACGTTCCACACTTCCCTCTCTCCCTAGCAGTCAGATACTAACATTCCACACTTCTCTCCCTCCCCTGCCAGTCAGATGCTAACATTCCACACTGCTCTCTCTCCCCGACCAGTCAGATATTACTACCAGTCAGACATTAACATTACACACTTCTCTGTCTCCCCTGCCCGTCAGATACCAACATCCACACTGATCTCTCTCCCTACTAGTCAGATACTAACATACCACTGTGGTCTCTCCCTACTAATCCAGATACTAACATTCCACAGTGATCTCTCCCTAGTAGTCAGATACTAACATTCCACAGTGATCTCTCCCTACCAGTCAGATACTAACATACCACAGTGATTTCTCCCTACTAGTCAGATACTAACATACCACAGTGATCTCTCCCTAGTAGTCAGATACTAACATACCACAGTGATCTCTCCCTAGTAGTCAGATACTAACATACCACAGTGATCTCTCTCTACCAGTCAGATACTAACATTCCACAGTGATCTCTCCCTACCAGTCAGATACTAACATTCCACAGTGATCTCTCCCTACTAGTCAGATACTAACATACCACAGTGATCTCTCCCTAGTAGTCAGATACTAACATACCACAGTGATCTCTCTCTACCAGTCAGATACTAACATACCACAGTGATCTCTCCCTACCAGTCAGATACTAACATACCACAGTGATCTCTCCCTACCAGTCAGATACTAACATACCACAGTGATCTCTCCCTACCAGTCAGATACTAACATACCACAGTGATCTCTCCCTACCAGTCAGATACTAACATACCACAGTTATCTCTCCCTACCAGTCAGATACTAACATACCACAGTTATCTCTCCCTACCAGTCAGATACTAACATACCACAGTGATCTCTCCCTACCAGTCAGATACTAACATTCCACAGTGATCTCTCCCTACTAGTCAGATACTAACATACCACTGTGGTCTCTCCCTACCAGTCAGATACTAACATTCCACAGTGATCTCTCCCTACCAGTCAGATACTAACATTCCACAGTGATCTCTCCCTACCAGTCAGATACTAACATTCCACAGTGATCTCTCCCTACCAGTCAGATACTAACATACCACAGTGATCTCTCCCTACCAGTCAGATACTAACATTCCACAGTGATCTCTCCCTACCAGTCAGATACTAACATTCCACAGTGATCTCTCCCTACCAGTCAGATACTAACATACCACAGTGATTTCTCCCTACCAGTCAGATACTAACATTCCACAGTGATCTCTCCCTACCAGTCAGATACTAACATACCACACTGCTCTTTATCTCAGCTGTCACTCTGTCAGCCAGTATTAGCTTGTTTGTTTAAACTGATAAATAAAGCTAAATGTCTCATAAACTATTGTCTGAAATAAATCATGACTGACATAAATATAAGTGAATTTGAACATTCTTTCAAAATCACAGATTTGTTACAAAATGACAAATCCACTTTGAATTTTTCCATGCTAGAGCGGTTTTCAATGCATTGCAAAGCTAGATTCCACCCAGAACAGGGAACACATTCTGTCATGCCCAGGGCTGGATTTGCATCCCATCCACCCCTAGGTAAGGCACGCTAGGCTCCCTTAGCTCCGCCAGTGGCCACACCCCTACTCTTCACATGTCCACGCCCCCTGTCCCATCTACTGTTTTTTGGCTTCAGTTGTCTTCCTTTCTCATTGCTGGATTTGATATTTCGTATTCATGGTTTAGTGTTCTGGTTCTGTAGTAATAATAAAAAAGCTTTATTTAAATGAATGGGAATTTGGGGAATTATTATTTGTTCCCTATGGCACAATTGATTTGCCCTAGTATCACTGTGGTTACAAAGAGAAGAGTAGATAATCTATTGTATGTTCAGTAAAGAGGAACTAGAACCCAAATCCGTGTCATTGCTTTCTCTCCTGTCTGCAGGGAGTGCGCACAGCTGCCCAGGCTGGGAATAAGAATGTCGAGCTGAGCCCTCTGGCACTCTTTGCTTTCTTTGTGAACCGCTGTAAAGAAAACTTGCACATCGTGGTTGCCTTTAGCCCCATTGGAGATGCATTTCGCAACCGATTAAGACAGTTCCCTTCACTTATCAACTGCTGCACAATTGACTGGTTCCAGGTGCGTAACTCATCATGATAAATAAGTTATCATTCGTGATTGTCAGTACCACGAAAAAAAAAGCAGACAATGTAAGAACTCTTTCCCAAGGGTGACACTGATGCAGCAGTGGCGCAATGGTTATGTCACCCACTGTGAAAAGTAATACAAGGCTATGGTGCCTCCCAGATGGACAACTCTTGCTTCATATGACTACACTAAAATCCATCACTCTGCGTTATTACTGTTTTCACACAGGAGCACAGTAAAATGCAGCAGAGGAGAAAAGAATGGCGGCCCATGGAGAGTTAGTAGACCATTTAAACAAGTGACGTTGGAGGCTAAGATGCTCATGTTAACCTCAAATGTCTGGCTGACCCACATCAACATCAGCCAATAATATTTGGTTGGAGCTCATGTGGGATTGCTGTCGGACAGTCCCTCTATGACAGATCAATGCAGGAGAAAGGGGAATGTTAGAGGCAGAGCTCATGGGGGTTGTCACAGTTCCCCAGCGTGAAAGAGCTGTAATGTATGTAACATTTAGTATTAAATACTTGGAAATCCTCATTTAGAATATAGAGTACAGTTTTGGCCAGCAAATCTGAAAAGGGATTAGAAAAGTTTAAAGGTATAAAGAGATAGTAGTGCAAAAGTATTGGGCAGAGATGCTCAACTAGGCTTATGAACCTTCAAGGATTTGCAAACAGCTCATTAGGATTGGTGTCCTACACTGAAAGAGATAGCAACCTGGGCATAGGACACCAGTCCTATTGAGCTGTTTGCAAACCCTTGCAGTTGAGCATCTCTGACCAATACTGGAAAAAGAGAGACTAACCAAGCTGGGTTTGTTTACATTTTAGAAGAGGTGTCTAACAGGGACATGATTACTATTTACACATACATTCAAGGCAATTACAAAGAGCTCTCTGCTGAAAAACTGAGAAAAACATTAGAGATGTCAATTCAGGTTAGAAGAACAGCAAAGACAATGGTTTTTATAGAAAAGACGGTATTTGGAATCCTTTGCCTTGGGAGGCTGTGCTGGCAAATACGGAAGAAGAAAAAAGATTAGATACCGTTTTAGCTAAGAACAATATTGTAAATAATGACAGTTGGTTTCAAAGGTTTACTTTTGAAAGGTCACACTGAGAAGCGACCTTTCACTACCCGACATGAGAATCTCATGCAGTGCGAGAGTCTCATGTCGCCTTTTTTAATATGGCGACATGCTTAACCCCTTAGTGACAGCCGCATGCGTACGTGGCTGTCACCTTAACGCCCGTGGTACTTTTTTTTTTCTTTTCAAACGAGTCCGGAGTCTCAGAGCGGCGTGCAGCCACACAGAGACCCGGGCTTACGGGACTTACCAGGTACGTCCTCTGTCACTAAGTGACAGTTTCTGCCGGACGTACCTGGTAAGTAATTTGTTGTTAAGGGGTTAAGGACTGGTGCGCTCACGCGCGGTCAGCACTTAAGGACCACAGGGCATTTTTTTTTACGATCCGATTCAGGGCTCCCTGTGCAGCTGCGTAGGGATCCCTGAATTCCATGACGTACCAGGACCGTCACTGGTCCTTAAGTGCTGGACAACAGTGATGGTCCTGGCATGGCAGTGGTCGTTAAGGGGTTAATGTATCATGTGGTTGCATGCTGTTTCGCGTGCGACCTTTTAAACGGATACCGTTTTCAACACGGGCAGAAAGGAGTGAGGAAGAATTGTTCACACTTGGGGCATATTTAAAAATTGTTTCAATGTTGGGTTTTTGGGAGGTTTTTTTTTTGCCTTTCTCTGGATCAAAAAATGAGATTTAGCATTGTTGAGCTTGAAAGGGGAACTTTCACCTAAATTAAACATTTAACCATGGGTTTTAATCATTAACACAAGATTAGCGCTGGGTATGTTTTTTTTGTAACTCACCTACTAGTGGAGATATGAAGCCTTCAAAATCTGGCACTTCTGCATTCTGTGGGACCCTGTATGTCCGGCATGACGTCGCAGGACTTCCCAGCTGCCCCAGGGAGCGCGTTCGCACTCCCCATGCAACCTCAGTAGCATGGTAAACTGAGCCTGCTGTAACATTAGCCCACAGAAATACAGCTACGAAGGGGAGTGTGAATACGCTCCCTGGGGCAGCTGGGAAGTCCTGAGGCGTCATGCCGGACTTACAGGGTCCCACAGAATGCAGAAGTGCCAGATTTTGAATGCTTGGTTAAATTTTTATTTTAGGTGAAAGTTCCCCTTGAAGCACTCTTTTGTTTTCACCCTAAGTTACTATGTTACTATGGATGGCCTTCTGTGTAAATGCAAAATGGAGCAATCCTGGGGCAAACCAACTGCAACTAAAAATTCCTATTGATTTAAATTGAGCTTTTAAACCCAATGAATGTTAGAACAGTGCACCAGAGACCTCTCTAACAGTCAATGGATGAAAAAAAATCCCATTTAAATCAATAGGATTCTGGGTAATGTATATTCTCCCCTTCTGATACAATTGGTCTGCCCCAGAACTGGTCCAGTTTGCTCTGTTATTGTGAGGGAGATGTACAAACAGGATTCCTTGCTAAACCATGCAATGAAATTGATTTTCTACTCATACGCCTGCCTGGCCAATTTACTAAGCTTTTTTATTTATTTATTTATTTATTTATTTTTTGCAACATTATCCCCTTAACTATGGTCGCGCCAGTAAGAGGGAAATGTGGGAGTGTTTGAAAGTTTTGTTCCTTGCCTCAGAACCTTCTTACATGAAGTTTATTTAAAGGGATAGTAATACTTCGTTTTATCTTTATTTTATTTTGTAGGCATTAAAAAAACATGAAGAACAATGTTAGTGTTATCTCTCAAACCTTTATGGCTTGGGACATATGCACAAGCAAAGTTTCCCCTCCCGCCCCTTTTACCTAGTGTAAGCCATCTCTTCTCAGATGTGGAATGCAGTCTATAGACCAGACAGATAACAGAAGGGGACAATCTTCTTCCTATGAGAACAATGAAATCCCTGCCCCCCTTGACAAGTTTTTCCCTTATCTTAATTGAAGATTGTCCCTCTCTGCAGTCTACCTGGGCACCTCCCTTCTGATGTGGCTGAACAGTGTTACATCAGTAAAAGGGGTGAGAGGGGGATACTTTATCATTCAATTTCTCTTGAACTACAACTCTGACAGTACTGAAATAACACTCTCCAAAGTCCAAATACTATGATGATTAATTAGAGCTGCTTTTATTATGAAACATTACTATCCCTTTAACTTTCCTGTACATGCTGTAAGAGAGGCATTTGGGGCTGGCTCACTTTAAAGTCTTAATTACTGCAAAATGGGTGCGATCTAACTCCCTCATACATTCCTCAGAGTGCAGCCTCTGAGATAGAGGTGAAGCCAAAGGAGATGCTTTGGTGGAGTCATAGATTCAGCCATGTTTTTTTTACATTGTGGCAAAACTAATTTGGATTTCTCTCAATGGGACAACCTACAAAAATAACTATTACCAGCCCTTTTAACATTTTCGTTTCTTGTCTTTTAGCCATGGCCTGAAGATGCCCTTGAGAGAGTTGCTGTAAAGTTTTTGGAAACACTGGAACTGACAAAGAACGAACATCAGGAAGTTGTGTCCATATGTAAATACTTCCACACGTCGGTCATATCATTGTCAGACAAGTTAGTAATCATTTACACTTTTCATTTCTTTGGCATCTGACAGTATAGAAAATGCAGCAGAATTCAAACGCAAACAATTGGGATTAGATATAACTGACTTATGAATGATGAACTCCAACGTAGGTAACTACTTCTTTACTATATATTAATTATATAGCTATACCTGACTGCTGCAGATTGACTCCTACCTACTTAGTCCGGTTTCACATAGTATTTATATAGATACATCTGACTGCTGTATGATGCACTCCTACCTAGGTAAGTACTTCTGTTACACACAGTAATTATATATATACACCTGACTGCTGTATGATGGACTCCTACCTAGGTAAGTGCTTCTGTTACACACAGTAATTATATAGATACACCTGACTGCTGTATGATGGACTCCTACCTAGGTAAGTGCTTCTGTTACACACAGTAATTATATAGATACACCTGACTGCTGTATGATGGACCCCTACCTAGGTAAGTGCTTCTGTTACACACAGTAATTATATAGATACACCTGACTGCTGTATGATGGACTCCTACCTAGGTAAGAGCTTCTGTTACACACAGTAATTATATAGATACACCTGACTGCTGTATGATGGACCCCTACCTAGGTAAGTGCTTCTGTTACACACAGTAATTACATAGATACACCTGACTGCTGTATGATGGACTGCTACCTAGGTAAGTCCTTCTGTTACACACAGTAATTTATATAGATACACCTGACTGCTGTATGATGGACACGTACATAGGTAAGTGCTTCTGTTACACACAGTAATTATATAGATACACCTGACTGCTGTATGATGGACTCCTACCTAGGTAAGTCCTTCTGTTACACACAGTAATTATATATATACACCTGACTGCTGTATGATGGACTCCTACCTAGGTAAATGGTTCTTTTATACACAGTAATTATATAGTAAGAAGAAGAAGAAAAGGGGGTGCTCCTAGTGTAATATATCTCAAGGTTGGACATCCACCATCACTGTCCTTATAATATCAAAATCCAGTAGTAGTGGTCAGCCGGATCGATGAGGGATGCAAGACTGCCCTCACTCAGTCACTCCTCAAAAGGAAACGGAATGCTACTTCCCACCACAACATAAAGATCTCACCAGGATCCGTAACAAAACAAAGCGACAGCAAGAAGGGTAACAAACCACAATATTGGCATATAATGTGACTAACAATATAGAAAAAGTGAATACTCGCATAACAAGACCTAACGGCCAGTAGTAAGCATAGCCATAATAAGCATACAGGATGTTAAAATCTGCCCCACTCAGAGATACATCTCCCTTTGTGTATGTGTATATGCGCACCAGTTAATAGATCTGTTGTTTGTGACTACATGTGTGTGTTTTTTATTTGTGGCTCCCTTCTAAGTATGCATTTCAAGATTGACTGTTGCCAGTCTTGTGACACTTTTATGTAGTGGACATGTGTTGGCCTGTCCTGTTGGGGACAATGTCACCCAATTTGTACCTTTCTGTACACTGCGTGCATTCCCTATAGCACTGCTGGATTTGGAGGTTTCGTTTGACACTGTTTATTGGGGGTATAAAAGAAGGAGATGGATTAACTTCACAATTATTTACATTTTTTTTTCCTGAGGAAAGGGCTGTGGGCCCAAAAATGTGTTTAAAGGAGCAGTAAACTTTTTTTTATGAAAACACATATTTTACAGAGCATTTCCTGTTGAATAAAACAAGGTCACTCCCATCACTGTCAGATGTTTCATTCAAAAATTATAGCAGTTTAAATAATCAGGAAGTAAATTTACTGTGTTTACTTCCTGATAGTTCTGACAGGAAGTGAATTTACTGTGTTTACTTCCTGATAGAACTAACTGACAGGAAGTGAATGTACTGTGTTTACTTCCTGATCGTTCTAACTGATAGGAAGTGACAGGCAGTTTCTATCACATTCTATGGAGAACTGTATGTCTCTGACTTTTCTGACTTTCATCTCCATTAAAATGTAACAGGAAATCTAATTAGAATTTGACCACTAGAGGGCACTGCTAATGTAAAAAAAAAACATGGGTTTAAACTGTAATAACTCTGAAAATATAAATCTCTCTGCAGTGGGAGTACCCTTATTTTACTCAATAGGAAAATCCCTACAATATATATTTTTTCATAAAAAAAAGTTTACTGCTCCTTTAAATATTTTATTAACTTATATTATTTGCATGCATTGTTTTATTTATTTATTTTTTTTTAGTAAAATTTTCATCTTCAAGCTAACATTGTGGATCCCGTTTACCTTTTTGTGGTTTCACTTAGTAGGGTGGGTTATAGTACCCTGAATACCTTATACCTTTTTGATCCAGATTAGCCAGTGCAACTGCATTTACTTATGGGAGCGAAGCGGGATGGCTGTTGCTAACTGCTCCAGCACCCGAGCAGATAGTTTCACTCAATGTGGTCACCTTCTGCACATGTGATTCGCAGAAACAGCAAATCATGTGCTAGGAACTATGTGTCACAGGCGATGTTTATTATCATTGCCTCTGTCATTCCTCTCTGTGTCCCAACTCCTCACACAGACCGTGGGGAAGAAAGTGACAGAGAAGCAGCTACTTCGTTCTCTGGAAGCTACATTGTGTCCTGTAAAAGTGCTGCTTTGTGAAAAATAAATACATTTCTCACTTTGATCACTGCGCTATACAGTGATCAGGTAGAGCCGATCGTATTTACTGATATGTTGTGCACGCCCCCCCCCCCCCTTTTTCTTTATTAAATTGTTATTATCATTATTTAAAATTTAGTTGGGGTGGCTGGGTAATAGATAGGATTAGCTTTGACTTGGGTTACTGTAAGTGTCGGGCTATTTATATGAAGGTATCCAAAGGGTTAAACAGAGAACCACTCAGGTTGGATTTCTTCACTTAAATAAGCAAATGACAATATAAAATAATTCGAGAACTTTATCTTTAATATGTATTGACACGCTACTTCACAGTAATGAACTGATCACAAGAATCAATCCTTCATATTTGTGCAAAAATATATATATTTTATTAAAATACAATATATATACAAATATCAGCAACAATGAAATATATAAGTGACTAGCAATTATAATAGGTACACAGAAAATCAAACCACACTTATTATCATAAAGATTACCAGCGGTGCAAGGGTTAACCACCTATAGGTATATTCAGAGGTATAATAATAATAATAATTGCATTCAGCAGCATAGAATAAGTTAATTGATTGTTACAATTAATATAATACAGTTGGCTGCAGGGTCTCTTAATACTTCTGCCCCAGAAACTGTATAGACTATGCCAATTATGATGTAAGGGGTATTGTGAGATGAATTAAATAATTCCTCTAACAATTCCTTGTATCATATATCAATAATAATCAAATTTAGGGAATAACTGGAATACAATCCCAGATTTAAATCACTATAATTTAATTATCTACTGAATTCAATATTGAATACCTCTGAATAAAATATATAAATTGCAATTAATATAGTCAAACAAAGATTATATAAATAATCTACCAGAATTAATCCAGTAACATATGTTTATAAAGCAACCAACTTCAGGCAACTGTCACGGTTTATTATGACTCTCAGACACAAGTTTTAGGTAAAAATCAATTTTATTGAAATAATTGATAACGTAGGATGGCAATCACATACATACAGATATATTCAGAATATAACAAGACAGAAGGCAGACTCTACCGGTCCTGTCAATATACCGGACAGGACAGTCTGAAGCAATAGAATGTTAGACTCTACCGGCATTGCCAATACCGGGTAAGGCAACCTGCAGATGGAATCGCATAACGGTTCTACCGGTCTTACCAAATTACCGGGCAAGGCAGCCTCAATAGATTCATAATATAGGCTCTACCGGCCCTGCCAATACCGGGTAAGGCAACCTCAGATGAAATGTGGCAAAAGGTTCTACCGGCCTTACCAATACCGGGCAGGGCAACCCTGAGATAGTAGCAGCAGTCAGATGGTAATGGCAAATTGACAGGATCGTAAGCAACCCAGTGTACACACACTGAGACTAACAGGGGAATCGTAAAGCCGCAAGGCTTTGGAGCAAACCAGCGTCCGCACGCTGGGACCAACACTGAATTGTATAGCTGATAGGCTTAGGAGCAAACCAGTGACCGCACACTGGTGTAACAAGCGAGTAGTATAGCCGTAAGGCTTAGGAGCAAACCAGCGTCCGCATACTGGTGTAACAAGTGAGTTTGTATAGCCGCAAGGCTTTGGAGCAAACCAGCGTCCGCACGCTGGGACTAACACAGAATAGTATAGCTGATAGGCTTTGGAGCAAACCAGTGACCGCACACTGGTGTAACAAGCGAGTTTGTATAGCCACAAGGCTTTGGAGCAAACCAGCGTCCGCACGCTGGGACCAACACAGGATAGTACAGCCGATAGGCTTTGGAGCAAACCAGTGACCGCACACTGGTGTAACAAGCGAGTTTGTATAGCCGCAAGGCTTTGGAGCAAACCAGCGTCCGCACGCTGGGACTAACACAGGATTGTATAGCTGATAGGCTTTGGAGCAAACCAGTGACCGCACACTGGTGTAACAAGCGAGTTTGTATAGCCGCAAGGCTTTGGAGCAAACCAGCGTCCGCACACTGGGACTAACACAGAATTGTATAGCTGATAGGCTTTGGAGCAAACCAGTGACCGCACACTGGTGTAACAAGCGAGTTTGTATAGCCGCAAGGCTTTGGAGCAAACCAGCGTCCGCACGCTGGGACTAACACAGGATTGTATAGCTGATAGGCTTTGGAGCAAACCAGTGACCGCACACTGGTGTAACAAGCGAGTTTGTATAGCCGCAAGGCTTAGGAGCAAACCAGCGTCCGCATACTGGTGTAACAAGCGAGTTGCCGACGCGACCAGGCAGGAGGTCGCCAGGATACAGCAGACAGGCGATGCGATGACAGGAACCAGCAACGATCAGTCAGGTCAGGAAACAGCAGAGAAGAAGTTCAGCAGGAACTGCAACACCAGAGACTAGGCCGGAACCAGGACTGGAAGTACTTCAGCATGCAGGAAACACTGGAACAGTAGAGATCAGGAACTCAGGAACACATGAGATCAGGAACCCAGGAACACTGGAACAGAGGCCCAGCTATCAATGGCATAGTGATAGCAAGAAGGTCAGAAACAACACGAAAGGGCACTCAAAGGGTGCCCAATCCAGGTTTAAATAGGCAATAAGAGGCGGGCTATCTGCAGACAGCCAATAGAAGCCCCCTACTGGTGACAGACAAGGAACTGCAGCAATCACGGGCACCGTGATAGTACCCCCCCCCCCCTTCAAAGACCCCCTCTCCTAGAATAGGGTCTAGGTTTCTGTGGGTAATTGGCATGAAAGGCCCTAGTTAGCCTAGGTGCATGAAGGTCCGTACTATCCACCCATGATCGATCCTCAGGACCATACCCTTTCCAATGTACCAGGTACTGTATCCTTCCTCTAAGCCTACGGGAATCAATAATGCTCTGAACCTCGTACTCCTCCTGGCCCTAGACCTCAACAGGTCCTGGCACCACAGGTGTGGTAGTATAGCGATTGCAAACCAGAGGCTTAAGAAGGGACACATGGAACACATTATGGATACGCATGGATGCAGGTAGGTCTAGTGCATAGGAGACAGGGTTAATTTTGCGAATAACTCTGTATGGACCAATAAACCGAGGAGCCAACTTATTAGACGGAACCTGCAGCTTGAGATTTCTGGAGGAAAGCCATACTCTATCCCCAACCTGAAAGGAAACCGCTGGAAGCCTTCTGCGATTAGCATGGCGCTGATGACGCTGAAATGACTGACCAAGTGCCCTCTGAACTTGTGCCCATGTGGAACGGAGTTGCTCGATATGCTCATCCAGAGCTGGAATCTGTTGCGTCTGAAATGAGTCTGGAAGCAAACAGGGCTGGAACCCATAATTAATCAGAAATGGAGAGCTCCCAGATGAAGAATTGACCGCACAGTTCCTGGCGAACTCTGCCCAAGGCAACAAGTCGGACCAATTATCATGATGGTCAGTAACGAAACAACGGAGAAATTGTTCCAAGCCCTGATTAGCTCGTTCAGAGGCTCCATTGGTCTGGGGATGGTAGGCAGAGGAGAAGGACAGCTGTATGCCCATCTGTTGGCAAAATGCCCTCCAAAATGTAGACACAAACTGGCTCCCCCTGTCAGACACTAGTACCCTAGGCACTCCATGCAACCGGAATACTTCTCTGGCGAACACCATTGCCAATTCCTTCGCTGAAGGAAGACCACTGAGGGGCACGAAATGAGCCATTTTAGAAAACCTGTCCACCACCATGAATATAAAGGAGTACCCCTTGGACATAGGCAACTCTCCCATAAAATCAATGGAAACATGAGACCAGGGGCGTTCGCCATTAGGCACCGGTTGAAGCAAGCCCACAGGGAGATGTCTCGGGGTCTTAGCGCGGGCACAGGTGGCACAGGCATTCGTAAATTCGGCACAATCGTTTCTCATGGAGGGCCACTAAAATAACTGAGAAAGGGACCATAACAATTGGTCTCTACCAATATGTCCCGCAGCCTTAGAGGAATGGTAGGTTTCAAGCAGCCTAGTACGAAATGGTTCATCGACAAAACATTTGCCCACTGGAGTTTCATGGGGAGCGGACCCCTGAGAGGCCAGGATCTCCTCCCCTAAAGGAGAAGTGATACTCGTGCGTATAGTAGCCAGTATTCTATCAGGTTGGATGATGGGTGCTGGTGCTTCCACTCTGTCACTGTCGGCCTCAAATTGTCTTGACAGTGCATCCGCCCTGATATTCTTTGACCCCGGTAAGTATGATACAATGAAATTAAATCGAGACAGGAACAGTGCCCACCTGGCCTGACGGGAGGACAATCTCTTGGCCTCCGAGAGATAAGTCAGATTTTTATGATCTGTTAGGATTAATACGGGAGTCTTGGTACCTTCAAGCAAATGACGCCACTCCTTAAGAGCGAGGATAATGGCCAATAATTCTTTGTCACCTATCTCATAGTGGCCTTGAGTGACAGTCAACATCTTAGAGAAAAACCCACAAGGTCTGAGAGTACCACGTTTCTCGTGTCGTTGCAAAAGTACTGCCCCAACCCCAATATCTGAGGCATCCACCTCTAACGTAAATGGAAGTAGAGGATTGGGGTGGGATAACACAGGAGCTGCAGCAAATGCCAGCTTCAAATTCTCAAAGGCATTCTCAGCAGATACCGGCCAACAAGAAGGATTAGCGCCCTTGTGCGTAAGATCGGACAAAGGTTTAACAATGGAAGAAAAGTTCTTAATAAACCGCCTATAATAATTAGCGAAACCCAGGAAACGCTGTATGGCTTTAAGCCCCTTGGGTTTTGGCCATTGTAAGACAGCTGACAACTTATCCTTGTCCATGGCAATGCCATCATTGCCAATTATGAACCCCAAGAATGGCACACTGGTTCTATGAA
This sequence comes from Rhinophrynus dorsalis, assembly GCA_037306005.1. Taxonomy (NCBI): domain Eukaryota; kingdom Metazoa; phylum Chordata; class Amphibia; order Anura; family Rhinophrynidae; genus Rhinophrynus; species Rhinophrynus dorsalis. The sequence continues at coordinate 22,767,280 of CM074722.1, forward strand.
AGTCACATTTTTCCAGTTTACAAAATAATTTATTCTCACGGAGTCGTAGCAATACTGCGGATACATCTTTGATGTGCTGTGCCATGTCTTGAGAGTAAATCAATATATCGTCCAGATAAACCACAACACATGTCTGTAACATATCTCTCAGCACATCGTTTATCAGTTCCTGGAAAACTGCGGGGGCATTACATAGCCCAAATGGCATTACAAGATACTCGTAGTGCCCAGCTCGAGTATTAAAGGCAGTTTTCCACTCATCACCTGCTCGAATGCGCACCAGATTGTAAGCGGCCCGTAGGTCCAATTTGGTAAAAATCGAAGCGCCCTTAAGCCTGTCAAAAAGCTCGGTGATGAGTGGTATTGGGTATGCGTTTTTTGCCATTAGTTTATTCAAGCCCCGGTAGTCAATGCATGGTCTTAATTCGCCATTTTTCTTTTTTACAAAAAAGAACCCAGCCCCAGCTGGAGAGGTAGATTTTCGTATGATCCCTCTAGCAAGGGCATCCGAAATGTAATCCTCCATAGCCTTATTTTCCTCACAAGATAATGGATAAGTGCGTCCTTTCGGAGGTACTGCCCCAGGCTGCAATTCGATGCAACAATCATAAGGTCTATGCTGAGGTAGCAAACTGGCCTTTCCTTTGCTAAAAACATCGCCAAACTGTTGGAACACATCCAGTATAGCCGAGGAGGTGCACAGGACCTTAACAGGCTGGATGAGGCACTTGTCCATACAAAACTGGGACCAAGCAGTTCACACTTTTTCCAATCAAATTGTGGGTTATGTAACTGTAACCATGGAAAGCCCAATATTACCGCATGGTGCGGAGAATTAATCAGTTGAAACTGCTGCTCTTCTCTGTGAAGTGCCCCAATAGTCATAGACAGTGGCATAGTTTCAAACATAACCTGAGGCGGTTCTAAGGGTCTGCCATCAATCGCTTCAATTGTCAAGGGATTTTCTCTTTCAATGCGTGGAACTCCGTGCAATTCAGCAAAGGTATTATCCATAAAATACCCTGCTGCACCAGAGTCAACCAAGGCCAAAACCTCCACAGAGCGTTGTGCCCAAGATAATACCACCTGTATGGTGGGTTTCATTGTGCCCGACACTGGGGACGATTGTACACCACCTAGGGCCTGTCCCCCAAGGTACCCTAGGTGTGTGCGTTTCCCGGACGTACCGGACAGGAATTTAGCAAATGCCCTTTTTTAACGCAGTATAAACACAACCCTTGTCTTCTGCGATAAAATCTCTCAGCCTTGGTTAGTCTAGTGAAGCCTATTTGCATAGGTTCACTTGTCTCCCGTACAGGTTCACTAGACTTCAATGCCAGGGGAAGGATGGGTGGGCAAAACATGCCACTAGGCTCATTATTCCTTGACCGTAACTTACGATCTCTGGCAATTGATCTCTCACGTATTCTGGAGTCAATTATCATAACATATTCAATGTAGTCATCTAGATCAATAGGTAGATCTTTAGCAGCGATTTCGTCCTTAATGTGGTCATTCAGGCCTTGAGAAAAAGCTGCCAATAATGCCTCGTTATTCCAACCTACCTCTGCTGCCAATGTGCGGAATTCGATGGCGTAGTCGCCTACTGTACGCCTGCCCTGATGTATCTCCATAAGGCGTTTGGCAGCAGAGGTAGTTCTACCAGGAGGCTCAAACACTCTTCGAAAGGAATGCACAAATTCTCTAAAGTTTTTAGTACAAGGTTTAGCATTCTCCCACAAGGGGTTAGCCCAAGCCAAAGCTCTGCCAGTGAGCAAAGATATTGTAAACCCCACCTTACTACGATCATTGGGAAATGCGTGTGCCGTCAATTCCATAAAAATCTCGAGTTGGTTGATGAACCCTCTGCAGAGACTAGGGTCACCATCGTATCTTAGTGGCAAGGGTGCAGAAGCCGTTAACCCTTTAACAGTGCCCCCTAGGGGTCTGGTATCACTCTCCGGTGTCTGACTTGGCGAGACCACCGGGCTAGAGCTAGATTTGTCAGCAGGTACCGTGCGTTCAAGGATCGTTTGAATTGCAACTGCCAACTGATCCAAACGTTGCTCGTGCACATCCATCCTCCAATGGATATTCTGTGCATTACCTTATAACAAGACAAAAGGCAGACTCTACCGGTCCTGTCAATATACCGGACAGGACAGTCTGAAGCAATAGAATGTTAGACTCTACCGGCATTGCCAATACCGGGTAAGGCAACCTGCAGATGGAATCGCATAACGGTTCTACCGGTCTTACCAAATTACCGGGCAAGGCAGCCTCAATAGATTCATAATATAGGCTCTACCGGCCCTGCCAATACCGGGTAAGGCAACCTCAGATGAAATGTGGCAAAAGGTTCTACCGGCCTTACCAATACCGGGCAGGGCAACCCTGAGATAGTAGCAGCAGTCAGATGGTAATGGCAAATTGACAGGATCGTAAGCAACCCAGTGTACACACACTGAGACTAACAGGGGAATCATAAAGCCGCAAGGCTTTGGAGCAAACCAGCGTCCGCACGCTGGGACCAACACTGAATTGTATAGCTGATAGGCTTAGGAGCAAACCAGTGACCGCACACTGGTGTAACAAGCGAGTAGTATAGCCGTAAGGCTTAGGAGCAAACCAGCATCCGCATACTGGTGTAACAAGTGAGTTTGTATAGCCGCAAGGCTTTGGAGCAAACCAGCATCCGCACGCTGGGACTAACACAGAATAGTATAGCTGATAGGCTTTGGAGCAAACCAGTGACCGCACACTGGTGTAACAAGCGAGTTTGTATAGCCACAAGGCTTTGGAGCAAACCAGCGTCCGCACGCTGGGACCAACACAGGATAGTACAGCCGATAGGCTTTGGAGCAAACCAGTGACCGCACACTGGTGTAACAAGCGAGTTTGTATAGCCGCAAGGCTTTGGAGCAAACCAGCGTCCACACGCTGGGACTAACACAGGATTGTATAGCTGATAGGCTTTGGAGCAAACCAGTGACCGCACACTGGTGTAACAAGCGAGTTTGTATAGCCGCAAGGCTTTAGAGCAAACCAGCGTCCGCACGCTGGGACTAACACAGAATTGTATAGCTGATAGGCTTTGGAGCAAACCAGTGACCGCACACTGGTGTAACAAGCGAGTTTGTATAGCCGCAAGGCTTTGGAGCAAACCAGCGTCCGCACGCTGGGACTAACACAGGATTGTATAGCTGATAGGCTTTGGAGCAAACCAGTGACCGCACACTGGTGTATCAAGCGAGTTTGTATAGCCGCAAGGAATTAGGAGCAAACCAGCGTCCGCATACTGGTGTAACAAGCGAGTTGCCGACGCAACCAGACAGGAGGTCGCCAGGATACAGGAGACAGGCGATGCGATGACAGGAACCAGCAACGATCAGTCAGGTCAGGAAACAGCAGAGAAGAAGTTCAGCAGGAACTGCAACACCAGAGACTAGGCCGGAACCAGGACTGGAAGTACTTCAGCATGCAGGAAACACTGGAACAGTAGAGATCAGGAACTCAGGAACACATGAGATCAGGAACTCAGGAACACTGGAACAGAGGCCCAGCTATCACTGGCATAGTGATAGTAAGAAGGTCAGAAACAACACGAAAGGGCACTCAAAGGGTGCCCAATCCAGGTTTAAATAGGCAATAAGAGGCGGGCTATCTGCAGACAGCCAATAGAAGCCCCCTACTGGTGACAGACAAGGAACTGCAGCAATCACGGGCACCGTGATAGTACCCCCCCTTCAAAGACCCCCTCTCCTAGAATAGGGTCTAGGTTTCTGTGGGTAATTGGCATGAAAGGCCCTAGTTAGCCTAGGTGCATGAAGGTCCGTACTATCCACCCATGATCGATCCTCAGGACCATACCCTTTCCAATGTACCAGGTACTGTATCCTTCCTCTAAGCCTACGGGAATCAATAATGCTCTGAACCTCGTACTCCTCCTGGCCCTAGACCTCAACAGGTCCTGGCACCACAGGTGTGGTAGTATAGCGATTGCAAACCAGAGGCTTAAGAAGGGACACATGGAACACATTATGGATACGCATGGATGCAGGTAGGTCTAGTGCATAGGAGACAGGGTTAATTTTGCGAATAACTCTGTATGGACCAATAAACCGAGGAGCCAACTTATTAGACGGAACCTGCAGCTTGAGATTTCTGGAGGAAAGCCATACTCTATCCCCAACCTGAAAGGAAACCGCTGGAAGCCTTCTGCGATTAGCATGGCGCTGATGACGCTGAAATGACTGACCAAGTGCCCTCTGAACTTGTGCCCATGTGGAACGGAGTTGCTCGATATGCTCATCCAGAGCTGGAATCTGTTGCGTCTGAAATGAGTCTGGAAGCAAACAGGGCTGGAACCCATAATTAATCAGAAATGGAGAGCTCCCAGATGAAGAATTGACCGCACAGTTCCTGGCGAACTCTGCCCAAGGCAACAAGTCGGACCAATTATCATGATGGTCAGTAACGAAACAACGGAGAAATTGTTCCAAGCCCTGATTAGCTCGTTCAGCGGCTCCATTGGTCTGGGGATGGTAGGCAGAGGAGAAGGACAGCTGTATGCCCATCTGTTGGCAAAATGCCCTCCAAAATCTAGACACAAACTGGCTCCCCCTGTCAGACACTAGTACCCTAGGCACTCCATGCAACCGGAATACTTCTCTGGCGAACACCATTGCCAATTCCTTCGCTGAAGGAAGACCACTGAGGGGCACGAAATGAGCCATTTTAGAAAACCTGTCCACCACCATGAATATAAAGGAGTACCCCTTGGACATAGGCAACTCTCCCATAAAATCAATGGAAACATGAGACCAGGGGCGTTCGCCATTAGGCACCGGTTGAAGCAAGCCCACAGGGAGATGTCTCGGGGTCTTAGCGCGGGCACAGGTGGCACAGGCATTCGTAAATTCGGCACAATCGTTTCTCATGGAGGGCCACCAAAATAACTGAGAAAGGGACCATAACAATTGGTCTCTACCAATATGTCCCGCAGCCTTAGAGGAATGGTAGGTTTCAAGCAGCCTAGTACGAAATGGTTCATCGACAAAACATTTGCCCACTGGAGTTTCATGGGGAGCGGACCCCTCAGAGGCCAGGATCTCCTCCCCTAAAGGAGAAGTGATACTCGTGCGTATAGTAGCCAGTATTCTATCAGGTTGGATGATGGGTGCTGGTGCTTCCACTCTGTCACTGTCGGCCTCAAATTGTCTTGACAGTGCATCCGCCCTGATATTCTTTGACCCCGGTAAGTTTGATACAATGAAATTAAATCGAGACAGGAACAGTGCCCACCTGGCCTGACGGGAGGACAATCTCTTGGCCTCCGAGAGATAAGTCAGATTTTTATGATCTGTTAGGATTAATACGGGAGTCTTGGTACCTTCAAGCAAATGATGCCACTCCTTAAGAGCGAGGATAATGGCCAATAATTCTTTGTCACCTATCTCATAGTGGCCTTGAGTGACAGTCAACTTCTTAGAGAAAAACCCACAAGGTCTGAGAGTACCACCTTTCTCGTGTCGTTGCAAAAGTACTGCCCCAACCCCAATATCTGAGGCATCCACCTCTAACGTAAATGGAAGTAGAGGATTGGGGTGGGATAACACAGGAGCTGCAGCAAATGCCAGCTTCAAATTCTCAAAGGCATTCTCAGCAGATACCGGCCAACAAGAAGGATTAGCGCCCTTGTGCGTAAGATCGGACAAAGGTTTAACAATGGAAGAAAAGTTCTTAATAAACCGCCTATAATAATTAGCGAAACCCAGGAAACGCTGTATGGCTTTAAGTCCCTTGGGTTTTGGCCATTGTAAGACAGCTGACAACTTATCCTTGTCCATGGCAATGCCATCATTGCCAATTATGAACCCCAAGAATGGCACACTGGTTCTATGAAAGTCACATTTTTCCAGTTTACAAAATAATTTATTCTCACGGAGTCGTAGCAATACTGCGGATACATCTTTGATGTGCTGTGCCATGTCTTGAGAGTAAATCAATATATCGTCCAGATAAACCACAACACATGTCTGTAACATATCTCTCAGCACATCGTTTATCAGTTCCTGGAAAACTGCGGGGGCATTACATAGCCCAAATGGCATTACAAGATACTCGTAGTGCCCAGCTCGAGTATTAAAGGCAGTTTTCCACTCATCACCTGCTCGAATGCGCACCAGATTGTAAGCGGCCTTTGGTCCAATTTGGTAAAAATCGAAGCGCCCTTAAGCCTGTCAAAAAGCTCGGTGATGAGTGGTATTGGGTATGCGTTTTTTGCCATTAGTTTATTCAAGCCCCGGTAGTCAATGCATGGTCTTAATTCGCCATTTTTCTTTTTTACAAAAAAGAACCCAGCCCCAGCTGGAGAGGTAGATTTTCGTATGATCCCTCTAGCAAGGGCATCCGAAATGTAATCCTCCATAGCCTTATTTTCCTCACAAGATAATGGATAAGTGCGTCCTTTCGGAGGTACTGCCCCAGGCTGCAATTCGATGCAACAATCATAAGGTCTATGCTGAGGTAGCAAACTGGCCTCTCCTTTGCTAAAAACATCGCAAAACTGTTGGTACACATCCGGTATAGCCGAGGAGGTGCACAGGACCTTAACAGGCTGGATGACGCACTTGTCCATACAAAACTGGGACCAAGCAGCAATTTCACACTTTTTCCAATCAAATTGTGGGTTATGTAACTGTAACCATGGAAAGCCCAATATTACCGCATGGTGCGGAGAATTAATCAGTTGAAACTGCTGCTCTTCTCTGTGAAGTGCCCCAATAGTCATAGACAGTGGCATAGTTTCAAACATAACCTGAGGCGGTTCTAAGGGTCTGCCATCAATCGCTTCAATTGTCAAGGGATTTTCTCTTTCAATGCGTGGAACTCCGTGCAATTCAGCAAAGGTATTATCCATAAAATACCCTGCTGCACCAGAGTCAACCAAGGCCAAAACCTCCACAGAGCGTTGTGCCCAAGATAATACCACCTGTATGGTGGGTTTCATTGTGCCCGACACTGGGGACGATTGTACACCACCTAGGGCCTGTCCCCCAAGGTACCCTAGGTGTGTGCGTTTCCCGGACGTACCGGACAGGAATTTAGCAAATGCCCTTTTTTAACGCAGTATAAACACAACCCTTGTCTTCTGCGATAAAATCTCTCAGCCTTGGTTAGTCTAGTGAAGCCTATTTGCATAGGTTCACTTGTCTCCCGTACAGGTTCACTAGACTTCAATGCCAGGGGAAGGATGGGTGGGCAAAACATGCCACTAGGCTCATTATTCTTTGACCGTAACTTACGATCTCTGGCAATTGATCTCTCACGTATTCTGGAGTCAATTATCATAACATATTCAATGTAGTCATCTAGATCAATAGGTAGATCTTTAGCAGCGATTTCGTCCTTAATGTGGTCATTCAGGCCTTGAGAAAAAGCTGCCAATAATGCCTCGTTATTCCAACCTACCTCTGCTGCCAATGTGCGGAATTCGATGGCGTAGTCGCCTACTGTACGCCTGCCCTGATGTATCTCCATAAGGCGTTTGGCAGCAGAGGTAGTTCTACCAGGAGGCTCAAACACTCTTCGAAAGGAATGCACAAATTCTCTAAAGTTTTTAGTACAAGGTTTAGCATTCTTCCACAAGGGGTTAGCCCATGCCAAAGCTCTGCCAGTGAGCAAAAGATATTGTAAACCCCACCTTACTACGATCATTGGGAAATGCGTGTGCCGTCAATTCCATAAAAATCTCGAGTTGGTTAATGAACCCTCTGCAGAGACTAGGGTCACCATCGTATCTTAGTGGCAAGGGTGCAGAAGCCATTAACCCTTTAACAGTGCCCCCTAGGGGTCTGGTATCACTCTCCGGTGTCTGACTTGGCGAGACCACCGGGCTAGAGCTAGATTTGTCAGCAGGTACCGTGCGTTCAAGGATCGTTTGAATTGCAACTGCCAACTGATCCAAACGTTGCTCGTGCACATCCATCCTCCAATGGATATTCTGTGCATTACCTTCACCTTTGCTGTCTGAGGTCATGGCCCTTTCGTACTGTCACGGTTTATTATGACTCTCAGACACAAGTTTTAGGTAAAAATCAATTTTATTGAAATAATAAATTGATAACGTAGGATGGCAATCACATACATACAGATATATTCAGAATATAACAAGACAGAAGGCAGACTCTACCGGTCCTGTCAATATACCGGACAGGACAGTCTGAAGCAATAGAATGTTAGACTCTACCGGCCTTGCCAATACCGGGTAAGGCAACCTGCAGATGGAATCGCATAACGGTTCTACCGGTCTTACCAAATTACCGGGAAAGGCAGCCTCAATAGATTCATAATATAGGCTCTACCGGCCCTGCCAATACCGGGTAAGGCAACCTCAGATGAAATGTGGCAAAAGGTTCTACCGGCCTTACCAATACCGGGCAGGGCAGCCCAGAGATAGTAGCAGCAGTCAGATGGTAATGGCAAATTGACAGGATCGTAAGCAACCCAGTGTACACACACTGAGACTAACAGGGGAATCGTAAAGCCGCAAGGCTTTGGAGCAAACCAGCGTCCGCACGCTGGGACCAACACTGAATTGTATAGCCGATAGGCTTAGGAGCAAACCAGTGACCGCACACTGGTGTAACAAGCGAGTAGTATAGCCGTAAGGCTTAGGAGCAAACCAGCGTCCGCACGCTGGGACCAACACAGAATTGGATAGCTGATAGGCTTAGGAGCAAACCAGCGTCCACATACTGGTGTAACAAGTGAGTTTGTATAGCCGCAAGGCTTTGGAGCAAACCAGCGTCCGCACGCTGGGACTAACACAGAATAGTATAGCTGATAGGCTTTGGAGCAAACCAGTGACCGCACACTGGTGTAACAAGCGAGTTTGTATAGCCACAAGGCTTTGGAGCAAACCAGCGTCCGCACGCTGGGACCAACACAGGATAGTACAGCCGATAGGCTTTAGAGCAAACCAGTGACCGCACACTGGTGTAACAAGCGAGTTTGTATAGCCGCAAGGCTTTGGAGCAAACCAGCGTCCGCACGCTGGGACTAACACAGGATTGTATAGCTGATAGGCTTTGGAGCAAACCAGTGACCGCACACTGGTGTAACAAGCGAGTTTGTATAGCCACAAGGCTTTGGAGCAAACCAGCGTCCGTACGCTGGGACCAACACAGGATGGTACAGCCGATAGGCTGTGGAGCAAACCAGTGACCGCACACTGGTGTAACAAGCGAGTTTGTATAGCCGCAAGGCTTTGGAGCAAACCAGCGTCCGCACGCTGGGACTAACACAGGATTGTATAGCTGATAGGCTTTGGAGCAAACCAGTGACCGCACACTGGTGTAACAAGCGAGTTTGTATAACCGCAAGGCTTAGGAGCAAACCAGCGTCCGCATACTGGTGTAACAAGCGAGTTGCCGACGCGACCAGGCAGGAGGTCGCCAGGATACAGGAGACAGGCGATGCGATGACAGGAACCAGCAACGATCAGTCAGGTCAGGAAACAGCAGAGAAGAAGTTCAGCAGGAACTGCAACACCAGAGACTAGGCCGGAACCAGGACTGGAAGTACTTCAGCATGCAGGAAACACTGGAACAGTAGAGATCAGGAACTCAGGAACACATGAGATCAGGAACACTGAAACAGAGGCCCAGCTATCACTGGCATAGTGATAGCAAGAAGGTCAGAAACAACACGAAAGGGCACTCAAAGGGTGCCCAATCCAGGTTTTAATAGGCAATAAGAGGCGGGCTATCTGCAGACAGCCAATAGAAGCCCCCTACTGGTGACAGACAAGGAACTGCAGCAATCACGGGCACCGTGATAGCAACGTATATCATAATTATGACAGTAGCAATACATATAAAACCTATAGGCACTCCAAGGGTTAATACAGACGTTTAAAACAGATGCCACACCCAGCAGTTATTTTGTCTATTAAAAGTCAATACTTTCAATTTACAAAATATAAGCCTGGCACATATACAAAGAACTTTAGAATGCACACCACAAATAAATAGACAAACAGCAGTTAGAGTTAATAATGAATTCCAAGAATTCCCTTGATTAAATATCAGCTATTATAATTTTACCAGAAACACAATATTCTAGACATACTCAAAATTATATTAACCAATATAAACAAGGATAAATATATCTCACTGCTATCTCTATTTTATGATCTCTCTGGTAATTTATAACAATAAATTAATTAATTAATTAATTCTGCATAATTTCTTAATGACTATGCTAAATATATAGCAGATTATAATATTTTCCATAAAACTGGCCAGGCTTCTATGGACAAATATATATATATAATTTTCCTCAATTATCGAGGAAATATACTTATTTTGAAATTAGGCAGAATTAGAATACATAAAATATAATTACCAGGTCAATCAGTGTGGATTCTTGAAGTTACAAGGTGTGGTCAGGAATTTTATCAGCAAAGCCCTCTTTTGTCAGGAATCCCCCAGGAGTTCTTATTCAGGAAGTCACAAAGAGACCCTTAACTAAGAGTATTTGCATTGTATTGACAAATTTTTCCTTATCAGTTATCCCCACCTTTTTCCAATGATTGGACAAAGATCCATCTCATTATACCGTGACATCACCGGTCTGCCCTGATTGGATATTAATATATCCCTAATTATTCAAGGAATGTGGATAATCCCAGTCATAATGCTCTCAAGACTCTAGGTGGAGCTCTTACTCTACTTAATTTCTTACATATAATCAGCTTTTATGTCATCAATGATGTATGTAAGAGGGCATTAAACGTCATATAAATCTGCCATTTTTTTCAAGACGTTTTCATAGGGGAGTGTTTTTCTCATAAGATAAGACACTAGGAATGTCTGGCAAAACCCACTTTATCACCATAAATGTCAATTAGTTATTTCTGAATATTTTAACAAGAGATACTTTGAACACATTTTAAACAGAATTTCAGCTAATTTCTACAATTAGAATTAACCCTGTATGCTCCCCCAGGACAAAGTCTCTGACATAAGGTTTAGAGTTGGTGTTTGGTTGTTTTTTTTTTAATTTGTATACATATATGAATATTTACCGTTTAGGGATTTTGTTTTTTCTCTGCAATTTTAATTTGTGTTAGTTGTGTACTTTGGGGACTAGTTACTCAGTGGTTAATTAAGCAGAATAAGGTTTTATGTTGATTATTAATTTAAAAAAATACATAGGTAGATAATTAGGGTAATAAGTGTGGGTGGGAAGGTATTTAGTAGAAATTAGATGAGAGTTTGTACCTAATAAGGTTGTTCCATTCTGTTATCAGAATGGAAGATACCCCAATGTACCGCACACAAATGAATATGAGAAACCTCCTAAAGAAACTTGCACAACTGGATAGTGACATCTTCTTCCTGACTACATGCAAAAAGGAAAATGTAATACCTAAAGGCCTCATGCTGAAAAATCCTACACTGGACACATACACCAGCAGGTTTGCACAGCAACTATGTACCAGGACTTCCCAGAGGCTACGCAACAACCTTATTGGGATCTGCTACAACAGGAAATCAAAGATACAAGCAGAAATATCACCTCTAAAGGAACAGCTTGGACCAGACACTGAGGACATACAACAGGCCCTTAAACAGTACTACAGGAAACTACAAACACTCCTCATCAACACCAAGAGGAAGAAACTACATCAAAAACTATATTTGCCTCCTGTGTTAGTAGAAATTAGGCATTAAGTTGTTTAGTGCCGGTAGGTAAATACTTAATACTTCAAAGCATGTACACTGCTGAACAGGCGCATGCCATTTTGGCTTCAGATTCTGAGGCCACTGAATCTGCATCAGATTTTGGTGCAGGCTAATTTAGTGACAGTTCTAGTGACACATCTAGTGATCACTCTGGGCACCCTGTTAAAAAGAGCCGTATGACCCCAAGTACTACCCTAAGTACAACACCTCATCCTGACCCTAGGGAATAGGTTCCATCACCTGGCTATTGTCCGGAACATCCTGCATTCACAGCCAATACAGGAATTACAGTGGATCTGTCCGAATTCACCCCATCCAGCTTTTATTTATTTTTTCAGCAAAGATATTTTTTGGGGGGACATTGTCTCCCAAAGGAAACAATATGCAGCCCAATATCTTGATGCAAATCCCACTTCCTATATTTCAAGGCAGCATTCCTGGCAAACCACAAAATGTAAAGGAGTTTGAGAAATTCCTGGCCCTAACAATGATTATGGGCATAATTAAAAAACATGGTATTGGGCCATATTGAAGTAGAAATTCCATCCGTGCTACCCAAATTTCCCCCCAAATTATGACCAGGGATAAAAATGAAATGCTTCTGAGATTCATGTGTTTAATGACAACATCCAGTGCTGTCAAAAGATTTTTTTAAAAGTCTAAAATTCTCCCCCTAATAATTTACTTAAAGACCAAATTTGTAGATATACACACACACCCCAGGAAATATCTGCATTGACAAATCCCCCATGAAATACAAGGGAAGAAGGTGATTCAAACAGTACATCCCCTCTAAGCTCTCTATTTAGAGTTAAATTTTACAAGATATGTGAGAGCCACTGGATGTACTTATTCTTTCAGAGTATATGAGGGCAAGGACAACCACCTTGACTTTCTGGAAACCAGTAAAAAGTTAGTTTGGGACTTTTTATTAACACCTTACTAAATAAAGTATATAATTTATACATTGATTATTTTTACACCAGCCCTCTTTTATTTAAGTTACTTTTTTTGTATGGACACAGTGGCCTGTGGCACAGTCAGAAAAAATGCTAATATTTTCCAAAAAACTTACAGGTACCTAGCTGAAATGGGGGGGGGGGGGCTCAGCTTTGCATCAAGACACGTTGTTAGCAATCAAATTTAGATTTGTGTACATGCACTGTACCAGTCTCGGTCAGTGGCAAAAGCTCAGGTGCTTAGAAAACCACTCTGCATCAAGTACTACGACAGGAGCATGGAGGGGGTGTTAGCAGACGGTTTACTTTTAAAAGGTTGCACGCAAAAGAGAGTGTGACCACATTACACATTAACCATGTCGCCATAAGAAAAATGGCGACATGAGAATCTCGCACTGCATGACAGCGGAAGATTTTCATGTCACCTACTGAAAGGTCGCAAGACCCGGACTATCGTTGTTAAAAAAAAAAAGTTATCATTACTCAGCAAGACTGCTATCTTAGATTTGGGCGATAGAGCTGGGGCAGCAGCCTACACCACATTCCATTATGTGACACTTGGAAACTGAGGAGAAGCGACATGCTTAATGAGCCGTGCCAGACGGCAGTCCGTCCCTGACTCTGTGGCCGGGGCTCCGCCCTCCTGCTTGGTGGATACTTGGCTCATTTCTGCCCGGAGCATCCTGCTTGTTGGGTTGCGGCGGGCATGAGCCGAGGCTGAGCTGACTGCAGCTCGGCTTCCCGGGGTGGGCTGGGAATTGCCGGAAGAAGGGACTAGCTGGTTCAGAGCAGGTATAGATGCACAAGCAAACAGTTTTATTTAAACTAGTATACAGCACTTTGAAATGTGTGTGATTATTCCGAGTGTAACCTCCAAAAATCCCCCTAAACGCACAGCAGAAAAAGTCACAGGTAGTGACTGAAACTTTAACCAAATAAATTCTGCTCTGCTTTCATCTGATACAAGTGCGCTGCAAAAAGTGAGTATGGAGCATGCTGAGCAGACTTGTGCAGATGACCCTCAACAGGCTATTTCTGGTGGCGGATCAGGGAGGGTTAAAAGTATGCGGGCGGCAGATCATTGAGGGTTGAAAGTTTGCAGGCGGCATATCAGGGAGAGTTAAAAGTATGCGGGCGGCAGATCATTGAGGGTTGAAAGTTTGCAGGCGGCATATCAGGGAGAGTTAAAAGTATGCGGACTGGGTTGCAGCGACCTTTCAGAAAGAGACATGAGAATATTGCGATTTCACGCAGGTAAGATTCTCATGTCACGCTTTTGATCATGACAACATGTTTAACGTACTGCCCAGCCGCACACTGTTCTCTGCACGACCTTTTAAAAGGATACCTTAGCAGACCACCTTATGCAGCCATAACAAATTATGGGGGAAAGTAAGACCTGATATCAAAAGGTGGCAATTTATATGATACAGATTACCATTCATAATGCATAATCTCAGAGGTGATACAGGTCATGTTTTTCGCTCCCATGTGCCATTGCAGAGAGGAAATCTCCATGTCCATAACAGACTGGTCCCACCCTGTATATAAGTGTATCACATTGCTCCGCAGCAATAAAACTCACATTAATGTTTGTATTAACTTCTGTATATGTGTTTATAAATTAATCTGTGCAAATAAAATGCTTTGGTGTTGAGCTAAATCATTTATTCAGTTGCACAGAGGTGTAATTAGGCTGTGAAATAACCTAAAAATTATCGGTATTGCACCACCAACAAGCCACGCCCCCAGCAACACAGCCAAAAATAAGTGTCCCTCTTTGGCCATTTGAAATGTTGGGAGGTATGCACTGTAAGTAGGTTTACCAAATGATAGTTACCTTGTTTTACTTTTCCACACAGCTAGTAACATCAGAATGACTTTTTATCACTAACAGGTTTTTGAGGGACCTTGGAAGACATAACTATGTTACTCCCACTTCATACCTGGAACTTATCGCAGCTTTCCGCCAACTCTTATCTCAGAAACGGGACACAGTGATGAAAGCGAAGAAGAGATACACGAATGGTTTGGATAAACTGGCCTTTGCTGAATCTCAGGTCTGTAATATAGGATGAAATATGCGTGTGGCTGCAAGTTATGATCCCGCACTGCTATAAGAGGAATGGAACAGTTTACACACCTTAAAAAAGGATAGTTTTAATCACAGGTGTAGAACTTACACATTTAATGTAGTTTTTATCACTTGTACATGAACAACCATAACCAATGGGATGCTAGTGTGGTCTGCATCTCATTGTTTCTCAATGTGTTGGAGACCTCTCCTTCATCCCAAGGGGTTAGTTCTTTCTTTACAGGAGTAGTAAACTTTTTTAATGAAAAAATATATATTGTAGGGTGTTTCTTGTTGAGTAAAGTAAGGGTTCTCCCACTTCTGAGAGATGCATATTTCCAGAGTTATTAAAGTTTAAACCCATGTTTTTTTTTACATTAGCAGCACCCTCTAGTGATCAAATTCCAATTAGATTTCATGTTACATTCTAATGGAGAGGAAAGTCAGTGACTTACAGAAAGGTATGCAAACTGACACAAATTTGAGGCACAAAATTATATTACACTGTTAAGAGCTACATTTAAAGGTAATGACAACTACCAAAATAATCTACTGAATGCTTCTGTTTGACACTGTATCATTGTCTAAAAAGGTTACTTTATTATGCTACACACAGACAAGCTTGAGATAAATTTGTTCTGGGGACAGTATTAAAGGCATTAAATAGGGTAAGTGGTCAGTTCACCTCTCCATGGACTGTGCCACCATCCTAGAAATGCCAACATGGTGTATGAACACTGACTGCACCCCACACTTTATTCTTAGATCATACTGGGGGTCACCAGGACAGAGTATGATCTGGCAGCTTCCTAAGAAACAAGTGACTACAAAAGTCAACATGGGCATGATCTCCTTTTTCTGCTAGTGTTCTATGCAAAAAAATATATTTTTCTCTGTCGTCCAATAGGTTACTGGTAACTTTGGGTAGGCAATCCGCCCCTTTAATTAGGCAGGAACAATTCTAGAATTGTATGCAGGAGGTGGAGCCTACCTTCCCTCCTTGGCTGCAGCTAGCCAACCAGCTCCAGTAAGCAGAGCCAAAATAGCACGATATAAAGAAATACTTAATTGGAACGCTCTACAAACTGTACCTACAAACCAGGCACACCTTGTAGACCATTCCAATGAATTATTTATTTTTACATTGCATTATTTCGGCTCTGAAGAAGAGCCGACTCGAATCTCCTGCTGTCAGCTTTACAGCTGACTGCAGGGAAAGCGGAGGGAGCGGGGAACTTTAGCCTTCTATATCTCTCAAACCATAGAGGTCTGAGAGATGGGACTGGGGTCGTTTAGTTTACTTTTTTATTAACTGCAATATTTTTTTTTTTTATATATATAGACATTGCTAACCCTTTAATCTTGTGATTTTTCTTATTACAAACATCAAAATCACAACTGTATTTGCTATGGCACTTATTGGACTACGATTACTGACATATATAATGGAATTTTCTAGCCAGTGAGCATTTTTGATTGTTAGTTACTTAATTAAAGGTTTTTGCAAAAGATTTTTAACTCATGGCAGCAAGAGGTTTTGCTCAGACACAGATCTAATGATATTATCATATGAACATGTGTCTCTTCCCTTTAAATCCTTATTGTTCCTTGTTTCTCAAGCATGGAATGGCATCCAGTATTAATTCAAGTCGTTTCTTTAGGTGGGGGAGATGAAGAAAGAGCTGGTGGAGTTACAGCCCAAACTGGAGAAAGCTAAAGTAGAAAATGCCAACATGATGGAGGTAAATTGTCTAACAAACAAGGAAGTGGAGCAAGGCCCAACAATCTGGTTTAAATCAGAAGTAGCAGCGGGCAATGTGTCCTTGCCTTAGAATTACTCAGCTCTGTCTTTATGTATATGACATAGATGTGAGAAAAATGTGGCTCTGATCTGGAGCATCCAAACTCACTTATCTATAACATTAACAGCACATTTAAAAGACCATTATAATGTTTTCTATGTGATTTTATGTGTGCTTCTATGTGGTTGTGCAGTGGGGCTCTAATCGGCTGTGTATATGTGTGTGTGTGTGGGGGGGAAGTTGAGGTCAGAAAGCTGCCCTTCCCACCTACCCTGTCTTGAATACATCCTGGCTGTAAGTGGCTCTCAGCTAGACGTTTTGTGGGTTGTGCACATAGCCTCCATAGTAACATAGTTGATGAGGCTGAAAAAAGACATGCATCCATCAAGTCCAGCTCATGCCAAAAACACCCCCGTTGATCCAGAGGAAGGCAAAAAAAAGCCCTCTGAAGCCATTTCCAATTTAGCACCAAGTGGGTCAAAACATTCCTTCCTGACTCCAAATGGCAGTCATATAGTTCCCTGGCAGTCAGATAGACCCCTGTTGTTGGGCATTCAGTCCTGAAGCAGTGGGTCTGTGGAGCTGGACAAGAGATTGAAAGGGATAGTAATGTTTCATAATAAAAGCAGCTCTAATTAATCATCATAGTATTTGGACTTTGGAGAGTGTTATTTCAGTTCTGTCAGAGTTGTAGTACAAGAGTAATTCAATGACAAAGTATCCCCCTCCCGCCCCTTTTACTGATGTAACACTGTTCAGCCAGATCAGAAGGGAGGTGCCCAGGTAGACTGCAGAGAGGGACAATCTTCAATTAAGATAAGGGAAAAACCTGAAAAACTTGTCAAGGGGGGCAGGGCTTTCATTGTTCTCATAGGAAGAAGACTGTCCCCTGCTGTTATCTGTCTGGTCTATGGACTGTATTCCACATCTGAGAAGAGATGGCTTACACTAGGTAAAAGGGGCGGGAGGGGAACTTTGCTTGTGACTATCTCTCAAACCATAAAGGTTTGATTGATAAGACTTATATCGTTCTTCATGTTTTTTTAATGCCTACAACATAAAATAAAGATAAAACAAAGTATTACTATCCCTTTAACTGCAAGATCCCAGTCTTGCAGATCAGTTGCTTCTTGCTGGACCAGTGAGAGCCCTTTTCTGCTCACCGTTTGTCTATTGTAGCTCACAATACAGCCCTGGTCTCATTATCAGGTCTTCTCCCAGGAGAACAGATCAGTCGATAGGGTCCTGGTGATCTCTGTCCTTTAAAGTGGTCCTTTCACCATAATGCAAGTCTGGATATCTAAAAACTGCCTATGTGTCACGTTAGCCAAAAGACCATCAAATGTACAGTTAAGGAGATATTCATACTGGTTACGGTATGCTAATTGCGGTGCTCATGCAGAACCAGTGACGTTTCCCAGCTTTTCTGGGACATGTCATATGCTAATGCATTTTTCAGTGATGTTTCATATGCTAGTGCAGTGGTTCTCAACTCCTGTCCTCAGGACCCACTAACAGGCCAGGACTTAGGGATTTCTCTGCTAGAACACAGGTGTGGTGATCAGAGGCCCATTCACACTGATTAACTCACCTGTGCTCTAACAAGGAAATCATCAAATCCTGGCCTGTTAGTGGGTCCTGAGGACAGGAGTTGAGAACCACTGTGCTAGTGCTCTGTGCAGTGCCAGGAAATGTTCACTTTCACTTTACCCAGGAACAAAAGCGAGATTATCTCCTAAGTCTGCTGAATTTTTGGTTAACATGACAGATAGGCAGTTTTGAATGAAAGGAAATTCAAGGTGATAGGTCAACTTTAAATAATTGTGACTGTAAAAATCTAGTGGGCATGAAAGTCTGTTCTACATTCTGACAACAAAATGGCCCCTGAGGAAACAAACAAAGCACATTTACCATAAATTCTCAAGTATAATACGCACCTGTGTATAATACGCAGATATAAATTATACCTAAGATTTTAGGGGAAAACAAGAGTGCCTATGTATAATACACACGAGAAAATAAAATAGTTTGTTCTTTTTCCTGCTTACCCTGCCGCAATGCCTTCACTTACTTCCATTCATCCCTCTCTGGATTCCCTAGTGATCTCCTCACCCCATCACAATCCTCTCTCAGCCCCTTCACTGCCATTCACCCCCTCCAGTGTCCAGTCCTACAGCCTGACATCTTCAAAGCAGGTGGCATGCTTTCATTTGCCACCCGCTTCCAGCAATGCCCTGTCAGGACCTTCCACTTGAAGCCAATAGTAATGCCCTGTGAGGACCACAAGGTCTTCTCAGGACAATACGATAAATCCAATGCTTAGATCTCTGGGCATTGGATCTATAGTATTGCCTTGTGAGGACCTTGCGATCCTTACAGGTTATTACCAGGGCCGGCGCTACCATTAAGGCAGGACAGGCAGCTGCCTTAGGGAGCCGCAACGGAGGGGCGGCGAAAAGGGGGAAGCTTGTATTTTTTTTTTTAAATATATAGATCTGCCGCAAGGGAGCGCTGATTTACACTACCAAGCGCTCCCTCGCAGCGTCTATGTGACCCAGGCTCTGTAGTAATACAGAGCGCTGGGAGATTACATCATCTCCCAGCGCTCTGTATTACTGAGCACAGCGCACGGGAGCTTCAGGTCTGTGCCGAAGGAGGCACAGAGCTCTAAGTTATGGCACACCGCTAGACCACCAGGGACTCATGGTAAGGGTTGAAGGGGCATTATGGAGATGAGGGGGCATTGTGGAAGGGGCATTGTGGAGATGAGGGGGCATTGTGGAGATAAAGGGAGCATTGTGGAAGGGGCAATGTGGAGGTGGGGAGAGTGTGGAGGTGAATATGTGGGTGGGGGCAGGGGATTGTGGCAAGGTCAGGGGGGAATTGTGTCCGGGGGGGGCATCAAAATGCACCTTCGCCTGTGTATACAAAAATCCTTGCACCGGCCCTGGTTATTACTAATGGCTTGCAGTGGAAGGTCCTGACAGGGCATTGCTGGAAGCGTGTGACAAATGCAAGCATGCCACCTGCTGATTGTCAGGCTGTCAGATTGGACACTGGAGGGGGCGAATGGCAGTGAAGGTGCTGAGAGAGGATTGCAGTGGGGTGAGGAGATCATGGTGGAATGGGGGTAGGGGTGAATGTAAATAAATGAAGGTATTGCAGTGCGGTAAGCAGGGAAAAGAAAAATCTATTTTATTTTCTTGTGTATAATACGCACCTTCCACTTCACATAAGGTGAAGAGGGGCAGAATTGTGCATATTATACACAAAATGTTATGGTACATAAGAAACAAAACAGACTCAGCAGTGCCCCCTGCCCCCCAGAATAAGGTATATCTTTTGTTACCGAGCAGATGAATCCCACTAAGCACCATCCCTCTTAAAGGTGAGAATTATTTAGATAAAACAACATGTATCAAGAGGCGTTAGGCTCAGGTTATGCTATTTTATGTTCAATTAGCAGTTACATTTCCTGTATCAGATATATAACTCATTACAGTCATTTATATTACATTCACCAGAATTTTATTGCATGTGAAACTGTAACTTTGTTTTGCATTCTGCATTAACCCTTTGAGTGCCAGAGAGGTATCCAATGCATTGCAGCAGAATGGTTGAATACCTCTCTGGCACTGAAAGGGTTAAGCAAGGTGGTATTTAATCGCACTCTTTAGAGAAAAGTTAATACGGTAATAATAACTGGTGCTACTGCTACATTCAAAATGAACGACAGTTAGAAGCAATACGTGAAGTGAAAATATCTGGATGATATGTTAACTCACGGGATGCCATCGAGATCTCCAGTGTATTACTTTGAAGTATGGAGGAGATATCTCTAGCTTCCATCGGGTATGATGCACCTCTGATAAATCCAAGCTTGATACAGGCAATTGGCAGAGATTAAAGGGGCAGTAATGTCCCAGAGAAAAAATGTTTCGCATTTTGTAGTGCTTCAAAAGTTGAATGCAAAAAACTCTCTCTCTCAAACCAATATGGTTTGAGAGATAAAAGCATTCAAAGTACCCCTCCCCCTCCCCTTTCCCTGACATCAGTGCTGTGCTGACTGCAGGGGAATCCTGCCCAGGGACCAACTGGCGGCTCTGCAGCAGAGCCGCAATTGCGATATTTAAAAAGAATGACTTCAATGGAAAGGTTTACAAAGTGTGCCTGGTTTGCAAACACACTTTGTGGACCATTCCAATGAAGTAATTTGTTTTAACCCTTTGATTGGCAGAGGGGTACGCAAAGCATTGCTTTGCAATGCGTTGCATACCCCTCTGGCACTCAAAGGTTTAAATAAGGCAGTAGCTGCTCTGCTGAAGAGCCTCCATGTGTTGGCCAACACGGATCTGATGTCAAACTTTCAATGCTTATATCTCTCAAACCATAGCGGTTTGAGAGATAGGGTTTTTTGCATTCATTTCAACTTTTGAAGCACTACAAAATGCTAAATATTTTTTCAGGGATATTACCATCCCTTTAAAGGACAGCTAACACTTCGTAATCACCCACACTTATCTTACTATAACCAGGAAAGCCCAATGGCCCCTGTGAATTTTGCCTTTGTTCAAAGGGTAACATCTTCAGTCCTGCCTACGTGGCATATCCGTGGAGGCGGACAAGACAGTTACTGGCAGCTTATTCAATTAACCCTTTACATAACATAGGGTTGTGCAGTGCATTACAAAGCAATGTGTTGTACACTACTCTGATCCTTAAAGAGTTAAAATTACCGTGAACAGTGAGCACAATCTGAGGTCCTGCGGTCCTGCTAGCAGCGGTTATGTCCGCCTCCATGGACATGACATCCAGGATTGATTTAACCCTTTGAGTGCCAGAGGGGTACAGATCACATTGTAAAGCATTGCGTTGTGTACTCCCTCTGGCACTCAAAGGGGAAAGATGTTATCTCCTGAACTGGGGACAAGGGCAACATTCATAGGGGCCAACAGAATTTTCAGTCCATAATAAGGGGTTATTATCAAGAGATTTTAGTTCTCGTGTAAGCCACTTTCCACATGGTTGTAACCCAATAGATGCCAGTACATATCCCTGTTAGAGTTACTATTATGGGGAATCACTAATCAGCACTGTCCTAAACAGGGAGTCTGAAATCGTGTGTCTTATTGGGTTCTCCCTTCCCACACAGCATTGCTATTGAAGAACGTCTTTACTTTCTTTTAGGTTATAGAGAAGGAATCTGCTGAAGTTGAAGCAAAGAGTAAAATAGTTCGAGGAGATGAAGAAATAGCCACCCAGAAAGCTTCAGAAGCCCAAGAGTTAAAAAACGAGTGCGAAAGTGACCTGGCGGAGGCCATTCCAGCTCTGGAGACGGCACTCGCTGCCTTGGACACCTTGAAGGCAAGATTCACATATTTCATGTAACAGTTTTCCATTTCAAACACACATATCATCAGATTAACAATCAAAGGCTTCATGCTTATAGCAGCAACAGAGTAGGTGGAGATGATCAGATCTGGCACAGTTTGATTTGCACATTGAGTCATTGGATCATCTGGAAATTCCAGGGTCAGCAAAATGACTTGAAGTTAACTATAAAGTTGGAAAATGTGTATACGTGTTTGTGTTTATGTGTGTTGTGTGTATATGTTTGTGTACCTGTGTTTTTGGTTATGTTTGTGTGTATGCATGTTCTTCGTGTGTGGGGAAGCAGAGAGAATGCTCTCCGACTTCAGTGATGTCTACTGCTGGTGATGTGTAAGTGAGGGCATCCCTTCCACATTGCCAGCAGTTGACAACCCACCATGCTTATGATTGATTGAGAGATGTTACTGCATAAGAAACTACAGGGAGATCCCAGCATTGCCAGCCTCAAGTTGGGACTGTGAACTCTGACAGCAGAGGCATCTTTCGGCACTTAGTGCATGTGGTTAACAGCCGTGTTAACACATAAACACACCCACATGAATACGATAATGGTTCATTATCATGTATTTCCAAATGAAATTGAATTAAGCTGCATTTCCATATGGAAATAGGCCATTGTTGATGTGCTAATAGGCCATTGTCGATGTGGTAAATGGTAATTCGTAAACCTGTCAAAGGCATGTCATATTGATGTAGATGTGTGTAGATGTGTGTAGATGTGTGCAGATTTTTGTTGTATTGATGGGGATGTCAGACAATTTAGTGCATACTGCCGATGTACCTCTGACACTGATCCGACAGGATATCACCATTATGAGCCCTATTCAACCTTTAGTGCATCTTCCCCATTTTCTTTTACCGTGATTTGACTTGTGAGATTTTCACCATCACTTGACACAAATACAAATACTAATCAGCTCATAACCCCTTAAGGACCATTGCCGTGCCAGGACCGTCACGGCGGTCCGACACTTAAGGACCAATGATGGTCCTGGCACGGCATGGCTTTCAGGGCTCCCATCGCGGCTGCAAGCCGCTCCGGAAGTCCTGAACTGGAAGCGCTAATAAAAAAAAAATGCCCCGTGGTCCGCAAGTGCCGGCCGCTCGTGCGAGCGCCGGTCCTTAAGGGGTTAATATATTTAAATGCTTGGGCTTTTCTAGTATACATTTTTAATCTCAGCTGTACTTTCACTAATTTATTTTGTTTCTAAAAAAAAATCATGCAATGTAATTAGCTTGTATGTTGTACATCTCAATGCAGTTCTGTATATATTTAACCCTTTATGGACCAGAGAGTATGCAATTCAATGCAAAGCAATTTGTTGCACACCTCCATATTCCTGAAAGGGTTAAATTATCTTGTTTATTTTAAAGGGTTAGTAAAGTCTTTATATAAGAAAATGTAATATTGCAGCTATTGCAAATATAAACTAAACGATCCCAGTCCCATCTCTCAAATCTTTATGGATTGAGGTATATACAGTTATAAACTCCCCCTCCCGACCCTTTCCCATATGTCAGCTGTCAAGCTCTCAGCATGAGATTCGAGTCACGCAACTTGAGGCAACTCTTCAGCAGAGCCGAAATAGCGCAGTGTAAAAAAGAAATACTTTACTGGAACGGTCTACAAAGTGTGCTTAGTTTGCAAGCACACTTTGTAGACCATTCCAATGAAGTATTTCTTTTTACACTGCGCTATTTCGGCTCTGCTAAAGAGCCTCCTCGAGTCGGCCGACATAAATCTCCTGCTGTCAGCTTTACAGGGAGGAAGGGGGAAACTTTAGGATTGTGTATCTCTTAATCCATAAAGATTTGAGAGATGGGACTGGGATCGTTTAGTTTATATTTGCAATAGCTGCAATATTACATTTTCTTATATAAAGACATGTATGTTGCATGGGGGATTTATTGTTCCTCTAAGTATATCAGCCTAAATTCCCAGGAAGTAACTCCTCGTTAGACCTATCCCAGCATGACAAATGATAAACATGTATTTTTTGTTAGCCTTCTGATGTTACAATCGTGAAATCCATGAAGAATCCACCATCGGGGGTCAAACTCGTTATGTCTGGTGTCTGCGTCATGAAGGACATTAAACCTGAGAAGATAAATGATCCTGCGGGTACAGGACAGAAGGTAATTATTAGGCTGGATGTGGATTTGCAATAGTGAATGACGAGGAAAAAAATGATTTTATTAAAAAAAAAAATGCTTGGTTTATCACAAGTAAAGGGGCAATTCTCTACTTGATAAATAAGTGCCAATGTAGATTAGTTAAGCTTGAGCATATAATAAATAAACCTAAAATGATCATGTTACTCCTTATACATAGTAGTCCATGCAGCAAAGTAGTGGTTCTCGATCTTTTTCTCCTAAAAGCAACTCTGACATGCCATCAAGTTTTTGAGGTACCTCTAGCACTTTTTATTGTCATAAAATAAAATGGTATAATGAAAGGTAGAAATAAATGATATGTAGTTATTCATAGATCATATAAACAAATAACAAAAACAAGCTATGTATGTAAGAGAGAGGACAATGAATAATTACTGTAAGGGACTTTGCAGGTCGGAAAATCATAAAGCATAGGTAGAGCAGCGACATTAGAAAGGTATGTGTTTGTATCACCACTTATCCTATATAATAATTTGCAAAATCGTGTGTAACACGGCGACATGTGCAGTAAAGACTGCCCGCGCCGCTGCTGATACAGAGCTGGGCGCTCTGAAGGAGCGTCCAGCTCTGTATCCGTTGTGGCGCGGGCAGTCTTTACTGCACGTGACTGCCCCGTGACCGGGTGGCAGTGGCACTGTGGCCCGTGTAACGGGCTGTTCAACTAGTTATCCCATATTCTGTACAGATAGTTCATGTTGTTTCTGTCCTATGCTGGAACAAGTAATGCCGGTCCACATAAGAGATCAGACAGCGTGAGTAAATCCGTACAGATTTACTCACACTGTCTGATCGCTTAGGTGGACTGGCATTACTTGCTCCAGCGTAGGACAGAAACAATACAGTGATTAAATGTGTGTATCACACTTTCTTGGTGAATCATTAACTATCTGTACAGTATATGGGACATTAAAGGGATAGTAATACTTCATTTTAACTTTATTTTATTTTGTAGGCATTAAAAAAACATGAAGAATGATATAAGTCTTATCTCTCAAACCTTTATGGTTTATGAGATATTCACAAGCAAAGTTTCCCCCTCCCGCCCCTTTTACTGCTGTAACACTGTTCAGCCTGAGCAGAAAGGAGGTGCCCAGGTAGACTGCAGAGAGGGAGAATCTTCAATTAAGATAAGGGAAAAAGCTGAAAAGCCTGTCAAGGGAGGCAGGGATTTCATTGTTTTCATAGGAATAAGAGTGTCCCCTTCTGTTATCTGTCTGGTCTATGGACTGCATTCCACATCTGAGAAGAGACTGTTTACAGTAGGTAAAAGGGGCGGGAGGGGGAAACTTTGCTTGTAAATATCTCATAAACTATAAAGGTTTGAGAGATAAGACTTATATCATTCTTAATGTTTTTTTAATGCCTACAAAATAAAATAAAGTTAAAACGAAGTATTACTATCCCTTTAAGTGGTAACACAAGCACATGCTTTTTTCACATACTAAGAAACTTGATTCAACAATACTTTGAATTGTGCAAGCACATACTAGTACAGGTTACCATATAAGCCACAACATTGTATTCACCTCTCAACCCGCTATAAGGCCTAAGACATACCTCCCAACATTTCAAATTGCCAAAGAGGGACACTTGTGTTTTAGGGGGTGTTGCTGGGGGCGTGTCTAGTGGGAGTGGCATTACCAAGAATTTTTAGGCTAGTTCATGACCTATTGACACCTACCTGTGAAACCTAATAAATGACTTATAACAAGACCAAAGTATTTTATTTACACAGACTAATTTATAAAGACATATACTGACGTTTATACAAATAGGGCCACAAATAGTAATGTGAGTTTTATTGCTGTAGAGCAATGTGATACATTTATATACACACCACACAGTCTGATCTCCTAAAAAGAGGGACATCAGGGTGGGAAAGAGGGACAGAGGGATTTGAGTCTAAAAGAGGGACTGTCCCTCCTAAAGAGGGACACTTGGGAGGTATGCTAAGACTAACACCCACTGCAGACTATCTTACTTTAATTCTCCCCAGTTGATAAAGGGTTAAATGTTAACCATGAGGTTTTTTTAAGATGTTGTACATAATAAAAGTTAAGTATTAGCAATGTTTCGTATCCTAATTGATTGTAAATTAGGACTTTGAACGGGTCACTTTTTGGCAGGTATTAGGGTGACTAGTAAGTTTATTCAGCTAGCACCTTTCTACTGTCGCTTCTCTACCTATGCTAAACATATAACAAAAACAGAAATTTTGTCCACAACAATTTTTCATTTTAAATCCAACATCTATACTTTTTTCACATACTTTTTATAAAAGCAAGGGGCACTCAAATTAAATGTCCTTGGCATACCAAAGTGAGAATTCAGCTGCCTTTTGGAGTCAGGAACTATTTTTTTTTTTTACCAACTTACATCATCCTTTTATATAATAATTTGCTAGGATGTTTGTCACGATGCAGTCATGTGCAGTAGAGACTGAACGTGATTGGTCAGTCTCTACTGCGCATTATTGCATCGCGTGAGTGAGGCGACACAAGACTGCATCGCACGGAGCAGTGAGGTAGCGGCCTCATAACCCTTTGAGTGCCAGAGGGGTACGCAACGCATTGCTTTGCAATGCGTTGCGTACCCCTCTGGCACTCAAAGGGTTAACATGACCTTGGCCCATGTACGCAGGCTTTTACACTAGTATTTATATATTTTTACTTTACACTGCAGAACCTACTCTTTTTACTCCAATCAGATTATTAGGAAGGTTTTCAAATGCATCATCATCAAGCACATTACAGCCTTTGTAACATTTACTTTTTTTGGGAGGAGGATTTCTCAATGTTCTGTACTGTGTAGTCCAGGGATGATACATTTTTTAGAACTCCCATCATCCCCAATTGGCTGTTGGCTGACTGGTGATCACAGGAGTTGTAGTCCCTAGCAAGTGTTGGTTCCACAATTGTACAGACCTGTTGTAGTTTATCTAGGCCAGGGCTTTCCACATTCAGTCCTCAAGGACCACCAACAGGCCAGGATGTAAGGATTTCCCTGATTAATCACAGGTGAGTCAGTCACAATGAATGATCCACTGATTATCTCACCTGTGCTTAATCAAGGAAATCCTTCCATCCTGGCCTGTTGGTGGCCCGTGAGGACTAAACTTGTACAGTTCTGATCTAAGGTGTCCTTACAAGCCCTTACAGAGAAAACATCACCCATGTAGAAAGAAAAATACTAAAGCAGACCTGTTTTTCTGGTGAACGTTTAATAATTAGGGGAGGGAACCTGTTCATTTGGCTTGTATCACTGTAACTCAGGCCTATCCAAGTTCAGTCCTCAAGGGCCACCGACAAGTCAGGATGTAAGGATTTCCCTGCACAGGTGAGTCAGTCACAATGAATGATCCACTTATTAACTCACCTGTGCTTAATCAGGGAAATCCTTACATCCTGGCCTGTTGGTGGCGCTTGAGGATTGAACTTGGGTAGCCCCGATCTAGGCCATTGTTTCTCAATATTAGTCCTCAGGGAACTCCAGCAAGTGCAGGTTTTCAAGCTATAACTGCTTGTAAGCAGGTGGGTAATCAGTTGTTCAGTCATATCGTGCTCTGCTTGTGCCTAATCAGGGACATCCTTTCATCCTGACCGGTTGGTGTCCCCAAGAACTGGAGATGAGTATCACTGACCTAGGATTTTCCTTGTTCAGCCCTCATTATAGTCAGTACCACAGAATCCACATTACCTGATACCTTGTTTTGTATTAATATCCTTTGCAGATATTAGATTACTGGGGACCAAGTAAGAAACTGTTGGGTGACATGAATTTCCTGAAAGACCTTAAAGAATATGACAAGGATAATATTCCAGTAAGTTTTTTCCATTCTAAGATTCTTACAATGTTGACTAGATAATAATACATTTTGCATATCAGCCTTATGCAAGCGACACAAATTAGTTTTTATATCCGAATATACCTTTTAAACTCAATAGTTGTATATTGAATATTAAAAGGCAAAAAAACTTTTTAGAGTTCTCAAAAACATGGAAATTCATGTTTAAAGGTATAGCTCTTTCACTGTGCTTTGTTGAGTACATCATACAAAACATTTGAATTCATAGAATTAAAATAAAGCACATGTGCACGGTTAATGTTCTCAGAATGTTAACTGTGGTGTGAAATAGCGCAACGTGTTTCTTATATTATAAAGAAGACTCTGCGATCTAGTTTTTTTTTTTTCAACATTACAATCCCTTTAACGGAATTTTTTGCCTTTTAATTTCTGCCTTTTTTTTGTTTTTTCTTTTATCAATCAACGATACATCACTATAGATTGTTCAAAAAAGTTATTTTATTTTTTTGAAGGGGTTAGTGTGCTAGGTTTTTTTAAAAATATTATTTTAATTTCTTTGCTTTGCTTAATAAAGTGTACTTTGATAAAATATAACTTTCCCACTTTTTCTTTTATTTAGCTAATCCACTATTTGATATTTGTATCAGTTAAAACAACCCTAAATATACAGTGCTTATCATCCAACAGCTTGTGACTCAATTTATTTTTATAACTATTTTTGAAATCGATGAGGCGTGCAGTGCGTTTTTGATCAATCTGAGGCACACAATATTGAATTATGAGCTGTGTGAGCCAAATGGAGCTCTGTGCAGTTTTGAATGATTACATTTCTGTGTGAATATATTCCTGAAAGCCAGAACCAAATGTGCAAGTCAGAAGTTAACCCTGTGAGTGCCAGAGGGGTACGCAGTTCTGGTACTCAGAGTTAAAGAGGTACAATTCTTGAGCAAACCAACTTCTCCATAGGAGGCAAATAAATGTTCTCAAAATTGCCATTGATTTACATGAGGCTTTTAACCCTGTGAATACTAGAGATGTCTCCACGCATTGCTTTGCAATGCTTAGGAGACCTCTCTACCATTCAAACTGTTAAAAACCATATTAAAATAGTTGGGAATTTTCATTTCTTCCCCTTGTTTGGCAATTGGTTTGCTCCAGAAGTGCATCTCTTTGCAAAGTGTGGCGCACCCTTCAGGCACAAGCTTATAACAATGTTCCTAAGGTTGGATGCCATTTGATAAAAGACAATTTTTATGATGGTCCCAGGTGGCTGTGATGCAGAAGATCCGCAGTGAATACATCACTAACCCAGATTTCGACCCAGCCAAAGTAGCCAAAGCCTCATCTGCAGCTGAAGGACTGTGTAAATGGATCTTGGCCATGGAAATGTATGACAGAGTGGCAAAGGTATTGTATGGGATTCATGCAGTAGGATGAATGGTAATTTCTTCCTCGAGAGAGGGTTCTTTGTGTTGGGGTTGTGGGGGTTAGTGTTAGTAAGGCTAGGGATGTTAGGTTTAGGGTTGTTGTAGTTGGGGTTAGTATAAGAGACTTAGGGATGTTAGGGTTCTTCATGTTGGGTTTGTGGCGGTTAGTAAGGCTAGGGATGTTAGGTTTAGGGTTGTTGTAGTTGGGATTATGGTAAGAGACTTAGGGGTGTTAGGGTTGGGGCAGCTGTGGTTGAGGGGGTCATACATTGCACACTCGTCTATTAGAAATGCCCCCAGTGTGTGGGTTCTGCCTAGATTCATTTATAGCTCAGTGTGTGGTAATATTGGCCCAGGATATAATATAATTAGCATAAAGTGGCGGACTGTGTCACTATCAAATAAAAGTTGATTTCTCAGAAACTATTTGCAGTATATGGCTATCACAACATAAAAGTTGTTTTTAATTTTCTTTAATATTAAGTAAGCTTATCTTAAAGTGATACTAACACCAACATATAAACTTGTTCCTATTGCCTCTTCGCGTCGTGGAGCCTCCTAAAGCATTTTGGGGTGTGCATTGAGCCAGAGAAAGACCCCCACTGGAAACCTGCAGCCACTGTTTTCCTCAGGAGTCGAAGCGGCTATATAAAAGACTGCTTCTTCTTTTCTGTAGAAGAAAGTTTAGCTGCCTCCCAGACATATAGCTACTTCCAAGAGCACAGCATAAAGATCAGTAGGTCTCTCACGAGCCCATCATGGATTATCATGCAGACAGGAAACCTGTCAAACAGGGGATATGGATGCTGATTTGTACTTGCAGTAGGGATCTCTATCTGACACATAGTGCCCCCCACAAGGCTTTAGGAGGCCCCTTGATTATTCATTATTGCAACGGGGTAGTAGGGGCCTGTTTATCCATTGTAGACATGTGACAGGTCATCATCAAATGGAACTTTAACCCCTTGAATTCTAGGGAGGTCTCCAGTGTACCAAGATGCAATATGTTGGAGGCCCTTCTAGCATTTTAGGGGGTTAAAAGCCTAATTTAAATTTTATTCAATTCATTGGATACCTCTCTGGCATGCAAACATTTTTCTCTGTTGTCCAATACAGGTTACTGGTAACTTTGGGGTAAGCGATCAGCCCTTTAATAGGCAGGAACAATTCTGAGAAGTGACTGCTGGGTGGAGCCTACCTCCTCTCCTTAGCTTGCAGCTAGCCAATCCCCAACCAGTAAGATTTGTTCCTTGGTCAAGACACAAGGCAAGAGAACAGTTCTGCTAGTTTTAGCTTTTTTATTATTTTTCTGTTAGATATGGGATACCACCATTAGGCGGATTACCATCACTGAAAATTCCCATCACCCAAATGTGGATAGCTCAGTTTACCAGGTACTTTTGTGGACCTAAGCCCTGGAGGGAAAATCTTGGCTGCAAGTTCTTTCCCCAGGAGTTTCCCACCAAGGTTTCTTCTTGATATATGGTAATCTGAAGACAGAAGATCTGCTGAAAAAGGTGAGCAACCTTTGAGTGCTGAGGTCCACATGTCCCATGCTTCCCCTCCACACAGGGGTCTCATTTGGAGTTCCTATTACATACTTATGCACTCATTGGGTTTACCTGTATGTCTGTGAGGTGTTTGGAGCACATTTCTGTGATAACTTAACCCTTTTGCTCTGGTTAGCACGTTTTGAGGGGGCTTTGGACACTTTCCCTACTGGGACCAGTGTTTATTGGGTCTACTGTTTTATTCTAGTGGGCTTTTGAGTGATTTTACATTTTGGTATTCACCTCATTAACTTTATGTTCTGCGCCTTTAAGGCGCGCGTTTACTGCATAGACGCCATTGCTTCACTCAATTCTATGGGACTTTACAGTTTGAGACATATCTCTGCAACCGCTCCTCGTAGCGAGGTCAGAGATGGCTCATTTTGTGGGTTTTCCCTTGCTCTGCTATCCTGTCAACATTCTGGGGATGTTGGGGACTTTAGGGGGCTTCGGGCACTGTTGGGGTACTCCGTCAGTGAAGCTACGTTTCCCATGAGCGCTAGTTTCCGATTGGTTCCCATCACTGCAGCAATTTTGTGTATTCGCAGATTGAGTATCCTAATCAGGGCTTGGACTCTCCTTCTCTCCTCCGCAGTTTAACCCTTCGCCTACCAGATAAGTCTTATTTAGCTTTTCTGGGGTGCATTTATTTATCATACACGCTGTTTTGTGGGTGTTTTGATACTTTGACCGCTTGACTCTGTGAGAATGTCTACTCCGTTAGACTCTGGGGCTAAACTAAGGATACTGGGATGTCTGTCTCCCCCATTGCTCATTGCTCCTCATGTCACTCAGGGTTACCTAGAGAATACTCAGGTCATGTGCTGCTGTCCCTGAATCCCCTGAAGGGGCCTCCAGCCATGCACTAGAGCCAGTATGGATGCAAGAGTTTAAGGCTACTACCAGGGACCTCCGGTCCACCTTAACTCCTTCCATCCACTTTACAGGGGTCTTCCACTCATGGCAGACCCTCGCCCCTATCAGATATTCCCTGCGTAAACCGCCGGGTGTGCCTGACTCCTCTGAGGAGGAATTGTTGGTGGACTCTGATAATGTTCAGCTGTTCCTTCATCTCAGTTTTTTGGGAACCCCTTTGAGGCGGACCCCATTCCCTCGGCTGAGGGCCTGATCAGGGCTGTGTTGTCCACCCTGAATATTCCCTTGGTGTAGGAGGTGTCTTCTGACCCTGCTAATGTGTTTCAGGAGCATGTTAGGCCCCATGCTTGTTTTCCACCTAACCCCACCCTTGACCGCTTTGTGTCAGAGGAGTGGAAGTTTCCAGAGAAGAAGCTATCTGTGTCTAGGAAGTTTGCTAAACTTTATCCGTTTTCTGAAATGGCCCTCACTCAGTGGGTTCATCCCCCCAAAGTGGATGCCCCAGGTTCCAGGCTTTCTAAATCCACTGCCTTGCCAGTGGCTGATGCCTCTGCTCTCAAAGACTGGACTGATAAGAATCTTGAGACTTCTCTCAAGGCTATTTTTGTGACGGCGGGCTCTGCCCTTCTTCCTACCTTTGCTGCTGCATGGGTAAATAGGGCTGTGGCTGTTTGGACTGACAAGCTCACTTCTGCTGTCCATCAAGGGGCCCCTACTTCTGACATGTTGCGACTTCTCACTAACATTGCTGACGCACAGCATTATGTCTCTGCTGCCCTGTTTTATGCTATACGCATGGTAGCCAGGGCATCTACCATGTCTGTAGTAGCCAGATGTTCTATTTGGTGCAAGATCTGATCTGCTGACACAGCCTCTAAGAAGGCTCTCCTGTCTTTGCCTTTTCAGGGCTCCTCCCTGTTTGGGCCTGAGCTCAAGGATCTTATCAACGTGGCCATTGGAGGGAAGAGTACTCACCTGCCAGTGGTCCTAACGAAGAAGGCACCTGTCAAAAGGAATCAGCTTTGTCATTCCTTTCAATCAGACTCGCGCCAAGCGACCCAGGCAGTCCCTCAAGCTCCGCGCCTCTCATCCAAGCCTAAGCAGCAATGGAGCTCCAAGTCCTTTGTGAAGCCCAAGGCTTCCAAACCTTCTTCTGAATGACTTGCCAAACCTGGGTCCCCACCTGCAGGTAGGTGGCCACTTACGCCACTACTGCTCAGCTTGGCAGGCCTCTGTGGCGGGCCCGTGGGTTTTACAGGTGGTGGCTACGGGATACTGGATTCCCTTCACCTCTCTTCCTCCTCCCAGGACCTTTCTTTTCGTTCTCCCTTGGGACCAGAAAAGTGCTGCCTTTTAGAGAAAGCTATACAGGCCCTTCTGGACAAGGAGGTCCTGGAGCCAGTTCCCCCTCAGGATAGGGGCTTGGGATTCTACTCCAACCTCTGTGTGGTTTCCAGGAAGGATGGCGGCTATCGTCCCATTTTGGATCTGAAGGATCTCAACTCCTTTGTGGTCAGGTCCCAATACTGCCAGGAGTCTCTGCGCACAGTGATAGCGGCCATGTCTCCTGGGGAATTTCTAGCCTCTCTGGATCTTCAAGATGCACATCACCATTCATCCAGAGTGTCAGCAGTATCTCCACTTTGCTTGCTACTGAGGGCATTTCCAGTTTTCTGCCCTCCCCTTTGGCCTGACCACGGCTCCTCAAGTCTTCAACAGAATCCTGGGAGCATTGATCTCTGTCCTACATCGGAACGGCATCATGGTGACTCCGTATATGGACAACCTCCTTCTGAAGATATCTTCTCCGGAACTCCTTCACCAGCAGGTGCAGGACTGCATTCATGCTCTCTCCCTTCACTGGTGGATCATCAACTTGGACAAGTCAGACCTTGTTCCTTCCCAGAGGATGGTCTTTCTGGGCCTCCTCTTCAACACTCAGATAGGGATGGTATTTCTCACGGACGAAGTGGCTCATTAGATAGCACTGAAGGTCCAGGCTATCCTGGCTCAGGATCCAGTTCCAGCCAAGAAGTTGTCATCTTTGGTGGGAAAGTTCATTTCCACCATAGAAACAGTTCAGTTTGCCATGGCTCACATCAGGGAACTTCAGAGGTTTCTAATCCTGGCATGCAAGGGCCATCCAGATCTCCTGGAAAGATCCCTATCTCTCCCTCTTCAAGTGGAGCAGAGCCTCTCATGGTGGCTCAACCTGAACAATCTCCTGAAAGGCAGACCTTTCCTGGTGCCCTTCTGGACCACAGTGATGATGGATGCCAGCCTCTCCAGATGGGGAGCGGTGCTGGGGCACTTTAGTGTTCAGGGCCAGTGGTCTCAGGAGGAATCCCTCCTTCCAATCAATGTCTTGGAGCTTTGGGCGATATTTCATTCCCTACAGCACTGGACACGGCAACTGGAGGATTGCCTGGTCAGGGTACAGTCGGACAACGCCACAGCAGTAGCCTACATCAACAAGCAAGGGGGCACAAGAAGTCTTGCAGCTTGGCTAGAGGTCAAGGACATTTTTTCATGGGCAGAGGAGCATGTCCCTGCCATTTCCGCAGTTCATATTTCTGGCATAGACAACGTCCTGGCAGACTTCCTCAGTCGGCACACAGTGGACAGCGGAGAATGGGAGCTGGACCCGGAGGTGTTCAACCTCATCATCCAGCAGTGGGGTCTTCCATGCAGCAACCTGATGGCAATCAGACACAACAGGAAGGTGCCAACGTTCTGCTCTCGCTGGGTGGATCCCGTGGCTCTGGCAGTGGATGCCTTTTAGATCCCGTGGACGCTTCCTCTGGCATACATTCTTCCTCCTGTTCCCCTGTTCAACAAAGTACTTTGGAAGCTGAGACTGGATCGCTGCCCAGTCATTCTGATTGTTCTGTATAGAGATGCACCGATACCACTTTTTTAAGACCGAGTACGAGTACCGATACTTTTTTCAAGTAATCACCGATACCTATTACCGATACTTTTTTTTTTTGCAGTCATTTGCCAGTTTTCCAGTTACTTAAAGCGCATATACATATATATATATATATATATATATATATATATATATATATATATATATATATATACTAGCAATGTGGGACGGCGTTGCCCGTCAGGATATGTAGGGAATTAATGCACACACACGGATGCGAGACACACACGCAAATGCACACGCATGCACTGAGATGCTTAAAGAGCGACAGTCATACACACATACATGCAGACACATAGAGTGTGATACAGACATGAAACACACAGGCACACACAGACACACACACACACAGAAGTGAGTCATAAGGGGTTGACTTATGTGTCATTGTAATGAGTTTGTGTTTGTACTTATGCCTCCACTGTGGCATTCATTCATATAGTTGAAACGCATGTGGTAATTGCACATACTATGGTGGAAGGTGGATCGTGCTGGCTCCCAGGATGTGATTGACTGGCATTCATTCATGTAATTGAAATGCGTGTGGTAACTGCACATACTATGGTGGAAGGTGGATCGTGCTGGCTCCCGGGGTGTGAGTGACAGTGAGATTATGGTGGAAGGTGGATCGTGCTGGCTCCCGGGGTGCGATTACGAGCGAGTGATCGCGTTTGAGTGCGAGATTGAGTGATTGCGTGTGAGTGATTGCGTGTGTGTGATTGAGAGTGTGTGTGATTGAGAGTGTGTGTGATTGAGAGTGTGTGTGATTGAGGGTGTGAGTGATTGAGGGTGTGAGTGATTGAGGGTGTGAGTGATTGAGGGTGAGAGTGATTGAGGGTGAGAGTGATTGAGGGTGAGAGTGTGATTGAGTGTGAGAGTGTGATTGAGTGATTGAGTGTGAGTGTGAGAGTGTGTGAGACTGAGAATGTGAGTGTGAGAGTGTGTGAGACTGAGAGTGTGAGTGTGAGAGTGTGTGAGACTGAGAGTGTGAGAATGTGAGTGTGAGAGTGTGTGAGACTGAGAGTGTGAGAATGTGAGTGTGAGAGAGTGTGTGAGACTGAGAGTGTGAGAATGTGAGTGTGAGAGAGTGTGTGAGACTGAGAGTGTGAGAATGTGAGTGTGAGAGAGTGTGTGAGACTGAGAGTGTGAGAATGTGAGTGTGAGAGAGTGTGTGAGACTGAGAGTGTGAGAGTGTGTGAGACTGTGAGAGAGACCGAGAGAGACTGTGAGAGAGTGTGTGAGACTGTGAGAGAGACTGTGAGAGTGTGAGACTGTGAGAGTGACTGTGAGACTGTGAGAGAGACAGAGAGTGTGAGAGAGACTGTGAGAGTGTGAGAGAGACTGTGAGAGTGTGAGAGAGACTGTGAGAGTGCGTGAGACTGAGAGTGTAAGAGAGTGCGTGAGACTGAGAGAGACTGCGCGAGACTGCGCGCGAGAGACTGCGCGCGAGAGACTGCGCGAGAGAGATTGCGCGCGCGAGACATAATGTGTGCTTTGCAATGCGTTGCTTACCCCTCTGGCACTCAAAGGGTTAAGTTGAGCTAACATAGCAATATAACACACGGTGGCTCTTCAGTTGAGGCAACGTAGCAATATGCTGAGTGATCAAATAGAAAGTGGTGTTTGAGGCTTGCCCTCTGTAACATACAGCAAAGTATCTCTCTCCCTTTAAGGAGAAAGGGTGGGAAGCAGGAAGTGGAGGAGTGACAGTTGAGACAGTGAGGTGACTGAAGAGATGATGAGTTAAATAAGAGTTGCTATTAAGTTTGTATTTTATGGGAACATTACACCCTCGTACTGAAACAGAGTGTATGGAGGGTTACAATTATCTGTGGGAGGTGTGTTTGTGGGGTCATGATCCTGAGTGAGAGTGTGAGTGGACCGGTAGAAGTTACTGATATCCTTACCTCAGGAGCGAGTGGCAGTTATATATATATTTTTTTTTGTCAGTTGGATACTGGTGGGCGGGCTGGAGGGGGCGGGCCAACTCCCTGTGTGATAAACACGCCCCCATTGAATCACCCAATGGGAGCAGTAAAGTCCCCATTCAATCACCCAATAGGAGTTGTGTCTCCTAATGAGACATAAATTATGTAATTAGACATTCTGTTCAATGCGAGTTTCTTTTCTGAGGAGACATAAATTATGTTCTGTGTGTGGGGTACCATAAATTATGCAATGAGGCTTATTCTTTTATATATATAGATATATATATATATATATATATATATATATATATATATGCTTTAGGTACTTGGAAAACTGGCAAATGACCGCAAAAAAAAGTATTGGTGAGTACTTGAAATATATATATATATACACACACACACACACCACCTCTTGACTGTCCCCTTTTGCCTCTTTCTCCCCCTCTTGATTCCCACCTTTTACTTCATTCTCCCCCTCTTGAGCTCCCTCCTTTTGCCTTGGCTTTTTCTCTCCCTTTTGATCCTCCTTTGTCCCCCTCCTTGACTCTTGATCCCACTCTTTTGCCTCTCTCACTCTCTCCTGATCCCCCCCCCTTTTTGCCTCTTCTTGGTCCCCCTCCTTTTTTCTCCTGATCTTTACTCCTTTTGCCTTTTTTTTTTTTTTTTTTCTTTTTCTTAGTCCCTTTTTCCTCTTTCTCCCTCTTGGCCCCCCTCTTTGCCTCTTTCACCACCCGCTCAATGTCCCATCTTGCTTCCCTTACCCTCCTCTGCCGGGTGCTCGCTGTTCTCTCGTGAGCCCCAGCAGAAGTCAGCGTTGGATCGTTGCCATGGTAACCCGCGGCAACGCTCCGACGCTACAGGAGGGAGAGAGGCAACCGGGGAGCACTGTGAGCAGCTCCCCGGGCTCCCTCACTGCAGCACCGACCCTGACACAGGGTATTGGTGCTGGCATTGGCCGCATTTGCGCGAGTACAAGTACTCGCTCAAATGCTGGTATCGGCACCGATACCAGTATCGGTATCGGTGCAACCCTAGTTCCGCATTGGCCTCAACAGACTTGGTTTCCTGAGCTTCTGGACCTCTCAGTGGCAGAACCTCTTCGACTTCCCCCCCGTCTGGACCTTCTCCTACAGGGTTACCTCTGGAAGGAAGACGTTCATCGTCTGGCTTTGAGGGCATGGAGATTGAATCCTCATTTTGTAGAAGATAAACGATTTTCTTCTGGTGTGGTGGCTACCATGCTTAGTGCCCGTAAGCCTGTTTCCTCTAAGGCCTACCATTGAGTTTGGTCTACTTTTCTGTCTTGGTGTGCTGACAGAGACCTGTCTCAGGATTTGTACCTTCCTACAGTTCTTTCCTTCCTCCGGGATGGTGTGGACAAGGGTCTCAGTCTGAGTTCTCTTAAGGTTCAGACTTCTGCGCTCTCTGTCTTCTTTCAGAGGTGTCTTTCTATCATTCCTGAAGTCAAGGTTTTCTTCCAGGGTGTAGATCATACCTGTCCGGTCCTGTGTCCTCAGTGGGATCTTAACCTGATCTTGGGAGTACTTCATCGTCCTTCTTTCGAGTCTCTGGCTACCATTCCTCTACGTATGCTGATGTGGAAGATGGCCTTTCTCCTGGCGATTGTTTCTGTTTGCCAAGTTGCGAAGCTGCATGCACTGTCTTGTAGACCACCCTTTTTGGTCTTTCACAAGGACAAGGCAGTGCTTCGCACCTCACAAGAGTTTCTGCCGATGGTGGTGTCTGAGTTCCACATTAATCAGGAGATTGTGGTCCCTTCCTTTTGTCCTAATCCTACTTCTGACAAAGAGCGTAATCTTCATCTGTTGGATGTTGTGCTTTGTGTCAAGTTCTATGTGCATCGCACTGAGTCCTTGAGGCAGCCTGACACTCTTTTTATCATTCCTGAGGGTCCTAGGGCAGGGAAACCTGCTTCCAAGGTTACCATCGCTTCTTGGATCAAGTCCACGATTCGTAAGGCTCATGAACTTCGGAAGAAGCCTGTTCCCTTCAGGGTCATGGCTCATT
Source organism: Rhinophrynus dorsalis (assembly GCA_037306005.1). NCBI lineage: Eukaryota > Metazoa > Chordata > Amphibia > Anura > Rhinophrynidae > Rhinophrynus > Rhinophrynus dorsalis. The sequence continues at coordinate 22,805,977 of CM074722.1, forward strand.
CTGCGAGGTCTGTCGGGGCTTCTTGGGCCTACAAGAACCAAGCCTCAGCTGATCAGTTCTGCAAGGCGTCCACTTGGTCATCTGTGCACACTTTTTCTAAACAATATCATGTGGATGTGCTGGCATCGGCTGATGTCAGTTTTGGGAGGAAGATCCGGGAAGCGGCCTTGTCTGTCTAGGATCTCTTTAGTCTCTCAGTATTCTTTCACTTTTGAGCCCTGATGTCTCTAGTTCAGTGTGCTGTGCAACAGTTCATGGGGTTTGTTTTACCCCTGTTCAGTGTCTGTTGACACTTTGCGGTTATTGTTGCGCTATTCATGATCTGTAGGTTCATTTGTACTCTGGTGACTTTGGGGGCCTGCGCCTGGTCCTTGCCTTTCTTCCCACCCTGGGGAACTTAATGGTTGGACATCCCAAAGTTACCAGTAACCTGTATTGGACGACAGAGAAAATAGGATTTTAATCTTACCTGTTAAATCCTTTTCTCTAAGTCCATACAGGTTACTGGTCTCCCACCATGTCAAGGGACCATGCTTGGCTATCCTGCGGTAGAACGTGGGGGTCCTTTTGGGCTCATGCTCCCAGGAGTCTTCTTTTACCTTCTTACTACCTATTCAATAGTTAGTCTGCAAATCTTACTGGTTGGGGATTGGCTAGCTGCAAACTAAGGAGAGGAGGTAGGCTCCACCCAGCAGTCACTTCTCAGAATGGTTCCTGCCTATTAAATGGGCTGATCACCTACCCCAAAGTTACCAGTAACCTGTATGGACTACGAGAAAAGGATTTAACAGGTAAGACTAAAATCCTATTATATCAATGGGAATTTGGGCTAATTTCATTTACCCGTGTTGTGTGGGTAGCATGCTCCTCTTTACCTATCTGACTGTGGCCCATAGGGTGTAATTTATATAGACGATTTAACATCTATATAAAACTAATGTGTGAATTTCTCTGTGCATGATAATGTGGCATTTCATTCTAATCTTCATTAAACCAGGTGGTTGCTCCAAAAAAAGCTCGTTTGGCAGAGGCTCAGCGCTCTTTGGCTGAAACCATGGCACTTCTGAATCAGAAGAGAGCTGAGCTTAAAGCTGTCGAGGACCGTTTGGCAGCCCTGCAGGAAAATTTCAGGGAGAAAACCGAAGAAAAAGCCAAACTGGAATTCCAAGTGGACCTGTGTGCCAAGAAACTAGAAAGAGCGGAGAAGTTGATTGGAGGACTTGGAGGAGAGAAATCCAGGTCAGGCTATGATCAGCCAACTGGTTAATATGGGTCTGTCATCATATATGTATTTACATATTTGAAAACTTTATTCAAAACTGCCTGTATTTCATGTTAGCCAAAAGATCAGCAGAAGCTTTTGTTTCTAAAAAGTGAGATTTTTTTTTTTACTTATTTCTAAATCCTTTTCTCTTAGTCCATTCAGGAATGCAGAGACCATGGGGTTAAGCAGCGTGCCTATAGGAGGCAGGGAGTTCTAAACAAAAACTCCTCCCACTATCCTAGCTGCTAACCCCTCCCCCTTCTTTACTGTCTTCAGTTTTCCTCTAGCAGAGTTAGGAAGGGAATAGCAATAAAATCAGATGGCAGTGCATCCTCACCCAACTAGTTTTCTGTTGGTGGGAAGCCCTGCATCCGTCAGTGGACTAAAAAATCCCATTTTCTCTCATTGAGGGATGCAAGGATCATTGGGATGTACTCAAGTTGTTCTAAATTAGCAGGAGGGAAGAAAACTAATGAGAAATGGCCTCCAAAACTTTTTGGCCAAAACTTGCATCTTGAGATGCAAAACTGTCAACTTTGTAAAACTTTGTGAATGTATGAACAGATGAGAATGTAATTGCTTTGCATGACTGATCAACAGTAGCTTGGTTCTTCAAGGACCATGAAGTACTAATGGACCTAGTAGAATGAGCTGTGATTCTGAAAGGTTCTAGAACAGACTTTAGTCTGTATGCTTGTCTGATAACCTGTTTGAGCCATGAGGCAACAGTTGATTTGGATGCTGGTCTGCACTTCTTAGGGCCTTCTGGAATCACAAACAATGTATCTGATGTCCTAAAGGCTAGCGTAACTTGGACATATTGATTTAAACATATCATTACATCTAAATTATGAATTGCTTTCTCTTTAGATTTAGATGGATCAGGACAGAATGAAGGGAGAACCACTTCTTATTTTATGTGTAAAGCAGAACTCTGAAACAGTCTTTAATACCACTTTATCTTGATTAAAGATAAGATGTAGGGAAGTATAAGATAGTTCTGACACTCTTCTTGCAGATACAATCACTGTGAGGAAGATTGTTTCGAAAGTGAGATATTTGATAGAGGCTGATGACAAAGACTCAAATGGAAAGGACTGAAGAGCATCTAACACTAAATTTAAATTACATGATGATCTTTATCTAGACATGTTTGCAGGAACTCTAGAACAGATGGTAGATAGAGAGAAGAGGGATCCAGAGCTTTCGTAGCGCTGAAAGAAAAATAAATTCTCCAAATGCGGTGGTATGCGAACCCTGAGCATAGTTTGAACTGAATACTTTGTTCTTCAATATTTGGGTCTCAAGTTCCATTCCGTCAAAGCGAGATTGTGTAAGTTGTGGTGGAGAATTGGTCCTTGAGAGATGAGGTCAATGCCATGGCTCTGTCAATGACATGTCTTTAGATCTCGTGGGCCAAAACGGAACTTGGAAAATGGTGTGCACCATCTCTTCTTTTATTTTGTAGAGTATAGCTAGTGGAGGGAAGATGTACACTAGTGTGTAATGCCATGGAATTGTTAGGGCATCTGCTGGTTTGGATCCCATGCTCTTGAACAGAACATTGGTAGTTTTCTGTTTCTTCTTGACATCATCATGTCTATTTCTGTGTTTTCTGAAGGAATATTTCCTGATTTTGTTCCCATTTCCCTGAGTCTATGGTTTGACAGCTGAGCTAGTCTGCCTCCCATTTCCCCACACCTGGAATGTAAATGGCTGACAGTGCCTAACTGAAATTTCTACTACAGAGAGTAAGGATTGGACTCTGTCTTCTGAACTGTGTTATCAAATATCAGTCCTAGTAATAGGATCTACTGAGATGGCACCATTTGAGACTTGCTTAGGTTGATGAGCCAACCATGATTCTTCATTGTCAGCCAAGTTGAAGATGTTGTTGAATTAGCTCCTGGGACAGAGCCTTAAGTAACAGATCGTCCAGATATGGAGTCAGGTTTACTCCTATGAATCTGAGGTGAACCATAAGGTATTCTTTATTTTTAGAAAAAAGGGTAAACCCATTCAAATTTTTTGGGACTAACCATAGACTTATCTGGGGTTTCCTACTCATCTGTGACTATTTGGTCAAGCTCTTCATAGCCAGGAAAAATGACAACAGATTTCCTTTTAAGTTTGAAAAGATATTTGGCTGAGGACTTAGAGACTTGATTAATTGATGTCACTAGATAATTCACCTTCATCGTCTGATGAATCTGAGGGTGAATAAAGTAAATGTTTAGAGAGTTTTTTCAGCAGTGGTCTTCTAACTGGTGCATATGGTTCTTCTGTTAACCATCTGTCCAAACCCTTTCCAGTTTGGCAAAAGAAACAGGTAAAGCTTTAGCCCACTCTGGTTTAAGACTTGGTGGTAGTTCTGTTGATGTGGTAGCCCTGCTAGGCTCTAAGTCCAAGCATTTAGAACATACAGGCATATTGTTTGTGACTTTAGCACTGCAAGATTTGTTTGTGACAAAAAGACATTTATTGCTCTTAGTTTTCTTCTCCTTTTTAGGCTCTGACATAATGGCAGTAAAGAAGATAAAGAGAACTAGCTGAGAAATGTCTAAAAGAATAGATCATTCTAAATGTCACTTTCCTTCAATACCAAAAATGGATAAAGTGTGCAAATGTCCCTAAGGGACTAGCAAAGAATAATTACAAGAACATTTGGTAATTGTAGTTCAACAACCAAAATAAAATGAATATTATAATGTCCGAAAGGGATAAACAACAGCAGTATTTATATTAACCCTTTCAGTGCCAAAGGCAATGCGTTGCATACCCCTCTGGCGCTGAATGAAGGGATAGTAATACTTCGTTTTATCTTTATTTTATTTTGTAGGCATTAAAAAAACATGAAGAATGATATAAGTCTTATCTCTCAAACCTTTAAGAGATATTCACAAGCAAAGTTTCCCCTCCCGCCCCTTCTACCTAGTGTAAGCCATCTCTTCTCAGATGTGGAATCCAGTCCATAGACCAGACAGATAACAGAAGGGGACAATCTTCTTCCTATGAGAACAATGAAATCCCTGCCCTCCTTGACAAGTTTTTCAGGTTTTTCCCTTATCTTAATTGAAGATTGTCCCTCTCTGCAGTCTACCTGGGCACCACTGCTCTGGCTGAGCAGTGTTACATCAGTAAAAGGGGCAGGAGGGGGATACTTTGTCATTGAATTACTCTTGAACTACAACTCTGACAGAATTGAAATAACACTCTCCAAAGTCCAAATACTATGATGATTAATTAGAGCTGCTTTTATTATGAAACATTACTATCTCTTTAATAAATAAGCGCAATAACTTCACCACAAATGTAAAAACTGTACCAAATGTGACCCCTCTGCTCCAAAGGAGCTAGGGATGAAAAGGGTTAAAGTTATCAGTGAAATACAAAATCACCATACAAAACTCCTCCAACGGAGTCAGAAGATAAATGCAGAAAAAAAGAAGCACTTTCTAGTGCAATATCTTCAGTCTCGCAATTGACACCTCACCACCACCAAAAAGAATGGTACTCACAATAAAATATGCTGGTGTTATAAATATATGAAAACCACCAAATAAAGCTCAGAGGTATGGTAAGCTGTCCCTTCTCCATCTATCAGTGTGATCGGTCTCCGGCTGCTCACCCTCACCTCCCCTCACGGAGAAAATGATAGGAACCGAAAAGACAAAATAAATAGATGGTACCAATAGTGCCTTATCACACAAAGAGTGAAACAGTTTATCTGACAGAAATACAATCTCACATTTGAAATAGGCTGTGCAAATGCTTATGCACGGACACAGCAAATACAGCATGCAAGGGAATCTTACCGCCCCTGCTCGGTACAACTTCAGATGCCACTTGTAAATGACAGCTCTACACGGATAACCGATGTACTCTTTATAAAACTGCAGCCGCTCCAGCAGTGAAATTCAATACAAAAGTATCATTTTATTAAAATAATAAACAATAACAATATGCTCAAACAATATGCCAGTACTGTATAATAAAATTCCTTCTAAAAAACCAATTTCGCAGCGATTAACGCTGATTCTTCAGATTGACCTATGGCACTGAAGAAGCAGAGTTAACTGCTGCGAAACTCGTTTTTTAGTAGGAATTTTGTTATGCAGTACTGGCTTAATGTTTGTGCGTATTATTGTTTATTATTTTAATAAAATGATACTTTTGTATTGAATTTCACTGCTGGAGCGGCTGCAGTTTTATAAAGAGTATATCAGTTATCCGTGTAGTGCTGTGATTTACAAGTGGCATCTGGAAAACACGACTGAAGTTGTACCGAGCAGGGGCGGTAAGATTCCCTTTCGTGATGTATTTGCTGTGTCCGTGCATAAGCATTTGCACAGCCTATTTCAAATGTGAGATTTTATTTGTCAGATATAAGAATAAATGCGGCTCTAAGAATTAATATCTGGTTAAAGTTTAGTGTGCCCTGCTCCTATTGAGCTAGAGAAACCTGGACTGGTGGAAAGAAACGCTGCTTGTTGGAGGTGATCCGGAGCTACAGTAATGAGAAATGGCCTACATTTTTGAGGAGAAGACCATTTGCTCACAGAGCACGTTGAAAAGCCAAAATTAAACATGAAATACCTGAGGAGAAGGAAACTGGTAGCCGATCAGAACTTTATAGACCTCTGTCTGGAAAGAGACAGAGCGCTATAATGGAATGAACAATTATTAAAATAAAGTGAAATAGAATAAAATAAAATAATTAAACAATAATTTAATAGCTAAAAAATTAAATAACTAAACAAATAACCAGATAATTGAACAGTTTTAAATAAAAACTGTGTATGTCCCACAAAGCATTCACCTACTAATTATTAAAGCTTCTCTCCCTCTTAGCCAGAGGCTGCACTTGGGCCTCTTTAATTCAGAAAGTAAGCTATTCCAGTGGAAGGAAACAAGGAATTATTGAGTTAAATATGTACAAAGTGAGGGCTCTCTGAAGCTTTAAAGGATAACACAATAAAAAGTCTAATTCTGTAAATTCTCTGGACCTCCTTGAAGGACACTCTAAAAATACTGAAGTCAGGCAGGGGGATTGGTCAGCAACTAGGACAGTGGGAGGAGTTTTTTGTTTAGAGTGCCCTGCCTCCTATAGGCAGGCTGCTTAACCCCATGGTCCCTGCATCCCTCAATGACGCAAGAAAAAAATCGATATCTTCTAAACCGTATCTCATTGTCTTTTGGCAAACATGAAGTTTTCAGATATGCAAATGTAACTTCAAGGTGACAGGTACACTTTAAAGAGATAGTAATGTCAAAAAATAAATCTATATAGGATTGTTCAATTACGTTTTTTAAAATGCATGGTATCTTTTGATATATTTTTACCTTCATATTCTTCTTGAAAATAGAGTAAGAGGTTTCTCACTACCGTCCTTCCCATCATGTCATGCAGGTTTCACTGAGATCCAAAAGACAGTCCTTACGGATCGCAACGAGGGACAGTATTTTGTCAGTATAAGGAAAACCCTGCCCCCTTCGTCAAGAGGGCAGGGTTTTCTTTGTACTGACACCAGGGCCGGCCCTTACATGGGTCCCGGTGGGGCCATGGACCCAGACGGCACTTTGTCAGGGGCGGCAATTTGACATGTTCATGGATACAAGACCCCAACATCATATTTACTGGCTGAAATACAGCCCCATTGACTTAATCTCTGTCTATGGACACAAGACTCCAACACCACCTTTGCTGGCTGAAGTAATTTCAGCCAGTAAATATGATGTTGGGGTCTTCTGTCCATAGACAGCTTAAGTCACTAGGGGCTGTGAATATGCACACTGATTTACAATATGTCTGTAGACACCAACCAAGTGTAAGAGCATAACCAATATTTAGACTAAATATGGATGTGGGTGTGTTTTGGTGGGTGTGGTTTGGGGGGCAGCATTTCATCCTTGGACCCAGGCAGCACAATGTCTTGGGCCAGCACTGACTGACACACACAGTAGTGTCCTTCGTTGCATTCCGTCCGGTCAAACGGCTTTCGGACCTCAGGGAACTCTGCATGTCGTGATGGAAATGGGTGGGTGGGGAACATTTTTAACTTGATTTTCAAGAAAAATATGAAGGTAAAGAGATTTCAAAAGATACTATGCATTATAAAAAAATGTAATTCAACAATCCTATATAGATTTTTTTTTTCTTTAAAGGGATAGTAATGTCTTAGATATATATAAAATGTAATATTGTAGAGAATAAAAAAAGAAATCCACCAATGCCAGTCCTATCTCTCAAACCTTTATGGTTTGAGAGATAAAACATTTTAAATTTCTCCCCTCCCCTTTCCATGAAGGAGACCCGTGTCAGCCGACTGGAGGAGGCTCTTCAGCAGATCCTAAATAGCACAATTTTAAAAGAAATACTTCATAGGAATGGTCTACAAAGTGTACTTCCAAACCAAGCACACTTTGTAGACAGGTCCAATGAAGTATTATGTGTAGATCGCTCTGGTGCGTTTCTGCCAGGACCAGGATCTCCTGCTGTCAGCATGAAACTGACGTCAGGGAAAGGGGAGGGAGGGGGAAACTTTAAAACGTTCTGTCTCTCAAACCTTTAGGAATGGCATAGATGGATTTATTTTTTTATTCTCTACAATATTACTTTTTATTTATCTAAGACATTACTATCCCTTTAACAGCTTAACCCAGGAGATACTCAATCTTGGGACCTCCAGCTGTTGGAGAATACAGCTCCTATCATCCCTAACCAGCCAAAGGTTGCTGTAGCCCCCAACATTTAGAGGTCCCACTACTGATTACATAAGATTTAAAGGTCAAGTAAACATTTTTGTCCTTATGAAAACCTGAATGGTACAGGGCTTTTCCTGTTGAGTAAAACAATGATACACTGGCATTTGCTTTATTCAAAAGTTCTAATTATTCAAACTAACACAAAGTGGTGGAGCTGTTTCTATGATATTCTGTGAAGACCTGTAGTGACTGATCTATTCCATAGAATACAATAGTGTAACTGTGTGGATACCTGGTGATCTGTAGGGGAATTGTCTGGGCACCAGATGGCACTGTTAGCGTAAAAAACAACCGTTTAAGCTGTAATAACTTTAGAAAGATACATCTCCCATCAGATGGAGTATCTGTATTTTACTCCACAAGAAAATACTTACTGAGTTGCTCTCCTGAACCCTGAATGACTTCTGTAGCATCCGGTGAAGGCTTCTCTTCTTTTCCTGTTTAATTGTCAGCGGGACTTACACTGCCTCAGCAGGGACAATCGTCTTCCCAGGTTGGACCTGTAATACTACTGTGGTTACGAATTAATACATTACAATATACCTTTATCTCTTATGTACCCATTAATGCCAGCAGCGTTCCCTGCACAAACAGTAAAACATAATGGTTTATTTCTCAAAACCTATTTTACAGAAAAATGTTATGCACGACATGTAGGCACATTTTAAAAGGATAGTAACGTTTCACAAAAAAAGAAATGCCAATTAATCTCCATAGTAATTGTGCCATGATGAGTGATATCTGGAGAGTGATATTTCAATACTGTCAGAGTTGTAGTTCAAGAGTAATTGAATGATAAATTATCCTCCTCCTGCCCCTTTTACCTAGTGTAAGCCACCTCCCCTCAGATGTGGAATCTGGTCCATAGACCAGACAGATCACAGCAAGGGACAATCTTCTTACTGTGATCATAAGGAAAACCCTGTCCCCTTGACAGGTTTTTCCTTATGATCACTGAAGATTGTCCCTCTCTGCTCTGAGGTGAGCAGTGTTACATCAGTAAAAGGGGCGGGAGGGTGATACTTTATCATTCAACTCTGACAGTATTGAAATAACACGCTCCATGGCCTAAATACTATGAATCTGAACCCCTTTTTTTTGTGAAACATTACTATCCCTTTAATTATCCGGAAAACTAATCTGCCATGTTTCTCTTTAGCAGTTCTAGGTGCAGATATGTTGTAACTTTTCTTTTTCACGCTGTTGTGAATAAGAAAATATGCTGTAATTTTTTTAGTTTGTATTGCAGCTGTTTTAATTCGTATTAGCCACCTGTTTGGTAAGACGTGCCTGCCACATTTGTAACCTGTTAATATGTCTGTGCATGGGTGCTTTGATGGGCAAGCAATGACTCACTCCCCATCCGCCAATTATGTGACATTTAATAACTGATCTCTAATAGATGGTCCAGCGCTGCGGATTCTTTACAGAATACTTACGACAATCTGACCGGAGATGTCTTGGTATCAGCTGGAGTCATTGCCTATCTGGGGGCGTTTACTGCGGGTTTCCGACAGGAGTGCATAAGAAGCTGGAGCAAGATGTGCAAGGTGGGTACTCCACTATTTTTTATTTCTGTCCAACCTTTTTGGAATAGGACATTGTGGGCTAGATTCTATTACAGGTGCTAATTTTCTCTCTGCTTTTATCTCCAGTTTTCCCCATAGACTTCAATAGGAAAATGTTTGATAAAACGGGTGTTAACATTTAGCACCTGCAATAGAATCTAGCCCTGTAACGGTAACCAGGAGACCCGTGCAGTCCCTGGCTGTCATGCCAGGCTTCTTTCTCTGTGATGCGGCTACAAAGGGGTAGCCGGGTTGGCCCAAGTCTTCAGGATCTGAGGAAAGGGAGTCAAAGGGGACTCTTTAGACCGTTCCTAGAAGAAGACACCCTACACACTGTTTTATTGGAAGTGGCCAGGGTTTATATAGTCACATTTCCAGGGGAAGGGGGATGTGACATGCAGTCAGGACAGGAACAGATTAATACAATTAACACAATGGAAGCAGGCTTTACAGACAACCGCAGTACCAGACTAATCTCATCACACAGGCAATAATGGTAAAGGGATCTGGGAAATAACTTCTAATCAAACCTGGACTAGACAGTGGGACACATATAATTTGAGACCATAAGGTGATAACACAAAAAATGCAGCAATTTAACCTCTGCAGACCCATGTAAGATTTTAGTTCAAACAATTTCTTAAAACAGGGGTCCAGCATCTGTTACATCTGCGGGGGACCTGCATCTTAAAGGACAGAAAACTGAACCTTGTGATGCAGGAGAGATAAACAGGGAACAGATCAGAGATGTTGTTTCACTGGGGCTCACATCAGCAGGTCTGATCCCAGTGGATTCCAGGGAAGCAGTAGGACACTATCACATGGTAGTTGCCCTTTAAGAAATATAAGATAACAAGTTGGGGTCTTGTGTTAGAAAAGGTTGGTGAACAAGGACAAAGATGACACTTCTCATTATCACACTGCAGCCATTCACACTCATTACAGACACTGAAAAAGGCTTTGAGGCTTCTGACCCCTACACAGGACCCTTTGTGTTGCAGACACAGTTGGGGGAAACATGTGCTGGAATCCCTTCTCTATCCCTACACCTACCAAACGTCAATTTACTAAACTACTTACACAGAAGACTCTCCACTTAACACAATGTGTACCAAGAGGGGGATAGTGGAGCAAATTGTGGGTGTTTTGGAGCTTTTCAACACCATGTTTATCTCTATGTACTGAACAAAGAACAGAGGAAATTGTGTAACTTTATCCCATGTTTCTACACATGTTATGAGACAGGCTTGATGGCATTAACACTTTGAGTGCCATAGAGGTATCTTTTAAATGAGATGGACACCTCTCTAGCGCTCAAAGTGTTAAAGTCTTAATGACGGCGAAGTGTGTATGCTGGTATGTACTACAGTGATCATATTCTCCAGTGCAGCCACTGGAGTTAACATCAGTGAAGATGTGCTGGTGGGTTTGTTCATCCTATTTTCCCAGAAGCTCTTGTTCCAGCAGTAATCACACACATATATATATAGGCAGAAACACCCCCCAAAAGAGCTGTTTTGCAAGATGAGCTTTTATTAATTAAAGAAGGGAACACTTATCCAAACGTGAATTAACATGACCGTTTATTTTAAGTAAGGTTGCTTTAACTCTTTCCTGCCTCTTTAAGGGTTAATCTGAATTGATTACTTTTTTTTTCTTTCCAGAATAAAGGGATCCCTTGTTCTGATGACTTTTCCTTGAGTAAGACCCTGGGGGATCCAATTCACATCAGAGCCTGGAACATCGCGGGGTTACCCACAGATACCTTCTCTATTGATAACGGAGTGATTGTGAGCAACTCGAGGCGCTGGTATGTCCGACACAACACCAGACACATTCCCGGTGCCATGTAGATTACAACACATATCGGACAAAATATAGTTTCTAATGCAGTTCTGAAATCATAGCAACATTAAAACTGCATTTTAACCCCATTACCACTGGGGAGACACAGTGTGTCTGACACCTCATCAGTGTAGGTATGATCTCCATGCTGATGGTGAGGTATGATTCTTATCTCAGTATTAGATCTGTCCAACCCGCTGGTGGGCAATAGGTGGCCCTGGGTTCTCATGTGGCACTCAGAGGCTTCTCTTGATACCCCTGGTCTGTTCGCTGGTGCAGTAGGAAAAGGGGCCGATTTCCCTCTATCACATCACACACACACACACGTACAATGTTCACCGCATGAAAAGCACCATCCTCATTATTTTGCCTCAGTACACACCTCCCTTTTCACTACTGTTCTATCTAACCCTCTTGGAATCTAGAGAGATCTCCAATGTATTGCTTTGTTGGACCTATGTAGCATCCAAGGGGTTAATTTTTTTTCAGCCACTATTTATCTTATTTAACTGTAATATGCAGCCCTTTGGTGGAGGTGAGGACTAAATCTGCTAGCCTTGGGGGATTCTGGTTGCCTGTCACTGCTTTTAAGCATGTACAAGGCTCCATAGTCTGTAACACAGTTTATTCTTGGGATGACTGTACACAACACCATAACAGTCTGTGTGAACAGAACCTAAAGTTATAACCTTGATTTGTGTCTTCCTTTAACCATTAGGCCATTAATGATTGACCCCCAAAGTCAAGCAAACAAGTGGATTAAGAATTCTGAAAGAGACAATCAGCTGAGCGTTATAAAATTAACAGATTCTGACTATATGCGAACTTTGGAAAACTGCATTCAGTTCGGGACACCTCTCCTGCTTGAAAATGTAGGGGAGGAGTTGGATCCGTCACTGGAACCCTTACTGCTGAAACAGACCTTTAAACAAGGTAGACATTGGGTCCTGCTCTAGAGCGCCGATACTCACTGTAATCCATCACTACTTAAATTAGGTTTATAACGTTTTGTTTACTTTCCATTTAATGCTGCATCTCGGGATCAGAGGAAGGTATTACAGTATTTCTAATTTTCTTTTATTTTTAAAGTAAAGGGACCCTCTCCTCATTTAAACCTTTGAGTCCCAGAGGGGTATGCAACACATTGCTTTGCAATGTGTTGCGTACCCCTCTGGCACTCAAAGGGTTAAAGTTTAATAATTCTATCTCACTTAGTACCAGAGGTATTTGCAACCCAATGCACTGCTGGGTGTTGCTTCAGTAACCCTTTAAATGCCAGCTAGGTATTCAGTGCATGGCTTTGCAAGGGGTTAAAAACGTATTACAGCTCAAACGTTTAGCAACACCAACTGTTGATTAGAAGCAGTTATTTATGTGGTTCTCCATAGCAAGTGATAGCAACATTGCCACCTGTTAACCACAATAGAAATCAACAGTTTAATTTAAAAAAAAAAAACACACACACACAAAGAAAAGTTTCATTTGTAAAAACATTTCAAAGAAGCATCTCTCAGTGGTTAGAGTATTATTGCACCAAGTCGTAAACTCCCTATAAGCTCTTGGTAAACCACAAACATGTAGGAGCTGCGATCTGGTGAATCTCCACTGAGAATTCTGAATAGATTCATCTTCATGTCACACATCTATGTTTACTCAAGTGATTGTGGGAGTGTGACTGGAGAACCACTGGGTTTCATTGTGTGTAACACAGCTTCTTCAGATCCATACTGTGAAGTAATGAATAAAAGGATACAATCCATGAATGGAAAATGTGAAAACCGTGCAGTTTTGTAATTAAAGGGATAGTAATACTTTGTTTTATCTTTATTTTATTTTGTAGTCATTAAAAAAACATGAAGAACGATATAATTCTTATCTCTCAAACCTTTATGGTTTAAGAGATATTCACAAGCAAAATATCCACCCCCATGTTCAGCCAGATCAGCAGGAAGGTGCCCAGATAGACTGCAGAGAGGGACAATCTTCAATTAAGATAAGGGAAAAACCTGAAAAACTTGTCAAGTGGGGCAGGGCTTTCATTGTTCTCATAGGAAGAAGATTGTCCCCTTCTGTTATCTGTCTGGTCTATGGACTGGATTCCACATCTGAGAAGAGATGGCTTACACTAGGTAAAAGGGGCAGGAGGGGAAACTTTGCTTGTGAATATCTCTCAAACCATAAAGGTTAGAGAGATAAGACTTATATCGTTCTTCATATTTTTTTCATGCCTACAAAGTAAAATAAAGTTAAAATGAAGTATTGCTATCCCTTTAAAAGTGGTTATGGAGTGTAACGGGGACAATAATAATCTGGGGAGCAATGAAAATGGATTAACTGTCTATAAAACAGTTCTATCTTAGAATAAAATACTGAAGCTATAAACATTGATAGAAATATATGTTACTGTAAGAGAGACAAATGCTTTTTTCAGAAAATAACTAATATTATCACTCCATTTTCTTTTTCCCTTCTTTTTTCTTTCTTTTGCTATATATATATATCTATCTGCAAGTTCTGTCCATTCGGATTAATTAAATAAAGTTCTTCCTTTTCCTCCAGATGCTCTAGAGCAGGGCTGTCCAACTGCGCCATAGGGGAGATATAAAAAAACTCTCATTGCAGCGGTACCTCTCTGGCATTCAAGGGGTTAAGAGCTCCAGTTAAATCAACGGGATTCTTATTTATACCTGTGGTTCAGTTGGTCTTCCCTAGAATTGCTCCATTTTCTTTTCTAAATAAGGCCCTAATGAGGCAATTCAATAAATTAAAGAGGTGTGATTCTGGAGCAAACCAACTGCACAATCTATCTTAAGCCGTTTAATACAGATAAGTATCCAAAGCATTCATAGGGTTAATCCCCCCTATTTAAATACATAGGACATTGGGGAAATTGTTTTTCTCCCTGTGCTGCAAGTGGTCTGTGCCAGAACTGCACCCTAATGTACAATTAGCTATACCTTCAGTATATGCTACGCAGTATGCATTATAGATCCCCCACTTCCACCTCTCCTCTAAACATGGATCCCACGGCAGATTTGTTGTGTAATTGGCAGGGGGTATGGACTGTATCCGGCTGGGAGAAACCGTCATTGAATATTCCAGAGATTTCAGATTCTATATAACAACAAAACTCCGAAATCCACATTATCTGCCGGAGCTCGCCACAAAGGTCTCCCTGCTAAACTTCATGATCACCCCTGAAGGGCTAGAGGACCAGCTCCTGGGGATCGTTGTCGCAAAAGAGAGGTCTGTGTTCTTAAACATACACATTCTTAACCCCTTGCAACTCCTCCCACCTCCTAGCTTCTAAACTTTTGGTTACTAGTCGGTGCTGGATTTAATAATGGTATTATTTAAGCCTTGATAACTTTAGAATGAGTAAGGTGTATCCTTAAAGGGATAGTAATACTTCATTTTAACTTTATTTTATTTTGTAGGCATTAAAAAAACATGAAGAATGATATAAGTCTTATCTCTCAAACCTTTATGGTTTATGAGATATTCACAAGCAAAGTTTCCCCCTCCCGCCCCTTTTACTGATGTCACACTCTTCAGCCTGAGCAGAAGGGAGGTGCCCAGGTAGACTGCAGAGAGGGAGAATCTTCAATTAAGATAAGGGAAAAAGCTGAAAAGCCTGTCAAGGGAGGCAGGGATTTCATTGTTCTCATAGGAAGAAGAGTGTCCCCTTCTGTTATCTGTCTGGTCTATGGACTGCATTCCACATCTGAGAAGAGACTGTTTACAGTAGGTAAAAGGGGCGGGAGGGGGAAACTTTGCTTGTAAATATCTCATAAACTATAAAGGTTTGAGAGATAAGACTTATATCATTCTTAATGTTTTTTTAATGCCTACAAAATAAAATAAAGTTAAAACGAAGTATTACTATCCCTTTAAAGGGATAGTAATGTTTCATAATAAAAGCAGCTCTAATTAATCATCATAGTATTTGGACTTTGGAGAGTGTTATATCAATTCTGTCAGAGTTGTAGTTCCAGAGTAATTCAATGACAAAGTATCCCCCTCCCGTCCCTTTTACTGATGTAACACTGTTCAGCCAAAGCACAAGGGAGGTGCCCAGGTAGACTGCAGAGAGGGACAATCTTCAATTAAGATAAGGGAAAAACCTGAAAAGCTTGTCGAGGGGGGCAGGGTTTTCATTGTAAGAAGATTGTCCCCTTCTGTTATCTGTCTGGTCTATGGACTGCATTCCACATCTGAGAAGAGATGGCTTACACTAGGTAAAAGGGGCGGGAGGGGAAACTTTGCTTGTGAATATCTCTTAAACCATAAAGGTTTGAGAGATAAGACTTATATCATTCTTCATATTTTTTAATGCCTACAAAATAAAATAAAGTTAAAACGAAGTATTACTATCCCTTTAAGCAGGTGAAGAAAGCCCTATAACATATTTTTGCATTAATCATTTAACCCTTTGAATGTCAGAGAGGGATCCAGCACATTGTGGTGCAATGCGTTGGATAACTCTCTGGCATTCAGAGAGTTAAGAAAAAGAGGTCTGCGTGATTCAATGCACTGCACAACCCTCTCATTCTTAAAGGGTTAAAACAATTTACTGCTCATTTCAGATAGTACTAAGTCACCATGCATTCATTAAGCGCATGGCGACTAGCTTGGAAATCCATCTCTTACCTTTAAAAAATAGCAGATTCTAAAGAAATCCTTGCCGCTTGGAGACCGGAACCCAGACTACAGCGCAGACATCTTGCCTGCGCTGTCAGTTCCGGTCTCCTTTGAGTAGCACTGCAGTGACCACAAGGTAACCGTAAGGAACCGTCGACGCAGGTGCGCAGACCGCACTAACCTGCCAGTCAATCTTCAAACGGCAAGGATTTCTTTAGAATCTGCTATATTTTAAAGGTAAGATGTGGATTTCCATTGTAGACTGTAAGCTCTCACGAGCAGGGCCCTTTGATCCTTCTGTTCTCCACACTTGATTGTACTATTTAATACCTCTGTATGTCTACTCCCTGCTGTAAAGCGCTGCGGAATTTGTTGGCGCTATATAAATAAAGATTAATAATAGTCGCCATGGACTTATTGAAACCCATGACGACTTAGTAATAGCTAAAAGTTCCGCTTTAAAGTGAACCAGCAAGTTTGAATTCAAGTTTGCTTATTTGAAAACTTCATTAAAACTGCCTGAGTGTCATATTATCCAAAAGACCAGCAGATGCGCAGCTCATTAGATATTCACAGATTTATTTCTGTAGGGTGATCTCTCAGGGTGTGGTGGCATATGCTAATGAAGGTCTCCACAAAGCTCAGACCTTAATTAAAGTATGAAACTTCACTGAGAGATACTTAAACTTTTCCAGAAGAAAAAAGATTCAATATATCCTAAATTGTGCAACTGCTGACCTCCTGGCTGCTATAACACAAAGGGCCATAGGAAGTTTTCAATTTGTTTTCAGATACATGAACTTAAGCTGACGGGCTCACTTTAACCCTGCACCAAACATTCATTAGAAAGGAGTGAAAAAGGGACCATAGTATGCTTTGTCTGTATCCTCGGTAATTCCATTCATCATTTTTAGACCTGAGCTGGAAGAGGAGAGGAACGCACTGATCTTACAGTCTGCGGCCAACAAGAAACAGCTGAAAGAGATCGAGGACAAGATCCTGGAGACATTACAGTCCTCAGAAGGAAACATTTTAGAGGATGAAAGCGCCATTCAGATCTTAGACTCAGCAAAAATAATGTCTAATGAGATTACTAAGAAACAACAGGTATGAGAACAGCGATCAAACGATGGTGGTAACATCTTACAATACTTAGCAGCCATCAAACGCTGGCCATAACATCTTATGCTACCTTAGCAGTCAAAAAATGCTCACCATAACATTTTATGGTTCCTTAGTAGCGATCAAATGCTGGTCATAACATTTTATGGTATTGTAGCAGCCATCAAACGCTGGCCATAATATCTTATGTACCTTAGCAGCCATAAAACGCTGGCCAAAACATCTTATGTACCTTAGTAGCAATTATATGCTGACCATAACATTCTTATTGTGCCTTAGCAGCCATCAAACACTGGACATAACATTCTTATGGTGCTTTTGCAGCCATCAAACACTGGCCATAACATTTTATGGTATCTTAGCAGCCATCAAACACTGGCCATAATATCTTATGTACCTTAGCAGCCATCAGTCACTGGCAAAAACATCATATGGTACCTTAGCAGCAATCAAACACTACATAATGTGGTACCTTAGTAGCCATCAATTGCTGGCCATAATGTCTTATGGTACCCCAAGACTGCAACAGGGGAGTTGCCAGGTTCCCAGATCTGACCCCGAAGCAGTTGATAGGGGCCATTTTGGAGGTACACGGTGCAGCCCTAGGCTTTTTACTAAGTCTGTTCCCATAGAAACAGATTTAGTAAAATGTGCTCATTGCTTCTTAACTCCTTAAAGACTGGGGGGGGGGTATTAAATAACCCATCTAAGTCTTATTCAAAAGACCTACATTTGTACTATGTAAAACTGGCTATACTCTGTCACTGACCAAGCAGAAAGGCAAACTGTTTCCCCAGCCTACTGAAAAGCATCATAGACAATAGCGCCCATGTGTAAAGAGGAACATTTTGACCCATGTTATATTAAACTGGAACTGGCATTTCACAAGAACTAGGTGATTTTGAAAGAGGTTCAAAATCCTCCCTCCCTCTCTCTCTCTCTCTCTCTCTCTATATATATATATATATATATATATATATATATATATATATATATGTGTATATATTGTTAGCTAGTTTTATTTTAAACAATTGTTTATGATATGTTTAGCTCTATGTATTTATCAGATAGTTCAAATCTGGTAGGCACTGCCACATTGCTCCACCATTCCAACTGCCACTTCCTACCAGGAAGAACAAGCTTGTTTGCATAACTTTACACACAATTAAAGCTTAATATCTCATAATTTATTGTTTGAAAGGGTTAAGGAAAATACAATTGCTTTTTGAACGCTCTTTCAACAGCACCTATTTTGTCACAAAATGACAGTTCTACTTTAGATTTGAACCCTTTATGGTATAAGTTCTTTGGACGTTCACTGTAAGGTTCACAAATTAATCTTTCCCCAGGTTGCAGAGAAAACCGAATTAAAAATTGCTGAGTCGCGGGAGGGATACAGAGCCATTGCTAAACATTCGTCTGTACTGTTCTTCAGTATCGCTGATCTAGCCAACATTGATCCAATGTATCAGTACTCTCTTAACTGGTTTGTTAACCTGTATATCAGCTCCATTCAAGAAAGGTGAGGACTAATCTGTGTATTACTTTTTTAATGTCATAACCACTTTTATTTGTATCGGTTTCTGTAGTGTATAAAGTAGAATCCTTTTTATTTTTTAAATTTTTATTTCCCTCCTTTGTGGGACCTTACCCTGGTCCTGGGTGTTCTGCAGACATCTCCTTTGGTACCTCTTGCTTCCATTTCTTTGCACTAGTTGACACTCAGGATAGCTTTCCTCTTTGCTACTATCTATCTATCTATATATCTATCTCTCTATCTATCTATCTATCTATCTATCTATCTATCTATCTATCTCATATCTACCTCATATCTATCTATCTATCTATCTATCTATCTATCTATCTATCTATCTATCTATATATCTATCTATATATCTATCTCTCTATCTATCTATCTATCTATCTATCTATCTATCTATCTATCTATATATTTATCTATATATCTATCTCTCTATCTATCTATCTATCTATCTATCTATCTATCTATCTAAATTCCTAAGACCATTTAGCCCCCTTGGCTTCCAGGCTCATCTCAAACACCTTGTACAATCCTTGTAAACTCACTTACCTTAATTGTGATCTTAATGGGATAGTAATGTTTCATAATAAAAGCAGCTCTAATTAATCATCATAGTATTTGGACTTTGGAGAGTGTTATTTCGATTCTGTCAGAGTTGTAGTTCAAGAGTAATTCAATGACAAAGTATCCCCCTTCCCGCCCCTTTTACTGATGTAACACTGCACAGCCAGATCAGAAGGGAGGTGCCCAGGTAGACTGCAGAGAGGGACAATCTTCAATTAAGATAAGGGAAAAACCTGAAAAGCTTGTCAAGGGGGGAAGGGCTTTCATTGTTCTCATAGGAAGAAGATTGTCCCCTTCTGTTATCTGTCTGGTCTATGGACTGGATTCCACATCTGAGAAGAGATGACTTACACTAGGTAAAAGGGGCGGGAGGGGAAACTTTGCTTGTGAATATCTCTCAAACCATAAAGGTTTGAGAGATAAGACTTATATAGTTCTTCATGTTTTTTTAATGCCTACAAAATTAAATAAAAATAAAACAAGGTATTACTATCCCTTTAATGTTACATATTCTACTTTGTATCTTTTTACAGCAACAAATCCAAAATCCTGGAGAAGCGCCTCCGCTACCTGAATGATCACTTCACGTACAACCTGTACTGTAACGTGTGCCGCTCGCTGTTTGAGAAGGACAAACTGCTCTTTTCCTTCTTACTGTGCTGCAACCTTCTCATGTGAGCTGGGATAGTGCCGGGCTTTACCTACACTGGCCTACGGGATGGATACAAACTGAGGGGCTGATAAACTGTAGTCTGCTATTTACATATTGGAAACTTGTTTAACTGCAACAGAACCTTTTATTTCAGTTACATATTAAAGTATCAGTAAAGTTTATTATGAAAAAACATGCTGTAGGACTTTTCCTGCAGATACATAAGGGTAATATCACTGCTGGGTAATGTCACTGCTTGGTAATCCTACTCCTGGGTAGTCTCACTGCTGGGTAATGTCACTGATGGGGAATCTCACTGCTGGGTAATCCCACTGCTGAGTAATGTCACTGCTTGGTAATCCCACTCCTGGGTAGTCTCACTGCTGGGTAATGTCACTGATGGGGAATCTCACTGCTGGGTAATCCCACTGCTGGGTAATCCCACTCCTGGGTAGTCTCACTGCTGGGTAATGTCACTGCTGGGTAATCCCACTCCTGGGTAGTCTCACTGCTGCGTAATGTCACTGCTGGGTAATCCCACTCCTGGGTAGTCTCACTGCTGGGTAATGTCACTGATGGGGAATCTCACTACTGGGTAATCCCACTGCTGGCTAATCCCACTGCTGGGTAATGTCACTGTTTGGTAATCCCACAGTTGGGTAATCTCTCTGCTGGGCATTCCCACTGCTGGGTAATGTCACTACTTGGTAATCCCACTGCTGGGCTTTCCCACTGCTGGGTAATCCCAATGCTGGGTAATCTCACTGCTGGGCAATCTCACTGCTGGGTAGTCTCACTGCTCTGTAATGTCACTGAAGGGGAATGTCACTGCTGGGTAATCCCACTGCTGGGTAATGTCACTGCTGCGAAGACTTAATGCCGGGTAATGCCACTTCTGGGTAATGTCATTGCTGGGTAATCCCA
Organism: Rhinophrynus dorsalis; assembly: GCA_037306005.1. Taxonomy (NCBI): domain Eukaryota; kingdom Metazoa; phylum Chordata; class Amphibia; order Anura; family Rhinophrynidae; genus Rhinophrynus; species Rhinophrynus dorsalis. The sequence goes on from CM074722.1 coordinate 22,826,862, forward strand.
CTGCTGGGTAGTCTCACTGCTGGGTAATGTCACTGCTGCGAAGACTTAATGCCGGGTAATGCCACTACTGGGTAATGTCAATGCTGGGTAATCCCACTGCTGGGAAGTCTCAATGCCGGGTAATGCCACTACTGGGTAATGTCAATGCTGGGTAATCTCACAGCTGGGTAATTGCACAGTTGGGTAATCTCACTGCTGGGTTATCTCACACCTGAATAATCTCACTGTTGGGTAGTCCCACTGCTGTTCCCAGTACAAACAGTCGCAAAGTAGAAGATCTGTAAATGTGAAATTCTGTGGAGAATGGTACCCCCTGTCTCGCCTCTCCCATAGGACTCAATAGAATAACTGTCTAGACAGATGTCACTGTGCTACCAGTTTAAAACAGATCCATGGGGAGATTCACTAAGTGGTGATAAAATGGAGATAAAGTGGAGATAACTTCTTCAGTTTATCACTTCTCCTGTTCCTGTGTTATTCTGTGAAGCCTATGCACTAATATCACTAAGCTGAAGAAATCTTATTGCATAGGATCTATAGAATAACATAGGAACTGGAGAAGTGATATCACTGGAAAAGTCATCTTTATCACCTCTTTATCACTGCTTAGTGCATAACCACCACCCCATCTGTTATAGGGATATTAGGCATTTATTCTGATTTTACATATTCTGCAAGTTCATAATATGTTAAATCAAATTTCCTATATTTAGCATTACTTTTTGCCTACATGTACATTATAGAAAACGTCATATTCCTATACTTTACATTATTTATTGTTCTTGACAGTGAGCTACCTGGGCCTCTGTTTTCAGAGAGTTTTCTGATGACTCGACCATCAAAGCAGGAGAGTGTAACACTATCCCTGTGGCACCGAGTGCTCTGCATGCTGTCTTTTTATATTGTATCACTATGCCCAATTTCACATTCCCTGATAGAAAGCTCTCTATCAACAGATTCAGAGATCATAAAAGTGTAAAAAAAAACTGTTGAAGTTGAAAACAATAAAGATGATAAAATATAGGCAACCAGACATTCTATATAATGCACTTGTAGATTATGCATAGTCAGAATAAAGGGTTAATGTACCTTTAAAAAATAAATAACAACATGGGGTCTGTTTTGAATCCTAACATGTTGTTATACATACGCCTCAAAGATGCCCTCTGAGCTGGTGATGAGACTAATATAGAGTAATATTTTGTTACATTTTAACAGAAGAAAAAACTGTTATATGCATAAGTGACCTCTAGATGGCAGCAGATATCATCTGTTAATTTGCAGGAGACTAGTATAGTAAAAATTATATCTTTATTAGATTAACAGTGGCTTTGGATGCGAGCTTTCACGACAACTAGGTCTCTTCTTCAGACATAATACGAATGAAGTGCCTGGACAAGACACCTAGTTGTCTTGAAAGCTTGCATCCAAAGCCACTCAGCCAATAAAGATATCATTTTTACTCATGTTTTGCATTTTGTATGGCTAACATGGTGCCACATTTTACTTTTACTCTGGGCTATATTCCTCTGGATCACTGCAGTAGGTAGGTGAGGACAGAAGAATTCAGACATTGCTTCCCAGATATCATCCTTAATTTCCTTAACCCATTGGAAGCTGGCAGCGTATCTGTTATGTCTCCAGTGTATTGTGCTGATCAACCTTCTAGTAATAAAAGATTTAACCCCTTGGATTATAGAGGTTCTGATTAAAGTAGGCAGGCAATGTAACAAAGCAGTGGAGAATGCAAGCAGGGTGCTGGGTTTTATAGCTAGGGGCATTAGTAGCAGAAAAAGGGAAGTGGTCATGTCACTCTACAGATCTCTGATTAGCCCTCAACTAGAGCATTGTGTACAGTACTGGAGACCCCATCTCCAGAAGGATATAGATACTCTAGAGTATTGTGTACAGTACTGGAGACCCCATCTCCAGAAGGATATAGATACTCTAGAGAGAATTCAGAGAAGGGCTACTAAAATGGTGACTGGTTTACAGGAAAAGAAATATCAGGATAGACTAAAGGATCTGAACATGTATAGCTTGGAGGAGAGAAGAGAGAGAGGGGATATGATAGAAACATTCAAATACATGAAGGGATTCAACAAAGCGCAGGAGGGAAATACATTTCAAAGGAGTAAAAATGTTATGACAAGGGGCCACAGTCTAAAACTAGAGGGACACAGGTTTAGATGTAATATAATAGTTTTACTTCACTGAGAGGGTAGAAGATAAATGGAATAGCCTGCCAGCAGAAGTGGTAGAGGTTAATACAGTGAGGGGACAAAAGCATGCATGGGATAGCAAGGACCAAATAGGGTTTGAGGTTTTTACATTAGGAAAAATGTGCAGACTAGATCTGACAAATGGTTCTTATCCGCTGCCAAATTCTGTGTTTCTGTGTTTGCAATGTATTGAGAACATCTGTAATATCCAAGGGGTTAAATGTAGTATTGCTAGAGGGGTGAGCAGAGCATTACTCCCCCAGTACTCAAAAATGGTTAAAGAGATTTGCAACAATTTGCTACATTCTGACAAGGATAATAGAGAAACAAAATATGTAGAATCTCTGCGCATTTCACCCCCTCATTTCATCTCCTGTTGTCACCGCAGGGCGAGGAAGGACATTGAACACCAGGAATTCATGTTCTTATTAACGGGAGGAGTTGGCCTCCAAAATAATGTCTCTAACCCTGCGCCATCATGGCTGCCAGATAAAAGCTGGGATGAGATTTGTCGTGCCAGTGAGCTGCCTTCATTTAAAGGCTTGAGGTAGGTACTGACTGTTGTCTTTAATTTGTTAGAGATTTGGCTAACTCCAGTTTTGTCTTTGTTAGCCACAGCTGAATTAGGATGATGGGAATTGTAGTCTAACAACAGCATTAGATCGCACTGTTGCCCACCCCTGATCTAGCTGAGAATTATTGAAACTGTAGCACAAGAACAGCTGGAGAGCCATGTTACCACTCCTGCTGTAGATTACACAGACAGAAGAATACGATTATCTGGATTTGATGAGGCAGAGACTTCAGGCCATAGGCACAAGAAAAAAACTGAGCATTTCTGGGGAAAACCATCTGAATTTTAGGGATCACATGAAAATTCCCCAAAATTCCCCCTGATTTAACCTCTTGGATGTAAAAGAAGTCTTCAGCATGGGGATTTACAATACAGTGGAGACCTCTTTAGTATCCGATGAGTTAAATGAGTTTTAACCTTTTGAATAAGTGAGAGGGAGACCTCTCCAGCACTCAGTGGGTTAAATGTCCAATCTAAATGGTTTGTCGCAGAATTGCTCCTATTTTTTTGTAAATATTGCCCTGTGCGTCTGAAATGAACCAGCTGAGATTATACCGCTGTTGTAGAACTATAGTTCCCATCATCCCAAGGAAGCCAACAACTGGATGATACAGATTGTTGTAGACAGGGTTGCAAAACCATCCCTTTAAATCTGGATATGAACTGTGTGTGCCGTGAGATGAACTGGTTGGTATATATGTGTGTGTATGTGTGTGCCTTGATATGAACTGGTTGGTATATGTGTGTGCTGTGATATGAACTGGTTGGTATATGTGTTTGCTGTGATATGAACTGGTTGGCATATATATATGTGTGTGTGTGTGTGTGTGTGTGTGTGTGTGCCGTGATATGAACTGGTTGGTATATGTGTGTGCCGTGATATGAACTGGTTGGTATATGTGTTTGCTGTGATATGAATTGTTTGGTATATATGTGCGTGTGTGCCGTGATATGAACTGTTTGGTATATATATATATATATGTGTGTGTGTGTGTGTGTGTGTGTGTGTGTGTGTGTGTGTGTGCGTGCCGTGATATGAACTGTTTGGTATATATATGTGTGTTTGTGTGTGTGTGCCGTGATATGAACTGTTTGGTATATATGTGTGTGTGTGTGTGCCGTGATATGAACTGGTTGGTATATATGTGTGTGTGTGTGTGTGTGTGCTGTGATATGAACTGGCTGGTATATGTGCGTCTGTGTGCCTTGATATGAATTGGTTGGTATATGTGCTTGTGTGTGCTGTGATATGAATTGGTTGGTATATATATATATGTGTGTGTGTGTGTGTGTGGTGGGTGTGTGTGTGTGTGTGTGTGCCGTGATATGATTTGGTTGGTATGTGTGTGTGTGCCATGATATGAACTGATTGGTATTTAAATATGTGTGTGTGCTGTGATATGAACTGGTTGGTAAATGTGTGTGTGTGCTGTGATATGAACTGGTTGGTAAATGTGTGTGTGTGCTGTGATATGAACTGGTTGGTAAATGTGTGTGTGTGCTGTGATATGAACTGGTTGGTATATGTGTGTGTGCACCGTGATATGAACTGGTTGGTATATGTGTGTGTGTGCTGTGATATGAATTGGTTGGTATATGTGTGTGTGCACCGTGATATGAATTGGTTGGTAGATATGTGTGTGTGTGCCATGATATGAACTGGTTGGTATATGTGTGTGTGCCATGATATGAACTGGTTGGTATATGTGTGTGTGCACCATGATATGAATTGGTTGGTAGATATGTGCGTGTGTGCTGTGATATGAATTGGTTGGTAGATATGTGTGTGTGTGCTGTGATATGAATTGGTTGGTATATGTGTGTGTGCACCGTGATATGAATTGGTTGGTAGATATGTGTGTGTGTGCCATGATATGAACTGGTTGGTATATGTGTGTGTGCCATGATATGAACTGGTTGGTATATGTGTGTGTGCACCATGATATGAATTGGTTGGTAGATATGTGTGTGTGTGCTGTGATATGAATTGGTTGGTAGATATGTGTGTGTGTGTGTGCTGTGAAAGTAACAGATATAACCACTAAAATACATGAATCCAGGGGCAGTTCTGGACCACCAGCTGTTGAGGACTACAACTCCCATCATCCCCAAACAGCCACTGTCTGTGTGGGGATGCTGGAAATTGTAGTCCTCAGCAGCCTGGGTTTTGGCAATTGATGACCCCTAGATTAACCCTTTGGATGCTAGTAAGGTGTTCAATAAATTGCATGTCAATGCGGGGACACCTCCTGTCACTGAAAGGGTTATCTATAGAATGAAAAAGAGACAGAGGCTAATTACCACCTCTTGTTGTACTAGGGAGCACTTCGCAGAGAGGCCTAATGACTGGCATGTGATATATGACAGTAAGGAGCCGCACACCGTTCCCTTACCAAATCCGTTCAACGAGAGACTCAACGAGCTCCAGAAAATGATAATCATTCGATGCCTGAGGCCAGACAAGGTGAGTGGTGGACATTACTGGCAGAGGACATGAACAGTCTGCTGTATAAGTTCTAATAAAGTTGTGTAACTTGCAGCTTTCTAGTGATTGTTGAATTACAATCCCCATCAGAATAGTAGTTCAGCAACCACTGAAGTGCCACAGGTTTCCCACTGCTGCTTTAGCATATAACACCAGTCATCATTTAACAAGAGCACTGGACACTGTCCTTCCCATACATATGACCATGAAACAATACTGATTAATCTCAATGGGTGTCCTCTGTATCCCTCCAGATAAGTCCAGCTGTCACCAGCTATGTCACTGAAAAGCTAGGAAAGAAATTTGTGGAACCACCGCCCTTTGATTTGTCAAAGAGTTACCTGGACTCCAGTGCTACAGCTCCTCTAATCTTTGTGCTATCTCCTGGAGCTGATCCAATGGCAAGTAAGTAACTCGGCCTAGAACATTTATTGATACAACAGCAAGATCCCAGAACTACACAGCCCTGGTGCCTGCATGGGAGAACTCAGAATCAGTCACGTTGTTGAGTCTCCCTATGATTCGTACATGTCCGTCACACTGTTTGGTCTGTCTACAGTTCCCACATGTCATCCACAATAGTGGGTCTTTCTCTGTGGTTCCAGTTCAATACAAATTGAGGAGCTTTCACAGGATTCAAATCTTGGAGAACATATCCCATTTATTAATGTGCAGTAACAAACACCACATTTTGGGGTATTTTAACCTCCCTTCATCAGGTGGGATATGTTCCCAAGATTTGAATCCTGTGCACTTCTATTTGCATTGATTTGGAAGCTTTAGTGGGGGTTCCGAGACCCTCAGAGTTACAGCATCACCTGTTAATGTACAGACAGTGAGTACCTATGAGTGTCCTGTAAAACACAAGAGAGAACTCTCTGTGGTTCCTACATGTGGGTCATGTTGTTGGGTCTCTCTGTAGTTTCTGAATGTCATTCACTTTGAGTTAGTTTATTCTTATTGATCATATGGTAGGCTTTGTCTCTAGACCCAACATACTGGCAACATTCAAAAAGAGGGGAGGGGTGGACAGCGCAAAAAATATCCTCTAAGTGTTGTAGGTCAAAGCAAAAAAATATATATAGATGTTAATTGCAATGTGAAAAATATTTATTTTGCATCCAAAATGTATAAGATAAAGTTATAAAAATAAAATTGATAATTCGGAATGGATCTAAAATAGTTATATAATATATATACACACAAATCAAGAGCAGAACTAAAAGCCCTTAAAGGGATAGTAATACTTCATTTTAAGTTTATTTTATTTTGTAGGCATTAAAAAAACATGAATAATGATATAAGTCTTATCTCTCAAACCTTTATGGTTTATGAGATATTCACAAGCAAAGTTCCCCTCCCCGCCCCTTTTTCCTAGTGTAAGCCATCTCTTCTCAGATGTGGATCAGGTTGTATGACCAGACAGATAACAGAAGGGGACAATTTTCTTTGTATGAGAACAATGAAAGCCCTGCCCCTCTTGACAAGTTTTTCAGGTTTTTCCCTTATCTTAATTGAAGATTGTCCCTCTCTGCAGTCTACCTGGGCACCTCCCTTCTGATCTGGCTGACCCGGGGGGGATACTTTGTTTGTGAATATCTCTTAAACCATAAAGGTTTAAGAGATAAGACTTATATCATTCTTCATGTTTTTTTAATGCCTACAAAATAAAATAAAGTTAAAATGAAGTATTACTATCCCTTTAAATACATAGATACTTTGCAAGAGAATCCATACAACTGCAAATATTAGGTGTACAATCCTTATATATATATAAAGAATATGTTGTATAGGATAGAAGAGACAGTATCCATAAATGGCTTGTGCTAGAGGGGATATATGTTGATATAACGAGGATAATATACTGATAGAGTGGCTGCTTACAAGAGAGAACGCAGTATAAGGCACTTAAAAGATACAATGTAAACGGAAACAAGCAATGTGTAATCAATGAATGATACAGATGTCCGCTTACTAGAAATATTCTTTGTGTTAAAGCCTGTAAATGAGTCTCTGGATAGATCACCGTGTCCTCCAGTCCTTCTTCCATTCTCCTGAAGCTTGTTCCACTCCTTCCCCCTGCTCTGCGATGCTCTCCCCCAAGTAATCGCAAACAACCGCCGACGAACGTCGTCTTTCTCTTCCCTCGTGGAGTCACTCTGTACGTGGAACTTGCTCAACGCTTTTCTGCGCAACACTGCGCCTTCGTCTGGAGCAAATAGACGAAGACAGACGAAGGCGCAGTATTGCGCAGAAACACGTTGAGCAAGCCCGGGAATGGTGGGCCCGGTCGCAGTTGCGACCGCTGCGACCCCTATTGTTACGCCACTGTGAGTCACATTGATGGTTCTCTCTGTATTTTCTACATGTCAGTCACATTGTTGGTCTCTCTGTATTTTCTACATCAGTCACATTGTTGGTTCTCGCTGTATTTTCTACATGTCAGTCACATTGTTGGTCTCTGTATTTTCTACGTAAGTCACATTGTTGGTCTCTGTATTTTCTACGTAAGTCACATTGTTGGTCTCTCTGTATTTTCTACCTCATTCACATCGTTGGTTCTCTCTGTATTTTCTACATGTCAGTCACATTGTTGGTTCTCTCTGTATTTTCTACATCAGTCACATTGTTGGTCTCTCTGTATTTTCTACATCAGTCACATTGTTGGTTCTCGCTGTATTTTCTACATGTCAGTCACATTGTTGGTCTCTGTATTTTCTACGTAAGTCACATTGTTGGTCTCTGTATTTTCTACGTAAGTCACATTGTTGGTCTCTCTGTATTTTCTACCTCATTCACATCGTTGGTTCTCTCTGTATTTTCTACATGTCAGTCACATTGTTGGTTCTCTCTGTATTTTCTACGTAAGTCACATTGTTGGTCTCTGTATTTTCTACGTAAGTCACATTGTTGGTCTCTCTGTATTTTCTACCTCATTCACATTGTTGGTCTCTGTATTTTCTACATGTCAGTCACATTGTTGGTTCTCTCTGTATTTTCTACGTCAGTCACATTGTTGGTTCTCTCTGTGTTTTCTACGTAAGTCACATTGTTGGTCTCTCTGTATTTTCTACCTCAGTCACATTGTTGGTTCTCTCTGTATTTTCTACCTCAGTCACATTGTTGGTCTCTCTGTATTTTCTATGTCAGTCACATTGTTGGTCTCTCTGTATTTTCTACATCAGTCACATTGTTGGTTCTCTCTGTATTTTCTACATGTCAGTCACATTGTTTGTTCTTTCTGTAGCTCCTATATGCCAGTCACTGTGCTGAATTTTTTTGTAGATCCTGCTTGCTAGTCACATTGTTTGGTTTCCCTGTAGTTCATACATCTGTCACATTGTTGGTCTCTCCCTCTCTCTGTATTTCCCACATGTCAGTCACATTGTTGACCTCTATGTATTTCCCACATATCAGTCACATTGTTGGGTCTCTCTGTAGTTCCCACATCAGTTGCATTGTTAGTCTACTCTGCAGTTCTTACATGTCAGTTACATTGTTGGGTCTCTATGTTTTGATCACATAGTTTGGTCTCTCTGAAGTTCCCACATGTCAGTCACATTGTTGGATCTATGTGTTTCCCACATGTAATTCACATTGTTGGGCCTGTTTGCATTTCCTTTGTGTCAGTAACATTATTTGCTGTAAACAAAAAGAGGTTGTCTGCGCATCAAACCCTGAGTTTTACAAACAAGCAACCTATGACTTGCTGCAAATAGAACAGTGGGGATTAGTGTAATATTTTTGGCCAAAGACATGGAAAGCTTACCTGCCCCATCAAGGCACCCAAGCATAAGCAAGTCCCTATCTGCCTCTAATATGTATCTAGCGTAGTGCAGTTAAAAACAGTGACTCCAGTTTACCTTAATCTGGGGTGCCTTGATGGGGAAGGTAAGCTTTGCATGTCTTTGGCCAAAAATATGACACTAAACCCCACTGTTTTATTTATAGCAAGTCATAGGTTGCTTGTTTATAAAAATCAGGGTTTTGTGCACAGACAATCTTTTTTGTTAATTTACTATAGTAGGCCAAATATTGTTCTTGCTGCTTTCCTGACTATACACGTATGTAACTAATGAAACACTACTAATAAAGGCTATTCTGAGCTCCCCTGCTGTGTTGGCCAAACTAATAAAACTGCTCATCTTTTTAAGGTTTACTGAAATTTGCAAATGACAGAAACATGGGAGGAGATAAATTCCAAGCCATCTCCTTGGGTCAAGGACAAGGACCGATTGCTACAAAAATGATTAAAGAGGCATTAGTAGAAGGGACGTGGGTTTGTCTACAAAACTGTCACCTCGCAGAATCCTGGATGCCGACTCTAGAGAAAATCTGTGAGGAGTTCAGCAGTGACATATGTCACCCTGATTTCCGACTCTGGCTCACCAGTTACCCCTCACCAAAGGTAACAACCTCCTACTGGAACAGCACCAGGTTTCTGTACACATTCTGTATTTCATTATTTCAGCCAATTTCTCTTCTTCATTTGCCTTTTCCACGTTAATATGTGGGTAGAAAAGTGGCAGATGACATTTAATGTAGATAAATGTAAGGTTATGCATTTGGACTGTAGAAATAAAGTTACTACATATACTCTAAATGGCAAACAACTTGGGGAATCCTAATTAGAGAGAGATTTAGGAGAACTGATAGACGATATACTTCACAGCAGTGTGCAGAGTCACTCAGCTGCTGCAAGAGCAAATAGGGTACTAGCCTGCATAAAAAGAGGTGTAGATACACAGAGTGCATATATAATTAAACCTCTATATAAATCATTGATAAGGCTTCATCTAGAATATGGAATACAGTTTTGGGTAGCAATTCTTAAAAAAGACATTATTGAACTGGAAAAAAATGCAGAGATGTGCAACAAAACTGATAAAGGGATTGGAGGATCTGAGTTATAAAGAGAGACTAGCCAAACTGGGTTTGTTTACATTAGAGAAGAGACATCTAAGGGGTAATATGATTACCATTTACACATATATTCATGGTCAATACAAAGAACTATCTAATGATCTATTTACTGAAAGAGCTGATCTCAGAACAAGGGCATTCGACTAGAACAAAGGCAGTGATATTTTTACAATAAGGGCAGTAAAGTTATGGTATTCTTTGCCTTGGGTGGTGTGCTTGCACATACTATAACTGATTTAAAAAAGCAATGGATACCTATCTAGTACAGAACAATATCGAAAATTATGACAGTTGGCTTCAAAGCAAATAGGATGTTTATCCATTGAAATATCTGATTTTTTTTACCCACTTGGGGCTTATTTGTAAATGTTTTTTTTTTTTTTTATTTCATTCCTCTGGATCAACAGGGGTGATTTAACATGGGCTGGACTTGATGGGCACATGTCTGTTGCTAACTATGTTTGGACCAGCAAGACAAGGAGATAATTTATCTCTACTATATCACCTTTCCAAGGTCACAGGTGGCTCTCTATAGCCGTAGTACTAAACTTACTCTTGCACTTTCTACAGTCATTAGTGGTGGTAATGACGTATTACTGGTGCTTTCTTTTACAGTTTCCGGTAACAATCCTTCAGAACGGAGTTAAGATGACTAATGAGCCTCCAACAGGGCTGAGATTAAACCTTCTTCAGTCTTACCTCACGGACCCCATCTCCGATCCTGACTTCTTCCATGGATGCCCTGGGAAAGAGCAGGTCACTGTTTATTGGCAGATCTATAAAGTAGCAGTAACCAACTCCAGTTCTTAGGACGTGGGTTACGTGAAAACAATTTTCCTTCCCAGGGGAGATTCTGTGGAATAGGAGAGGCATTCTCCTTTCCGTGAGCATTCCTATGGGATGGAAAAGCAGACGAACATGCAATATTCTATGGGGAGAAGGTTAAAGGGATAATAATGTGTCATAATAAAAGCAGCTCCTAGTAATCTTCATAGTATTTGGGCCGTGGAGAGTGTTATTTCAATACTGTCAGAGTTGTAGTTCAAGAGTAATTGAATGATAAAGTATCCCCCTCCTTCCCCTTTTACTGATGTAACACTGCTCACCTCAGAGCAGCAAGACTGTCCGGACGGATCACAGAGAGGGACAATCTTCAGTGATCATAAGGAAAAACCTGTCGGGGGGGGGGTAGGATTTTCCTTATAATCACATAAGAAGATTGTCTCTTGCTGTGATCTGTCCGGTCAAGAGACCAAATTCCACATCTGAGGTGAGCAGTGTTACACTAGGTAAAAGGGGCGGGAGGGGGATACTTTATCATTCAATTACTCTTGTACTACAACTCTGACAGTGTAGAAATAACACTCTCCATGGCCCAAATGCTATGAAGATTTAAACGGACCTGCTTTTTTGCAAAACATTACTATCCCTTTAAGCCCATTGATTTCAACTGTCGTAAAGGAGCAGTAAACTTTTACTATGAAAAAATATAAATTGTAACCATTTTCCTGCTGAATAAAACAAAGGTACACCCACTGCTGCAAGATTTTTCATTAAAAGTTATTATAGTTAAGCTTTTTTTTCTCTTTATAAAATAGCAATTTGCTATTGTGGCCTCCAGGTGGTGATATTCTTATCACTTACTATAGAAAGCCATAGCCAGTGACTCGGTATTTTATAAAAAAGTGTCTTTCACTGTCGTCCAATACAGGTCACTGGTACTCTGGGAGGCGTAAGTCCCCTTTAATAGGCAGGAACAACTATGCAAATAATTTGCAAGGGGCGGAGCCTCCCCTCTTACTTAAGCCACCTTCTGGCCAGAGCCACTCCAGATTGATTTGTTCCTGGTGTGCTTCCACACCAGGTAGAGAACAAAGGTGAGTCACCCATTGAGTGCTGAAGGTCCACTTGTCCCCACAGTGTCCCTTTGATGGGCTTGTATTTGGGAGTTTTAATACACTCCAGCACTCATAGGGTGTTTTTATTGCATTATTACTGTTTATGCAATTTCTGTGTTATTCTCTGAGTTTTGGAGCATTGGGTATTCATTTATTTATGTTTCTCATGTGTTTCATGCTTGTTTGGGCACTTTTTAATGTTTTACTAAACTTTATTAAAAATGGTGTTCCGCGCCTTTAAGCGCGGCTTTTTCCCGCTCAGACGCAAGGGCTCCTTTACTCTCTATGGGAATTCACAGTATGGGACATATCTCTGGAACCGCTTGTCACAGCAACTTCAGAGAGGGCTCATTTTAATTCTAGGCTCCTGCTCTATCATCCGGAATGTGTTTTATTTATGTGGGGTGTTCAGGGGGGCTTCGGGCACTGTTTGGGGTACTTGTAAGGAAAAACTACATTTCCCATGAGCGCTTGGTTCGCGCTCGTTTCTGATTGGCTGTCACGACGGCCGCCATTTTGTGGTACTTTTCCTAGGCGAGTACACTACGCAGGGACCGAGCCTTCTCTCTCCTCAACAGATTAACCCTTCGCTGGCCAGATAAGTCCATTTTTAGAACATTTCTGGGGTGAAACTTTAATCTTAACACTTTTTCTGGGTGATAGTGTTATTAGTGGGGTATATTGACGCTGTGAGCATGTCTACTTCACTGGAGCTAGGGGCTAGACCCAAGTCTGAGGAGGATGGGGGGTCCGCTACCCCCATGGCGTTTTGCTCCTCTTGCCACATTGGGCTGGATGGCGATAATGTGGGGGATCTATGCCCTAATTGTACTGGTCAAGATAGCAACCCTGGGCTTCCCAGCCACGCTATTGAGCCATCTTGGGTGAGGGAGTTTAAAGCTGCCACTAGGGATCTCAGATCCACGCTTCAACTCTTTCCCTCTCAGGTACAGGGGGCTCTCCAGGTCTGGCAGACCCCCTCTACTATCAGGACCTCCCTGCCTAAGCCACAGGGAGCTCCTGATATCACTGATTCTTCTGAAGAAGAACTTTTACAGGATTCTGATGCTGAGGAACGTACTGTTATTGAATCTAACAGGTCCATTGGGGACCCCTATGAGTGTGACCCTGAAGTTTCGGCTGAGGGTCTGATCAGAGCGGTTCTGAATACGCTCAACCTTCCTCTGACTCAGGAATCCACTTATGATCCTACTGATGTTTTTCAGAAAAAGCCATCTAAGCCTGTTGTTTGTTTTCCAACTAACCCTACTCTTGCCCGTCTGGTCTCTGAGGCATGGAAGAATCCTGATAGATCTTCCTCTGTCTCCAAAAAGTTTGCCAAACTTTACCCTTTTCCTGAGGCGGAGCTGGCAAAATGGGTTCATCCTCCCAAAGTGGATGCTCCTGTGTCTAGACTATCCAAATCTACTGCTTTGGCTGTCTCAGATGCCTCTGCCTTGCAGGACTGGACGGATAAGAAACTAGAGCTCTCTCTTAAGTCTATTTTTGCCTCCATTGGCACAGCCATGCGCCCCACTTTTGCTGTGGCATGGGTTAATAGAGCTATTGCGGCCTGGACTGAACGACTGACTGAAGCGGTTCGCCAGGATGCGCCTGTATCTGAACAGTTGCAGCTTCTTGCTAATATCACTGAAGCTCAGAACTATGTTGCTGATGCTGCTTTTGATGCTGTGCGCATGATGGCGAGGGCCTCCACTTCTTCTGTGGTGGCTAGACGCGCTCTTTGGCTGAAAATTTGGTCTGCTGATACAGCCTCTAAGAAGGCTTTGCTTTCCTTGCCCTTTCAGGGGAATTTGCTTTTTGGGTCTGAACTCAAAGAAATGATCAGTGAGGCTACTGGCGGTAAAAGTACTCTTCTACCCTCAGTCTTTAAGAAAAAGTTTCCAGCCAAACGCAATCGGTCCTTTCGTTCCTTTCAGACTGAGACACGCTCCTCGGCCCAAACGGGTCCTCCCACTACGCGCTCCTCCTCCAAGCCCAAACAGTCCTGGAGGCCCAAAGTTGCCTCCAAGGCCAAGACCTCCAAGACTGCTTCGGCATGACTCGCCGAACCCGGGTCCGCATCCGGCTGTAGGCGGTCGTCTCCGCATCTTTCGACGGACTTGGGAGGAGTCAGTGGCGGACCCATGGGTTCTTCAGGTGGTGTCAGAGGGATACAGGATCCCTTTCTCTTCCCTTCCTCCTTTTCGGTTCCATTTTACTCGTCCTTCTCAGGAACCCACAAAAAGGCGTCTGTTCGACGACGCTATTCAGGATCTCTTGGACAAAGAGGTCCTGGAGGCGGTTCCTCAGGGGGACACAGGTTCAGGATTTTATTCCAACCTGTTTGTGGTAGCCAAAAAGGACGGAGGAGCCCGTCCCATCTTGGATCTCAAAGATCTCAATGCCTATGTGGTGACTTCCCACTTCCGCCAGGAGTCCCTGCGCTCCGTGATTGCAGCAATGTATCCAGGGGAGTTTCTTGCCTCCCTGGACCTTCAGGATGCTTATCTTCACATCCCTATTCATCCAGAGAGCAGGCGGTATCTCAGGATTGCCTGCCACAGGGGACACTTTCAGTTTGCAGCGCTCCCCTTTGGGCTGACTTCAGCCCCTCAGGTCTTCCAGAGGGTGTTGGGCTCATTGATAGCGGTGCTCCATCAGGATGGGATCAGAGTGACCCCCTACATGGACGATCTCCTTCTGAAGGCCTCCTCAGCGGAGCTTCTCCTTCAGCAATTACAGATGTGCATGCACACCCTGAACCGTCATGGCTGGATCCTGAATCTGGACAAGTCGGACTTGATTCCATCTCAGAGGCTTCTGTTCCTGGGTCTCCTGTTCGACACTCGCCAATGCATGGTGTTTCTTCCAGAGGACGTGGCTCACCAGATAGCTGTCAGAGTGGCTGGAATTCTGGACCTGGACGAGATTCCAGTTCCGAAGTTGTCGTCCTTAGTGGGGAAGTTCATTTCCACAATCGAAGCAGTACCATTTGCCATGGCCCACTCCAGGGATCTTCAGAGATTCGTGATCCAGACGTGCAAGAATCATCCAGATCATCAACATCTGTCTGTTTCTCTTCCTCCTCATGTCGAGTCGAGTCTGCACTGGTGGTTGGATCTCTCTCATCTCCTGAAAGGGAAATCCTTTCTAGTTCCTCCTTGGACCACAGTCACTACGGATGCCAGCCTTCGGGGCTGGGGTGCAGTCTGGGGTCGCTTCAGTGCTCAGGGGAAATGGGGTCTGGAGGAATCCATGCTCTCCATCAATGTTCTGGAACTTCGAGCTGTCCGGCTGGCCCTGAGGCACTGGGAGTCTCAATTGACCGGTCTTCCAGTCAGAGTGGAGTCCGACAACGCCACGGCGGTGGCTTACATCAACAGGCAAGGCGGCACAAGACGCGGTTCCGCCTGGTGGGAGGTCAAGGATATTTTGTCTTGGGCAGAAGATCACGTGCCTGTCATCTCTGCGGTTCATATTCCAGGCGTGGACAACGTCATGGCAGACTTCCTCAGTCGTCATACCGTCGACAGCGGAGAATGGGCTCTGCACCCAGAGGTGTTTCACATGCTCGCTCAACGGTGGGGGATGCCTGTGGTGGATCTGATGGCTACCAGACACAACAGGAAGGTTCCGGTGTTTTGCTCCCGGTTGAGGGACTCCCTTGCTCTAGCAGTGGATGCCTTGTCGATCCCTTGGGACTTCTCCCTGGCTTACATCTTCCCTCCTCTTCCTCTATTGGTCAGAGTTATCCAGAAGTTGAAGAGGGAACGTTGTCCTGTCATCCTGATTGCTCCAAACTGGCCTCGCCAGTCCTGGTTTCCGGAATTGATGGCCATGTCAGTGAAGGATCCAATCCCACTTCCAGCCCGTCCGGACCTGCTTCTTCAGGGGTATCTGTGGAAAGAGGATGTTCACTCTCTCCATTTGATGGCATGGCGGTTGAATCCTCGATTCTAGCTAAGAAAGGCTTTTCTCCTTCTGTGGTATCGACGATGCTCAGTGCTCGTAAGCCTGTGTCTTCCAAGATCTATCATCGCATATGGTCAACTTTCGTGACATGGTGCTCTGACAAGAAGTTGTCTCTTGACTTCCATCTTCCCACTGTCCTGGCCTTCTTGCAGGACGGTGTGGATAAGGGGCTCAGTCTGAGTTCCCTCAAAGTTCAGACTTCTGCCTTGTCTGTGTTTTTCCAGGAACGGATTGCTGTCCTTCCTGATGTGAAAGTCTTCTTCCAGGGTGTGACTCATGTTCAACCTGCCTTTAAGAGTCCTGCTCCCCAGTGGGATCTCAATTTGGTGCTGGGAGTTCTACAGCGACCACCGTTTGAATCCTTGGCTTCCATTCCATTACGTCTTGTGACTTGGAAGATGGCCTTCCTCTTGGCTGTGGTGTCAGTGCGCCGGGTAGCAGAGTTACAGGCCTTGTCTTGTAAACCTCCTTACCTGGTGTTCCACAAGGATAAGGCTGTGCTTCGCACTACCAAGGAATTCTTACCCAAGGTTGTGTCTGAGTTTCACATCAATCAGGAGATTGTGGTTCCCTCTTTCTGCCCTAATCCTTCATCTGACAAGGAAAGAGATCTCCATCTGTTGGATGTGGTGCGTTGCCTCAAGTTTTATGTTCATCGCACCGAGTCTGTCAGGAAGTCTGACGCTCTATTCGTCATTCCTGAGGGGCCTAGGGCAGGAAGACCGGCTTCCAAAGTTACCATTGCCTCTTGGATTAAGGCTACCATCCGTGAAGCCTATAAGTTGAGGAATAAGCATGTTCCCTTCCGGGTAACTGCCCATTCCACCAGATCTATTGGGGCCTCTTGGGCCTACAAGAATCAAGCTTCTGCTGATCAACTGTGCAGAGCGGCCACCTGGTCCTCTGTGCACACATTTTCAAAGCACTATCGAGTTGATGTACTGGCGTCGGCTGATGCCAGTTTTGGAAGGAAGGTCCTGGAGGCAGTCTTGCCTGTGTAGGTCTTCCGCTCTGTGATCCTTAGTGCTTCTTTACTGTTGAGCCCGGTTGGCTCTAGTTCCGTGTGCTGTGCTAGTTCAGGGATTGTTCCCTTGGTTGGTGTCCGTTGACACTTACAGTTTGGGCTATGTTATCAACTGGTCATAACAGTTCTAGTGACTTGGGCCTTGCGCCTGGTCCTTGCCTTACTTCCCGCCTCTGGATCAGCTCAATGTTTGTACATCCCAGAGTACCAGTGACCTGTATTGGACGACAGTGAAAATAGGATTTTAGTCTTACCTGTTAAATCCTTTTCACTTAGTCCATACAGGTCACTGGTCTCCCACCCTGTCAAGGGACCAGTCTTGGCTCTCCTGTGGCATTCAGTGGGAGACCGTTCGGGCATGCTCACAGGAGTCTTTCTTTTTGCTTACCTGAGGTCAGTTTTTAGGGTCTCAAATCAATCTAAAGTGGCTCTGGCCAGAAGGTGGCTTAAGTAAGAGGGGAGGCTCCGCCCCTTGCAAATTATTTGCATAGTTGTTCCTGCCTATTAAAGGGGACTTACGCCTCCCAGAGTACCAGTGACCTGTATGGACTAAGTGAAAAGGATTTAACAGGTAAGACTAAAATCCTATTTTTTAACTCCAGTTGGAGCTGTTTTTTTAACCATTTAAGGATCAGAGAGGCATGCAACAGATTCCTTTGATGAAATCTGGAGTAATTCTAAGACAAACCAGCTGTAACGAACTGAAAATATAAATTCACAACGTGTACTGCTCTGGCACTCAAAGGGTTAAGTGTATCTTGTAGGGTGTGTATGCACTCCAAAATGATTACAGTTTAACCTGCTGTTTATATTAGTTATAACACCTGGTGCCCAGACAGTTATTCTATTGCATTCTATGGGCCAGCTGAGTCACTGGCTGCAGAGCTGTCCATGGAATGTGATATGACAGCTCCTTCACTTTGTGACAGTTTAAAATGTTATAACTTTTGAATAAAGCGTCCCCCAGCATTGGGAATAGCCTTGTTTGACTCACCAGGAAAAACCCTACAGTATATGATTTTATCAAAATAAAATAATAATACTGATCATTTAACCTTTTCAATTCCAAAGCTGTCTCCCATGCAATGCATTCAAGACTTTTCTAGTGTTCAAGATTTTAAAAGCTCAGTTTAAATTAATGGAAATATTGGTCATTGTCATTTGTTCCAGGTAATTGTAATTTGTTCGTTTGCTTCATAATTGCTGCTCTTTTAACTGGTGCATCAGAGACAGAGGGTCATAGGTATTAAGTCAAACTGGAGCAATTCTGGTGCAAACAATGGTACAATAGGGAACAAATTCCCATTGTTTTAAATTGATCTGTGTAACCCCTTTTAAATTAATGGGATATTTTATTTGTTTCCTGTGATAGACGTGATTTGTCCCAGAACTGGCCTTTGCCTTATACATAAGGTCCAGAGTGTCCTAGAGATGGAGCTGGGGACCACTTGTATAAAATGGCTAAAGTAGATTACTTGATCACATCCTACAGAACTTTTTTTGCTAATAGAATATTATTTGCT
The DNA here is from genome assembly GCA_037306005.1 of Rhinophrynus dorsalis. Classification (NCBI taxonomy): domain Eukaryota; kingdom Metazoa; phylum Chordata; class Amphibia; order Anura; family Rhinophrynidae; genus Rhinophrynus; species Rhinophrynus dorsalis. The sequence goes on from CM074722.1 coordinate 22,845,486, forward strand.
GTTTGGTAAGTTAACATAATGTTCTTTTTTTGAAGACTTGGGAGAAGCTTCTGTTTGGTGTCTGCTTTTTCCACGCTCTGGTACAAGAAAGAAAGAAGTTTGGTCCTCTTGGATGGAACATTCCGTATGGATTTAATGAATCTGACTTGCGTATCAGTATCAGACAACTGCAGGTGATCTTGTCTTCAAACTATATAATGTAACATGGTTAGCATCAAGACACCAGTTTTCTGGACTTTTAGTATACCAGGAGAACCTTTAAAGGGATAGTAAACCTTGAAAATAAGTTTATTTTATATTATAGCCCTTAAAAAAACATGAAAAATGATCTAAGTCTTACCTCCCAAACACTTATGGTCTGGGAGATATTCAGAAGTAAAATAAAGTAAAATTCCCTTTTCCTGGCTGTTTCAGCCAAGTCTGCCATCTAGTGGACAGATTTGGAATTCTGTCCACACATCAACCAGCAGCTCTTTAGCAGTGCCGAGATCATTATCTTTAAAAAGAACTACTTAATTGGAACTGTGTACAAAGTGTGTCTGGCTTTCAAGCACACTTTGTAGACCATTCCAATTAAGAAATTCTTTTTAAAGATCATGATCTTGGCACTTCTGGAGAGCCGCAGCCAGTCCCGGGACCGGATTCCAAATCTGAGAACTAGAACGGTAACGTCACTCAGGGGGAAACTTTGCTTCTGAATATCTCCCAAACCATAAAGGTTTGAGAGGTAAGACTTATATAATTTTTCATGTTTTTTTAAGGGCTATAATATAAAATAAACTTATTTTCAAGGTTTACTATCCCTTTAAGTCAATCTGTTTCTTATTTTCCATTAAAGCGGAAATACCACCCCGCCTAAACTTGCCCCAAAAGAATTACCCATCTGGTGACTAGCTGCTCAATAGTGCCAGAATTATTACCTACTTTTAGAGAAATCCTACTTCTCCCAGGATTGACAGCCAGGAAACAGCGCAGACATCTTTCCATAGTGACGTCTGCACGCCTGCGCTGTCAGTCCCTTCCGGTGTCATACGGTACCTAGCAACGCCATCTAGAGCAGGCTGGGACTGACAGCGCAGATGCACAGACGCCACTATGGGAAGATGTTTTTTTCTTAATAAAACAAGGCTATGCTTGTTATTTGAAGATGTCTCATTCAGAACTTACTTATTGCAAACTTGCATTTTTATGATATCTTATTGTAACTTGTTTTTTGTGGGGCCAAATGGCTCTTTTGCTGTTGCTGTCTATGGAAAGCTAGGAAAAACAGGAAAATTTCATTAGAAAATGTAAGCACTTGTAAGGTGGCTCTTTTATCTTAAGAAACGTTTAGCTTGTTGTAAGAAAATGAAAGTGTTGATATAGTTTATTAGTCATTTGTCCTGTGCAGTTCTCGGTTAACTTCTTTTGAATCTAATTGTTAAGCAACTGAGATAGATGTGATAATCTAAATTAATATGGTGGGGGGTTTACCTTAGTTCAGTAGTTTTCAAACAAAGGATTCCACAGAACAAATATAAGTTATAGAGGGCAGGTAGCAAGGAATGGGTTGTCAGTGTGTGTGTGTGTGGTTCTTTAACTACCAGTGGAACAAGGATGGGGTGTCAGTGTGTGTGTGGTTCTTTAACTACCAGTGAAACAAGGATGGGGTGTCAGTGTGTGTGTGGTTGTTTAACTACCAGTGGAACAAGGAATGGGTTGTCAGTGTGTGTGTGTGTGTGTGGTTCTTTAACTACCAGTGGAACAAGGTTGGGGTGTCAGTGTGTGTGTGGTTCTTTAACTACCAGTGGAACAAGGATGGGGTGTCAGTGTGTGTGTGGTTCTTTAACCACCAGTGTTACAAGGCTGGGGTGTCAGTGTGTGTGTGGTTCTTTAACTACCAGTGGAACAAGGATGGGTGTCTGTGTATGTGTGATTCTTTAACTACCAGTGGAACAAGGCTGGGGTGTCATTGTGTGTGTGGTTCTTTAACTACCAGTGGAACAAGGATGGTTGTCTGTGTATGTGTGGTTCTTTAACTACCAGTGGACCAAGGCTGGGGTGTCAGTGTGTGTGTGTGTGGTTTTTTAACCACCAGTGGAACAAGGCTGGGGTGTCGCACAGTGTATGTGAGGTTCTTTAACTACCAGTGTAACAAGGCTGGGGTGTCACACAGTGTATGTGTGGTCTGTGACTACCAGTGGAACAAGGCTGGGGTGTCGCACAGTGTATGTGAGGTTCTTTAACTACCAGTGTAACAAGGCTGGGGTGTCGCACAGTGTATGTGAGGTTCTTTAACTACCAGTGGAACAAGGCTGGGGTGTCACACAGTGTATGTGAGGTCTGTGACTACCAGTGTAACAAGACTGGGGTGTCACACAGTGTATGTGAGGTCTGTAACTACCAGTGTAACAAGGCTGGGGTGTCGCACAGTGTATGTGAGGTTCTTTAACTACCAGTGGAACAAGGCTGGGGTGTCACACAGTGTATGTGTGGTCTGTGACTACCAGTGGAACAAGGCTGGGGTGTCGCACAGTGTATGTGTGGTCTGTGACTACCAGTGGAACAAGGCTGGGGTGTCACACAGTGTATGTGAGGTCTGTGACTACCAGTGGAACAAGGCTGGGGTGTCACACAGTGTATGTGAGGTCTGTGACTACCAGTGGAACAAGGCTGGGGTGTCACACAGTGTATGTGAGGTCTGTAACTACCAGTGGAACAAGGCTGGGGTGTCACACAGTGTATGTGAGTCTGTGACTACCAGTGTAACAAGGCTGGGGTGTCACACAGTGTATGTGAGGTCTGTGACTACCAGTGTAACAAGACTGGGGTGTCACACAGTGTATGTGAGGTCTGTAACTACCAGTGGAACAAGGCTGGGGTGTCACACAGTGTATGTGAGGTCTGTGACTACTAGTGTAACAAGACTGGGGTGTCACACAGTGTATGTGAGGTCTGTAACTACCAGTGTAACAAGGCTGGGGTGTCACACAGTGTATGTGAGGTCTGTGACTACCAGTGTAACAAGGCTGGGGTGTCAGACAGTGTATGTGAGGTTCTGTAACTACCAGTGTAACAAGGCTGGGGTGTCACACAGTGTATGTGAGGTTCTGTAACTACCAGTGTAACAAGGCTGGGGTGTCACACAGTGTATGTGAGGTCTGTGACTACCAGTGGAACAAGGCTGGGGTGTCACACAGTGTATGTGAGGTCTGTGACTACCAGTGTAACAAGGCTGGGGTGTCACACAGTGTATGTGAGGTCTGTGACTACCAGTGGAACAAGGCTGGGGTGTCACACAGTGTATGTGAGGTCTGTGACTACCAGTGTAACAAGGCTGGAGTGTCACACAGTGTATGTGAGGTCTGTGACTACCAGTGTAACAAGGCTGGGGTGTCACACAGTGTATGTGAGGTCTGTGACTACCAGTGGAACAAGGCTGGGGTGTCACACAGTGTATGTGTGGTCTGTGACTACCAGTGTAACAAGGCTGGGGTGTCACACAGTGTATGTGTGGTCTGTGACTACCAGTGTAACAAGGCTGGGGTGTCAGACAGTGTATGTGTGGTCTGTGACTACCAGTGGAACAAGGCTGGGGTGTCACACAGTGTATGTGTGGGTCTGTGACTACCAGTGGAACAAGGCTGGGGTGTCACACAGTGTATGTGTGGTCTGTGACTACCAGTGGAACAAGGCTGGGGTGTCACACAGTGTATGTGTGGTCTGTGACTACCAGTGTAACAAGGCTGGGGTGCAGACAGTGTATGTGTGGTCTGTGACTACCAGTGGAACAAGGCTGGGGTGTCACACAGTGTATGTGAGGTCTGTGACTACCAGTGTAACAAGGCTGGGGTGTCACACAGTGTATGTGTGGTCTGTGACTACCAGTGGAACAAGGCTGGGGTGCAGACAGTGTATGTGTGGTCTGTGACTACCAGTGTAACAAGGCTGGGGTGTCACACAGTGTATGTGTGGTCTGTGACTACCAGTGTAACAAGGCTGGGGTGTCACACAGTATATGTGAGGTCTGTGACTACCAGTGTAACAAGGCTGGGGTGTCACACAGTGTATATGTGAGGTCTGTAACTACCAGTGTAACAAGGATGGGGTGTCACACAGTGTATGTGAGGTCTGTGACTACCAGTGTAACAAGGATGGGGTGTCACACAGTGTATATGTATTTCTCGAGCGTCACTGGCAGGTGCAGGGACCATGGGGAATAGGAGCTCCTCCCTGTAGGGCAACATGGTTGTCTGTACACGCATTCACTACGTATTTATTACATTAATATTTTTGCATCTCGGTTTTGGCCTCAAAGCTTTGCAGACCGCTGCTCATTAGTTTTCTTTCCCTCCCACTATTTTTAGGACATCCCCATGGTCTCTGCCTTCCTCAATGACACTAGAGAAAAGGGGATTTTTGTACTTACTGATAAATCCTTTAAAGAGATAGTTATACTTTTGTTTAAAAATGTCAAATATTTTATATATTAACAATAGAAGTAGAATAACTTACCTCCCATCTCTCAAACATTTATAGTTTGAGAGTTTGTACCAATAAAAGTCCCCCCCCCTTTCAGAGACATCAGCGCCCTATGAGACGGTGTCTCTTCAGCAGAGTTGAAATATAGCTATCTAAAACAAAATGCTTCATTGGAATGGTCTACAAGGTGTGCTTGCAAACCAGGCACACTTTGTAGACTGTTCCAATTAAGTATTTCTAAATAGCGCAGAGCTGCCGGCCGGTCAAATTACCAGGATCCGCCTCTGTCCCATAGAGCGCTGACGTCTCTGAAAGGGGCGGGAGGGGGACTTTAAATGCTACCAACTCTCAGACTATAAAGGTTTGAGAGATGGGAGGAAGGTTAATCTACTTCTGTTGTTAATATCTACAATATTAGACATTTTTTAAACCAATGTATTACTGTCTCTTTAATCTTAGACCATTTTAGGGATGTAGGGATAACTTGCTGTTTCTTGTTGGCTCTCTCCTATTCTATATTCCCTTCCTGACTTTGTTAGAAGAAAACTGACTTCAGTCTCATTGGTGGAGAGGTATAGGGTCCTGGCCAGAGCCGGATTAAGCCTCCATAGTGCCCTAGGCAGGATCCCAAATTGGGCCCCCCCCCCTGCCAGTTTGCCCCTTGCCACACTCGTGCTGCAATAGTTTCTTGATTTGCCCATTGCCTATAGTGATAACACAGTTCTTGTAATTGAAATCAGACTACACTAGTGATACCACACAGCTTACAATCAAAATGGGGCTACACTAGTGATACCACACAGCTAATGATGGCAAGGGCAAAAGGAGGGTAGAAAAGAAAGAGGAATGTCATAATGAAGGGAAGCCCACAATCTGTTTCTCCCTCTAACCCCCTAATCTGTTCACCACTCTTTTCCTTCCTCTAGTCTGTTCACCACTCTTTTCCTTCCTCTAGTCTGTTCTGTACTATTTTTTCTGGTCCTCTAGTCTGTTCTCCACTTTTTTTCTGCCCCCCCAGTCTGTTCTCCACTATTTTCCTTCCCCCTAGTCTGTTCTCCACTCTTTTTCTGCCCCCCCCCCTAGTCTGTTCTTCACTATTTTCCTTCCCCCTAGTCTGTTCTCCACTCTTTTTCTGCCCCCCCAGTCTGTTCTTTACTATTTTCCTTTCCACTAGTATTTTCTCCACTCTTTTTCTGCCCCCCAGTCTGTTCTTCACTATTTTCCTTCCCCCTAGTCTGTTCTCCACTCTTTTTCTGCCCCCCAGTCTGTTCTTCACTATTTTCCTTCCCCCTAGTCTGTTCTCCACTCTTTTTCTGCCCTCTAGTCTGTTCTCCACCATTTTCCTTCCCCTAGTCTGTTCTTCACTCTTTTTCTGCCCCCTAGTTTGTTTGCCACTTTTTTCCTGCTTGTACTACTAAACAGAATGTCGCAGTCAGGGTCAGCACTCAGCTCAATACATCATGATCTGCTGGGCATAGTAGGCCTGGGCCCTTACCGTGTGTGTGTGGCCATCTACCCCCAAACCCTGCTGCCAGTGTGCACCTGCTGCCACAAGTCGCGTCGCCTCCCAAGAGAGCGAGCGGGAGCTCTTCTATACAGACCCGCCGCGTAACCATCGGTGTGCTCCGTAAGGTAACCCGTACCCCTCCCCCTTTACTCCATATGCGCATGTACCACTATGCCAGGACTCAAATCCTGACACATGCGCACTGCTGGAAATGACATGCAGCGTCCAAACTGAGCAGAGGCAACATCTTCATCATGGAACTGCCATGAGCACCGATGAGGTTTCCACCGGGCCCCCGGCCTCATTTGACCGGGTGGGCGGCCCCAAAGAAAGTCAATGCGGCATAAATAACTTAGGGGGAGCTGGGAGGGACTCAGGGATCACTGAAAGCAGAGTCCAGAACAGAGGCGTAACTAGAAGTCACAGGGCCCTGGTGCAAGAATTGCCATGGGCCCCCCAGACCACATTGACCCCCTCATCCACATTGGCAACCTCTACATTGCCCCCCAATCTCCACATTGCCCCTTCCACATTGCCCCCCAGTCTCCAAACTGCCCCTTCCACAATGCCCCCTTCATCTCCACATTGCCCCTTTCATCTCCACATTTCCCTTTCCACGATGCCCCCTTCATCTCCACATTACCCCTTCCACAATGCCCCTTCATCTCCACATTGCCCCCATCTCCACAATGCTCCTCCACATTGCCCCCATCTCCACAATGCTCCCTTCATCTCCACATTGCCCCCATCTCCACAATGCCCCCTTCATCTCCACACTGACGCTTCCATAATGCCCCTTCATCTCCACATTACCCCTTCCACAATGCCCCTTCATCTCCACATTGCCCCCATCTCCACAATGCTCCCTTCATCTCCACATTGCCCCCATCTCCACAATGCTCCCTTCATCTCCACGTTGCCCCCATCTCCACAATGCCCCCTTCATCTCCACATTGCCCCCATCTCCACAATGCTCCCTTCATCTCCACATTGCCCCTTCATCTTCACAATGCCCCCTTCATCTCCACAATACCCCATCATCTCCACAATGCCCCTTCCACATTGCCCCTTTCATCTCCACATTTCCCTTTCCACGATGCCCCCTTCATCTCCACAATGCCCCTTCCACAACCCCCTTCATTTCCACATTTCCCCTTCCACAATACCCCTTCCTCCACATTTCCCCTTCCACAATACCCCTTCCTCCACATTGCCCCTTCCACAATGCCCCCATATCCAAACTGCCCCTTCATCTCCACAATGCCCCCATCTCCACAATGCCCCTTCATCTCCACATTTCCCCTTCCACAATGCCCCCATCTCCACATTGCCCCTTCCACAATACCCCTACCTTCAGTCCCTGGTGGTCTAGTGACGTGGCTTGACAGATCTGTGCCTCCTTCAGCACAGAGCTCTACAACTGAAGCTCCCGCACACCACTCTAGTAATGCAGAGGCTGGGAGATGATGTCATCTCACAGCGCTCTCTATTACTAGATGATGTCATCTCCCAGCGCTCTGTATTACTAGAGCGGCGCGCCGAGTGGGAGATCAGCTAAGGGACTGCTGCGGGCGAGGGGGTTGTTACGCCACTGGTCCAGAATGAGGCTTTCCGGGACCCCCTCAGTTGGCCGGGCCCTAGGCAGGTGCCTTGTGCGCCTTGCCTGTGATCCGGCTCTGGTCCTGGGAGTGGGACTTTTCTTGTTATAAGCACTAGAATCTAAATCACTGTAAGGCATTACTTGGTAAGAGTTACCTGACACACATTTGCCGTATAATTTAGTCTTAAAAGTAAAAAATATCCCCTTGTCCTAAAGAGCATATGGCTGCGATCAAAGCACTGCTATTCCAGTGTGACAAGGATGAACACACACCCTGCCGCTCACTTGATCCCGCAATATTTCTTGCAGCGTAAGGCAAGTCGCCATTTATTTCTTGTTCTGATGGCCAACTGGGATTCATGCCCTGAGCAGGGCACATTTCCTCCAGGAGCATAGACTGTATCACTACTGAGTGTGCAAGAATGAAATATCTGCAGTGAAAACACTTTGTCCACGATTAGGGCCCGTATCCAGATGGTGACCAGGGTGAGAACCAGACAACAGATTCACCCGACTCTGCATGAATTGTTGCAGGATCGGGTGAGTGACAAAGTGAGTATTTGTACTGGGCGCAGCAGAATAGTGTTGCTGTTGTTAAGGCTTAAAACAGGAGGCTATTTTTTCTAGGTTAACTTCTCCTTTAACCCTTTGTGTACCACTCTGGCACTCAAAGGGTTAACCCTCTGAGTCTTATAGGGTCGCCCAATGTAACGCTCTGCAATGTGTTTAACATCCCTCTGGCACTCAAACGGTTAATACGACTGTAATCCTACTTTTTATTTTCATCTGCCACCAGTGTATTAACCCTTTGGGTGCCAGAGGGGTAGGAACGCATTGCATGGCACTCAAAGGGTTAAAAAAAAGCATAAAGAGCGCTGACTCCTGCAAGAATAGCGTTACATTGTATCACTATCCCTGTTTTCACAGCCTCTGATATAGAATGGATCCAGTGCAGGAGTGGGTTTGAGAGCGTGTTTACTAACCTGTTCTTATGTTGTTGCAGCTGTTTGTGAATGATTACATAAACGTCCCATTTGAAGCCATCTCTTACCTCACTGGAGAGTGTAACTATGGAGGTCGCGTCACGGACGACTGGGACAGGCGTCTCTTACTGACCACTCTAGCTGATTTCTACAATAATGACATTGTGGAAAACCCCCGCTATTCATTTTCTCCCAGTGGGGACTACCTGGCTCCACCAAAAGGCTCATACGAAGATTACATTGAATTCATCAAGGTGATATATACAACACAACATATTGCAATTACATTATTGAACTAGAAAAAGTGTAGAGATGTGCAACAAAACTGATAAAGGGATTGGAGGATCTGAGTTATAAAGAGAGACTAGCCAAACTGGGTTTGTTTACATTAGAGAAGAGACGTCTAAGGGATGATATGATTACCATTTACACATACATTCAAGGTCAATACAAAGAACTCTCCAATTAATTATTTACTCAAAGAGCTGAGCTAAGAACAAGAGGTCATCAATTAAGATTAGTGGAAAAGAGCTTTTGACTAAAACAAAGACAGGGATTTTGTGCAGTAAAGGTGGTAAAGCTATAGGAATCTTTGACTGGGAATGCTGTGCATGCAGATGCTGTAACTGCTTTTAAAAAAGTAATGGATACCTATCTAGCACAGAATAATGTTGAGAATTATGACAGTTGGCTTCTCTGGAGGTTTTTGATCCAGGGAACTATGTGACTGCCATTTGGAGTCCGGAAGGAATTTTTTTTACCCACTTGGGGATTAATTGGAAATGGCTTCAATGGGTGATTTGCCGGGGGCTGGACTTGATGGACGCATGTCTTTTTTCAGCCTCATCAACTATGTTACTATGCTATATTTCTGTGTTACTATGTTATCATGTGGCTGTCAAGCAGTACTGTAAGGATCTAATACAAAGAGCAAATGTGTAAAAATAAAACAAAAAAAAACAAAAACAGACAAAATATTATCATCTGTATTAACTAAAGGAATGCTGATGTAAAATACTAGTTGCTGTTATTTGAGAGATAATGTTGTAGCTTTCATGTAAACATATGTAAAACTTAATTTGCATGTCTTGTTTTCCAGAAGAGTTGGGGAAGCAATTTCCCCTTACACTTCTCACTTCCTGTTTGGGAGTCTGCACTTTACTAAGAATGCAATTGCATGACTCAACAAGAAGTGAGGAGGTACAAAGAAAAATAGCCTCCCCACTTAGGTACTTAACCCTCTGAGTGCCAGAGGGGTACGCAGTGCAGTGCTGGCACTCAGAAGGCTTTAAGTGGACCTGTCACCTAATATTGTAACTCATTTTAAAGAGCAGTAACACTGCCTGTATATTGTGGTAGTATGTAATATTAGTACCTTTTGAAAAATTCATCTTTGTTGGTGGCACAGTCTGACACATTATGCTAATTAGTTTGTGTGCTGGGTAAATATTGATGAACACTGAGCTATGACAGGAGGGGGATACTTTATCATTCAATTAGTCTTGAACTACAACTCTGACAGTATTGAAATAACACTCTCCATGGCCTAAATACTATGAAGATTAATTAGAGCTGCTTCTATTGTGAGACATTACTATCCCTTTACCCCCTTCGCGACACAGGACGTACATGTACGTCCTCTGTGGCTGTCACTTAGTGACAGAGGACGTACATGTACGTCCCGGAAATCCGGCTCCCCGCGCGGCTGCACGCCGTTCGGGGACTCCGGATTCTTTTTAAAAAAAAAAAAAAAATGTTAGACGGGCTTTAAGTCACTAAGGGGTTAAATTAATGGCTTTCACAAAATAGCTAAGGCTCCACTTCTCGCATTCCACCCTTATATAAAGGTTAATTTCTCAAAAGCGACTTATTTTACAGACAAATGGCTGGTACAACATAAAGACAGATTGTACTTCTTTCACTTTAACTTCTTGAGTGCCAAAATGGATGTCCAGAGACACACCTCTGTCACTCAAAGTGTTAAATAGTTTGGCTATCCTAGTAATACAGTGTCACATTGATGCTAATGTAGTACACGCATTCTGTTTCTATTCTTCTCTATCACAGAGACTTCCATTTAGTCAACACCCAGAGGTCTTTGGGTTACATGAAAATGTGGATATTTCAAAGGATCTGCAGCAAACGAAGATCATCTTTGAGTCTTTGCTGTTGACTCAGGGAGGAGGCAGACAAGGGGGGTCATCGGGAAGCAGCGACAATACCCTGTATGAGATCGCTAACAATATACTTACCAAGGTATGTAAGATACTACACCAGCTTTCAGACCATGCCACGCAATGTTCTAACCACTAGAGGGAGCACTGAGCATTACTTCCTGACACACAGACTGGATCTGCAGTGCCGTTATCTTCTAGTGCAGGGCTGTCCAAATTCAGTCCTCAGGGGCCACCAACAGGCGCGGATGTAAGAATTTCCCTGCTTAAGCACAGATGAGATAATCAGTGGATCATTCATTGTGACTGACTCACCTGTGATCAGGGAAATCCTTACATCCCGGTCTGTTGGTGGCCCTTGAGGACTGAACTTGGACAGCATTCTTCTAGTGTAAGGCTGCTGTGCGTGTATTAATCTCTTAAAAATAATTCCAAATCAATGTTTTGAACACCCCTCTGGTCCTCAGTGGGTTAATTTTCATTGTAATAAAGTCACAATATTTGTGGATTGTATTTAAAGTACAGATAGATTATATATTTTTATATCAGTCATATGCATGTTGTATTTGTTGGGGTTTGGTGGCCATTTTCTTGTAGTTCAGCACTGAGAGTCACTTTCTGTTGCTGCAGTCAAAGGAAAGTTTTCCTTGTAGTGATTACAATGTTGTGAACCTTCCACCATGTGTAGTTTAGGTTAAAGGAACAGTATCACACTGAGCAACCTGATCCAGAATCGCTCCACTTTTCTTTTGTTCATATAGACTATATCATTGTTCCTCTTGTACCACTGATGCACAGTGAATGAGCACTGAGCATGCGCTGCGTTTTATCTCACTCTTCCTCTTCCTCCTAGCAGGGCTCTGCCTGTGATAACAGAAACCAGACACGACTCAAAATCAGGAAGTGAGGAGGAGGTTTCTGATACAGTACAGTAGTATGCTCAGTGCTCACTCACACTGCATGCACCAATGATACAAGGTCAGCAGTGGCATGGACCCTCCCTCATACCTTGCTCCTGGTACAGCTTGCCCATTTAATGGCCTACTTTTCTGGGAAAGTACTTACTGTGGCACTGTGCTCTGTTGTTTCGGGCACATTAAAACATAGCAACTGGTTTCAAAAACCCTTATCGCAATGTGATGCATACGCTTTGAAGTAAATTACACATCCATGAAATATCTAATTAATTTGCAATGCGTTGTGTACTCCTCTGGCACTCCAAGGGTTAAAATGATCAGGGATTATAGGTAAACTATCATCTCATCACTTAAAACTAGGAGTAGGAGGAGACTATACCCCATGGTTCCTGGACTAAGAGAAAGAGTTTTAAAGGGATAGTAATGTTTCATTACTAAAGTACAGTTGAGTCTTCCTCCTACTTTTTTAAAACTATGTGTAGCAGTAAAACCTTATAAAATTTTGCTGATTTACATTTATTCTCTAATAAAGTTTCCCACTCCCTCCCCTTTTACTTACCTCAAGCTGTCTCTCCTCAGATCTGGAATCCAGTCCCGGGACTGGACAGATCGCAGCGAGGGACAATCTTCCCTCTTTCATTAAAAGCCTGCCCCCTTGACGAAAGAGGGCGGGCTTTTCCTTATGCTGGAAGAAGATTGTCCCTCATTGCGTTCTATCCGATCCGGCTTGCTGAGGCTGCTGAGGTAAGTAAAAAGGGAGGGACTTTATTAGAGAATAAATGTAAAATGGCAAAGTTTCAATAAAGTTTTTCTGCTATACATTGTTATAAAAATGTAGGAAAAAGACTGGAATTGTATTTTAATAAAGAAACATTACTATCCCTTTAATGGTAAATTCACTAAAATCCTCATTTTGTGCTTTTGCTGTTGAGACTTTTCTAGCATTCACTTGGTTGAAAGTCCCATTTAACTCTTTGTGCGCCAGAGAGGTGTTCAATGCATTGCAACCAATGCATTGGACACCTCTCTGGCACACAAAGGGTTAGGATTTGTGTTGGTCTCCTAAAGTGCAAATGATTTACTCCAGAATTGCTCCGCTGTATCTTTCTGTTACGGCCCACAGCGTCCACCATGTTGTTTTTTCTTGTACTATTTTCAAGTGTCTCAGAGTCTGAAGCGTTACTGCGCAGCTTCCAGCCCATACTAATCAGGGGGACATAGTACTTTATTTTACATAATGACTTAGGAAACATCATTTTCCATTTTGCAGTTACCAAAAGATTTTGACATTGAGGCCGCCTTGCAGAAATACCCTGTCCGCTACGAGGAGAGTATGAACACGGTTATGGTGCAGGAAATGGAGCGATTTAACAAGTACGGTTCTGTTAATTATTACTACTTTTCATTACTTTTATTTCTGCGGTTTGTGTTGAAGACTAAACGAATTCTAACAGTTCCAAACAGTAACCCCAATTTACTGTACCTTAAAGTGAAACTGCCACTTTTCACCAAAGAGCTTTCTTTCAAAACCACTAATAATTATTGTAGCATGTTTTGTTTATAACAATAAAGTGATATTTTGATTTATTTGTCAGTGTATGCAAATGAGCTAGTGGTAGCTGGCAAAGAGTGGGAGGGGGCATGCAGGGAATGGCAGTTGAGATGAAGAGCAGTGCGGAATTTTACTGGCTGGTAGGAAGTGACAGTTGTGATGTTAGCACTGGCTAGCAGGGAGTGATGGTTGAGATGAAGAGCATTGTAGAATGTTACTGGCTGGCAGGGAGAAAGCTGTTAGGATGGAGAGCAGTGTGTAGTGTTAGTATTTAGCTGACACTGTATGGCAGTTGGGTTGGAGAGTAGTGTGGAATGTTAGCATGTGGCCATCAGGGCATAGGAGCTGGGATGGAGAACAATGTGGAATGTTAGTATCTGGCCATCTACTTCTTAAAAGGTTAAGTGGGCTCAGGATTTTGTTAAAAAAAAACAATAAAAACATCTATCATGTCCACCTCCATGGGAAAGAGTTCCAGGACAGTTTGATGTTATCTCATTAACAAAGACAAAAGGCCAAAATTTATAGGGGGACATTACAATTCTCTGGTTATCGTAACGTAAGTGGGGGTGGGCGTGTTATTATTAAGATGTGTTATTTCTCCTTTAATGGTGTCTCCTTTTCATTTCCCAGCCTAATCCGTACAATCCGGACAACGCTTCAGAACCTGCAAAAAGCAATAAAAGGCCTGGTGGTCATGGACTCGGAGCTGGAGGAGCTCTCTGGTAGCCTGATTGTAGGGAAGGTGCCTGAAACGTGGGCCAGACGTTCCTACCCCAGCCTCAAACCTCTGGGCAGTTATGTGACTGATTTCTTAGCAAGACTAAAGTTCTTACAGGTAAGAAATATATTCCATTCAGTTTAGCCATATGAATAGAGTAATAAAGCAGACTTGCTTTTCCGTGATAGTAACCGATTTTATTGACCTCGATAAAGAGCTGGATTACCCCTCTAATGAATCTCCTGAAAGGGAAGTACATAGGGGAAAAGGTTGTGTAAAAGAAAACATACCCGCTCTGCGGAGTCCCCTGAGCGAGATAAGAACAAGTCTCAAATTTTGAAAGACAATGGCTCAACCCCACATTCTACACCCTCTGCTCGTGAGGTAGTGCAAGTGAGACGAAAAACTACAAACAGACAAAAGCCTGACAGTGTCTTTCCTCTAGTTATGAGGATTCCTGTTTAGATAGCGATGATCAATAGATTTTTGTAAAAGCAGGTGGTCCTTATGAAAGTCATATATCTAAGGATATATTACTAGAAAGCATCCTACTAAGATCTAGAAACACAAAAATAGGAGAGAAAAGCAGGATTCGCCCCCGTACAGATCAACAGAGTGCATTGCTGGACAACCACCAACACCCGTAAGGTGACTACTCACAAAAGTAATTATAGTAACATAGTAATTTAGGTTGAAAAAAGACTTGCGTCCATCTAGTTCAACCTTTTCCTATTCCTGTTTACCATCGTTGATCCAAAAGAAGGCAAAAAAAAAACAAAAAACCCTCAATTAGCAATTTAAAATTCTGCCTTGAATGGGGGGGGATTCCTTCTTGATTCCAAATGGCAATCAGATTTCTCCCTGGATCAACAAGCACTAACTAAATATTCATCCCATTACTAACGTACATAGCGCTCTATGTTATGCTCTTTTAAATAAGTATCCAGGCCCCTTTTAATTGCTGGAGAATGGCCGATACCAGATCCAGCACTAGAGCCTCTGGGATAAATGACTGCATCCAGTTGTAGTGTATTCATACCATATACCAATGGCTGCTCTCCCCAATGGTATAGATGTAGACTATCTGAAAAAGAACAAAGGAGGCACCCAATAGTGGAATCCTCTAGATAACAAAATAATTTTAAAAAACAAAAATGTACCCACACACAGTAAAACTCCATTATAGAACATTGTCATGCCATTGTGATCTCTTGCTTGCCTGTCGGAGTTGAATCCTGTGAGACGAGTATTGGGAGGTTTCCTGGAGAGCAGAGCAATAGGAGGCATACCTGTATGGAGACAGGGTCATGTTCTCCGCAGGCCTGAATGTCAGACTTGCTGATAACACCTGTCTGACAACATTACTGTGTGAGTAAATGTTTTATTTTTAAATTATTTGCTATAGAATCACAATATTGGGCGTCTTTGTTCTTTTTCATATGGTCTACATCCTTCATAGATGATGACATTGATAGCAAAACAGTCATTTTTGGCAAACAGGGATTTCCCCTGTCCACTGATAACATAAAAAAAACCTAAATTCTGTGAATGGCTTCCTTCATTTCCTTCCTGTCATTCAGGGACATTGCCGAGACCAGAGCCACAGAGCATTCTTCATCTCTAGCATGGCGGTGTGGGTGGGGTGACATGACATGTGATACTGCACCAGTGAGCTCTTCCTTAGGAATATCACATAATGTATGCACAGGCTATGATAGTCTGTAAAGTACACACACTGGGCCATATGTACATAGTCAAAAGTGGGACAATTGTAGTGCGGTATCCTTTTGAAAGGTCACGTGAGAAAGAGCGTGCAACCTTTTAAGTCATTTACCATGTCGCCATGCTCAAAATGGCAACATGACAATCATGCACTGCATGACAGCGCAAGATTATCATGTCGCCTACTTAATGGTCGCATACACGGCCTCCGTGAAGAGGTAAGGCCACGATAACTTGGAGGCGAGGACAATAATACTTGCTTTGCCCAGACTCGAAATTAAGCATATACATATAACTTAAATATCATAAGTTATGAAACAATAGATGGCAAAGTCTAAAAATGCTGTGGGGATGCTGAAGAGAGGCAGCTGGAGCTCCTCCATGTGCTGCATACAATAGGAAAAGTATTATGTATGCAGCAAACTGAGGCAATCCAGCTGCCTCTCTTCAGCATCCCCAGAGCATTTTTACCATCTATCGTTTCATAATTTATGATATTTAAGTTATATGTGTATGCTTAATTCGAGCCTGGGCAAAGCAAGTATTATTGTCCTCGCCTCTAAGTTATCATGGCCTTACCTCTTCACGGAGGCCGTGTATGCGACCAATAAGTAGGCGACATGACAATCTCACGCTGTCATGCAGCCATTTTGATCCTGGCGACATGGTGAATGACTTAAAAAGTTTGCACGCTCTTTTACATGCAACCTTTCAAATGTGAACCTTGTAGTGCAAACCAAGGGCTGGATTCTATTGTAGTTGCTAATGTTATCACTGCTTCTATCTCCAGTTTTCCCCATAGACTTCAATAGGAAAATGTTTGATAAAATGGGTGTTAACATTTAGCACCTACAATAGAATCTAGCCCCAAATGTACTATAGGGAATAAATAGACATTGTCATTGATTTGAATTAAGATTTTGATACCTTGAATGCCAGAGAGGTCTCCAGCTCTTTGGATTCTAGAAACATCTATTTGAACTCCAGCGTGGGTTAAAGCACCATTTAAATCAACTGAAATTTGTATCTGTTTCCTATGGGGTATGTAGGTATGTATGTATCTTTATTTACATAGTCCCATACTTGTACAGAAATAGTAATAGTACAATACAAAAATACTGGATTAAGAGCATTGGGCTAAAGTGCGATCATAGTTTATCTCCACTAGGTTTTCTCCAATTCTGTTTTCATGCAATCATCAGTGCTCTTGAGAAGGGATGGGTGAAAAGTCCTGTTTTGTTCCCGCAGGAAGTTTTGTGGAATACACGTGGTTTTCCTCTTTTCCTGTAGGAAATTTTGGCCATAGAGAAACCCACAGGTTTTCCAGTGTATTGCTAAGACCACAGTGGTTCCATTTCACGCCTATTTAATTCGATGGGGCAAATCGTCCTGCCCATACACTAAATAAACCATAGTTTTCCCCACTGTAGTGTGGCTGCCTCTTCAAAAGGTTTCAGCAGCTTACCTATATCACACATTAGTTGCCATTGCACAGGTGACAAAGACGCTCCCTCCAAAGCCTTCTAGTTTTGCACTGGCCTTTTTCTGCTTGAACAAATGCTCTAGCATGTACAGTGTGGATTTCCACCTGGTAGAGACCTCCGTTTTCAGCTGGTGGGTGAGATAGGTTGTTACGATCTTGTATGGAATATAATGCATTACGTGCACTGTAGGAGCAACTAAAATGGGCACAGATATTCAGCATCTCTGAGGGTTTCAAAGAATTTGTTCAAAACTAAATTTAGCTCATGGGCAAAGCAGAATGCATGCACCATATCAATATCCCATTCTCAAGCAGAGATTATGTTGGAACCATTATCAGCAGACACAACACCAACTTTCAAGGAGCGGGGTACAAACCATTCCTCTGTCACCTGCTCTAGCTTACTTAATACATCTATGGCTTTGTAGGACTATCTGTGAAAACTCAAGGTGGCATGCCGATGGTATGGGCTATCCTGCTGCTGCATTTAATAATACTGCCAGAACCAGGGGTAAGATTACTTGTTACGACCTGATGCTGTAAACTGGTAGTGTTGACCACTGGTGGTGGGAGGGAAACCCGGCATTCTCAGCTATATTGTCTTTGCTTTGCCCACTTGTCCATTTATCTGTTGTAAGGTGGATTTTCTTGCCGTAGGTGTTTTCAAGCCCTTTGTCCAACACACTAACCACCTACATATACAATTTAGGCACAGCCATCCTGGAAAAATAACTGGGATATGCCAACGAGGAGCTACACATGACATCAGTTCTCTAAATCCTTGGTTTTCAACAAAAGAATATGAGAGCATGTCCACTGCCAACATCTTGGCAACCTTGCCATTCCACAGGCGTACTTTGGGATTGTTTTTGTGAAGTTTTTGACTCCTTCCCAATAACTCAGTACATGTGGGTTGGCAGTACATGGCAGAAAAACCCTATAATTTTATTGCTATAACAACAAGACTTAAGTATGTGGTAGAGGTGGAGGCAGCATGTGTGGGCAGTCTGTGACTCTTAGCATCTCCTACAGCAAACTCAGAGTCATGCTCCTCTGCAGCAGGAGCCATATGTGCTATTTGGAATGAACAAACTGTTGGAACACTCTTTGACACATCAGCATCACTACTTCTATTATGTGCCCCAGAGGCCCAGGAACTCTTTGGGGTGCTTCTGATGCTGCTAGCTGTGGCACTTCTGACATGTTGAAAGTGTTTTCCAGTCAGATCTATGTTTGTGCTTCAGGTGGGATCTCATCGAGGAGCTGCCTAGGTGTGAGCCTGTTTCCCCCCTGCTCACATGCTTTTTACATAGACAACAGATAGCAACATGCTTAGCTTTTAGATCATGAGTGAAGTATCTCCATACTGTGAGCTTCAGTTCCTAAGGGCTACTATACTGGAACTAGATGTTGTTTCAATTGTACTACTAGGTGTCAGAGGTGCTGCACTTCCAACAGAAGCAGAGGCACTCATAGCTAGGGTTGTGTAGCTGAGTGGGGCTTGGACTTGGAAGTGGTGATGACACTGGTAATGAATGACAGAATGACTGTACTTTTGGACATCTTTGCTTGTCCAGGGTCAGACTTTCCAATTGTTTTCTCAAGCAGTTTATAAACAAGCACGGTGCTCCCCTTCAGTGGTGGAAAACTGATTGTTTGCCTTTCAGCTAACTTTCTGGCCATGCCATCATCTCTCTCACTCTCAATTTCATCTGTACCTGAAGAAGAGTAGGCTGCTGGATGGATATACCCTAGATCTACATCAGTCATCATTAGGTCATTTCAGCATCGCCTGCTTCTTCTTGCCCACTACTTTATATTCCTCAAGGCTTTTAAAAGTCTCAAACAATTTATATTTGACTTTTACTTTCACAATGATTGCTACTATTTTCACGACAGGTATTTTTGTGCTGATTTGCCTCACTGGCAGATGCAGCAGTTGGTTAAGCTGCTACACCTTTATCCGTTATCCCATCAGCACTGGAATGCGACTCGTTGTCTTCGGTGTTTTTAGATTTTATAACTAGGCTGGTGGAACTTTTGGTGGGACTTTGACAAACTGCATTCTCTTTGGGAGGAGATGGATCACCATTATTTATTACACATTCTGCAGCAATCATTGTTGCAGTCAGCTTTTTGACTATGACTTTACTAACAGGTCCCTGCACTGCTCCTACACTTTTCCCCCTTCCCCTACCACTTGTGTGTTTGCTGGACATTACTTGACTCTCCGCTCTTAGAATTTACTTGTGTTCCCCGATTCCAACCAGAACTCTAGCACTGTATTCCACTCTTAAAGGGATAGTAATACTTAATATGTAAAAATATATACCGTAAAATCTTGGGTATAATACGCACATTTTTACCCCATTTCACCTTCTGTGAAGTGGGGGGTGAGTATTATACACGAGTAAAAAAAAAAATTAAAGTAAAATATGTCCAGCAACCTCTCTGGAGGCAGCGGGCGGCATCCCTGCGCTCACCGCCCGCTTCCTCTGTGCAGATTCCCCCTCTGTACTTCTAAGCAGCCGTCAAGCAGAGACAGCGGGCGGCATTCTTGCACTAGCCGCCCGCTTCTTCCTCTCCCCGAACTCCTCTGAGCAGCCCTGTCAGGACCTAGGTGAGCGCAGGGATGCCACCCGCTGCCTCCAGATGGGGGTGCGTATTATACATAGGAACTACACTTTTACCCAAGATCTTGGGTATAATTTGCACCTGCGTATTATACACAGGTGCGTATTATACCTGAGATTTTACGGTATATATAGTAGATGTTATCCCCCTGAGTAAAACAAGAGTACTCTCACTGCTGAAAGGTGTTGTATTCAAAAGTTATTACATCTCAAAGTTGAATGTTTTTAGGTGCAGTGTCACATTGGCCTGAAATTGTATATTGCTGTTGCTACACCATCCTATGGACAGCTGTGGTCCGCGGACCATAAATCTGTAGTTGATTTGCAGCAGAACTGCTCCACTTTTCTGCTGCTATTTAATTTCAGAAAATTATATTTAGTCAGTGGCGTAATAATGGGGGTCACACCTGCGACCGGGCCCATCACTTTAGGGTCCCGGTTGCCCTCTGTGACCCCCTGCTGCCTACAACTAGCAACAAGGCTAGAAGCTTAGTGGCCTCTTCTGCACTCTAGTAATGCAGAGCGCCGGGAGATGACATCATCTCCCAGTGCTGTGCATTACTGAAGAGACGATGCGCAGGAGCTCAAGCTGTAGAGAGGTCTGTGCCGAAGGAGGCATATACCTCTCCTAACACGCCGCTGGACCACCAGGGAGGTATGAGCTTGGAGGCAATGTGGAGATTGTTTGGCAGTGGGGGAGCAATGTGGAGTTTGGGGGCAATGGGGGAGTAATGTGGAGTTTGGGGAAAATGGGGGGTCAATCTGGAGATTGGGGGCAATGGGGGAGTAATGTGGAGTTTGGGGAAATAGGGGGTCAATCTGGAGATTGGGGGCAATGAGGGAGTAATGTGGACTTTGGTGGCAATGGAGGGTCAGTGTGGAAATTGGGGGCAAAGTGGTGGGGGGGGCCATGGCAATTTCTACACCAGGGCCCAGTGGCTTCTAGTGACCCCTCTGTATTTAGTACATTAAGAATGTGTGTGTTTGAGTCTATAAAGAACTCTAATGATCGATACCACTGGAAGAAGCCAAAGGAATAACGCATTTGTGTTTTAGAACTGGTTTGACTTCGGAAAACCCAACGTCTTCTGGTTGTCTGGATTCTACTTCACACAAGCGTTCCTAACGGGAGCCATGCAGAACTACGCCAGGAAATACCAGATTCCCATCGATCTGCTTGATTATGAATTTCAGGTACGAGTCGCTAGTTTTTACTTTTCTATCTGCGTATTTAACCCCCTGAGGACAGAAAGATGTGCTACATATTGCAAAGCAACACATTGCACACCCTTCCGAAACTCAAGCAGTTAAATATATTTCATTTTCACTTTCACTGTTTTTGTGGTATATATTAATCTGTGTATCTGCTGGTTATCTTATTTCATTAGCTGTATTTACTTAGATTGAATCAGTTATTTTAATTTTTTTCATTATCTATTAAAGCGGAACTATCACCCTAAATAAAGTCCCCCCACAATAATTAGTCATAGAGCTATATGTTTAGAAACAGTGCTATTATCCAGCATAAGTACTGCGTTATGAAGAAATCCAGGCATGTGTGCAGACATCTTGGCTTAGAGACATCCACGCACCTGTGCTGTCCTTCCTGGTCTCCTTCATTGTACCTTAATGTAACAGGAAGTGACAGATGCCTCTAAAGCAAGAAGCCTGGCCGTCAGTCTCAGAAGAAGAAGGATTTCTTCATAACTCGATAATTGCTCCATTTCTAAGCATATCACTATATGCCTAATTATCGGGGGAGGACTTTATTTAGCGTGACAGTGATGTGAGATCTCTCTATCTTCATTTTGTAAAAGCAAGTCTGTGACTGGAAAAAAAAATAAGCACCCATTACCTATTCACATAGTCTGCCTGTTCAGATGAACTGAGACCAGAGAGAGAACAGAGACTAATATAGGTCAGAGCTGTCCAAGTTCAATCTACAAGGGCCACCAACAGGCCAGGATGTAAGGATTTCCCTGATTAAGCACAGGTGAGTTAATCAGTGGATCATTCATTGTGACTGACTCACCTGTGCTTAATCAGGGAAATCCTTACACCATGGCCTGTTGGTGGCCCTTCAGGACAGAACTTGGACAGCTCTGATATAGTAAAAGGTGGTACCATGTTGGCCATAGAAAAATCAGGAGACCGGTAGAGTCAAAGTGATACCTTTATTGGCTAACTGAATAGGGTTAGAATGCAAGCTTTCAAGACAAATTAGGTCTCTTCATCAGGCATGTCTACTCAGCCAGTAAAGGTCTAAATGTTACTCTACCACTCTCCTGCTTTTGCATTCTAAAGCAACTCAGTCAATAAAGGTATTACTCTTACTGTAACAGAGAATAATACACTCATAGAGTGCTTATTATACCTTTCGGATGCAAAAGGAGCCACAGACTGTAAACTGTATGTAGAAGGACTTTTGTATTCTACTGCATTCTGTGGGAGAGGTGAGACACTGTCTGCATACATAGAATGTGATGTAACAACTCCACCACTTTGTAACACTGTGAACAGTAATAACATCTTGAATAAAGCTGCTGTCAGTAGTGGGGCTACATCGGTTTATACAGCAGGAAAAACCTCTCAATATATAAACTCTCTTGTAATAAAACTTTACTGAACTTTAAGAATATGGCATCTGAATTGGAGATGGTGACTTTTGTTTAAAGTAATTTCTTGGACTCTAGTGAATAACAACTCAATGCTGTTTCTTTGTTTGATGCTGATCAACCTAATGTCACCATAACCATTGACTCAGTGGATGTTTCGAGCTTGTTCTATAATATGGAACTGAAACCACCCAAATCTCTGTGCTAAATACAACACGTACAGCACTGCAAGGTAGAAATAGACATAAAATAAAAAGCAAATACAGACAATAAAACCTGATAGGGGTAGCAAAGTCCTAATAATCGTCCTCCTTTCTTGGTGCTGCTATGTTCTTATTGATCTCACCACATACAAAAATACAAAAAAGAACAAGCGCACACAAAAAAAGTGCAGACTGTGTATTCCTTCTTATCGGAAACCTTCACCGTGTGCAATATTCTTGGTTCCACCTCCTTCACCGTGGGAATCCCCTTCAATGGTGAGTTTAACAGATATACACTCACCTTTACCAGAGGCGAACCAGCCTCTTGGTGTGAGAGCCTTCACTGGATAACCCCCAGTGTTGATACCAAATCTCAATCTCCTTCTCTCTGCCTGTCATCACCTCCTTCAACGTCTCTCCACCGTCCACTTCTTCCTTTACTTGACTTCTCCAATACTTTACTACCCTTTATCTAGGGCTCTCTAGGACCGTATGGAATAAGGACTAAAGGGGCTCAGGACTCATGAGACAGATAAATAATAGGTAATAATACACTATTTATTCTAATAAAAAATCTGCACAGATAAGCGCATTAACAAACAACCATATATTTGCTAAGAAACAAAATATATAAATGTAATGATGAATCGCCCTGCGCGTTTCAAAGCCTCCTGCTGCTTCCTCAGGGGCTTATTTAAACATCAATGTTTCGATTGTGTCCTGGTACTTGAATGTGTTTATGTGTTCCTATTGACCATAGGGTGCTCCGTTATCACGATTATTATTCTCCATTTTTCTCCACTCAGTTTCTCTAGGCTTTTTGGTCACTGTCTCTGTTGAAACCCCTGATCTCTTTGGACTGCGCCCTAGTTGTTGTCCTTGTTGGTGGAGGTCTCTCTCTCTCACCTGGGGGCATATTGGCCAGGTCATTGTAAGACCGGGGGTATTCTCAGTTGAGGCCTCTCGTTATAGCGGGTAGTGATGTTGGCTCATGGCCTCAGCTTCTTTCCTACACTTGCTCAGACTTTGTCTCCCCATCCAGAGAGTCAGTGCTCCTGGTGCCTCCAGTCCCCAGGGGCTTCCCCCCGGTCTACTGGGGCTGGTGATAGGGATGTCTGTTGTGGTCATAACCCACGTGTGTGGAGTGAGTGTGTGGGGCTCATACAGGAGGCAGTGGCGTCAAAATTGTAGGTGTTATGAGCCCAGCTCTTCCAGGCAGTTGGGCATATTTAGTGGCAGTCTTAACCCCCTAATCCTTCAGGAGAGACGGTAGTTTGATTCTGGGTAGTCTGAGTCTGCCTGACCCCCTATTGTCAGTGGTCAGTAGTTGGCGGTTGTAGTCATTGTATCCTTCTATCTTGCAGTTGTAGCCCACAGTGCCTGTGTCGGGGTCCTAGTTTCACAAAACTGTTGTCATTTTTTGTTTGATGGGGCATATCCCCTAGATCAATCTGGCTGCCACCCTCACCTATTGCTATTCCCTTACTAAGGTCATTCCCTCCTTCTCTTTCCCTCTCTGGCATTTCCGTTCTGTTGGTTAATACCTGTCTTATCCTTGCCTGTGTTCTCATCTGCAATAGGGGTCCTTTAGACTTCGAAGGTCCAGGTCTCTTCACTGGTGTACACACCAGTATCCATCCTGGTCAGGGTCTCGGCTCAAGCGGGATCGGACATCTGGCTTTGCAGCCAGCACCTATACTCTGCTTCGGCCTCAGCAAGGAACTAGTGTGACTGGCATCAACCCTAAACTCTGCTCTCAAGCAGTGTACCCTAGCTACTCTAGACTCAGATCTTCTAGGGGTCCCATGCCAGCATTGCTGCTATTCAAAGTGCTTTGAAATACCAAGCAGTGGCAAATATGTTTCAAAATTATGATTCAAGCTTAACAGAGTCTTTGGATAAATTGGATAATCAAATATACACTTTCAAACAACGCAAGTTCATTCAAGATCAGTTGGATTATGGACATGAATCTGTGTATAATTGGAGACGACCATGCAGAAGAACTTTGGATCTATTTTAAGGAAGTCGGACAGGAAGATCAGCTTTTCAAAACCTGATGAATATTTGGATTTTGATGAGGAAACTAATTTGTTCGACACTACGCAGGAATCTGTATAATAGTTTGCTAGGATGTTTGTCACGATGCAGTCATGAGCAGTACAGACTGCCCGTGTTCAGGCACTCCCTGCTGCGAATGATTGCATCGCGTGGAGAAGTGAGGTAGCAGCCTCTTAATCCTTTGAGTGCCAGAGCACTCAAAGGGTTAACATTACCTGGACCTTGACCCATGTACACGGGCTTTTACACTAATATATATATATATATATATATATATATATATATATATATATATATATACATACATACAGTTGAAACCAGAAGTTTACATACACTATATAAAAAGACACATATTATTGTTTTTCTCACTATCTGACATGAAATCAGAATAAACCTTACCCGTTTTGGGTCAATTAGGATTACCAAATGCCAGAATAATGAGAGAGAGAGAGAATTTTTTAAGGCATTTTTATTACTTTCTGCAAAGTCAAGTTTACATACACTAGGATTACTATGCCTTTAAACAATTTGGGACAGCCCATATGATGATGTCATGTCTTTGGAAGCTTCTGATAGATTTATTGGCAACATCTGAGTAAATTAGAGACACACCTGTGGGTGTATTTTAATGCACACCAGAAACACACTGGTTCTGTGTGTAACATCATGAGAAAGTCTAAAGAAATCATCCAAGATATCAGGAAGAGAATTGTGGACTTGCACAAGTCTGGATCATCCTTGGGTGCAATTTCCAGATACCTGCAGGTGCCTCGTTCATCTGTACAAACAATTATACGCAAGTACAAACAAGATGGGAGTGTCCAGCCATTATAACGCTCAGGAAGGAGACGGGTTCTGTGTCTCAGAGATGTACGTGCTTTGGTCCAACATGTGCATATCAACCCAAGAACAAAAGCAAAAGACCTTGTGAAGATGCTGGTGGAAGCTGGTAAAATTGTGTCATTATCCACAGTGAAACGAGTACTGTATCAACATGGGCTGAAAGGCCACTCTGCCAGATTAATGTTTGCAAATGCACACAGGAACAAAGACCTACATTTTTGGAGACATGTCCTGTGGTCTGATGAAACTAAAATTGAACTGTTTGGCCATAATGACCATCGTTACGTTTGGAGGAAAAAGGGAGAAGCTTGGATGCCTAAGAACACCATCCCAACTGTGAAACACGGGGGTGGCAGCATCATGTTGTGGGGTTGTTTTGCTGCAGGAAGGACTGGTGCACTTCACAAAATAGATGGCATCATGAGACAAGAAGATTATGTGGCAATACTGAAGCAACATCTCAAGACATCAGCCAGGAAGTTTAAGCTTGGGCGGAAATGGGTCTTCCAAATGGACAATGACCTGAAGCATACTGCCAAACTGGTTACAAAGTGGCTTAAGGATAACAAAGTCAATGTTTTGGAGTGGCCATCACAAAGTCCTGATCTCAATCCTATTGAAAATTTATGGGCAAAGCTGAAAAGGCAGGTGCGAGCAAGGCAACCTACAAACATGGCTCAGTTACACCAGGTCTGTCAGGAGGAATGGGCCAAAATTCCTACCAACTATTGTGAGAAGCTTGTGGAAGGATATCCAAAACATTTGTCCCAAGTCATACAGTTTAAGGGCAATGCTACCAAATACTAATGATATGTATGTAAACTTTTGACTTTGCAGAAAGTAATAAAAATGAATTAAAAAATTCTCTCTGTCTCATTATTCTGGCATTTGGCAAATATAAATCATTTTGGTAATCCTAATTGACCTAAAACGGGTAAGGTTTATTCTGATTTCATGTCAGATAGTGAGAAAAACATGCATATGTGTCTTTTTATATAGTGTATGTAAACTTCTGGTTTCAACTGTGTATATGTATATATATATATATATATATATATATATATATATATAATACACACACACACACACACGCAACCACACACACAAACACAATATATACTCACAGAGTATATACGCACAATGCTACGAGCACAATATGCTAAATACTGCACGTCAATCTCTACACACAATACGGCAAAAGCAAAGCTCTATAGCAAGGCGCAATACTCCGATCTGCTTTCCACCAAACGCTATAGTTAAATGCTCTACACCACAAGCTGTATGCCAAATGATGTTCGCCATAAGCAATGCGCCAAATGCTGGTTGCCATACACTATACGCCAAAAGCGGTTTGCCATATGCAGTAAGCTAAAATCTATACAGAGTACACAAAACGCTACATGCCAAAAGCAGTACGCTGCACACAATGTGCCAAACGTCATACATTGTATTCCATATGCCAAACACTGTTTGCAATACGCTATACACCAAACACTATATACAAATCACTATATCCCAACTCAATATGCTATATGCCAACACACTCGCGCGCACAAACACATATGCACATATTCACTAATGGAGAGTTGTGTGCAGTGCGCTGCACACCTTTTTGGACCTGAAATGGCTAAGCACTGAAAATTCAACAAGCCTGTCAATAAAGTATTCATTGCTTTATTAACCGCACTGGCAACGCTGCGCCAGTATTGCAGTCTATATACAGTGGATATAAAAAGTCTACACACCCCTGTTAAAATGCCAGGTTCTTGTGATGTTAAGGAATGAGACAGAGATAAATCATGTCAGAACTTTTTCCACCTTTAATGTGACCTATAACGTGAACAATTCAATTGCAAACAAACTGAAATCGTTGAGGGGGAAAATAAAAAATAAAAAACTCACAATAACCTAGTTGCACAGGTGTGCACACCCTCTTATAACTGGGGATGTGGCTGTGTTCAGAATTAACCAATCATATTCAATCTCATGTTAAATAAAAGTCATTACACACCTACCATCATTTAAAGTGACTCCAATTAATCACAAATAAAGTTCAGCCATTCTAGTAGGATTTTCCTGACATTTGCTTATTTCCATCTCAGAGCAAAAGCCATGGTCCGCAGAGAGCTTCCAAAGCATCAGAGGGATCTCATTGTTGAAAGATATCAGTCAGGAGAAGGGTACAAAAGAATTTCCAAAGCATTAGATATAAGTACTTGAAGCTCTTGAATTTAAAATTCTAGAGATATTCAGATCGAGTCCATCATTATTTCCTTCGAGTAACTTTCATTTTTGAAAATGGCGCTTGGACGCCGAAACCGGTCAAGGGTATTCATGTTTATGTGTTTTAACAATAAATAAATATTTTATATTGCTCCTCCGACTTCAGACCTTTTTGGATTTGTTGCATATTTGGATTCCTGTGATATCGATCATCAGAATGGATTAATAAGATGTGACTGACGAATGGTGAACCGGAGGTGTTCCAGTCCACAGACTCGGACCTTAGTGAAGGTACCTAGTGGATACAGTCAGTGGGTGAGATTAATCCATTTTACCCTTAATACGATCATTGCCAAATGTTGTTTAATAATGATACGAGTAGTTACTCAAAAGAAATAATGATGGACTCGATCTGAATATCTCTAGAATTTTAAATTCAAGAGCTTCAGGTACTTATATGCTATCGTATCAGGTCTGAAGTCAATATACTTAAATATAAGTGTGGTTCTATGACAATAATTGGACAAAGCATTAGATATACCATGGAACACAGTGAAGACAGTCATCATCAAGTGGAGAAAATATAGCACAACAGAGACATTACCAAGAACTTGACGTCCCTCCAAAATTGATAAGAGGATGAGAAGAAAACTGGTCAGGGAGGCTTCCAAGAGCCCTACTGCAACATTAAAGGAACTGCAGGAATTTCTGGCAAGTACTGTCCGTGTGCTACATGTGACAACAACCTCCTATATTCTTCATATGAATGGTGTAGGGTGGCAAGACGGAAGCCTTTTCTTACAAAGAAAAACATCCAAGCCCGGCTGAAGTTTGCAATAACAAACATCAAGTATCCCAAAACTACATGGTAAAATGTGTTATGGTCTGATGAAACCAAGGTTGAACTTTTTGGCCATAATTCCAAAAGGTATGTTTGGCGCAAAAACAACACTGCACATCACCCAAAGAACACCATACTCACAGTGAAGCATGGTGGTGGCAGCATCATGCTTTGGGACTGTTTTTCTTCACCTGGAACCGGGGCCTTAGTCGGGGTGGAGGGAATTAGGAACAGTTCCAAATATCAGGCAATTCTGGCAAATTGAGATTATTAATAGCAGTAGCGCTCCACTGGGATTGATATTAATACAGTCAATATCAGCGTATTATAAAAAATACAGTAAACTGACTGATATTGAACCAATGACACTCTTTACACAATCACCATATATAGAGTTAGTGGCAATTAACCACAGATCAAAAGGATAAATCACACTGTGTTCTCATAAAGTTCACATACAGTTGCAGTCTAAGTCCACAAATGAAGTTACCAGTACAATGGAAATGTGATGATATTCATAGAATTAATATTGATGAAATGGATGAGATGGTGATGATAAATTGATGAAGATGAAAAGAGATGGAATGATGGAGATGATGAACAGTTTGATGAATAATGTTAATCGTGCTTTGTTTGGCAGCTGTCTAGTTCCCGGAGTCCTCTCGGGTATTCAGAATATGTAAAATAGAAAATGAAAAACAGCGCACAAACATCTAAGTGCAGATTTATTGGAACAATATGAAAAATATATATAAAACTCACATAAATGTGTTAAAACATACATAAAAGTGAATAAAAAATAAATGAGATAAAAGAATGTCTAATAGGATCACTAGATGGGAATAAATCAAGAACCGATAGATCAGATACAAGAGTAGGCTATAGCGGGACCTATTGTAGGATATGTGCAAAATAGGCAATAAAAGTTCTTGTTGGTATTAAATAGTGCTTTTATAGGTTCTGCTCACCGGATAGTTAAAAAAGGGAACACTCATTCCCGAAACGCGTCGATATTGGATTGATTTGTATATAAAAAAGAGATACAATTGGATAACCGACAAGCTGGGAATTCAATTAAGAGAAGGAGACTAACGGATCATCAGCAGAACCGGATCACGAGGGGACGACAAGCGGAGAACCAGGGAGTGTGCGGTGGGATAAGGAAGTACTTTACCGATCACCAGAGATACACTTGATGGGCCCAAATACAAGTAACTATCCGGTGAGCAGAACCTATAAAAGCACTATTTAATACCAACAAGAACTTTTATTGCCTATTTTGCACATATCCTACAATAGGTCCCGCTATAGCCTACTCTTGTATCTGATCTATCGGTTCTTGATTTATTCCCATCTAGTGATCCTATTAGACATTCTTTTATCTCATTTATTTTTTATTCACTTTTATGTATGTTTTAACACATTTATGTGAGTTTTATATATATTTTTCATATTGTCCCAATAAATCTGCACTTAGATGTTTGTGCGCTGTTTTTCATTTTCTATTTTACAAATTCTGGCAAATTTGGTGTCCATTAGAAAGCTGAAGATGAAGTTCACCATTCAGCACAACAACGACCCAAAGCACACATCCAAATCCACGAAAGCATGGCTTCACCAGAAAAAGATTAATGTTTTGGAATGGCCCAGCCAGAGCCCAGACCTGAATCCAATTGAACATCTGTGGGGTGATCTGAAGAGGGCTGTTCACAGGAGATGTACTCCCAATCTGACAGATTTGGAGCACTTTTGCAGAGTGGGCAAATATTGCCACGTCAAGATGTGCCATGCTAATAAACTCCTACCTAAAAAGACTGATTGCCGTAATAAAATCAAAAGGTGCTTCAACAAAGTTATTAGTTTCAGGGTGTGCTCACCTATGCAACCAGGTTATTGTGAGTTTTTTATTTTTCCCCCTCATCGATTTCAGTTTGTTTTGCAATTGAATTGTTCACGTTATATGTCACATTAAAGGTGGAACAAGTTCTGACATGATTTATCTTTGTCTCATTCTTTAACATCACAAGAACCTGGCGTTTTAACAGGGGTGTGTAGACTTATTATATTATATATATATATATATATATATATATATATATATATATATATATATATAAAATATATATATTTTTTTCTTTCTTATAATAAAACGGTATGAGCCTTTAAGACTTATTGCCCAAAAACTGACTCACATGTATTTCCCGCACCAGGTTCTGCCAGTGGATACATCTGACTCTTCCCCAGAGGATGGTGTTTATGTGAACGGATTATTTTTAGACGGAGCTCGCTGGGATAGACAGAGGTCAGTGAATTCTTAACCTGGAATTACATGAACCTGGGGGGGGGAGAAGGTGGACAGTAAAAGTGAGATCAATGTTTAGTGGGGTCAAGACTTGTTTTGCTTCTTCTCCCTTTAATAAGTTGATTAAACATTTAAAGCATGAGCAATGTTTTCCATACCCCTCAGGTCCTTAAAGGGTTAAAGGGGCAGTGCTTTCTAAGACAAAATAATTAGAGTAAGTTTAAAGCTAGGAAGTAAAACTGATCTGTGTTTATATTTTCATTCTCACATCTCTTATTAAAATAAAAGCAATACAATACAGTTTAGCAAGCTACCTGGGTTGCTGTGACAATGGGGAAAGTCTTTAATCTCAGTTCTTCCTCATTTGGTGATGTCATCTGATGAAATGCCACCCAGCTGTCTCAGCAGATGCTATTTCTTTCTATTTCCTTCAGTGGCTGGCTTTTGATGTAATCAATGGGAGGCTTAAAGGACGAAAGGGGCAGGGGGAGGAGACAGCTGAATTTATTCTAACTGCACATTTTTAATATACAGCAAAGAAAAAAGATTTGCACAAAAAAGATATCCGGGACAATGAGTCCAAACCAAAAGGTCAATTTAATAATAATCAATAGTCACAGTATGTGTCCTTAACGTCCCAGAGTATATCTGGGAGAGGTCAGGAAATGAAAAATTGATATAATGAGGATGATGTCTATGAAATGTACCAAATGTAACTAGAGTCCCAGAATGGAATGATGTAAGTCAATGAGGATGAGGTGATGAAAGTCGAGATGAGAGTTGACTGGATGTTTGTAGAATTGTCAGAGGCTGCTCATAGTGTTTGGGTGTCCTTGTCCACCGTACAGTCAAACTACACAATTTTTGTAAAACCGCAAGACTGAACAGAAACACAAGAGAGAATAAAAACTATCTAAGTGTAGGGTATTTATTAATAAAATGGTATAAAGAAACCACAATCATCGCACTCACATTTTTCCCATCTTGGGCTTTATGCGTATGAGAGGTGCCTTCCTCTTGTAGCCAACAGTTTGTGTCCCTGAAAACCATTTTTAGTCGAGTCAAACGATGTTGCTCCAGAAATGTCCACAAAGTTGGTTGTGATGGAAATTGTTCTTTAAATAGTGAGAACTGGTGAAATGATTATACAATGCACAGGTGCTGTGATGGATGCTTTGGTCTGTGCAACAGGACTCATATAAACAATCACCGGGAGAAGCTCCCGCTCCTCGTGGCTGTAGGCCAATGCTGAGACTGGCAGGGAGTGTGACCGGCCATTTCAGTTTCATCAGGGCCAACTTTGTGAACAGCTGCGGAGCAACATCGTTTGACTCAACTAAGAATGGTTTCCAGGGACACAAACCGTTGGCTACAAGAGAAAGGGACCTCTTATACGCATAAAGCCCAGAATCGGCAACATGTGAGTGCAATGGTTGTGGTTTCTTTTATACCATTTTAACCCCTTAACGACCAGCCGATCGTCGCGACGACGTGACTGAACGACCGAGGAGCATTTTTTTTTCTGGTTCCAGACTCCCCGAACAGCGTGCAGCCGCGGGGGGAGCCCGGAACTCCATGATGATCATAGTACGTTATGAGTTGTTCAGTCAGATCGACCCATGACGTACTCTGACCGTCAAGGGTCGTTAAGGGGTTAATAATAAATACACTACACTTAAATCGTTTTTATTCTCTCTTGTGTCTCTGCTCAGCTTTGTATTTAATAAGAAAAGTGTTTTTTTTTTTCCCCAACTAGACTTTACTACCACATTAACCCTTTGTTTGCTGGAGACATCTGCAACACAATGCTTTGCAATGCTTTGGATACCTCTCTAGCATCCAAGGGGTTAAAGATTTTGCCCATAGATTCACACAACTGATAGCAGCTCCAGCATTGTTTTATGCACTGAATATACAATAAAGCTTGGATGCCTTGTGTCTAGAAAAAGTGTTTGGTGCAGTCAATGTATTGTTTGTTTAAATATTTTCCCACCTGCAAGAAAAACATATTTTAACCCCTTAAGGACCAGCAGTCCACGGGTACTTCTACCCTCAAGGACCGCATAGACTTCATCCAGGGAGCCGGTGCATGTGATCGATCACATGACCCAGCTCTCCAAAAGAGAGGCTGAAATTGACTGCTCCGGTCTTGGGTCAGTCAGTTGTAGATTCCCATGGTGATTACAGTGCGCCCACAGGAGTGATGTGGTCACAAACGTCATAACGCGCCAGGACCATTACCAGTCCTTAACACTCGGTACCGGTGATGGTCCTGGCACGTCACTGGATCTTAACTGGTTAAATGTGTTTGTAGTGTCCTGTTTCCTCTGCTCTTATTCTTTCTCAAAAATTTTTACTACAAATTGCACATTTATTTAATGGTGTATTTTGTTTTTCTCATTGATATTCAACAGTGGCGTTCTCAATGAACAGCACTCCAAAATCCTGTTTGACTCTATGCCCATAATCTGGATAAAACCAAGTAAGTGATCTGGATAATGCTGTGTAAGAAATGATACAATTCCTCTCTGTATGCCTGTGATTTTACCATTTGGATTGTGTTAACAGGGATGGGATCATGTTAGCGGGGGTGTGATCATGTTAGTGGGAGTGTGATCATGTTAGTGGGGGTGCGATCATGTTAGCGGGGGTGGGATCATGATAGCGCAGTTGGGATCATTTAAGCAATGAGTTGCTCACCCCTTTTGTCCTTAAAACTGCCTGTTTATTGCTTTACAATATTACGACTTACAGTACGATATTTCTAATAATACACGCATTTATATAGAAATTATAACAGAAGCCAGAAACTAGATTTTATGTGCAGCCTGGCAAGTTATGAAGCTAAAAATTGCACTGCTTTATTCAACCCCTTTTAACAACTATTTAACATCTTGGATGCTAGAAATGTGTCCATAGAATCGCTTCGCAATGTGCTGGAGAAATCACTAGCTTCCAGGGGATTAAGTGTTAAAATACAATTTTTTTTTGTGTGTGAATAAATCGTGTTACCAGACACCACTTGCACCCAAAGGGTTTCTTATTAACCCACTGAGTGTCAGAGCATTTCTATTAAATGTGTTGGACAGCCCCATGGAACAGAAAGGGTTAAAGTGCTTGGACAAGGAACAGTAGCCAGTACCAGGAAGCTGGAGAAATGATTATTACTGTGTAGTGCCATACGCACAGAGAAAAAGGCAAAGAAGTTGTTGGGAGTGTTTAACCCCTTGAATGCTAGAGAGGTCTTCAACACAGTGCTTTAGATTATGCTGTAGACCTTTCTAACATTCAAGGTGTTAAATCCCCCATGTAATCATTGGGGATATTTGTTTCTCCCCAATGGTGGAGATGGTTTGCTCCATAATTGCCTATTTTTTATCCTTGCATGTATCGTCCACTCGTTTATGTACCACAGTGTAATGATATTGGTCTCTTCCAGATAAGAAATCGGACATTAAGAAGACCAAGTCCTACGTGTGCCCACTCTACAAGACAAGTGAGCGAAAGGGAACCCTCTCTACCACCGGTCACTCCACCAATTTTGTCATTGCCTTATTACTCCCAACAGATAAACCAGTACAACACTGGATCAAGAGAGGAGTTGCCCTCCTCTGTCAACTGGACGATTAATAGAAACATCAGAAAACGTGCTTCCCCTATGGACCCCTGTAGTTACAACAACACATGGCCCTGGAACTTAATATTACCCTGTGATGTTTCAGTTCCCTGGTGTCTTGTATTCTTTCCAGTATTGCAGGAACTGGCTACACTTGGCACCCTAGCTTTTGGGGACAACAACTCCCATCATCCTTAACCTCTCAGCGATTGACCATCTGCCCCTTCCCTGTTCTGCTTAGTAAACCAACCTTAATGCAGAACTACCACGTGAGGTAAAGTCGCCCTGCAATAATTAGGCAGGTGGCGACTAGCTTAATAATAGTTATATTACCTCTCAAAAGTAGCCGTTTGTAAAGTAATCCTTAAAGGGATAGTAATACTTAATTATTACTAATCCCTATAGTAAAGACACATTAAAAATAAATGTATTACCCCCAGTGTCATCTCTCAAACCTTTATGGTTTGAAAGATAATCGCTACTAAAGTTGCCCTCCCCCTTCCCTGAAGTCAGAGTTGTAGCTGACTGAAGGGAAATCCGGTCATAGATCATCAGACGGCTCTGCAGCCGTCATCGCATTAATAAAAAAAAAAAAAATTCACTAAAACGGTCTTCTATGTGTGCTTACAAGCCAAGCACAAACCAAGCACACGTAGAAGACCATTTCAGGTAAAGTTTTCTTTTTTATTAACGTGATCGTGGCTGTGCTGGAGAACCGCCTGACGGTCATACAACTGGCTTCCCTGCAGTCAGCTAGAACGCTGACTTCGGGGAAGGGGGAGGGAGAGGGCAACTTTAGGAGCGATCATCTCTCAAACCATAAAGATTTGAGAGATGACACTGGGAGCAATACATTTATTTTTAATGTGTCTTTACTATAGGGATTAGTAATAATTAAGTATTACTATCTCTATAAGCTTAAGAGACCGGAAGCCAGGCATCAGCGCAGACATCTTGCCTGCGCTGTCTGTCCCTTCTGAAGCATTGCACTGGCCCGAACGGCACCGGAAGGGACTGACGGCGCAGGGGTACAGACTGCACTAACCTGGCCATCTGTCTCAGAAGATTAATGATTACTTTACAAACTGCTACTTTTGAGAGATAATATAACTATTATTAAGCTAGTCACCACCTGCCTAATTTTTGCAGGGCGACTTTACCTAACATGGTAGTTCTGCTTTATAGATGCACTGGGGGAGATTCACTAAGGTTCGATGCTTGGTGATGTGTGAGGAGTACATCACCTTGGCAATGGAGACACACATCTCCATATGCATTAAGAATTAGGAATGCAAGGGGAGGGGAGGAGAGGTTCCCTATTAGTATACAGGGCTGTTGAACTGCTGGCAATGTGGGAGGGATATGTACTGGATTTGGAAGGGATGTGGCAGCAGTAGAAAACCCTGAACTCTGACAACATGCTCTCTGCTTCCCCTCTTGCTCACTGGGAGAGCGGAGAGGATCCTCTCAGGCTTTTGCACCACAAACAGCTGCCCTCCCTTAACCCTTTGAGTGCCATAGTGAAGCTGTATTTGGTCTGTAAGCTCTTCGGATCATGGCGCATCCACTTCTGTTCGCGTGTGTTTACATTTCCATTGTCGCCAATTTATGGAGGGCTCTGTGGAGTAATATGGTCAGAAAATTGCCTGCACCATAATCAGTAATTGTGTATTTAATAAATGAACAGAAAGATGATTATTACTGCCATCCATATTTTGAGTCTGTGTATGTCAGTAACTGAGCAACAGGTATTGAAGGAGGGGGCTACGTGTTGTTTGTGCTTATTTCTTGGGGCACAGATATTAAACCTGTTATTACACCGAAAAGCCTGGCCAAGGGCTATATGTATTTCTGCTGGAAGCAATACAGTAGGGTTTGATTGCACAACTGCACAGCACAGCATATTATAATAGGGGTGCAGGCTATATAGCAAAGACTCACTATTCCATCCCACCTCGGTCCCTTTCGCAGCTCTGAGACAGCCACCCGTCCTCTGCCCGTTCACCATTCTGGGACTGCCAACATTCCCCTGCACATTCGCCACTCTGGGACTGCCACCTCTCCTCCATACCTTGCCATGCAGGTAGGGAAGGTGGAGAAAGGGTCGGAGGATGGATCACAACCAACATGAGGCCTACTCCTTCAGTATCTATTGCTCAGTTACTGATACACACTCAAAATATGGATGGCAGTAATAATTATCTTTCTGATCATTTATTAAATACACAGATTATGAGCTAGTCAATTTCAGGGCCATCTTAGCACCTATTATTTTTAGAGTGTAAGCTTTCGAGCTGGGACCCCCTTCCAGTGTATCACTTTGCAAAGCACTGCATTGTCTATACCCTTGAATTGTAAAGCTCTGTGGTGCTATTAATTTGACATATTCATTAATTCCACAGATCCCTCCATAGACCGGTAACAACAATAATGTAGACACACGAGAACAGAAGAGGATATACCATGTCTGGAAGAGCTTACAGTCCAAATACAACTGCTAATTGGTATCTTAATCCTTGGAGTGCACATCCCTATGACATTCAAATGGTTAAGGGAG
Source organism: Rhinophrynus dorsalis (assembly GCA_037306005.1). Classification (NCBI taxonomy): domain Eukaryota; kingdom Metazoa; phylum Chordata; class Amphibia; order Anura; family Rhinophrynidae; genus Rhinophrynus; species Rhinophrynus dorsalis. The sequence goes on from CM074722.1 coordinate 22,882,500, forward strand.
GGCAGTTGTTGTCTCTGATCTTTAACCTCTGGCTTCATAGAGAGCTACAGGGAGATCCCAACATTGCCAGCCTGATGTAGGTGATGGTGCAGTGAACTCTGACAGGGAGGCAGCTATCAGAGCTTAGTGCATGCGGAAAACAGCCGCATTAACATATAAACACACCCACATGAATACGGCAATGGCTTATTATCCTGCATTTCCATATGGACATGAGCCATTGTTGATGTATTCAGTCCCAAATGATAAACCAGTTGAAGGCATGGCGGATTAGTGACAGATTTAAATGGATATGATGGCGAAGGCACATTAGTACATACTGGCGATGTGTGATCCAACATGGGGTTAAACTCGCAAACTTTGGGGAGTTTTATATAAAGAATTTTACAGTGTCAGGATGTGCCATACTGCAAAATCCTTATTTGTTTTATTTTGTTTACAGTTATTGTTCGGGAAGTGGTTGACTTTTCCCCACATTACGACTGATATAGTAAGAAACTGAGCAGTTTTTATTAATCCTTTGAGTGCCAGAGGAGTTTAGTTGAATTTGAGCTGTTCTGGATAAACAGAACTGTACTGTAGGGTACAAATAAACATTCCCTAAATTCCCATTGATTTAAAGGGATAATATTGCTTACTATTGGATACATATATATTGCAGGGTTTATCCTCCTCACTATTGAGAGATGTTTTATTCAAAAGTTATTACAACTCAAAGTTGTATTTCTTCGGTGCAGTAACTCCATGGCCTGAAATTGTACAGTGGCGCTGTTGCTACAGCATTCTATGCACAGCTCTGGTCAGTTGACCATAAACTTCCATAGGATGGAGTAGCAACAGCGCCACTGTAACATTTCAGGCCATGCAGTTATTGCACCCAAAACAATAAAAGTTTGAGCTCTAATTATTTTTGATTTAAACATCTCTCAGCAGTGGGGGTTTCCTTGTTTCACTCAGCAGGATAAAGCCTGTACTGCAGATTTTTCCATTATTGTGGATTTTAAAGGGACACTAATGTCCACTAAACATTTTTTTCTTGTCTTGTAGATTGAAAAAAAATATATTATGTTGCACAAAACCCATCTCTCAAACCTTTATGGTCTGAAAGATAATCGCAGTGAAAGTTCCCCCCTCCCACCCCTTCTCCTGATGCCAACGTTGTGCTGACAGCAGGAGATCCCGGTGACTCTTCAGCAGGGCCGAAATAGTGATCTTTATAAAGAATTACTTCATTGGAATGGCCTACAAAGTGTGCCTGGTTGAAGTAATTATTTTCCAGTATCGCTATTGCGGTTCTGCTGAAGAGCCTCTTTGTGTCGGCAGACACAGATCTCCTTCTGTCAGCTTTACAGCTGACATCAAAAGAAGGGAAACTTTGGATGCGATTATCTCTCAAACCATAAAGGTTCGAGAGATGGGATTTGTGCAACATTTTTTTTTTTTATCTACAAAAGAAGAAAAAATGTGTAGTGGACATTACTGTTCCTTTAAGACCTGTGAATGCCAAAGGGGACTTCAACGTATTGCGTTTAAGGGGCTGAAAGTCCTGTTTAAAAAATTAGTAATTTGGGGTATTTGAGTTTGTCCCCTATGGTGTAGTTGGACTCATTCGTGTTCTGGTCACTCACAGAGCGGAGCTGCCTCTTCCACAGCAGAACCAGGTAGAAGACATTGTCCATATGCCTGTCTATCATAAGTGACTCTTCACTGTGTTTATATACTATTTATAATTAATAAAGTTATTTTATTGTTAATTGGCTCTTCAGTGTTGCTCTTTTATTAATAACATTTACGTGCAAACTGGACTTAATTACTAGTGAATGTAGTGCGTAATGTGATATGATATATATAGGAGTCCATCATACAGCAATCAGGTGTATCTATATAATTACTGCGTGTAACAGAGGCGCTTATCTAGGTAGGAGTCCATCATACAGCAGTCAGGTGTATCTATATAATTACTGCGTGTAACAGAAGCGCTTACCTAGGTAGGAGTCCATCATACTGCAGTCAGGTGTATCTATATAATTACTGCGTGTAACAGAAGCGCTTACCTAGGTAGGAGTCCATCATACTGCAGTCAGGTGTATCTTTATAATTACTGCGTGTAACAGGAGCACTTACCTAGGTAGGAGTCCATCACACAGCAGTCAGGTGTATCTATATAATTACTGCGTGTAACAGAAGCACTTACCTAGGTAGGAGTCCATCACACAGCAGTCAGGTGTATCTATATAATTACTGTAACAGAAGCACTTACGTAGGTAGGAGTCCAGCATACAGAAGTCAGGTGTATCTATATAATTACTGCGTGTAACAGAAGCACTTACCTAGGTAGGAGTCCATCACACAGCAGTCAGGTGTATCTATATAATTACTGCGTGCAACAGAAGCACTTACCTAGGTAGGAGTCCATCACACAGCAGTCAGGTGTATCTATATTATTGTGGATTATCCTAGCTTCTGTGTAGAGATAATCTGAATTTTAATAATGACAGGAGGCAAATATTTGCTTAATCTCTCTTTACTAACTCACCATTAGCAGCAAAGTAAACATATGTTAACAACCAATCACAGAATAGAATAGGTATAACAAGCTGAGTAAAGCCCCACAATTCCCTCTTTCTTTGTAGCGAGGTCAACAAGTAGGAACAGAGTCCAAACGAAGATCCGAAGGAAAACAAACATCTGACTAGGCTACAGCTGTGGTCAAACGTGAACCGAAATTAGGAATCCGAACTGTAGGCCATGATTCAGGATCAGGTAGGACCAACAGGAACTTTCTCTGAGAGAGTATGTTAAGCTGAAAGACACAATGAGGAAAGGTCATGATATTGATAAAATGAACTGAGTGAATGTATAAAAGTTGTACATAAATTCAGGTACATACAAATTAATTTGAGAAAACGTCACAGGTAAATTACAAACTTAATATAGAGAAACAGTAAGAAAGCCAGAAGGGTGGGGGAGAAAAGGAAGGAAAAAGATAAAAAATAAGGGGGGTGGAATATACGCCTCTTGTCATATTAAAATTCAGATTACCTCTTCACAGAAGCTAGGATAATCCACAAATTTTAAGTCATGACAGGAGGCTCATATTTGCAATTGTAACGATTTGATAAAAGAGAAACTCCCGGATGATCTAAAGGGCAAAAATAAAAGACTTGAAGGTGTTCTCAAAAGACCAATCCGCTGAATGAAGAATGTCAGATAAAGAAGCTCCTGAAGAGAAAGCAGCCGAAGCTGCCACTCCCCTGATGAAACTGGCTGAAAAGGATTAACATAAGAAATCAAGAGCTGTCTAGCGTTGGGGGGACGAACGTTGACGGACCTGTCTAAATAGCAGACGCAGAGTTTAGGTTCCGCAGGAAAGAAAGGGTAAGAAATACATATGGAGTTTGATTTTGTACGATGTGAAACGGAAAAATGAACACCGTCCAGGGAAAAAGAAACACCGTCAATATCGAAGGCTTCAAAGTCTGAGAAATCAAGCAAAGAAGTGTAAGCTTAGCGGACAGTTGGCGAAGTGAGAGAAGTTCATTCTCAGGCCATGTCCGTAAGAACTGTAGAACCGGGGAAACATCCCAAAGCGAGGAATATTTGAGTTGAGGAGGGAAATCAAGTCTAATACTGCGCATCAAGCGACAAACCAGAGGATCCTTACCGATAGGAAGACCATGGACGGGAACGTGAGCGGCTGAAATGGAGGATCTATGGACATTAATGGTCCTGTAGGATTTACTTTCATTGCACAAGTAAGAAAGAAAATAGAGGACTAAGTGAATAGGGGCCGTAAGGGGATTGATATTCCGTCCCACACACCAACGTGACCAAGATCTCCAGGCCAAAAGGTAGCAACATTGAGTTCTCGGAGCCCATGAATCCCAAAGGAGTTCACGAGCTGAGTCTGATAGGCCAAGGAGGTTCCAAGATCCCCTGAAAGAGACCAGGCCATCAGTCGTAAATGGTTCTGGATCACAAGGGGGTGCCAGTTGCCCTTGGGATCCGTCAGAAGATCCGGAAAGGATGGAAGCAAAAGAGGATCCTTGATGAAAAGACATAGGAGATCCGGGAACCAAGGTTGACTCAGCCAAAGGGGTGTTACAATCGTGAGTTCTGAGCCCTGGATCCTGAGGTAATGATGTACCCTGGTGATCATGGCAAAAGGAGGAAAAGCATAGGCGCCTGACTGAGGCCAAGGTTGGAGGAAGGCGTCCACTACTCTGGAGTTTGGCTCCGGAAGCCTGCTGAAATAGTCTGGAGTTTGATGGTTCACTCGAGAAGCAAAAAGGTCTAGGACCAAGGGGCCTCGAGTCTTTGCTAGTTGAAGGAAGATTGAGCGGTGTAGTATCCAGTCGCTGGAATCTCTCCAGTGCCCGGAGAACCAATCTGCTTCTAGGTTAGATATGCCCAGAAGGTATTCCGCCTGTAAAGTGATGTTCCTCAGAAATCAGAAGTGATACATATCTTTGGTTACTTCTGAAAGAACTTTCAAACGAGCTCCCCAGGTGTTTTATATATTGGGCTGCAGAGACATTGTCCATGTGAAGTAATATGCAACAGTTTGTCAGGTCTTTGTCGAGGCTGCGAACTGCAAAAGAGCCGGCGATCAGTTCTAAGCAATTGATGTGTAATCCTTCCTCTGAGCGAGTCCAGAGACCTCCTGTCGAAACTCTGGCGCATGTCGCTCCCCATCCCCAGAGACTGGCGTCTGAATTGATGATCAGGTCTGGAACTGTGCCGAAAATCTCCCGACCATTCCAAGCCTGCATGTGGATTAGCCACCATTTCAGTTTCGTGCGTACCTCTGCAGAAAGGGGAACCAATTGGTCGTCGGAAGGTACTTCCCTGAGGAACTGAGCTTTTAGGAGTTGCATGGCCCTATAATATAGAGGACCGGGAAAGATGGCTTAGATGGAGGAAGATAGGAGACCGATGAACCAGGCTAGCAAGTGTAAAGGAATTACTGACAAACGAAGCACGCGTTTGAGTTCCTTTCTGACTGAAACAATTTTGGAGTGAGGAAGACTGAGGGTACAAGACATGGAATCTATCTCGAAACTGAGAAATTGGACTGTTTGAGATGGAGAGAGAGCTGACTTGTCCCAGCTGATCACGAAACCGAGGTTTTGTAGAAATTCTATGGCGTACTCTGTTTGCGATGTGAGATGGTGAAGAAAAGGATGTTGTACAAGTATATTATACAATGGATACCTGACTTTCTTAGATGAGCCAGAACTGGTTTGAGCAGGTTTGTAAAGCACCATGGGGCCGAACTTAGCCCGTATGGAAGGCACGTGAATTGCCACAGAGTCTGGTTTCACATGAATCTGAGAAATCTCTGACTCGACGAGTGAATGGCTACTGAGAGGTAGGCGTCTCCCAAGTCTAGATGGTTGAACCAATCACCTTGGGAAAGTAGGTCTTGGAGAAGATGGATACCTTCCATCTTGAAGTGCCTGTATCTGACGAAGATATTTAGGTTCTTCAGATTTATCACTGGTCTAGATTCTCTGGACTTTTTCGTCACCAAAAAGATGTTGCTGAAAAATCCCTCATAATCTGTCGCTCTTTGAATCGCTCCTTTGTCTCTGAGTGCGACAAGTTCGTTGTGAGTGAGCTCTTGATGATGAAGGGACATACGCAAAGCAGTCGGTAGAGAATCTTATCAAGGGATGGATATGAATTCTATCTGGTAGCCACGAACTGTCTGAACAATCCAAGCATCCGAGGAGATCAGCTTCCAATTCTGTAGAAAGAAGGGGAGTCTGTCTGCAGTAAATAGAGGGGAAGAATAATTTAAAGCAGTTAAACTCACCTGAGTAAGGTCTGGAATGTCCTCATGCCCGATATCCATGAACCCCAGTGACTCCTCTCTCTCTGGCTGAAGACTTTGGGATCTTGTTGTTTGGTGTTTGAAAGTCTGCGTAGGGAAGTATCTGGGACCTGATAGCCAAAAATGGCTGGAGACACGGCCCCTCTGTCTTCCAGCCCTGCCAAAAACACCCCTCTGAGGGGTAGGCCTGAACACCTCTTTTAAGGAAATTTGGGCTTTATTGAGTGACGAAAAAATATTTACATGTTGTTTAAGTTTCTTCAAAAAGGGCTCTCCGAACAACATCCCTTTGGCGGATGGACCCAGTTCCTTGTCACTCAATTCTGCTAGTTTCAGATCTATCCGCAGCAAAGCAGACTTGTGTCTCTCATTAGAGATAGCGACATTGGTGTTCCCTACCATGCAGATGCATCGTTGGAACCATTCGCGAATAGAATGAGCGTCTAAAGCAGTGTCTGAAGAGAGAGTGGAGTCTCCAGGTACAAAATATGGGACATCGGGCCTGTTACGTCCAGTAGTTTATCCTGTGCCAATTTTAGGCACAGGATAAAGAAAATAAGGGGTTCACCCTTTATGTAGTAAAATATAAAATATGGGGCTCACCCAAGGTAATAAAAAGTATGTTTGTTGTTCAAGAATGAAATAAAGGGCTCACCTTTAAAAGTAAGGGCAGTAGAATGGAGAGGATACTGAAGGGGGTGTACCCTAGAAGGTAATGGAACCAAATTGATCAAGTAGAGTTGTAGGGCAAAAAGAACGATGCGCAGTAGGAGAGGGGCTCACACTCTTTAAACGCTTATAGAAACAATAATGAGAGACAGTACCGGACAACACAGAACTCCGATCCATTGGGGGGAAAAAACCAAATGGTGGCGAAATCTCCCTAGAGGATGGGAGATGAGGTAATAATGGCAAGAAAACGCAGTAAGAGGTTAGAATGGCGAGTGCTCGCTCCGAATGCGGAGGGGATCAAGGAGCAGAGGGGAAAGCATTAGAGAATGAAGGTATTGGCTGGAAAAGGTATGATTAAGATGTTGGAAAAGAAAGGGTAATGAAAGCATATCAAGTGAAGAATAAGCTCATAAGAGTAGGAACAATGGAAGAAAAAGAGCAAGAGAGCTCATCAAAATGAGTAAGAAAAGGGGGGTGGAACATACAATATCATTAACAAGACTGGGTTTATATTTTTACTAAAAACTGAACATTTTTACAGGCTCTAGTAAAAAGGAATGTAAATTATATGAAGGTGACAGAATGTAACAAATATGCTGACCTGTATGTTGAGATGAGCAGCAAAGAAAGAGGGAATCGTGGGGGTTTACTCAGCTTGTTATACCTATTCTTTTCTGTGATTGGTTGTTATTATATGTTTATTTTGCTGCTATTGGTGAGTTAGTAAAGAGAGATTATGCAAATATTCTCCTCCTATCATGACTTAAAATTACTGTGTGTAACAGAAGGACTTAACTTGGTGAGTGCCTTTTGTGCAGTGGACACATATATCTATTTATATATACGGTACCTTGCATATAAACTGTAGTTGTACTTACTGAACTACATATACCTTCCATTTAGTTCCGTTTAGTTTGCTGATAATATACAAAAGGCTTCAAGTCATAAAAATATCACCCATAATGAATAGTTTTGTATTTCATTTTGAAGCAAGAAACATTTATTATGAAAACAACATATTGTAGGAATTTTTCTGCTGAGTAAAACGCTGTTAGTTTCTCTGCAAGAAGATTCAAAAGATACTGCAGTTCATACAGTTGTTTTTTTGTATATTAAGCTGTTAGCAAAAGTGCCCCCTGGTGTCCACACAGTTGTTGTATTCTATGGGGCAGATGAGACTCAGGCTACAGTTCACCCTAGAATGTGATAGTAACAGCTCCATCACTTTGTTACAGTTTAAAGGGATAGTAATACTTCATTTTATCTTTTTTATTTTGTAGGCATTAAAAAAACATGAAGAACGATATAAGTCTTATCTGTCAAACCTTTATGATTTGAGAGATATTCACAAGCAAAGTTTCCCCTCCCGCCCCTTTTACCTAGTGTAAGCCATCTCTTCTCAGATGTGGAATGCAGTCCATAGACCAGACAGATAAAAGAAGGGGACAATCTTCTTCCTATGAGAACAATGAAAGCCCTGCCCCCCTTGACAAGTTTGTCAGGTTTTTCCCTTAGCTTAACTGAAGATTGTCCCTCTCTGCAGTCTACCTGGGCACCTCCCTTCTCATCTGGCTGAGCAGTATTACATCAGTAAAAGGGGCAGGAGGGGGATACTTTATCATTCAATTACTCTTGAACTACAACTCTGACAGAACTGAAATAACACTCTCCAAAGTCCAAATACTGATGATTAATTAGAGCTGCTTTTATTATGAAACATTACTATCACTTTAAGTGTTATAACTTTCAACCGACCAAATCTTCTCCTAGGAATGGAAGTACCTTTTGTTTACTCAACAGAAAAACCTTTGTTCTAAAAACCTTTTAGAACAAACAGAAGCATTTTCATTTAGTAAAACCCCACTGTCCAGTCATAGACTATTGCCAAAGTCCAGTGTAAAAAAACAAAAACATAATATATTGATTAACTCCTTAAGGACCAGCCTCTCATAAAGACCACGGAGCATTTTATTTTTTTGCCGATCCAGTTCAGGGCTCCCCAAATGGCACGTAGCCCTGAAATCCATGACGTGCCAAGACCGTAATGGGTCCTTTAGGGAGGTTTTCCCATGACGTCATGGGTCCTTAAGGTGTTAAATAAAAAAGGTTGAGATGTAATAACGTTTTAAATGAAAAGTCAGTAGGGAAATTATGTGTGTGTGTGTATATGCATGTATGAGTGTATGTGTGTATGTGTGTGTACATATATGTGTATGTTTGTGCGTGTGTGTGTGTGTGTGCTCTGCCTACATTCATTCATAGTATACTGTGTGATAATACTGGCCCAGTACAGTAACTAATTAGCATAAATTGCCACACTGTGCCATCAACAATATACATATATTACAAACAGCTAGCACAAGATTTATACAGTTTTTAGTTATCTTTAAATTAATTTAACTTATCTTAAGGCGACCAATCTATTTTAAGCCTTTAAGAAACAAAGCTGGGACCAACACTTTCTTTCCCAATGCATTGCGCACCCGTGTTTTCCTTAAAGGGTTAAGCATACTTAACCCTTTCTACTTCCCTTTTAAACCCTTAAATGATAGTGGTCTCACAACACATCGCAAAGACTTCTCTAGCACTCTAGGGATTAATATTATTACTGTATATGTAAATGAGAATCTAAATCTCCTCTGTACTGTAATCCAGTTTATCATGTTACCAAACTTAGCTCACCCACGTGGGAGAGGCAGGGAGAAGGGCCCAGACAGTCTTATGATAAGGTATTTATAGGTCAGTGGGAGCAGGTGAAGTTGCACTAGGACAACAAACATGATTTTATACTGAGACGTGCCGTGGAAATATACATGGAGTATTTTATTAGTAGATTAGCATTATGCGGTTTGCTAGAACAAATCCAGCAGGATCTTTGGTAATAGCGTGACGTTTACGGATGTTTATACAAGGCCTGAAGATCCACTGGATATTGGATGACCCAATACAGTGATTAATACAGATGAGGTAAGGATGGTGCAGTGATTAATACAGATGAGGTAAGGATGGTGCAGTGATTAATACAGATGAGGTAAGGATGGTGCAGTGATTAATACAGACAAGGTAAGGATGGTGCAGTGATTAATACAGACAAGGTAATGGTGGTACAGTGATTAATACAGACAAGGTAAGGATGGGGCAGTGATTAATACAGACAAGGTAATGGTGGTGCAGTGATTAATATAGACAAGGTAAGGGTGGGGCAGTGATTAATACAGATGAGGTAAGGATGGTGCAGTGATTAATACAGATGAGGTAAGGATGGTGCAGTGATTAATACAGATGAGGTAAGGATGGTGCAGTGATTAATACAGACAAGGTAAGGATGGTGCAGTGATTAATACAGACAAGGTAATGGTGGTACAGTGATTAATACAGACAAGGTAAGGATGGGGCAGTGATTAATACAGACAAGGTAATGGTGGTGCAGTGATTAATATAGACAAGGTAAGGGTGGGGCAGTGATTAATACAGATGAGGTAAGGATGGTGCAGTGATTAATACAGACAAGGTAAGGATGGTGCAGTGATTAATACAGATGAGGTAAGGATGGTGCAGTGATTAATACAGACAAGGTAAGGATGGTGCAGTGATTAATACAGACAAGGTAATGGTGGTGCAGTGATTAATATAGACAAGGTAAGGGTGGGGCAGTGATTAATACAGACAAGGTAAGGGTGGTATAGTGATTAATACAGACAAGGTAAGGGTAGTGCAGTGATTAATACAGACAAGGTAAGGGTGGTGCAGTGATTAAAGCAGACAAGGTAAGGGTGGTACAGTGATTACTACAGACAAGGTAAGGGTGGTACAGTGATTAATACAGACATGGTAAGGGCTGTACAGTGATTAATACAGACAAGGTAAGGATGGTGCAGTGATTAATACAGACAAGGTAAGGGTGGTACAGTGATTAATTCAGACAAGGTAAGGATGGTACAGTGATTAATACAGACAAGGTAAGGGTGGTACAGTGATTAATACAGACAAGGTAAGGATGGTGCAGTGATTAATACAGACAAGGTAAGGATGGTACAGTGATTAATACAGACAAGGTAAGGATGGTGCAGTGATTAATACAGACAAGGTAAGGGTGGTACAGTGATTAATACAGACAAGGTAAGGGTGGTACAGTAATTAATACAGACATGGTAAGGATGGTGCAGTGATTAATACAGACATGGTAAGGATGGTGCAGTGATTAATACAGACATGGTAAGGATGGTGCAGTGATTAATACAGACAAGGTAAGGATGGTGCAGTGATTAATACAGACAAGGTAAGGGTGGTGCAGTGATTAATACAGACAAGGTAAGGGTGGGGCAGTGATTAATACAGATGAGGTAAGGATGGTGCAGTGATTAATACAGACAAGGTAAGGATGGTGCAGTGATTAATACAGATGAGGTAAGGATGGTGCAGTGATTAATACAGACAAGGTAAGGATGGTGCAGTGATTAATACAGACAAGGTAATGGTGGTGCAGTGATTAATATAGACAAGGTAAGGGTGGGGCAGTGATTAATACAGACAAGGTAAGGGTGGTATAGTGATTAATACAGACAAGGTAAGGGTAGTGCAGTGATTAATACAGACAAGGTAAGGGTGGTGCAGTGATTAAAGCAGACAAGGTAAGGGTGGTACAGTGATTACTACAGACAAGGTAAGGGTGGTACAGTGATTAATACAGACATGGTAAGGGCTGTACAGTGATTAATACAGACAAGGTAAGGATGGTGCAGTGATTAATACAGACAAGGTAAGGGTGGTACAGTGATTAATTCAGACAAGGTAAGGATGGTACAGTGATTAATACAGACAAGGTAAGGGTGGTACAGTGATTAATACAGACAAGGTAAGGATGGTGCAGTGATTAATACAGACAAGGTAAGGATGGTACAGTGATTAATACAGACAAGGTAAGGATGGTGCAGTGATTAATACAGACAAGGTAAGGGTGGTACAGTGATTAATACAGACAAGGTAAGGGTGGTACAGTAATTAATACAGACATGGTAAGGATGGTGCAGTGATTAATACAGACATGGTAAGGATGGTGCAGTGATTAATACAGACAAGGTAAGGATGGTGCAGTGATTAATACAGACAAGGTAAGGGTGGTGCAGTGATTAATACAGACAAGGTAAGGGTGGTACAGTGATTAATACAGACAAGGTAAGGATGGTACAGTGATTAATACAGACAAGGTAAGGGTGGTACAGTGATTAATACAGACAAGGTAAGGATGGTGCAGTGATTAATACAGACAAGGTAATGGTGGTACAGTGATTAATACAGACAAGGTAAGGGTGGTACAGTGATTAATACAGACAAGGTAAGGATGGTGCAGTGATTAATACAGACAAGGTAAGGATGGTGCAGTGATTAATACAGACAAGGTAAGGGTGGGGCAGTGATTAATACAGCTGAGGTAAGGATGGTGCAGTGATTAATACAGACAAGGTAATGGTGGGGCAGTGATTAATACAGACAAGGTAAGGGTGGTGCAGTGATTAATACAGACAAGGTAAGGGTGGTGCAGTGATTAATACAGACAAGGTAAGGGTGGTGCAGTAATTAATACAGACAAGGTAAGGGTGGTGCAGTGATTAATACAGACAAGGTAAGGATGGTGCAGTGATTAATACAGACATGGTAAGGATGGTACAGTGATTAATACAGACAAGGTAAGGATGGTGCAGTGATTAATACAGACAAGGTAATGGTGGTACAGTGATTAATACAGACAAGGTAAGGATGGTGCAGTAATTAATACAGACATGGTAAGGATGGTACAGTGATTAATAAAGATAAGGTAATGGTGGTGCAGTGATTAATACAGACAAGGTAATGGTGGGGCAGTGATTAATACAGACAAGGTAAGGGTGGTGCAGTGATTAATACAGACAAGGTAAGGGTGGTGCAGTGATTAATACAGACAAGGTAAGGGTGGTGCAGTAATTAATACAGACAAGGTAAGGATGGTACAGTGATTAATACAGACAAGGTAAGGGTGGTGCAGTGATTAATACAGACAAGGTAATGGTGGGGCAGTGATTAATACAGACAAGGTAAGGGTGGTGCAGTGATTAATACAGACAAGGTAATGGTGGGGCAGTGATTAATACAGACAAGGTAAGGGTGGTGCAGTGATTAATACAGACAAGGTAATGGTGGTGCAGTGATTAATACAGACAAGGTAAGGGCTGTACAGTGATTAATACAGATGAGGTAAGGATGGTGCAGTGATTAATACAGACAAGGTAAGGGTGGTGCAGTGATTAATACAGACAAGGTAAGGGTGGTACAGTGATTAATACAGACAAGGTAAGGGTGGTACAGTGATTAATACAGACATGGTAAGGGCTGTACAGTGATTAATACAGACAAGGTAAGGATGGTGCAGTGATTAATACAGACAAGGTAAGGGTGGTGTAGTGATTAATACAGACAAGGTAAGGGTGGTACAGTGATTAATACAGACATGGTAAGGATGGTGCAGTGATTAATACAGACAATATAATGGTGGGGCAGTGATTAATACAGACAAGGTAAGGGCGGTACAGTGATTAATACAGACAAGGTAATGGTGGGGCAGTGATTAATACAGACAAGGTAAGGGTGGTACAGTGATTAATACAGACAAGGTAATGGTGGGGCAGTGATTAATACAGACAAGGTAAGGGCGGTACAGTGATTAATACAGACAAGGTAAGGGTGGTGCAGTGATTAATACAGACAAGTTAAGGGTGGTACAGTGATTAATACAGACAAGGTAAGGATGGGGCACTGATTAATACAGACAAGGTAAGGGTGGTACAGTGATTAATACAGACAAGGTAAGGGTGGTGTAGTGATTAATAAAGACAAGGTAAGGGTGGGGCAGTGATTAATACAGACAAGGTAAGGATGGTGCAGTGATTAATACAGACAAGGTAAGGATGGTGCAGTGATTAATACAGACAAGATAAGGGTGGGGCAGTGATTAATACAGACAAGGTAAGGATGGTGCAGTGATTAATACAGACAAGGTAAGGATGGTACAGTAATTAATACAGACAAGATAAGGGTGGTACAGTGATTAATACAGACAAGATAAGGGTGGGGCAGTGATTAATACAGACAAGGTAAGGATGGTGCAGTGATTAATACAGACAAGGTAATGGTGGTACAGTGATTAATACAGACAAGGTAAGGGTGGTACAGTAATTAATACAGACAAGGTAAGGGTGGTACAGTGATTAATACAGACAAGGTAAGGGTGGTACAGTGATTAATACAGACAAGGTAAGGATGGTGCAGTGATTAATACAGACAAGGTAAGGATGGTGCAATGATTAATACAGACAAGATAAGGGTGGTGCAGTGATTAATACAGACAAGGTAATTTTGGTGCAGTGATTAATACAGACAAGGTAATTTTGGTGCAGTGATTAATACAGACAAGGTAAGGGTGGTGCAGTGATTAATACAGACAAGGTAAGGATGGTGCAGTGATTAATACAGACAAGGTAAGGATGGTACAGTGATTAATACAGACAAGGTAAGGATGGGGCAGTGATTAATACAGACAAGGTAAGGGTGGTACAGTGATTAATACAGACAAGGTAAGGGTGGTACAGTGATTAATACAGACAAGGTAAGGATGGTGCAGTGATTAATACAGACAAGGTAAGGGTGGTACAGTGATTAATACAGACAAGGTAATGGTGGTACAGTGATTAATACAGACAAGGTAATGGTGGGGCAGTGATTAATACAGACAAGGTAAGGGTGGTACAGTGATTAATACAGACAAGGTAAGGGTGGTGTAGTGATTAATAAAGACAAGGTAAGGGTGGTGCAGTGATTAATACAGACAAGGTAAGGGCGGTACAGTGATTAATACAGACAAGGTAAGGGTGGTACAGTGATTAATACAGACAAGGTAATGGTGGGACAGTGATTAATACAGACAAGGTAAGGATGGTGCAGTGATTAATACAGACAAGGTAAGGGTGGTGCAGTGATTAATACAGACAAGGTAAGGATGGGGCAGTGATTAATACAGACAAGGTAATTTTGGTGCAGTGATTAATACAGACAAGGTAAGGATGGTACAGTGATTAATACAGACATGGTAAGGGCTGTACAGTGATTAATACAGACAAGGTAAGGGTGGTGCAGTGATTAATACAGACAAGGTAATGGTGGGGCAGTGATTAATACAGACAAGGTAAGGGTGGTGCAGTGATTAATACAGACAAGGTAATGGTGGGGCAGTGATTAATACAGACAAGGTAATGGTGGTACAGTGATTAATACAGACAAGGTAATGGTGGGGCAGTGATTAATACAGACAAGGTAAGGGTGGTACAGTGATTAATACAGACATGGTAAGGATGGTGCAGTGATTAATACAGACAAGGTAAGGGTGGTACAGTGATTAATACAGACAAGGTAAGGGTGGTACAGTGATTAATACAGACAAGGTAAGGATGGTGCAGTGATTAATACAGACAAGGTAAGGGCGGTACAGTGATTAATACAGACAAGGTAAGGGTGGTACAGTGATTAATACAGACAAGGTAAGGGTGGTACAGTGATTAATACAGACATGGTAAGGGCTGTACAGTGATTAATACAGACAAGGTAAGGATGGTGCAGTGATTAATACAGACAAGGTAAGGGTGGTACAGTGATTAATACAGACATGGTAAGGGCTGTACAGTGATTAATACAGACATGGTAAGGGCTGTACAGTGATTAATACAGACAAGGTAAGGATGGTGCAGTGATTAATACAGACAAGGTAAGGGTGGTGCAGTGATTAATACAGACAAGGTAAGGGCTGTACAGTGATTAATACAGACAAGGTAAGGATGGTGCAGTGATTAATACAGACAAGGTAAGGGCTGTATAGTGATTAATACAGACAAGGTAAGGATGGTGCAGTGATTAATACAGACAAGGTAAGGGTGGTGCAGTGATTAATACAGACAAGGTAAGGGTGGTGCAGTGATTAATACAGACATGGTAAGGGCTGTACAGTGATTAATACAGACATGGTAAGGATGGTGCAGTGATTAATACAGACATGGTAAGGGCTGTACAGTGATTAATACAGACAAGGTAAGGGCTGTACAGTGATTAATACAGACAAGGTAAGGGTGGTACAGTGATTAATACAGACATGGTAAGGGCTGTACAGTGATTAATACAGACAAGGTAAGGATGGTGCAGTGATTAATACAGACAAGGTAAGGGTGGGGCAGTGATTAATACAGACAAGGTAAGGGTGGTACAGTGATTAATACAGACAAGGTAATGATGGGGCAGTGATTAATACAGACAAGGTAAGGGCGGTACAGTGATTAATACAGACATGGTAAGGATGGTGCAGTGATTAATAAAGACAAGGTAAGGATGGTGCAGTAATTAATACAGACAAGGTAATGGTGGTACAGTGATTAATACAGACAAGGTAAGGATGGTGCAGTGATTAATACAGACAAGGTAATGGTGGTACAGTGATTAATACAGACAAGGTAAGGATGGTGCAGTGATTAATACAGACAAGGTAAGGGCGGTACAGTGATTAATACAGACAAGGTAATGGTGGGGCAGTGATTAATACAGACAAGGTAAGGGTGGTACAGTGATTAATACAGACAAGGTAATGGTGGGGCAGTGATTAATACAGACAAGGTAAGGGCGGTACAGTGATTAATACAGACAAGGTAAGGGTGGTGCAGTGATTAATACAGACAAGTTAAGGGTGGTACAGTGATTAATACAGACAAGGTAAGGATGGGGCACTGATTAATACAGACAAGGTAAGGGTGGTACAGTGATTAATACAGACAAGGTAAGGGTGGTGTAGTGATTAATAAAGACAAGGTAAGGGTGGGGCAGTGATTAATACAGACAAGGTAAGGATGGTGCAGTGATTAATACAGACAAGGTAAGGATGGTGCAGTGATTAATACAGACAAGATAAGGGTGGGGCAGTGATTAATACAGACAAGGTAAGGATGGTGCAGTGATTAATACAGACAAGGTAAGGATGGTACAGTAATTAATACAGACAAGATAAGGGTGGTACAGTGATTAATACAGACAAGATAAGGGTGGGGCAGTGATTAATACAGACAAGGTAAGGATGGTGCAGTGATTAATACAGACAAGGTAATGGTGGTACAGTGATTAATACAGACAAGGTAAGGGTGGTACAGTAATTAATACAGACAAGGTAAGGGTGGTACAGTGATTAATACAGACAAGGTAAGGGTGGTACAGTGATTAATACAGACAAGGTAAGGATGGTGCAGTGATTAATACAGACAAGGTAAGGATGGTGCAATGATTAATACAGACAAGATAAGGGTGGTGCAGTGATTAATACAGACAAGGTAATTTTGGTGCAGTGATTAATACAGACAAGGTAATTTTGGTGCAGTGATTAATACAGACAAGGTAAGGGTGGTGCAGTGATTAATACAGACAAGGTAAGGATGGTGCAGTGATTAATACAGACAAGGTAAGGATGGTACAGTGATTAATACAGACAAGGTAAGGATGGGGCAGTGATTAATACAGACAAGGTAAGGGTGGTACAGTGATTAATACAGACAAGGTAAGGGTGGTACAGTGATTAATACAGACAAGGTAAGGATGGTGCAGTGATTAATACAGACAAGGTAAGGGTGGTACAGTGATTAATACAGACAAGGTAATGGTGGTACAGTGATTAATACAGACAAGGTAATGGTGGGGCAGTGATTAATACAGACAAGGTAAGGGTGGTACAGTGATTAATACAGACAAGGTAAGGGTGGTGTAGTGATTAATAAAGACAAGGTAAGGGTGGTGCAGTGATTAATACAGACAAGGTAAGGGCGGTACAGTGATTAATACAGACAAGGTAAGGGTGGTACAGTGATTAATACAGACAAGGTAATGGTGGGACAGTGATTAATACAGACAAGGTAAGGATGGTGCAGTGATTAATACAGACAAGGTAAGGATGGTACAGTGATTAATACAGACAAGGTAAGGATGGTGCAGTGATTAATACAGACAAGGTAATGGTGGTACAGTGATTAATACAGACAAGGTAAGGGTGGTGCAGTGATTAATACAGACAAGGTAATGGTGGTATAGTGATTAATACAGACATGGTAAGGATGGTGCAGTGATTAATACAGACAAGGTAAGTGGAACAGACTGTGTGGTGTGTATATAAGTGTATCACCCTGGTGTCCCTGTGTTTAGGAGATCAGACTGTGTGGTGTGTATAGAAGTGTATCACCCTGGTGTCCCTGTGTTTAGGAGATCAGACTGTGTGGTGTGTATATAAGTGTATCACCCTGGTGTCCCTGTGTTTAGGAGATCAGACTGTGTGGTGTGTATAGAAGTGTATCACCCTGGTGTCCCTGTGTTTAGGAGATCAGACTGTGTGGTGTGTATAGAAGTGTATCACCCTGGTGTCCCTGTGTTTAGGAGATCAGACTGTGTGGTGTGTATAGAAGTGTATCACCCTGGTGTCCCTGTGTTTAGGAGATCAGACTTGTGTATAGAAGTGTATCACCCTGGTGTCCCTGTGTGTAGGAGATCAGACTGTGTGGTGTGTATAGAAGTGTATCACCCTGGTGTCCCTGTGTTTAGGAGATCAGACTGTGTGGTGTGTATATAAGTGTATCACCCTGGTGTCCCTGTGTTTAGGAGATCAGACTGTGTGGTGTATATAGAAGTGTATCACCCTGGTGTCCCTGTGTTTAGGAGATCAGACTGTGTGGTGTGTATAGAAGTGTATCACCCTGGTGTCCCTGTGTTTAGGAGATCAGACTGTGTGGTGTGTATAGAAGTGTATCACCCTGGTGTCCCTGTGTTTAGGAGATCAGACTGTGCGGTGTGTATAGAAGTGTATCACCCTGGTGTCCCTGTGTTTAGGAGATCAGATTGTGTGGTGTGTATATAAGTGTATCACCCTGGTGTCCCTGTGTTTAGGAGATCAGACTGTGTGGTGTGTATATATAAGTGTATCACCCTAGTGTCCCTGTGTTTAGGAGATCAGACTGTGCGGTGTGTATATAAGTGTATCACCCTGGTGTCCCTGTGTTTAGGAGAACAGACTGTGTGGTGTGTATAGAAGTGTATCACCCTGGTGTCCCTGTGTTTAGGAGATCAGATTGTGTGGTGTGTATATAAGTGTATCACCCTGGTGTCCCTGTGTTTAGGAGATCAGACTGTGTGATGTGTATATATAAGTGTATCACCCTAGTGTCCCTGTGTTTAGGAGATCAGACTGTGCGGTGTGTATATAAGTGTATCACCCTGGTGTCCCTGTGTTTAGGAGATCAGACTGTGTGGTGTGTATAGAAGTGTATCACCCTGGTGTCCCTGTGTTTAGGAGATCAGACTGTGTGGTGTGTATAGAAGTGTATCACCCTGGTGTCCCCGTGTTTAGGAGATCAGACTGTGTGGTGTGTATATAAGTGTATCACCCTGGTGTCCCTGTGTTTAGGAGATCAGACTGTGTGCTGTGTATAGAAGTGTATCACCCTGGTGTCCCTGTGTTTAGGAGATCAGACTGTGTGGTGTGTATATAAGTGTGTCACCCTGGTGTCACTGTGTTTAGGAGATCAGATTGTGTGGTGTGTATATAAGTGTATCACTCTGGTGTCCCTGTGTTTAGGGGATCAGACTATGTGGTGTGTATATAGGTGTATCACCCTGGTGTCCCTGTGTTTAGGAGGTCAGACTGTGTGGTGTGTATATAAGTGGATCACCCTGGTGTCCCTGTGTTTAGGAGATCAGACTGTGTGGTATGTGTATATAAGTGTATCACCCTGGTGTCCCTGTGTTTAGGAGATCAGACTGTGTGGTGTGTATAGAAGTGTATCACCGTGGTGTCCATGTGTTTAGGAGATCAGACTGTGTGGTGTGTATAGAAGTGTATCACCCTGGTGTGCCTGTGTTTAGGAGATCAGACTGTGTGGTGTGTATAGAAGTGTATCACCCTGGTGTCCCTGTGTTTAGGAGATCAGATTGTGTGATGTGTATATAAGTGTATCACCCTGGTGTCCCTGTGTTTAGGAGATCAGACTCTGTGGTGTGTATATAAGTGTATCACCCTGGTGTCCCTGTGTTTAGGAGATCAGACTGTGTGGTATGTATATAAATGTATCACCCTGGTGTCCCTGTGTTTAGGAGATCAGACTGTGTGCTATGTATATAGGTGTATCACCCTGGTGTCCCTGTGTTTAGGAGATCAGACTGTGTGGTGTCTATATAAGTGTATCACCCTGGTGTCCCTGTGTTTAGGAGATCAGACTGTGGTGTGTATATAAGTGTATCACCCTGGTGTCCCTGTGTTTAGGAGATCAGACTGTGTGGTGTATATATAAGTGTATCACCCTGGTGTCCCTGTGTTTAGGAGATCAGACTGTGTGGTGTGTATAGAAGTGTATCACCCTGGTGTCCCTGTGTTTAGGAGGTCAGACTGTGTGGTGTGTATATAAGTGTATCACCCTGGTGTCCCTGTGTTTAGGAGATCAGACTGTGTGGTGTGTATAGAAGTGTATCACCCTGGTGTCCCTGTGTTTAGGAGATCAGACTGTGTGGTGTGTATAGAAGTGTATCACCCTGGTGTCCCTGTGTTTAGGAGATCAGACTGTGTGGTATGTATATAAGTGTATCGCCATGGTTTCCCTGTGTTTAGGAGATCAGACTGTGTGGTGTGTATATAAGTGTATCACCCTGGTGTCCCTGTGTTTAGGAGATCAGACTGTGTGGTGTGTATAGAAGTGTATCACCCTGGTGTCCCTGTGTTTAGGAGATCAGACTGTGTGGTATGTATATAAGTGCATCGCCATGGTATCCCATGGTGTTTCCTACTGTAAAAACCTTAAATCTTATTTGGTCCTTGGTCTTGTTCAGGGCAGCCTTATCACATGTATGCTTACATTCCCTCACTGTATTAACCACTACCACTTCTGCTGGTTGGCTAATCCACTTATCTACTACCCTCTCAGTGAAGTAAAACTTTCATACATTACATCTAAACCTGTGTCCCTCTAGTTTTAGACTATCCCCTCTCTCTCTCTTTTCTCCTCCAGGCTATACATGTTCAGGTCCTGTAGTCTGTCCTGATATTTCTTTTCCTGTAAACCGGTCACCATTTTATTAGCCCTTAGATTAATTTTCTCTATAGTATCTATATCCTTCTGGAGATGGGGTCTCCAGTACTGTACACAATACTCTAGGTGAGGTCTAACTAGAGATCTGTAGAGTGACATGACCACTTCCCTTTTTCTGTACTAATGCCCCTAGCTATACAACCCAGCACCCTGCTTGTTTTTTTTTTTTTGTTTTACATTTTAGGTATGTACCCCTAATATCTCCTAAAGAGGGACACTTGGGAGGTATGGACCTTAATATCTTCTAAAGAGGGACACTTGGGAGCTATGGACCCCTAATATCTTCTAAAGAGGGACACTTGGGAGGTATGTACCGCTAATATCTCCTAAAGGGGGACACTTGGGAGGTATGTACCGCTAATATCTCCTAAAGGGGGACACTTGGGAGGTGTGGACCCCTAATACCTCCTAAACAGGGATACTTGGGAGGTATTTACTCCTAATATTTATGAATGAGAGAGATATAGAATTTTAGTCCAAAAACCAATGTGTATGTTACTGATTACATATTGTGTGCATGAACTTGGTCGGACTACATAGGGTGAAGTCGTGACAGGGCCTGAAATCCAAGAGGCAGATCGATTCTTGTGACCAATTGTAATCAGAGCAGTTTCCCATCTTAGCTGTCTGCTGACATCATCACACATGGCGGGTACCAGCCAGTAAGATGAGAACCGCAATGGTTAGCCCCTTCCTTTGAGCAAAGCAAGTTCTTAGCCCTTTGGCACTAAAAGAGTTAGTGGTCGGCCTGTGGATCCTGACTCATGATGTACCTCCCCCCTACCACGGACACAGCAAACAAATTGCTTTTCCTTTCTGTCTTTCCCCGTCACGTGAAGACCTTCTGACATCCTCCGGTGAGGAACTGCACCTTGGGTCTGTCTATGCACTGGAATCAAACTGGATCTGGGATATGAACCCTTTGAGTACCAGAGGGGTACATAACACATTACTTTGCAATGCGTTGCATACCCCTCTGGCACTCAAAGGGTTAAATACATTTGTGTGTTGGGATGTTACTCAGACCTGAACGAGAGCATGCAGAGAGAGGGACCCAGTGAGGATGATGCAATTCTGGAGTCAACCAAATGCAGCATAAAGAAGGAATAAAAATTCCCCAAATTCTTATTAATTTGAATGTGTCTTTTAACCCCTTGACTGCTAAAGAGGGCTCCAACATTGCTCCACAGTGCATTGCAGCCCTCTCTAGCATTCAGGGTAATAGACACATTTAAATTGATGTGAATTTTTATTTGTCCCCTATGAAACAATTGGTTCACTCCAGAATTACACCACTTTCTCAGTGTGTATATACAACCGGTGCGCAGCTTTCTCTTCATGCATTACAAGATCACATGTACTGTTTGGTCTCCGGGATCTACAGTCAGATACAGGACTTTTTCATACGATAACCTGTGATATTGAAACATATCTAACCATATGCTATTGGCATATTTTTGTGTTCCTTTAAAGGAGCAGTAAACTTTTTTATGAAAACACATATTTTATAGATCATTTCCTGCCGAATAAAACAAAGGTCACTCCCATCGCCGTCAGATGTTTTATTCAAAATTTATAGCAGTTTAAATAACCAGGAAATTAATTTACTGTGTTTACTTCCTGATAGTTCTGACAGCGATCGAATTTACTGTATGTTTACTTCCTGATAGTTCTAACTGACAGGAAGTGACTCAGCAGACTTTTCTGACTTTCCTCTCTATTAGACTCTAACAGGAAATCTAATTAGAATTTGACCACTAGAGGGCATTGCTAATGTAAAAAAACATGGGTTTAAACTGTAATAACTCTGGAAATATATCTCTCAGCAATGGAAGTACCCTTATTTTACTCAGTAGGAAAATCCCTACAATATATATTTTTCATAAAAAAGTTTACTGCTCATTTAACCTACTGAATGCTAGAGATGTGTTCATTTCATTGTGAGGCAGTACACTGTAGATATCTCTATCATCCAAGAGGCTACAGTAAATGTACTTTCCATGTGTCTGTGATTATATTTAATATATCATTTTGTCTTGCCCGCACCTTTCATCAGAATGCCAGCTAGCACTTCAAATGAAATCAAGTGAATTGCAAGCTCCTCAGGGGCGGAGCTTGTGAAAGCATTATATGTAAACCTTTCTGTGCTGATAACCCTGACATCTCTTCCTGCTTTCTCTCAGTGTGCGGCATGACAAGTAATTATGGATTTATCTATGCTGGGAGATGACCTGGATGAAGATATTGCAGCACAATATGTTATTCACCAAAGCCTTGAGGAAGCCTTCCGGAAAGATTCAGTTGTCCCAGCCATGGACAGCAACTGGTAATTATCAGAGGGTCTGAACACTAGGCAAAGAAAGATTAAAGGTGCAGTAAACTTTATTTTCAGAAAAAAAATATTCGTTGAGTTGTCACTTGTTTGTCTGAATAACATAATTTTTACAGACAAAATAAAAATACTTAGAGAAGACAAAATAAAGTACTATTAGAAGCAGTGAGAAGCAGTAGTATGGAGTTAACTGGTAACTGTCTTTTTGTTTCTTTGAACATTTTAGTTTCAAAGACAACATTAAAGATATGTCAACATTAGAATTTTTAGGGGCGATATTCATCAAGCTCATCTTGGCACCATATTAACCCTTTGTGTGTTAGGGGAATAAGCAATAAATTGCAAAACACACAATGGGTTAAATCGATACTCCACCTTTACTTCTGAAAATATTGTCCTTTTAACACCGACTCACGATCCATCAATTTTTTAAATATATGGCGACTTTTTGAACATCGAGACCTTAACCCTTTGAGCGCCAGAGGGGTACTCAACGCATTGCAAAGCAATACACCTCTGCCACTCAAAGGTTTAAAGTCTAACTGACACTTTATAATGAGGTCTTTTAAAATCACCTCTTTTAATGTTAGAGATTCTTTATTTAAAACTATAGGTTAAAACAATAACATAAAGAAAATCTCACAGATACATTCAAGGTCAATACAAAGAACTATCCAATGAATTATTTACGCAAATAGCTGGGCTAAGAACAAGAGGTCATCCACTAAGACTAGAGGAAAGGCGCTTTCGACTAAAACAAAGGCAGGGATTCTTTACAGTAAGGGCCATAAGTCTATGGAATTCTTTGCCTCTGGATGTTGTGCATAAAGATAATGCAACTGCATTCAAAAAAGCAACTGATGCATATCTAGCACAGAACAATATTGAACATTATGACAGATGACTTCACAGCAGATAGGATATTGATCTGGGGAGCTATTTGACTACTAATCGGAGTAAGGAAGGAATCCCCCCCACACACGCACACACACATTTGGGACTAGATTGGAAATTGCTCCTGAGGGCCTTTTTGCCTTCCTCTGGATCAACAGGGGTGTTTTTGGCATGGGCAGGACTTGATGGACGCATGTCTTTTTTCAGCCTCATCTACTATGTTACTATGTTACTGTGTTACTGTTACAGAGCTAGAACACCGTGATTAATACATGGTTTTATGCAAAGATGAGAAGTTTATGTGGGTATGGAGCGCAGCAAGGAGTGAGAGGGAATCTCCAAATCCACCAAACTTAACCCCTTAACAACTGCACGGCTGTCATTTAAGGACCACAGAACATTTTTTTTTATTTGTTCCACTGAATCCCATGACGTACATATACGTCATGGGTCCTTAACGCAAGTTTTCCCATTACGTATTTGTACAGCGTATGTCCTTAAGGGTTTAAATAAACCCTAGAACAACCACAGAGAATCAAAACAAACCTAAGCTGCTCCAAAGAAATAATATACATTGTGAGCCCTGTGGTAGGTATATATCATAACCATGTACTAAATATTATTAATAAAAAATTATTAGGGTTTTAGTAGCATAGCCTGGCCAAAACATGTTTAAGATCACCCTAACCTATATACGTTACCATTAAAGTAGATGTGTCATTATGTATAACATAGCATAAATAGTTAGGCTACATATCAAATACTACTAAAATGTTCTTCTGTTAGTAAGCTGGAGCCGTCTCATTGGCAGAGATCAGTATCTAGCCAATAAGACCGCTCCAGCTTACAGAGCGTCATTGGAGGAGGCTGGATAGAGGGAGGAGAGCAGAGGCACAGCGACAGGCTGCAGTCTTTGCGGAAGTGGCTGCAGCCCAGTCTTTATAGTTAAATTTACACTAAATAAAACTTTAAAAAAATAAATAAATAATACCGTTTTAATACTATTCGATATGTAGCCTAACTATTTATGCTATGTTACACATAGGTGACACATCCACTTTAAATGGATTTGCATTTAAAATATTCCTCTAATTAAAGCAGAGCTTTCATCAAAGATACATTTAGCCCCAAATCCTCAACCCGTTAACGACCGGCGCCGGCACTTGAGGACAACGGGGCTTTTTTTTTTTTTTTCGATCCGATTCACGGGTCCCTGTGCTGTGTGCAGCCGTGTGGGGAACCCTGAATTCCATGACGTGCCAGGACCGTCGCTGGTCCTTATGTGCCGGACAGCCGTGACGGTCCGGGCACGTCATTGGAAGTGAAGGGGTTAATATGTTAGAGATATATATATATACTAGTTGAAGAGCCCATTACACGGGCCACAGTGCCACTGCCAGCCGGTCGCTGGAGCATCCAGCTCTGTATCAGCCGCGGCGCGGGCAGGCTCTACTGCGCATGACTGTGTTGTTACACACGTTTTAGCGAATTATTATATAGGATATATATATATATAGAAAAGCAGATGGGCAATCCTATTGGACCAAAATAAATAACTAAGAACTAGTTAATGCCTGGGTGCTACTTCAAAAATGTATATAAACAGAAATGGCAAAAAGTTACCATGAAAAAAGTGAACTCTCAGGTCTTGTGAAACAATGCTGATTTATTTGTCAATGTTTTGGCCCCCTAAAGGGCCTAATTCAAGTATATATATATATATATATATACTTGTAATTTGCACCATAAGTCTGGCATTAGTGAAAATAGAACTAGTTCAACAGACAGGCAGTGGGGCAACGCAGACATCTTGCAGAGACTGCCTCCCTCTGCACTGTCCGTTCCCTTCACCTCCACGATTGGTGAGTTGAATGCCTTTGTGCTTTAAGGCACCGGAAGGGACTGACAGCCTGCAGCAAGACCCCAGTTGGTACCTGCCTGCAGAAAAATATACTGCAAATTCCAAGTATTTATATATGCATCACTAACATATTAACCCCTTAATGACAGGGTTGTTTTTTCCCCCCATTATAGCGAATGACTTCCTGGACTTACCAGGTAAGTCGTCTGTCACTAAGGGGTTAAAGGGATAGTAATACTTTAATATTACTATTCCCCATAGTGTAGCTCTTTAAAAAATAATTCAATTGCCCCCAGGTTCATCTCTCAAACCTTTATGGTTTGAGAGATAACCGAAGGCAAAGTTTCCCCCTCCCTTCCCCTTCCCTGAACTCAGCGTTGTGCTGACTGCAGGGGAAGTCTGTCGTACGACAGACTTGCGGCTCTGCAGCTGAGCCGAGATCCCGTTAGTGAAAAATAATTATTTCACTGAAATGGTTTGCAAACACGCGTAGGAGACCATTACAGTGAAATAATTCTTTTTTACTAACGTGATCGTGGCTCTGCTGCAGAGCTGCCCGATGAAAAATAAAACCGGATATCCCTGCAGTCAGTACAACACTGACTTCAGGGAAGGGGGAGGGAGGGGGGAACTTTGCGTTCGGTTATCTCACACCATAAAGGTCTGAGAGATGAACATGGGAGCAACTGAATTATTTTTAAAGAGCTACACTATGGGGATTAGTAATATTAAAGTATTACTATCCCTTTAAGGATTTGGGGCTAAATGTATCTTTGATTAATGTTCTTCTTTAAATCATGTCTAAGGAAACGCATTAGAGATACTGGGCTAAAACCACCTAAAACTTAAAAAAACAGTCCTGTAATTTCCCCCAGATTGGACTCACCTGCTGTCCAACAGGCACCAGTCACCAATCCCTTACCCACTGTGAATGTGACCAACAGAGGAATCTAGTAACGCTCTGTGTTTTCATATGTCACCCTCTCCCCACCTCCCAAACACTAGCCCTGCCCCTATACTACACCTAACATTAACAATAAATGTAACAAATACTAGCCTTAACACTATCCCATCACCCATACCCCATAGCTGTAACACTTACCTGTAAGTCTGAGGTCCAGCGGGGTCTTTCTGATCTTCCTCCTTCATTCTTCTTTTGGAAGCTTCCTTTTTCTTTCCGCTTCTTTTTTTTCCTTAAGGACCAGATGACGTACTATGACCGTCACTGTCTTTATACCCTTAAGGACCGGTGACGGTCATAGCATGTCACATACTTTTTACTTACAGCGATCTACTGGGAGCGCTGTAAGTAAAAACGGGGCCTAAAATTGACCGCTCCAAGACTGGCGCGATCTCTCTTAGACCCCAAAGCCGAGCACCAGTACGCGTAACAGGTCGTCTACTGGCACGTCGGCAAGGATCAAAGCAGTCCTTAAGGGAATGTAACTTCCCTGGACCGCTGGTCCTTAAGGGGTTAAGGTGCCCCAATAACAGAAGAATAACGAGTCAATCCAATGCCCCCTTAAAGTTTTGCCGCAATAGGTAGCAGAACAAAAGAATAGAAAAAATACCCATAGCAATACCTTTGAGGCCATTTCCTGATCCAAACTGAGGGAAATTTTAACAGAAATTGGCTTTTATATGTCCAGTCTCTGTTCCCTCACTCCCAATTGCTGGAATGTTTGCTTACACAGGGCATAGCGTGTGCCCTGCAAGAACCACACCGCCCAGACAATCAGCTTCTAGCCGGAAGGGTCATAAATTCATGTTTTGTCATCCCTCCAGATATCCAATCACTGAATAGCTGGAGAGAAGACGAAATGCACATTCGTGACCCCTCCAGCTAAAAACTGATTGGCTGGGAGGTGAGGTTACTGCACGGCACGTTCCATGCCCTGCGTAACCCCACATTCCAGCTAATGGGAGCACGGGAACAATTTTGAACAGAGAATAGCCATATAAAAGTCAGTCTCTTTTTAAATATCCCTCAGTTTGAATTGGGTAAATGTATAAAATTTATATTAATGTATTAAATGGGCATATAAAATTATAGCCGTGCATTTTGTCTAATGCTTTGGTAGAGCTGCTAAACATTTCTTGACCCAGTTTAGAAATATCTATTAGAAATACATTGCCATATTGGTGCCTACTGATTCAAACGAATCGCAGGAGCCCATAAAATTGTCATTTATAAAGGTTAACACACCCAAAACCATGGTGATTTAAATTATTTCCTTCATTTGTTCTGAACTCATCTCCTCCTGCTTTCCTCCACCAATACCATCATGCCATCATGGGGGGAGATGGCTAATGTCTATCACATATGAGCATCAGCAAAACATGATTGGCTGACAAACACCTATGTCAGCCATTCATTGGAGGCTGAGATGAGCACCATAATCTCCACTGTGTGGAAGATTGGTCAGTGGCCTCACCAGCCACTGTGTTGATCAGCTTTAGTGAGCTCCTCCTTAAAGGGGCAGCATGCTGGACCTGATGCATTCATGCATTGAGATACTCAGGGGCATAACTACAGAGGGTTCAGTTTTGCCAGGCCCTGGCATAGAAGTGGTCCATCAGCCCCAGGGCCCAATTGTTTTTGGCTACCCTCCTGTGATAATATTTTTGTGTTAGGAGGCCCAGAATAATGTTTGCACCAAAAACCCTCCAATGACTAGTCACACCGAAGGAGATAGTTGCACCATAAACCACCGGCCTATGTTCCTGCAGGGGCAACATTGCTATGATACCATATGTTGTGTCAGTGTTGTCCATGTAAAAGTGATAGTTATGTTTCATAATAAAAGCAGCTCTAATTAATCTTCATAGTATTTGGACCTTGGAGAGTGTTATTTCAGTTCTGTCAGAGTTGTAGTTCAAGAGTAATTGAATGATAAAGTATCCCCCTCCTGCCCCTTTTACTGATGTAATACTGCTCAGCCAGATGAGAAGGGAGGTGCCCAGGTAGACTGCAGAGAGGGACAATCTTCAGTTAAGCTAAGGGAAAAACCTGACAAACTTGTCAAGGGGGGCAGGGCTTTCATTGTTCTCATAGGAAGAATATTGTCCCCTTCTTTTATCTGTCTGGTCTATGGACTGCATTCCACATCTGAGAAGAGATGGCTTACACTAGATAAAAGGGGTGGGAGGTGGAAACTTTATCATTCAATTACTCTTGAACCACAAATCTGACAGTAATGAAATAACACTCTCCATGGACCAAATACTATGAAGATTAATTGGAGCTGCTGTTTTTGTGAAACATTACTATCCCTTTAATCAGGGTGACACTGAGTTGTAGGGCTGAGTGGTGGGATTTACACTTAAATGGGTGGGTAGTGGGGGGAACAGTGTGGGAGTGGGCAGGACAGGTATGTAGGCGGAGTTACCACTGAATTATCAGTGCAGGAGTTTCAGCCTCTGTCCTTCCTAGTGATGGTTCTGTACCCCTGTGTTTGTCTGTACCCCTGTGTTTGTTCTCCAAGCAATTCTCATCATAAAATGTCTTTATATCTTCTAGTTCCACTTCACAAAGTCCAGAACGTGAGATGATTGTTGCAGCTATACGGGCAGGTAGGACCTCCTAATAACCGGTGCTTATTTCATTTCTAACACCAAGGCTGATGTACTAAGTAAAAATGGTGCAATCATGGAGCAAATCATCTGCACCATAGGGAAAAGAAATTCAGATTGATTGAATTAGGGCGTTTAACCAGCTGAATGCTAGAGAGGTTAAGATCCCCATTTAAATCAATGGAAATGTTGTAATGTTTACCTGTCTCCTATGGTGCAGTTGGTTTGCTCCAGAATTACTCCAGCATAGTGTGTGCAGACTACATACCTCCCAAGTGTCCCTCTTTAGGAGGGACAGTCCCTCTTTTAGACCCAAATCCCTCTGTCCCTCTTTCCCACCCTGATGTCCCTCTTTTTAGGAGCTCAAACTGGTAAGGTGTATATATAAGTGTATCATACTGCTCAACAGCAATAAAACTCTAATTATTGTTTGTTTAAACACCAGTAAATGTGTTTATAAATGAGTGTGTGTGTAAATAAAATACTTTGGTCTTGTTATAATTAATTTATTAGGTTACACAAGAAGGTGTCAATAGGTCATGAAATAGCCTAAAAATTCTCTGTAGTGCCCTGCCTACCAGCCACGCCCCCAGCAACACCCTCTAAAACACAAGTGTCCCTCTTTGGCAATTTAAAATGTCGGGAGGTATGAGACTATAGCAATGTGACTAGACCTTCACTTTAATGGAGAATGCTTATTAACCATTTTAAAAGGATAGTAATGTTTAACAAAAACAGCAGCTCCAATTAATCTTCATAGTATTTGGGCCATGGAGAGTGTTATTTCAATTCTGTCAGAGTTGTAGTTCAAGAATGATTATATGATAAAGTATCCCCCTCCCGACCCCTTTTACAGATGTAACACTGCTCACCTCAATGCAGCAAGACTGTCAGGATAGACTGCAGAGAGGGACAATCTTCATTGATCATAAGGAAAAACCTGTCAAGGAGGGCAGGGTTTTCCTTATAATCACATAAGAAGATTGTCCGTTGCTGTGAGATGTCCGGTCAAGAGACCAGATGCCACATCTGAGAAGAGATGGCTTACACTAGGTAAAAGGAGCGGAAGGGGGATACTTTATCATTCAATTACTCTGACAGTAATGAAATAACACTCTCCATGGCCCAAATACTATGAACATTAATTGGAGCTGCTGTTTTTGTTAAACATTACTATCCCTTTAAGATTAGACTGTGTGGCACATTGAGAAGCAATACATTGCATACCACTAATGGGTTTAAATGGCATTCTGCAGAGCTACCACGGAACTGGGGTTACCCTGCACTGTGAGTGCTGCAGTAGATAGGAGGTGTAGTCACATTAGTACAGAGCAGAGCTTGCGTAAAGTGTGAGACTGCTAGTATAATTGACATGAGTTTATTTTCACATTTTGTTGCAATATGTACAAGTTAGGGGAAACATTCCTGCTTGTTTATCACAACTCCAAAGACGGACTACAATATGTGTTACACAACTCTTTGGCAGTTGGAGGGTTAAAACATTGGCTTACACTCCTGTCCTCTGGGACCAGTAACATGCCATGGGCAGGGATGTATTAAATGGCGATAAGGAGACAGGTTGGCGATGCTGTGCCTGATTTCTATCGATGCACATCACCAATATGCACTGAGATGTCTTCTCCATCATATCCCTGTCAATCCACCACAGTCCATCACTTCTCCATGAATCTGCAATGCATTCGACAGGTTTACGATTTTGCACTGACTACTTCAACAATGGCTCATTTGCATATGGAAATGCAAATTAATGAGCTATTGTCTTATTCATGTGGGTGTGTTCATACGTTAATGTCGCTGTTCTCCACATGCTCTAAGCTCAGATAGCGGCCTCTGCTGTCAGAGTTCACGGTCCTGAGGGTGGTCACGTTGGGCTCTCCCTGCAGCTCTTTATGGAGCCAAAGGACAGTTTGCATTGTACACCACTGTGGCACTGAAAGGGTTACAACAGGCAGGGCATCCATTCCACATCGCCAGCATTTCAACAACTTTGCATCAGTTCTTTTCCTGATGAGTAAAACACAGGTATTCCTACTGCTGGGCGGTGCTTTATACAAAAGCTATTACAACAAATCCATTTCTTTCTTTTTTTAATCATAGTTTAGTTCATCAAATGTCCCCATGTTCATGTTGTCATTTCTTTCTATGGAGAACCAAGCACACTTAGAAGACCGTTTTAGTGAAAGATTTGTTTTTTTAATTAACCCGATTGCGGCTCTGATGCAGAGCCGCCTGATGATCTATGACCGGATTTCCATTCAGTCAGCTACAACGCTGACTTCAGGGAAGGGGGAGGGAGAGGGCAACTTTAGGAGCGATTATCTCTCAAACCATAAAGGTTTGAGAGATGACACTGGGGGCAATACATTTATTTTTAATAGGACTTTACTATAGGGAGTTGTAATACTTAAAGGAGTAGTAAACTTTTTTTTATGAAAACACACATTTTACAGAGCATTTCCTGCTGAATAAAACAAGGTCACTCCCATCGCTGTGAGATGTTTTATTCAAATATTATAGTAGTTTAAATAACCAGGAAGTGAATTTACTGTGTTTACTTCCTGATAGCTGTAACTGACAGGAAGTGACAGGCAGTTTCTATCACATTCTATGGAGAACTGTATGTCTCTGACTTTCCTCTCCATTAGAATCTAACAGGAAATCTAATTAGAATTTGACCACTAGAGGGCACTGCTAATGTAAAAAAAACATGGGTTTAAACTAGGGTTGCCACCCAGCTGGTATTTTACCGGCAGGCCGGTAAAAAATTGGCTTCTGTCCAATGTTAAGTCTATGGAGGGAATGCCATTGCCGGTATTTTTTTGAAGAAAAGGTGGCAACCCTAGTTTAAACTGTAATAACTCTGGAAATATAAATCTCTCGGCAGTGGGAGTACCCTTATTTTACACAATCCCTACAATATATATTTTTTCATAAAAAAGTTTACTGCTCCTTTAAGTATTACTATCCCTTTAAAGACAGTACTACTAAATTTTCAAGAATGCTTGCCATCCCAGTTTTATTCCTCGATCAATTCCTATTATGGTGTTTTCTTCTGTTGACATTTCCCATCCAAGGTAAATATACTTGTCCACTTCTAGTTCTGGTCCATTTACTGTGATTTTCCTTGGTATGGTAAATTTGTTAACCCCTTAAGGACCATTGCCGTGCCAGGACCGTCACGGCGGTCCGGCACTTAAGGACTAATGACGGTCCTGGCACGGCATGGAGTTCAGGGCTCCCGTCGCGGCTGCACGCCGCTACGGAAGTCCTGAACTGGAAGCGCTATTAAAAAAAAATGCCCCGTGGTCCGCAAGTGCCAGACGCACGGGATCGCGCTGGTCCTTAAGGGGTTAAACATGACTTGTGTTTTGTTGCTGTTCATCTACAGACCAAAGTTTGACGTTCCGGTTGCAGTTCTTCAGGATCACTGGCAAAGCGTACAGTTCACCTCTGTGGTGCACTTGGGGGCTCCAGAATTACTCCAATTTGTCCTTTTGCATAAAGCCCTCTGGACTGTGTTCATGGTGGGGGGAAAAAGGAGAAAGTGTATATTCAAAAGTTATTACAATGCAAATGTTCACCCTAACTATGCTGTTCATTCTCACTGTGTTAAGGTGTGGGCATGACTGGCTCAATGCCTGTGCATCAAACAGCCTCCCTTGGTTTATGGTGGCCTGTTTATCTGGCAGTTTATATACTAGTGTGTCCAGTTTATTTAAAGGGGAACTATGACATAGGAATAAATGGCTCTTAATTTCTTCATTAGAATGCCTTACCTTGGTAGATGTCCCTCACACAGCAGTAATTTATATCTAAATGCTTGTTTTTGCATTTGATCTCCTTTGTAGTCTACTGTTTGTTTCAGTTTGCAATCTGATAAAGACAATTGGCCCATATGATCACTTTAGGTCTATTGAACTCTGTTATTTGTTGTGAGGAGGTGTGGACCTAAAGACAGACTACAACAGTAGAACCACAGCAGCCATAGCTGGAACTCCAGATCTGCCCTATAGATTCTGATTTTAGGATTGAGTAACCGAGTCTCCAGGAACTGAGGCTGATTCCACAGCTTGGTGAATTCAGCTATAACCCCGTCCACTTTTCAGTCCATTTTGTCCACTCCCACCTCAGCAGTGGAACGCTTGCCCACAGTGCCAAGAGATATCAGCTGCACCTCACTGACGAGGCCCAACAAGTCCGAAACGTACATCTGGGGTTGGCTGCTTCTCTTGTTCAGAAAGGAATTGCCTGGCACCTCGTGGCTGGACTGCCTTTTGGTAGGATCAGTATGATGTGCTTTAGGATATTTCCTCTCTGTGAAAGGCATTAATGAGCTAAAAGAGATTGCACCCTGGGTAGAACACCATTCCTATAGAGCCTGCAAATCTGTATTGCAGGCTTGTGCCTAATTGAGCATCTCTGACTCCAACTTTACACTCCTACCCCATTCCCATCCACTTTTGCAACCCTTTCATGATAATCTCCTTTCAAGCACCCACCCATGCCCACCTGTTTAACCCCTAAGTGACAAGGACTTTGTTTACAATAGAGAGCAAGAACAATTTTGGCTGGTTTAGTATGCCTTTGTTCAACCCTATTTCCCTCTAACTCCTTTGGTACCTTCACAAAAATTATATACCATTGTTTAAGGTTGAGTAAGGCTTTCTTTTGATGCCACATTTATATGTATAATCCATCATTTAATGTAATAATAATAATAATAATAATAATAATAATAATATAAAAAAAAATGGAAAAATGAAAAAAAACAATGTTTATAATTTTCCATGTGATTTGAGATCAATTAGTGCATTTTTAACAGGGACTGATAAAAGGTATGAACATTTTTTCATACCTCCCATGTGTCCCTTTTTAGTGGGGTATTGTTCCTCTGAGATGAAAATCTCTGTGTCCCTCTTTCCTACCCTGGTGTCCCTGTGTTTAGGAGATCAGACTGTGTGGTGTGTATAGAAGTGTATCACCCTGGTGTCCCTGTGTTTAGGAGATCAGACTGTGTGGTGTGTATATAAGTGTATCACCCTGGTGTCCCTGTGTTTAGGAGATCAGACTGTGTGGTGTGTATATAGGTGTATCACCCTGGTGTCCCTGTGTTTAGGAGATCAGACTGTGTGGTGTGTATAGAAGTGTATCACCCTGGTGTCCCTGTGTTTAGGAGATCAGACTGTGTGGTGTGTATATAAGTGTATCACCCTGGTGTCCCTGTGTTTAGGAGATCAGACTGTGCGGTGTGTATATAAGTGTATCACCCTGGTGTCC
Source organism: Rhinophrynus dorsalis (assembly GCA_037306005.1). NCBI lineage: Eukaryota > Metazoa > Chordata > Amphibia > Anura > Rhinophrynidae > Rhinophrynus > Rhinophrynus dorsalis. Next base: position 22,917,146 of record CM074722.1, read on the forward strand.
CTGTGTTTAGGAGATCAGACTGTGTGGTGTGTATATAAGTGTATCACCCTGGTGTCCCTGTGTTTAGGAGATCAGACTGTGTGGTGTGTATAGAAGTGTATCACCCTGGTGTCCCTGTGTTTAGGAGATCAGACTGTGTGGTGTGTGTATATAAGTGTATCACCCTGATGTCCCTGTGTTTAGGAGATCAGACTGTATGGTGTGTATATAAGTGTATCACCCTGGTGTCCCTGTGTTTAGGAGATCAGACTGTGTGGTGTGTATAGAAGTGTATCACCCTGGTGTCCCTGTGTTTAGGAGATCAGACTGTGTGGTGTGTGTATATAAGTGTATCACCCTGATGTCCCTGTGTTTAGGAGATCAGACTGTGTGGTGTCTGTATATAAGTGTATCACCCTGGTGTCCCTGTGTTTAGGAGATCAGACTGTGTGGTGTGTATAGAAGTGTATCACCCTGGTGTCCCTGTGTTTAGGAGATCAGACTGTGTGGTGTGTATATAAGTGTATCACCCTGGTGTCCCTGTGTTTAGGAGATCAGACTGTGTGGCAAGTATATAAGTGTATCACCCTGGTGTCCCTGTGTTTAGGAGATCAGACTGTGTGGTGTGTATAGAAGTGTATCACCCTGGTGTCCCTGTGTTTAGGAGATCAGACTGTGTGGTGTGTATAGAAGTGTATCACCCTGGTGTCCCTGTGTTTAGGAGATCAGACTGTGCGGTGTGTATATAAGTGTATCACCCTGGTGTCCCTGTGTTTAGGGGATCAGACTATGTGGTGTGTATATAAGTGTATCACTCTGGTGTCCCTGTGTTTAGGAGATTAGACTGTGTGGTGTGTATATAAGTGTATCACCCTGGTGTCCCTGTGTTTAGGGGATCAGACTATGTGGTGTGTATATGTGTATCACCCTGGTGTCCCTGTGTTTAGGAGAACGGACCCTGTGGTGTATATATAAGTGTACCACCCTGGTGTCCCTGTGTTTAGGAGATCAGACTGTGTGGTGTGTATATAAGTGTATCACCCTGGTGTCCCTGTGTTTAGGAGATCAGACTGTGTGGTGTGTATAGAAGTGTATCACCCTGGTGTCCCTGTGTTTAGGAGATCAGACTGTGTGGTGTGTATAGAAGTGTATCACCCTGGTGTCCCTGTGTGTAGAAGATCAGACTGTGTGGTGTGTATATAAGTGTATCACCCTGGTGTCCCTGTGTTTAGGAGATCAGACTGTGTGATGTGTATAGAAGTGTATCATCCTGGTGTCACTGTGTTTAGGAGATCAGACTGTGTGGTGTGTATAGAAGTGTATCACCCTGGTATCCCTGTGTTTAGGAGATCAGACTGTGTGGTGTGTATAGAAGTGTATCACCCTGGTGTCCCTGTGTTTAGGAGATCAGACTGTGTGGTGTGTATATATAAGTGTATCACCCTGGTGTCCCTGTGTTTAGGAGATCAGACTGTGTGGTGTGTATATAAGTGTATCACCCTGGTGTCCCTGTGTTTAGGAGATCAGACTGTGTGGTGTGTATATAAGTGTATCACATTGCTCCACAGCAATAAAACTCACATTAATGTTTGTTTAAACTTTGGTATATGTGTTCATAAATGATTCTGGATAAATTAAATACCAATACTTGGTATTGCTCTAAATCATTTATTCAGTTAACCCTTTGAGTGCCAGAGGGATACACAATGCATTGCTCAGCAATGTGTTGTGTACCCCTCTGGCATTCAAAGCGTTAAACAATGAGGAGCCTCCATAAGTCCTAATCCCAGAACAACAAAAGTGCCCCCTTCTTTGGCCATTTGAAGTGTTGTTTGTTATGTTCTCTGCCTCACTCTCACTCTGCCTCACTGCATAGTGAGGAGGAGAAAGGTAGAAAACACTGACAAAGACAGTATTTACTTACATTGCCTTAGACATATGGCTCCAGTGGTACCCGCGATTACTATAGCAGTGAGCTTATGTGATTAACCACCTGGGAATGTCAGGAACTGTCTGCTCTGTTCATGGGGCAGACAGTTACCGCCCCCCCATAATGATTGCAGTGCTCCTTGACATGCTAGGACAGGTTTCTGTTATGCTCATGCCACTTCATTCATCTTTAAAGTGGATGTGTCACCTATATCTAACATAGTCTAAATAGTTAGGCTACATATCGAATAGTACTAAAAAGTTATATTTTTTTTAAGTTCTATTTCCTGTTAATTTAGCTTAGAAAGTCTACTTCCGCTTAGACTGCAGCCTGATGCTCTGCCTCTGCTCTCCTCCCTCCTCAGATGACAAAGGATTCTGTCTGTAAGCTGGAGCGCTCTCATTGGTTAGATATCGATCTCTGCCAGTGAGACCGCTCCAGCTTACAGACTGAAGCCTCCATCATCGGAGGAGGGAGGAGGGCAGAGGGACGGATTGTGGTTACAGAGCAGGTAACTGCAGTCTATGTGGATATAGCTGGGGGACAGACTTTCTAAGTTAAATTTACAGGAATTAAAACTTTTAAAAAATTAAGAACGTTTTAGTACTATTCAATATGTAGCCTAACTTTTTAGGCTATGTTATATATAGATGACACATCTACTTTAAAGAGTTAAAGGGATAGTAATACTTGCAAATTACTAATCCCCATATTGTAGCTTTGTTAAAAAGAAACTTATTGCCTCCAGTGTCATCTCTCAAACCCTTATGGTTTGAGAGATGATATCGCTCAGAGTCCCCCTCCTCCCCCTTCCCTGACTGAACGCTGACTGCAGGGGAAGCTGTCGTACGACAGTCTTATGTGCATCAAGTGGCTCTGCAGCTGAGCCAAGATCGCGTTTATAAAAAATAATTCTTTCACTGAAACGGTCCTCTATGTGTGCGTACAAACCAGACACAAACCAAGCACACGTAGAAGACCGTTTTAGTGAAAGATTTCTTTTTTAGAAACGCGATCTCGGCAATGCTGCAGAGCCGCCTGATGCAAGTAATACCGGATATCCCTGCAGTCAGCGTTCAGTCAGGGAAGGGGGTAACTTTGAGTGCTATCATCTCTCAAACCATAAGGGTTTGAGAGATAACACTGGGGGCAATAAGTCTCTTTGTAACAAAGCTACAATATGGAGATTAGTAATTTGCAAATATTACTATCCCTTTAACCCCTTAAGGACCCATGACGGTCCTGTTCCATCATGGGTTGTTATGCCCTTAAGGACCCATGACGGAACTGGACCGTCATGGAATTCCGGGCTACTCTCGCGGCTGCACGCCGTTTGGGGAGTCCGGAACCCAGCTGCGAAAAAAAAAAAAAAAGCTCCGTGGTCCTTAATGGACCGCAAGGCGCGTGCGCTGCCGGTCGTTAAGGGGTTAAGGGCTACCCTCAATATGACCCAAAACACATTATTTGGATACTTCCATTCTCAGCGCTACAGTGTTTATCCTGGGACTTGGGAGAAGAACGTCAGTAAGTATGGCTGTCATCTAGCTGCTACGTTATCAGAAGGCTGGTACAAATTGGACTTGGGAGCAATAATAAGCCAATGGGGAGATAGAATGGCCTGTATTTTTTCCTAAAAAGCAGCAACCATATTTAACAGAGATCATTATAGTCACTCTGCAGACAGAATAAATAGCTTTTTAGAAAGCTATATGAAGGACTCCTAATTAGCACTTCTGTTAACCCTTTGAGTGCCAGAGTGGTACGCAACGCATTGTAAAGCAATGCGTTGCGTACCCCTCTGGCACTCAAAGGGTTAAACAAATTAAGAGCTACTTATCCCTATAGAGTTCCTATATATCAGTTTAAATACCCCTGTTCTGTCCCTCGTACTATACATTTTATTTACCAGTACTTTTTTGTGCGTTTTTACCATATAACGCAGAATAATGGTCAGCGTGGCGCGCCGGCGGGAACCTCAGCTGTGGGTCTCACTTGCTGCACCAGCATACCTGCTCCATCCAAGCTTTCTCGCACGCACCAGTCCAGCCAGCCAATGAAATGTATTTGCTATATGGTCTTCACCACGTAGCAAATACATTTCATTGGCTGGCTGGACTGGTATGTGTTGCTCCATTCCGGGACTCTTTGTTGTCCCGGTGGGGCGTGACCCGGGACACAGACCCCCAATAAGGGACAGTCCCGGGCATTCCGGGACGTGTGGTCACCCTATTCTTGGTAGATCTGCCATAGGGCTTGAGCCGTTTAGGAAACTGAGCCCTCATTCCCCACACAAGTCTCCCACTTGTCTGCTCTGGTGCTTCAGTGAAACTTGCGGTACTCTACACAGCCTGCTTCCCCAGCCAGGACCCTACATCAGCCTCCACCAATTTCCTAGCCTCCTCCAGGAGGACATCCAGTGCCGTCATGACAAAGTGTCACAGACAATTCTCATGTAGAGCAGTCAATCAGCATGCAGCGTATGCTGCTCAGTTGTCAGAAGCATGTGACTTAGATAACACCACCAGTCAAGCCTTTTATAGTCAGTAATTCTTTTACCCCCCTCGCACAACCCACCCCTCGGCCAACAGCATAAAACCCTCATAATGCTCCATTTTCCCAGACCCTAGGCCCCACATGATTCCCTTCCACTAGGCTTTGCCTCTGGGGAATATTTTACAGTGTATGTCTGTATCTCTCCTGTGTTACCTTCAGAATGAACCCAGCAGTGCTCCCTTTTCCTTCTGTAAAGAAATAAGGTATAAAATGCTCCTGCTATATTATATGGTACAAGAGCACACAGAAATACAGCTGGAAGGTATGCAGGTTGTCTACTAGTTCATACACCTTAGACCTGGTTTATGTAAGAGCTTTTTTTTTTTTTGCGTTCATCTTATTGCGCATATAATTGGCAATGAGTGTTTCACTGAACTAGAAACGTTGCAGTCTTCTGTGATTGGTTTTCAGATATTTAAGTATCAGTCCATTGGAAGCCTTCTCTTCGTGGTGTCATGAATAAGCATTCGTAGTACTAAAACAGCCGCACTCAGTCTCAGAAGCCAATATAACAATCTTTCAATCGGGTTCTCTTATACACAGCTCCTTAGCCTCCAGCCAAAGCAACAATATCCAATGCAACGAAAGTGAAAAGGCACTCACCGATAAGTAGGAAATTTCCAATGCTTTATTCACATATTAGTGCAATATATTTAGGCAGAAATGCTCTCAGGCCTGAGAACATTTCTGCCTAAATGTATTGCACTAATATGTAAATAAAGCATTGGAAATGTCCTACTTATCGGTGAGTGCCTTTTCACATTTGTTGCACTGGTCATGAATAAGCACATCTAAGTAGTGAAATGAGTTGATCTGCATATTTACACCACTTAACATCTTGCCACTCTGTTAGTCTCCCCTGTAATGTATGTAGCAGAAATGGACATCTTTTCATTTTTGTTTACTAATAAATTAATACTGGTTTTACTACTACTATGGAGCTTTGTTTTGGGACCCATGCCATTACATTATACCAGTGCTATCGCTGGTATCATCCTAGGCAAAGAGCACCTAGGATGCCTTGCCAAAGGTCTCCTGAGATGTAAATTCAGCTTTGCTTGTAGTTCCTACCTTATGCTAAGTGTGTATGGTTCTGCTATATATTTTTGAATCTTTATTGTCCTTTGTCTTCTCACAGGTGATGAAAAGACTTTAGATAAACTGAGCAGCCACCAGCGAGCTTTTCTAGAGGCTGATGAGAAGGGGTGGATCGCGCTGCATGAGGCAGCTGTGCAATCAAATAAGGACATTCTGGAAATTACATTTATGTGTGAGTTATTCTGATCATTAATGTGACCTGTCATCGTGAGACAAGTTTAGTTTGTTTTATAGATAATTCAAATCTGCCTATAATTTGTACTAACCATTTTTCTATAATTAATGTTTTTTTGAGAAATTAATGTTTATATTCTGGTGGCACATTATGCAAATTCCCGGAACAGTATGCTAATTTGTTCTGTTCAAGGTCAAACTGACCACTTGCTGTGCTTTTAGAATTAATCCCAGTGTGTGGGCTCTGCCTAGATTAATTCATATCTCAGTATGTGGTAATATTGGACATGAAGGGTCTTTTATGTCAGCATTGAAAGGTATCAGTGTTTAAAGGGATAGTAATACTTCGTTTCATCGTTATTTTATTTTGTAGGCATTAAAAAACATGAAGAGTGATATAAGTCTTATCTCTCAAACCTTTATGGTTTGAGAGATATTCACAAGCAAAGTTTCCCCTCCTGCCCCTTTTACCTAGTGTAAGCCATCTCTTCTCAGATGTGGAATCCAGTCCATAGACCAGACAGATAACAGCAGGAGACAATCTTCTTCCTATGAGAACAATGAAGACCCTGCCCCCTTGACAAGTTTTTCAGGTTTTTCCCTTATCTTAATTGAAGATTGTCCCTCTCTGCAGTCTACCTGGGCACCTCCCTTCTGATCTGGCTGAGCAGTGTTACATCAGTAAAAGGGGCGAGAGAGGGATACTTTGTCATTGAATTACTCTTGAACTACAACTCTGGCAGAATTGAAATAACACTCTTCAAAGTCCAAATACTATGATGATTAATTAGAGCTGCTTTTATAATGAAACATTACTATCCCTTTAAGGCGATATTCTGGGACTGACCCTTTTACAAGTCTAACACTAACTTTTCAAATGTAACACTGATGTCAGCCAATAAAAGTCCTCAATTTGTACAATTGATTGTTGGTAATACAACCAGGACCAACCTCACCAACTACTTTCCCAGTGCAGACTTCTAATGTTCTTACAGTGTGATAATATTGACCCATGACCAGAACATAATTTAATTAACATAAAGTGCCAAATTTTGCCACCAACAAATAAAGGTTAATTTCTCAAAAAACTAGTTCTATTACAAATAAATGGCTAGCACAACACAATTTTTAATTCTATGTAAAATGAACTAAACTTATCTTAAAGTGGACCTATCATCTTGATTTTTTTTCATATTTGAAAACATTCAGAACTTCCTAAGTATTATGTTAACCAAAAGTCCAGCAGATGTATATTTTAACAGTTTTATCTCTGGGAAGGGTGAAAGTAAAAGTATCCTGGTGTAGAACAGATCTTCATTAGCATATGAAATGTCACTGAAAACCTCCACTAGCATATTTAACTTCACTCACACTGCACATGTACCACAATTAGCATACATTTGCATACAATAACAAGTATAAATATCTCCTTAACTGAAAGTTTGTATTTTGGCTAACATAATGCATAACATAGTAACATAGTTGATGAGGCTGAAAAAAGACATGCGTCCATCAAGTCCAGCCCATTGCCAAAAACACCCCTGTTGATCCAGAGGAAGGCAAAAAAAAGCCCTCCATTTCCAATTTAGCCCCAAGTGGGTAAAAACATTCCATCCTGACTCCAAATGCCAGTCAGATATTTCCCTTGATCAACATTCTATCTGCATTGAAGCCAACTGTCATAATTCTCAATATTGTCCTGTGCTACATAGGCATCCATTGCTATAAGCAGTTTTTAATGAAATTTCCAAATATGCAAACTTGATTCAAGATGACAGGCCCACTTTAACCCTTTGAGTGCATACCCCTCTGGCACTCAAAGGGTTAAGATGACAGGCTTACTTTAACTCCTTTACTGCCTCAGGGAGCAATGTGATGCATGCCCCACTGACACACAAAGGACTAAATATAATTCTAAATGGTCACAGAACGTAATGGAGAAATGGCCATGGAATATAACCACCGTGCATGCCATGCCTTGCAGCCTCCAGCTACAGCGCGCTGGAAGAGACCACTGACAAAGAGGAGACCCCACTCTTTCTGGCCGTGCAGAGCTGCAAAATGGAGAATGCCATGTTTTTTCTCTCCAAGAACTGCGACCCTGATGCTAAGAACGATGCGGAGGATTCACCTCTAGTCGTAGGTAACCTGACCTTCCTTCTTCATTACTTCTTTTTGCAACACCCTTATCTACCACTACTACAGATTAACCCATTGGGTGCCACGGCCTAGCTCAGACCATACACAGGTATGACCTTGATCGGGTGAATAGTATCTTACCATCTACTTAGAGGCATAACTAGTCCTTGGAGGGCCCCGGTGTAAACATTTTTGGGACCCCCATCACAAAAATACTTTCTTAGAGGTATAATTAGGACCTGTAGATTGCTGGGGCAAATGGTGCCCCCTTGGATGCTGATACCAGGTACAGCTGAACCCTCTGCACGCCCTGTAGTCACTTCCCTGCATCTGCTGAGTGAAGGTCTGCATCAGTAACATGAACCTTTTGTGGAAGGGTGTGTGTGTGTGTAATAGCTGAAGAACAGGGGAGGGCTGGCAACTTGTGGCCCAGAAGGCAAATACATTCAAGTGGCCCATTTCTATATTGTTCAAGCCCACTGTCCCAGCTCACCTCCTTTTGTTAATTTTAAAATTGTCATTAATGTTGTGATGTAAGGCAAGTGATACCACATAGCTTACAGCTGAAATGGGGCTACACTAGTGCACTACTACAAAGCTTACAGTTTAACTAAAGCTTACCTAGTGATACTATAGAGCTTACAAGAGAAATGATTTAAGCTACTAGTGTAGCTCCATTTGGATTGTTCCTCTGTGGTATCATTCATGTAGCTCCATTTCAATTGTAAGCTCTGTGGTATCACTAGTGTAGCTCCATTTACTGCAGCAATTGGGGTATTTAGTGAGGAGCAGTGGCCCACCAGCCTCATACATATGACCGGCCCAGGGGGCAATTGCCCCCCTGCCCCCCAGGCCAGCCCTCCCCTGCTGAAGAACACAACTTGGTGCCAGAGGTTTTCGAACACGATACACATAACTTTTATTAACAAAGAAATAAATAACAGGAATAATTGGCAGAGAGTGAAACCAGACTATTCAACAGACCCAAGGAACTCCCTTCTTCCTGGAGAATCATACATTGCTCCTAAGGACACCCAACTGGGGATCCCTTTGTCCTGTCTTTCACTCCTGGGGAAAAGGCGATGTAAGTGCTATGGGCCATTTGAGGGAATCAGGAAAACCCATCATCTGCCTTCCCTGAGGACCTCTCCAGAGAACACGATCCCTCTCACTGGTGAACCAGCTCTTCTCCTCCTGGAGCTCATCCCAACTAAAGCAGCTAATTTCCTGTCCAACTCCAAAATATCTTTATTCCCTAGCTCCTCCTAGCCAACTAGAAGAACATGATACCTTAAAGGGAACTTCCTAGTGGGTTCCTTGTTATATTATTGACTCATGAGGGGTCTGTTTTCTGGATCCAAATCTCTCCACAAATCAAGCAGGGAAAACAACGTAACTCAAGATATTTGAAAAAGTGTGACACGTTAATCTTGGTCCCTGAGGCCTACATGTGTAGTGACACGCCTGTTGGCAACCACTGATCTAGAGTCTTGTTCTAGTTGGTTATGCCCTGATTCTCTAACAATCAATGTAACTTAGGTGTTTTGATATTGTTTATGTATTCAATTAACCCTTTACTTGCTTGTCAGATCTCCAACGCATTTTTACATTTAATGTCCCCAGAACATAAATTCTAGGTAATGTGACTCTGCTCGCTCTTAACCGTTTGAGTGTCAAAGGATTAAACCGTGAGAGCTTCTGGGTATGGTTGCTACACAATGCTTTGGAGACATGTCTAGCATCCATGAGGTTAATGAAATGATTTGAACAAAAGTAATGATGCGCTCTGTTCTTTTTGTAGCAATACGCATGGGATCCTATGACATGGCTTCTCTCTTGTTACGTTTCAATGCCAGTGTGAATTTACTGTGCACTGACAACAAGACCGCGTTACACGAGGCCGCCAAACTGGGGAGAAAAGACATTGTTGGGCTTCTAATACGTGAAGGAGCCAATATCGATTCTACCAGTAGCTTTGGGTTCACCCCTCTGGCGCTAGCAGCACAGAACAGCCACATGGAAGTAATGGAGATGTTAATCCAAAAAGGTACCATGTGAATAGTGGTTTTTACTTATTTATTTTAAACTAGTTTTAAAGCCCGTGTACATGAGCCAACACACACGATGCTGCAGTCATGAGTATTACTGACTGCCCGAATGCGCCGCGGCTGATACGGAGCGGGGAGCTCCAAATTCAGACCATGGTTCTCTCTGCGCACCTTCCTGGGACCAAGGAAAGCGAACGGAGAGGACTTCGGTCTGAATTCAGAGCTCCGCGCTCAGTATCAGCCGTGGCGTGGGCAGTCTCTACTGCGCATGACTGCAGTGTGCGCAGATGTGTCTACTGCGCATGACGGCTTCTGACAAACATCCTTAGTGAATTATAATATAGGATTTAAAAAATTCTGTGGAACTTTTTTAGGCTTATATTTCAGTTTAAAAAAGTGCTTGTAAACTGTAAGAAATAAAGTAATATATCTAAAAATAATCATTTAAACATGGGAATATTTTGAACACAACAGTTGCCACTAATCAGAAGAGTTTCTAGGTTCTCAGGAGACCCACTGCTTGGTATAGGCCAGTGGTTTCCAAATTTGGAGCCATGCCCCCTCCCATTGGGGGGCATGAAGCAGTTTAAGGTGTACCGGCTTGCGGCTTTTTTTTCCAGCACCAGACGTACGTGTTAAAATGCAACATAACAGTATCCATTTTGTGAAGAAAAGTGATTATGGTCAGACATTTGGGAAAGGCTGGTAGAACAAAAAGAACCGTTGTGAACAGCACTGTGTGCCACATTTATACCTGTGATAGGTGTACATTTAGCAGGGAGCCTATATATTGGTTTGTACAAGTGTCCGTGGCAAAGAGAAGGATATATAATGAACTGGTTTCTCCAAAAATCAATCGAAGAGATTCACCAGATTCTTGAATGTAGCAGAATAGTATAAAATTCCATGTACACAGGCCAAGGGCTGGTGATGTTAACACTTTGAGTGCCAGAGGGGTAAGCAACGCATTGCTTTGCAATGCTTTGCGTACCCCTCTGACACTCAAAGGGTTAAGAGGCCAGTCCTGCTCTGCGTACTGCAGCCGTCTCACAGAATGCTCCCAGCATTCCTACACCTCCCAGCATTCCGTGCTCCCAGCATTCCTACACCTCACAGCATTCTGTGTGTTCGGGCAGTCTCTACTGAGCATCACTGCATCGGACAAACATCCTAGCGTTCCTAGCGTGGGGTCTTTCCTGACGCAAATGAAGACAGAATAAATTAAAGGGCTTTTCCGTCCTCATTCCCACTTTGATGGGCCTCTGCAGTAAGCCCTAGCAGAATAATGTATATCAGAATAAAGGTGCACTATTACTTTAATTAGAAAAGCCATAGGTGCTTATGATACAATCAGACATCTACCTCTGTGGTAATGTAATTTTTCATGGATAACTATTGATTGTACTTCTCCTTTTATTTAGGAGGGTTAACACCTTGCTGATATTTTACAATCACATGGCAATTTCTATTTATTGTTACATCTTGTATTATTTTGCATTTCTATTATCGGGAGAATGCAAATAAAAAGGGGTCACTTTTGTAAGTCTGGGTAGTAATTACTTTTGAATGAAATGTCTAAGCAGTGGGTGTGACCTTGTTTTACTCTGCAGGAAGAGAATTTACTCATAAAAAAACTTTTTCTGCTTCTTTAACCCCTTAAGGACCGGAGGTTATGGGACATTTCCGTCCCATAACGTCCGCATAGGGGCACTTTGACGAGCCGGTACACGTGACCTGTCACGTGTATCGGCGCGTCACTATGGGGCTTGAAACAGATCGCTCCGATCTTGGAGCGGTCTATTTCATGCCCTATTTTTACTTACAGCGCTCCCGGTAGAGCGCTGTAAGTAAAAAGTAAGTGACGTACCAGGACCGTCAAGGGTCGTTCGAGCAAATTTACCCTTGACGGTCCTGGTACGTCAAGGGTCCCTAAGGGGTTAAAGCGGAACTATCATGCGCATATTAGTCTCCCCCAGTTAACTGTTAGTATCTTGGTAATCATGGAAATAGCGTATTAACGTTTCTTAAGTGCCGGCATGATTGGCGAACTTTATATGAGACAGTGCAGACATCTTGGCAAAGTGGGATCCGTGAGCCTGCACTGTCCGTCTCTGCCTGTACCGTACAGTAACAATGCAACCCTTCACCCTTTGGCAAATAACGAATCAGTGAAGAGACAGGTACGACAGTCCTATTTATGTAAATCCCATACAAAGTTTTGATTGCCATTCATGCTGGCACTGAAGAAACGTTAATACGCTATTTCCATGATTACCATTATACTAATAATTAATTAGGGGTGACTTTTATGTGCATGATAATTGCAATTTAAGGCTTTGGTAAATAGAAGATTGAGTTGGATTAAGGAAAAAGATCACAATTTCTTTCTACTTCTGTTTATAAAATGAACGTTTCCTTTCTTTGGATTCATATAGGTGCCAGTGTGACAGCCCAGGCTTCCGATTCGGCTTCTATTCTGTTTGAAGCGGCCACTGCAGGAAACCCAGATGCCATCTCTCTCTTGCTAGAGTATGGAGCAGATGCCAATGTACCAAAGCACTCAGGGCACTTGCCGATACACAGGGCGGCATACAGAGGACACCTCTCGTGAGTATTGTAATAATGGATGTCCAGGGACAGAGGGTGATAATCCATTTTAGGGAGAACTGTGATAACCCCACCCACTTTCCTGACTATTCTGCCCACTCTCTGCCCCTTTCCATGCATTTCTGGGGTAACCTTGTCTTCTCTATTCCCAATCCCACCCACTCATTTAAACCCCAACCAGCACTGTGATAAGAATCATGTCATTTGGTACATCCAGCCCTACTTGATACACCAACAAAGTTCCCACGTAAGATTGTTACTGCAGAATTGATTGATACCCCTCTTATGAGTTATGGAAAGGGACTTATCTAGCACTTTAGGGGCACCAAACAAAGTCTGCAAGTGAGCCCAGACCTGCCCTATCCTATTCCTGCTCTGTAGTTACGTTGGTTGGGGTAGTTGAGGACGGCTTAAGAGGAAAACAATTTAAAGGGCAACTAAAATTTTTCATTAAAGCCCAGCCTTTCATTATTTTTTCTCTTTAACATATGTCATTTATTTACAGTAGTTGCCCTTTAAGGATCAGTAGATGAAAACAAGAGGATGGTAAAAATGGCCCAATCCCTATCCTGCTAAACACTATGTTGGCAACATCCCCTGCTACCCTTGTAGCAGTAATACAAAATACATTTGCACATACTGCATCATTAATAGAAGTAGAGGAGAGAAGTGGGCCCTTCCACCTACCTTGTTCCTAATGCAGTGTGCCCAATGGTGCCCTGGTTATTTGGGGATGACACATACTGGTATATTGCACTCTTTTTGGGCACCTTATTTACGTAATAAATGTTATGAAAGATACTTAACTCCAGGTTATCCTTCTCATTTAGGTTTCAATCAAGCCCTACTTGTCCTTCTATACAAAGATAAAAAGTTATAAAAAATCATTCAAGGGGATAAAAAAATATATGGATATAAGCATGTCCTTCTCGTAACTAGGCACTAGGTCTGTTTGTATTTTCCTGCTGGGCAAAACGAGGGTACTGTTATTGCTAGGAGGTCATTCATTCAAAAGTTATAACAGCTCAAGCATGTTTGATTTCTTGTCCTGTTTATTTCTTCAATCAAAAACTTGTATAAAGAATGATCACTGAGTGGGGTTATTTCATTATTCTTTACTGAGAGTTGTGATCGCTGGACTGTAGAGCTCTCCAAACACTAGAGAGGCATTATATTGAGCTGTTACAACTTTTTCCAGCAGTGGCAGCACTCATACTCTTCTCAACAGGGAAGGTTCTAGATCAGTGGTTCTCAACCAGTTTGCCATGGCACAACAAAGTTGAGAACCACTGATCTAGAGCAAATGTTGTATATTAAATGTATATTTATGAAAATTTGTTATGCACAATTTGTTTATTTTGTTATCATTATTGCACAAATAAAATAGCATTGTATTTATGTATTGTACCCTACATTATGCCATTGATAAATGACATAAAATATGTTAAGGGTGCCACATAAATACCAGATTGTGTGCCTTGAGCAAAAATAAAGATTGAGAACCACTGATTTAGATCTATACACCAGCACAATATTTATAAAATGAACCCCTTAGATTCAGAAGATGATAGAGATGACTCTAATGCATTTCTCCTGAACTGCATGTAGTAAGATGGCTGTACTCATTTGAATGTTGCTGCAGGGAATTCAGTAGAACGTTAAGGATTCCTTGATGGAGCCCCTTGTGTTGAATCAAAAGGACACTGCAACCTTCCCTACAGTGAGTTATACTCACAAAATTAGTTGCCTCTTAAACACCTATGTGATATACAGCCCACACGCCTAAAGGGAATATTGATTCCCAAATCAGCCTCTCTGTGATGTAGTTTCACGTTGGACCACACCTTTACGAATTGCCCTCCCAGGAACAACCAGTGGCGTCACCGGGGGGGGGGGGCATGGCCGCCCCCCCCCACATGCTACTGTGCCCCCCCAATTTTCTTCACCCCGCGGTGGCTCCTGAACTCAGAGCCGGATCATAGGTAAGGCTCCTGTCATGTTGGAGGGACCGCTGATCCAGCCCTGCATGCAGCAAAATAGCTGGCCGATAGGAAGGTCTGACAAATCTTCTTACCGGAAAGCTGAGCACAGATCTCTCCGTCCTACTCCCTCTTGTCACTATGTCAGCGGTCTGTGATAATGCAGAGCGCCGTGATATGACGTCATCTCTCGGCGCGATGCATTATTTTAAAGACAGAGGACCGCGAAGGCGCGGCTATAAGAGGTCTGTACAGAAGAAGGTACAGATCTCTGTCTCCACAGAGCACATTCTGCTGGACAGTCACATGTGGGCTGGACTTTAGAATAATGGGCGCACTATCATGGGAAGCTGCTCGCACCAGGTACTAGCACCAGGTCACATAATCAGGGCTGGATTTATATCTCAGGTGCCCCTAGGCACAACACCCTCTGGTGCCCCTAGCACCGCCCCTGACCACACCCATCATTTAGCCACACCCATTCACAGCAAAACATATTTTTAGATTTATTCTTCACACTGTACCAACGCATTAAATATCTTAAGCTCACTACATGATGTTCCCATCAACCAAGCCAACCAAGAAAAGGATAAACCTGGATAAAATGAATATCTTACTCTTTGGTCTGCTCTACTCCATTCCATTTCCTTGACCTGCTCTCCTCCCTTCCATATTCTCCAGTCCACTCCCTCTCTTCCATATCCTCCAGTCCTCTCCCTCCCTTCCATATGCTCCAATCCACGCCTTCCCTTCCATATCCTCCAGTCCACTCCCTCTCTTCCTTTCCCTCTGGCCCTCTCCTACTTCCTGTGAAAAACTAAAATTGTGAGGATGAAGGACACACATACTGTACTTGAGGCTGTTGGGGGGCTACTGTCACTGCTGCCGCCTCCGCCAGGTCCTCCCACCAGTAACACACGTTCCCGCTCAGGAGGTAGACTGGTTCTTGTGTTTTTTATGCAGCCGCGCATACTACTCTGTAGTGCGCGGCTGCGTTTGATTACGTGTGCTGATGTTTCAGGAGCTCCGATCTGATCAATGAGCAGAGAGCAGTGCAGGTGCAGCAGTGGGTCACATGGGACGGCCCAGACAGCTCAGGTACTAAGTGTGAACCGGGAACAATTTGAATTGCACGAATTTGCAACAAAGCGTCCTTGCAGACGCACCACGCACGGCGAGGGAGCACTATTATTATTTAAAACCTGCCAGGGAGCAATCACATTATAAAGTGGACACGCAGGTGGGCATGAAAGTGCCATTGCCAGGCGCCCCTGAAAATCGGGCGCCCTAGGCAAGTGCCTTGTCTGCCTATTGACAAATCCGGCCCTGCACATAATACATACTGTACAAAGAGCCAGCACATTTGTTCCTACAGAAATTGGCTTAGTTTTGATTTCACGTTCATATGGACAAATGACCAGCTCTGTATACTTAGAATTAGAGCTTTATTCATTGCAGAGTCTATATAATAGACATATTCACATACATAGTTGCAGAGTCTATATAATATACATATTCACATATATACATACATACAGTGTGTATGTATGTGAATATATATATTCTATAGACTCTGCAATGAATAAAGCTCTAATTCTAAGTATACAGAGCTGGTCACTTGTCCATATGAACGTAAAATAAAAACTAAACCAATTTCTGGATGAACAAATGTGCCGGCTCTTTGTACACTAATCTCTATGCAGTGTGGAACGGCCTCAAAAATTAAAAGATTTGAGCCTTTGAGTGCCAGAGTGGCAATGTGTTTGGCACCCATCTGGCACTCAAAGGGTTAAACAGAGCACTGGGATCACCAGAACATCCATCGAACAGGCGCTATATATATACTTTAGTCCCTCTCTCCTTCCTCATTCTCCTCCCCTTGCATTCCACTCTTCTCCCTTTATCCCACACACACTCCCCCATGATGCTGTCTCTCTCTCTCTACAATGCTCTCCCTCCCCTTCGCTCTCCCTTGTACTTTCTGTCTCACTCCCCTGTGATGCCAAAGGCCTAACAATTGAAACTGATCTACACAAGTGATACCACAGATCTTACAATTCTATGACTACCCATCGGCAGTCGTAGAATTACAGTGTGTAGCTTTATTTCAATTGCTAGCTCTGTGGTATCACTTGTTTAGCCCCATTTCAATTGTAGGCTCTATGGTATCACAAATACAGCAGTATTTCAATTGTAAGCTCCATGGTATCACTAATGTAGCTGTATTTCAATTGTTAGCTCTGTGGTGTCACTACAGTAGCCCCATTTCAGTTCTAAGCTCTGTGGTGTCAGTAGTTTAGCTCCATTTCAATTTAAAGCTCTGTGGTGTGACTAATGTAGCCACTTCAATTTTAAGCTACGTGGCATCACAAATGTATTTCCATTTCAGTTCTAAGCTCTGTTTTATTTTATTTTTTTATTTGCTTTGCAAAGCCTTGGTGATCTCTATGGCATCCAGGGTATTGAAGCATCCAATTTGTCTTTTATGTAGTTGGTAATAGTAGCTCTACCCACAAGAACAATGTGCAAATAAAGAAAAATTTGCGGGAAAGGGGAAATAGGGGGGGGCCAATTCGAGATCCTGCCTAGGGCCCTATGGAGTCTTAAACCAGCTCTGCCTGAATTAAATCTGCCCTGCTGCAGGAGAAGAGAGTGAGCCTGAACTTAGTGCTCACACTGCTCAGTGCCCGATTCACCTGGCCTGTCTGTGGCGGCCTTCATTGGCTTTGCGTCTGCGCACCAGCCACCAGAGGAGCTGCAGCCGCACCCAGAGAAAGACGTTGTGGACAGAGAGCAGGCCAGCGGTGGGGCACTGGGGCAGCAGCCACAGCAAGTTTTGAGCTTGAGCAAGCAAGCAGTGAGCAGTCATGGTGACGGGTGAGACCACCACGATCAGATATCCCAGTTGTCTATTAAAAAATTAACTGTGTTGCAATATGACGTGGTTCAAATCACTTTTAAACACTGAGGACACGAGTATTAAGAATGTTCAAACCTTTTAGTTTTACAGTAGCACTATTGGCACGGCTGTGTGAATTTGTGCTGATGTGTGCAGGAGATCCTTTAGCAAATTGCTAAAGCATGCCTCCCAAGTGTCCCTCTTTTAGACCCAAATCCCTCTGTCCCTCTTTCCCACCCTGATGTCCCTCTTTTTAGGAGAGAAGACTGTGTGGTGTGTATATAAGTATATCACATTGCTCTACATCAATAAAACTCGCATTAATATTTGTTTAAACATCAGTATATGTGTTTATAAATTAGTCTGTATAAATAAAACACTTTGGTCTTATTAGAAATCATTTATTAGGTTACACAAGGAGGTGTCAATAGGTCATGAAATAGCCTGAAAATTATCGATAATGCCCTGCCCACCAGCCACGGCCACAGCAACACCCCCTAAAACACAAGTGTCCCTCTTTGGCAATCTGAAATGTTGGGAGGTATGCTAAAGTGCTATCTTATGTTTTTTTAATAGCGCAAAGAGACATTCTTTTTCTGGTCTAATGCACAGTGATCTGCAGCGTGACAATCTGCCCACAGGAACATTTACAGAGTACTGTATAATCTTCCTGCCGGTGAGGTGAGTGGAGTACTCACCTCACCGGCAGGTAGATTATACAGAAGTCTGTAAATGTTCCTGTGGGCAGATTGTCATGCTGCAGTCAGATCACTGTGCATTAGACTAGAATCAGAATGTTGCTTTGGGTTATTCACACAAAGCCTTCTATGCAGAGGTGCTCAGTACTTGGTTTCATATTTCACAGAAGTTGCTGGAAATAGAGAAATCTGAATTTTGTACAGTTATGTTTTCCAAGTGTGTGTATATGTGTTTATGTATATATATATATATATATATATATATATATATATATATATATATATATGTTTTATAATTGCCCCCCTGCTTTTGTCCCTGGCCCCACATGTGCCCCCCCTAAATATGAATGCTGGAGACGCCACTGGGAACAACAATCCATACACAGAAGAAAAAAAAAACAAAGGGCACCCATTAGTATGGTACAGTAAGATAAATATGAATATTCAGATAAAACAATGGGTACTCACAATTGTAGTTGTCATCAAAGAAACCAGATGACTAATGTGCATTCAGAGAGATTAACCTCATCTCCGTTTGGGTAACTGTGGTAATAGAATATATATATATATATATATATATATATATATATATATATATTAGAGAAGGAAGTTCAAGCACTCACAGGACTTTCTCACAAGGAAAACAAGTTTAATCAAATTGTATGTCAACGTTTCAGCCAGGCACAGCTGGCCTTCCTCAGCCTTTTCAAGCACCCAGGCAATATACTCTTTTTAAATGTGAGTGCTTCCACCCATCTACGCATATATATATATATATATATATATATATCTCCAAACAACTCCAATGATCAAGAAAATATGTATTGTTTAATAAAAATCATATATAAAAATTACAGAAATAAACTCCATTGTAATCTAATTCTAACGTGTTTCGAGTCTGAGGACACCACTTTCTCAAAGAAAACAATCACAAACTTTATTTCCCAAAGTGATTGTCCTGCATCCTGCTAAAAGGGATTGCACCCTGGGCACAGGACATAGTCCTAATGAGCTCCTTGCATGCCCTTGCACGCTCATGAGCCTAGCTGAGCATCTCTGACTTCTTCTGTCTATATGCAAATTGCTCTTACGTTTAGTCACCCTGAGGGTTATGGGGGAATCCAGATGTGGACCCCTTGCTCACAAGTGCCTAGAGGGATCAGCTGCACAAGGCCAAAATGTTTGTCTGAGGTTAGCTGCTTCCCTTGTTCAGAGAAGAATTGTCTGGTATTTAGTGGTTGGACTGTCATTTGGACAGGACCTGTATGATGTGTTTCAGAAGATTTCCTCTCTGTGTATGGCAATAGTGAGCTAAACGAGATTGCACCCTGGGCACAGGACATAGTCCTAGTGAGCTCCTTGCATACATTTGCAAGCTCATGAGCCTAGCTGAGCATCTCTGACTTCTTCTCTCTATACAATTGTGAATACCCGTTGTTTTATCTGAATATTCATATTTATCTTACTGTACTACATTATTGCACGCCCTTACCTTTTTTTCTTCTGTTGCTGGAGAAGGGTCCTTTTTATCTGTTATGATATGTCGGAGACCTCTCTAACAATCAGTGGTTAAAAGCCCCCTTTTAAACGGGTGAAGCTGATTTCCTCTAGAATTGCTGCTCCTTGGCTGCTTGAATACGCTCCCATGTTTTTATTTGCTGCTGTTTTTTTCTCGTCAATAACTGGTTTCACTGATAGTTAATTACCCTATTAACATATAGGGAAACAAAGGACTGAAGATGTCTCTGGCATCTAAGTCAATAGGAATTTTTGTTTGTCCCCTGTGATGCAATTGGTTTTCCCCACAATTGTTTCCCCAGCCTCACTCTCCTCTTTCCTGTTCTCTGTCCTTTTTCATCTGTAATAACAATTGAATGAAGCATCTCCTGGTACTCATAGTACCCTTAAAGGAGCAGTAAACTTTTTTTTATGAAAACACTTATTTTATAGAGCATTTCTTGCTGAATAAAACAATGGTACTCCTATCGCTGTCAGATGTTTTATTCAAAATTTATAGCAGTTTAAATAATCAGGAAGTGAATTTACTGTGTTTACTTCCTGATAGTTCTAACTGACAGGAAGTGAATTTACTGTGTATACTTCCTGATAGTTCTAACTGACAGGAAGTGACTCAGCAGTTTCTATCACATTCTATGGAGAATTGTATGTCTCTGACTTTTCTGACTTTCCTCTCCATTAGAATCTAACAGGAAATCTAATTAGAATTTGACCACCAGAGGGCACTGCTAATGTAAAAACCATGGGTTTAAACTGTAATAACTCTGGAAATATATATCTCTCGGCAGTGGGAGTACCCTCATTTAACTCAATAGGACAATCCCTACAATATATATTTTTTCATAAAAAAAGTTTACTGCTCCTTTAATTTACTCAACAGGAAAAGGTCAGCAATAAGTGTGTGTATATGTATATACTTAAGTTGGTGTGTGCAAGTGTAAAACAACTGTACTATCACTCTAATATTTTACCCTATATCTTTTATACAGAGCGTTGAAGAAATTGATCCCAGTGACAGACCTCAGTGCAATCAGGAGAAGTGGGATCAGCCCAGTTCACTCTGCCGCTGCAGGAGGGCATCCGCAGTGCCTTGATCTTCTCCTCCGATCTGGGTTTGATGTTAATTTCATGCTAGCCCAGAGGGTCCAAAAAGGTTACGATGATGAGAGAAAATCTGCTTTGTACTTTGCCATTTCAAACAATGACATTACCTCTGCTCACCTCCTTCTGGACTCTGGTGCACATCCTAACCAAGACCCAGTTAACTGTCTGCAGGTTGCGCTCAGATTGGGGAACTATGAGCTGGTGAACTTGCTGCTCCGACACGGGGCAAATGTCAACTACGTGTGCAAAGTGAACCCCCTACACTTCCCCTCGGCTCTGCAGTACGCCCTGAAAGATGAAGTCATGTTGCGTATGCTTATGAATTACGGATACAACACGTACAAATGTTTCGATTGTCCGATTGGCAATAACAAACATCCCACATGGGGAATTGAAGGATGGACATCTACGGTCATCAAAGACACCATGGTACTATCTTAGAAACTAAACTGGGATCAGTTTAACATTGTCCTAAACAGAGATTTCTTGTAGACTGAGAAAGTGGGACAGTGTGTGAAATGATGATGACTCCTGTTGGCTGTTGTCATGCCCACCTGCAAAAGCAATAGGATTGAGGCTTAAAGGGATAGTAATACTTCGTTTTAACTTTATTTTATTTTGTAGGCATTAAAAAAACATGAAGAACGATTAAGTCTTATCTCTCAAACCTTTATGGTTTAAGAGATATTCACAAGCAAAGTTTCCCCCTACCGTCCCTTTTTCCTAGTGTAAGCCATCTCTTCTCAGATGTGAATCTGGTTGTAAGACCAGACAGATAACAGCAGGGGACAATCTTCCTTGTATGAAAACAATGAAAGCCCTTCCCCCCTTTACAAGTTTTTCAGCTTTTTCCTTTATCTTGATTGAAGATTGTCCCTCTCTGCAGTCTACCTGGGCACCTCGCTTCTGATCTGGCTGAACGAGGGGGGAATACTTTGCTTGTGAATATCTCTTAAACCATAAAGGTTTGAGAGATAAGACTTATATCGTTCTTCATGTTTTTTTAATGCCTACAAAATAAAATAAAGATAAAACGAAGTATTACTATCCCTTTAAACTGCTGATCCCACCTTTGGAAGTCAGTAGCAATATTATAAACTTAAAGCCCTCAGTGATTGGTTCCAGCTGGGCTCCTCTTCCTCATAGCTGTTGATGTGAGCTCCAGAGAGGCAGTGGATGATTCCTATTGGCTGCTGTGATGTCACAAAGCCAATAAGAATAAGACAGGCACTGTCAGCTAGAACCTCCTCAGGTGGTAGCAGCATTATGACTTACAGCCCTCAGTGTACAGGTTCCCCCTAGACTTCTTCATGCCAGAGCTAGGATGTGAATTCCAGAGAGACAGCTGATTATTCCTATTGGCTGTTGTGATGTCAAACCCACCTGCACACCCAATAGGAATGAGGCTTAAACTGTGAGTTCCACCTCTAGTTGTAACAGCACTATAACCTTACAGCCATCAGTATACAGGTCCCAGCTGGGCCTCTCCTCTACAGAGATGGGGCTGTGGGCTCCATGGTGGCAGATAATAATTCCCCTTGGGTGCTGTAATGTCACAACCACCTGCACAGCCAATAGAAATGAGGCTGCCACTGGTAACTTTAGTTCTTGCAGGAGGTTGGATAGAAAGATGAGGGGTGTAAGTTTATACTGCCACTACTCCAAGAGGTTCTAGTTCCTGCAATTAAAAAATAAGAGGCTGAGCTTTAGATTATTTATTCTTTATTCATGTTAGTTTCCCTTTAAAATCAGAATGCAATGTTATGAATAGTCACCATCAGGTGGAGTTAGCTCTGTTGCTGGCTAGGAAGATCTATTAATTGAGTCAGAAAACTTCTCCATATACGTAGTAATACTGCTTCCTGGTGGTGGCTTTTCATAAAATTGCCTAGTACCATGTGATTGGAGGAAAGCAGATGTAGAACTATTATTCAAAAAGAGGGCAAGATCTAAAGCGGGAAACTATAGGCCTGTGAGCTTGAATTCCATACTAATTAAGACCAACAATATTAGTAGGAGTCAATGTGGTTTTATGATGAATAGAACATGTCAGACCAATTTACTTATATTCTTTGAAAGGGTAAGTAGCAACTTGTAAATAATACACACAACACACTGCCGCTCCAACCTGCCTTCAAAGTAAACAGTCGCTATTGATCAATTGTAATTCACGGACATCAGTGAAACCCTGCAGTCTTCATAAATGCAATGGTATTGCTAATTCTTCTTAAGCATATGCAACTTTAAAGACTCCTCTTAAACTCTTTATATAATCAGCACTTAGATTGGAAAGTGCACAATGCTAATATATCAACATGTTTCGCGTACAAACACGCTTACTCATGACCTACTCGAGTAGGTCATGACTAAGCGTGTTTGTACGCGAAACATGTTGATCGAACTGTAGAGAGGTGTCTGCAGAGAGGTGCCCACTATACCTTCCCATACAAGTTGGATGAATTAAAGGTATCGTCTGTGTGATCAATGTTAAATGTTCAATAAATATTGATGTTTTTAAATTGCAAATGGAGTTTCATCTTGAATAGATATATTAGCGTGGTGCACTTTCCAATCTAAGTGCTAAGTAGCAGCTTGGACTGTGGTATTCCTGTGGATGTAGTATACTTGAATTTTGAAAAAAATGTTTGAGAATGTGTTTGACAAAATGTTACTGTATAAACTAGTAGACTTTGGCTTGGGACGTGACATCTGTGCATGGATATGGAACTGGTTAAATGATAGATAGCAGAGACTTGTAAATGGAACCTTTTCAAGTTGGCCTAAAGATATAAGTGGGGTGCCACAGGGTTCAGTCCTGAGCCCGATACTTTTGTTTGTTTATTAATGACCTTGAAATGGGTATTGAAAGTAATGATACATTCGTTCCTACTGGTGCTCAGCTGTGTAAGAAAAAAAATACAGAGCTTTTTTTGCTGCAGAAACATTTGGATAAACAGGGTGAATGGGCAGAGAAATGGCAGATGAGGTTTCATATAATGTTATACATTTGGGCTGTAGAAACAAACATGCCTCATATACAGTAAATGGGACACTACTGGGGAAATCCTCATTAGAGACAGGCTGAGGAGTAATGATGGATAATAGATTTCATAGCAGTGTGCAGAGTCACTCAGCTGCTGCAATAGCCAGTAGGATACTATCCTGTATAAAAAGAGGTATAGATGCGCGGGATGGGAATAGAATTCTACCTCTATATACATCCTTGGAAATGCCTCATGGAGGAGTTTTAAAAACAGACCAGTTCTTAAAAGTTAGCTTTGTTATGAAAAAAAGACAGATTTTGACCATGATTCACGCACAGATATAAAATCTGATACAATTAACCCTTTAAGGGCCACAGGGGGAGTGCAACCCATTGAGTTGCGCACAACACTGGTCCTTAATATTTTAACACCCCGAGCTGCATGTGTGTGGCTGTTAAGGGCCACGAAGCATTTTTTTTTTTTTGCAATGAATTCTGGGATGGCAGAGCGGAGTGCAGCCGCGCTGCCATCCCAGAATTCCATAATGTGCCAGGACCATCACAGGTCCTTAACGTCAGGACTGGTGTGACAGACCTGGCATGTCATGTGGTTAAAGCAGTAAACTATATATAAACTATTATATATATTTAAATCACACAGTACCAAATGATATACAAGAGGCGTTTTTTATATTGACTCCAATGACTTGTTTCTCTAGTACATGAAGGTGAGATTTCTTTTCCAAGTTGCGTGTAAGATCAGGAAGTAGACATTGCTTTCATCTGACACTGCAGGAAACAATGAGGGATCCAGACTGATCTTGGGTTCGCCAGAATAACATAGCTTTGATCCGGATCATATGCATTTTAGAATAGGAGAGGGATAGTTAAACTTTGCATGTCCGGCTTTTGGTTAGTTGGGATGAAGTGTGCTTTAGGGCTACATGTAGAAAAGAAAGTTGAAGCTAATCTGGACCAAACTAACTGCACCGGAGGAGACCAATAATAATTACCCAAATCCTCAATGATTTTAATGCAGCTTTCAGTGTCTTGAATGCTAGAGAGATCTCTGATGCAATGGAAGCAATAGCTACAATTTACCGTTATACATAAGGACTGTGGTCTCTTAGTGGTCTGTGGTCTCTTAGTGGTCTGTGGTCTCTCAGTGATGTGGTCTCTTAGTGGTCTGTGGTCTCTCAGTGATGTGGTCTCTTAGTGGTCTGTGGTCTCTTAGTGGTCTGTGGTCTCTCAGTGATGTGGTCTCTTAGTGGTCTGTGGTCTCTTAGTGGTCTGTGGTCTCTCAGTGGTCTGTGGTCTCTTAGTGGAATTGTCTCAGTGATCTGTGGTCTCAGTGGTCGGTGGTCTCTTAGTGGTCTGTGGTCTGTCAGTGTTCTGGTCTCAGTGGTCTCTTAGTGGGATGGTCTCAGTGGTCTGTGGTCTCTTAGTGGTCTGCTGTCTCAGTGATCTGTGGTCTCTTAGTGGTCTGTGGTCTCTCAGTGGTCTGGTCTAAGTGGTCTGTGGTCTCTTAGTGGTTTGGTCTCGGTGGTCTCTTAGTGGTCTGTGGTCTCTTAGTGGTTTGGTCTCAGTGGTCTATGGACTCTCAGTGGTCTGGTCTACGTGGTCTGTGGTGTCTCAGTGGTCTGGGGTCTCTTAGTGGTCTGGTCTCAGTGGTCTATAGTCTCTTAGTGGTCTGTGGTCTCAGGTATCAAAGATATCCTTCATTAACCCTTTGAGTGCCAGCGGGGTACGCAGTGCATTATACCACCTCCTGGCACTCAAATGGTTAAGCACAAGCTGATCAGCTGTGATCAGGCACAGATATCCTGGAAACGATAACTTTTGGTGTGTTCTGAGGACTAACATTGATAATCACTGCTGTTTCAAGTGTTTGGGGCGGAACAAGGTTATCCTGAGGTTCACCATAATAATTGGTCATTCATATACTATCTTATTATTGCACTGAGGATCTCTGGCTCCATGGATGACAGTTTCACAGAGATTTCCCCTTTCCATTGAAGGGCAGTGATTCTGGCAGTGAAAGACGCAAAGCATTCTGGTTCCAACAGAAATGACTGAACACGTGTTTAAAATCCAAAATCTTTATCAGGTCATGCAAAAGAACAGAACAGCAAAACATATTATGCTGCAATGTCCTCATTTTATAACCTTTTGAGTGCCAGAGAGATATTCAGTGGCCTAGTAAAATGCATTTTAACCCTTTGAGTGCGGGAGAGGTATCCAACGCAATGCATTGCAATTAGTTAGGTACCTCTCTGGCATGAAAACAGTTAAATATATTTTCGGCTGCTTCTGTTGGACCCAGAATGCTATGTATCTTCTTTTATTATCAGCGTCTTTGGTTCACAACTTATTATCTAGTGAATATTTTGCCTATGAAAACTAACTCTTTAATGATCAGAGGGGTGTACAACACATTGAGAAGAGTTCTGAGCCAATGCATTCAATATGTATCTATCATCCAAGGGATTATGGGGATTCTAAAAAAATATTCCTATACTTTTGGTCTTGTTAACATTTTTCCTGGGTTCTCAGAAATTCCTAATGCTCCCCCTGTCTGTGATTCTCATTACCAGCCATAGAACCAAAAATTAGAGTGACTGTGAGTCAAAACATTGCAGCTGAAAACTAAAGAGCAGTAAACTTTAATTATAAAAAATGTATATTGTCATATTTGTTTTTGCTTAGTAGTTCCCCACTGCTGGGAGCTGCTTCATTCAAATGGTAATACAGTTCAAACTGTTGATTTACATGTAACTGTAAGCAACACGACCACCTTGGGCAGGGGGTGTGAACTAAAAGGAGATAAAAGGATGGAATGGTGACACGGTGGTGAAATTTTGCCAGTGGCACATCAACAGCATGCCCTAAGGTGTCTTCACCATCGTGACCCTGTGGACCCAATGAATCCAATTAATAATAATAATAATAATCCTTTATTTATATAGCGCACACAGATTCCGCAGCGCTTTACACTCATAATTATTTATGCAAAGAGCTGAGCTAAGAATGAGAGGGCATCCATTAAGACTAGAGGAAAGGTGCTTTTGACTTTTTTTAGGCAGGGATTTTTTACAGTAAGGGTGGTAAAGCTATGGAATTCTTTGCCTCGGCATGTTGTACTTGCAGATTATGCAACTGCTTTAAAAAAGCAATGTATACCTATCTAGCACAGAACAATATTGAAAATTAGGAAAGTTGGCTTCAATGTAGATAGGTTGTTGATCCAGGGAAATATCTGACTGACAGTTGGAGCCAGGAAGGAATTTTTTTTTATCCTACTTGGATCTAAACTGGAAATGGTTTCAGGGTTTGGTTTTTCTTGCCTTCTTCTGGATCAACAGGGGTGCTATGGCATGGGCTGGACTTGATAGACACGTCTTTTTTCAGCCTTGTCAACTCATGTTACAGTCCAACGCAATCTGCTGATATCGCTGTGAATCCGCAGTGCCTTCATTCAGCTTCAGATTTTGTTTAATAAACTCTCATTTGCATATGTAAATGCAGATTAATGAGCCATTGTCTTATTCATGTGGGTGTGTTTATATGATAATGTGGCACATCACCACACGCACTGAGCTCTGATAGCTGTCTCTGCTGTCGGACTTCACAGTCCCAACATCACCTACCTCGGGTTGGCGATGTTGGGATGTCCCTGAAGGTCTCTATGGTGCCAGAGGATAGTTTGCTATTTCTGCTAAAGAGCAGAGACAGGTGCTGTCCTTCTTTAGCCCTTTCCGTTCCATTGCTTACTCTTCAGGCACTGAAAGGGGCAGGACCAGACGAGGAGAGTACCGAGTGACTCATTCTCTGTGAGAACAAGGTGAGGGAACAGCTTGGGGTGCTGATTTTGCACCATCCATGGGGAACGTCCCATCAGGAGAGGTTGATTCACATCAAAAAGGAGCACATGGGCACCTGATTTACAGTGGGTCTGGTACACGTGTCCCCCAACAGAGAACTGTCTCACACCAGGGCACAGACTGAGGGCACAGCTGCACTGCAAAATTGTCAGCCCCCTACAGGGGAGGACAACGTGACTCTATGCAGTTGTTGCAGGGCTTCTTCTATCACCATCCTTCCAGTGGATCATGGGAGTTGTAGTCCAGTAATAGCTGGAAGGTCTCACACTGCTTACTGCTTCCCCGGCATTTGAGAGCAAGGAAGAGAATTGTTCTCGGGTGAGAGCACATGTGACTTCACCAAGCTGCCCCACTGTCATCTGCTCATATCCACTCCCCTCTCCACACAGCGTATAGTGAGGTGAGGGGAGGGGAGCTGATGCCCGCGGTTTTGTTTGGCAAAGTCGTATCCGCTCTCATCTCTGGCCTTGAGCAGCATGTCTGGTGATGTGAGTGAATCTGATTGGTGAAGCCAGATGTGACTTTGCCAATCAGAACCGAACCTGCTGGCATCCGCTCACATCCTCTCCAAACCTTTGAGACATCTTGGAAGATTTCAAGTGCCCCAGCAAAAGAGGCAAAAGGGGTGTTTAATATAGAGCAGGGTGCACCTCACCTCTGTGCCTATAGCCAGCTCCCCCTGTATATACGATCGCTGTGGTGTGACTGGTGGAGAGGTTTTTACAAAATCCGGTTACACTGTCTAAATTGGGGATAGGCAAATTGGGGCTTTTGCTGCACTACAACTCCCATAATTCCACACTAGCACTGAGCTGGCAGAGGGTGATGTATGTTGTAGTTCAGCTGGAGGGCCTCATGTTGCCCACCCCTTGTCTAAATCAGAATATGTCCAATCCGACTAGCTCCCAATCGTATTTCTGATAAAGGTCTAGGGGTTGGACGGAAACGTTGACATAATAAAATTGCATATTGTTACCCTTATTGTGTCCCGCTGGAGTTGCCTATATATATATATATATATATATATATACATATATATATATATATATATATTATATACATACACACACACACAAAAATATATATATATATTTAACCCATTGAGTACCAGAGAGGTCTTGTTTAACCCACTGACAATGAAAGGGCTGAGTGTGAGCTGCTGTTCTTGGTGCTGAAGTCTCTCCATACTCTCTGTTCCCTCCCCAACTCATCTATGCGTTTATTATGCCAGAATGATACACTAATGATCACAGTCTATTCCCCTCCCCTTTCATCCCTAATTCTTAGTGCATATGGAGATGTGTGTCTCTTTTTCCAAGGCAATGTAATGTGCTCACCACGCATCGACAGGCACACATTGCCATAGAATCTTCACTTGGTGTATCTGCCCCATGCTGTCCGTACAGTTATTCTATTGCATTCTATGGCAGACGAGACCCACTTGCTAAAACAAAACACATGCACTCAGTAGGAGGACCCATACTGTAAAGAGAGAGTAATGCATAAAAAATACTGTATTTAAATCTGCTGATCAACATTCAAGAGTGTGATTGATGTAAGTTACCCCAATTTTGTATGCTTTCCTACTGCTTTTTTCTCCCTCAACTCTCTCTGAAATCAGCTAAAGGAGGTCAGATAGCGGCTCCATTGAAAGATCTAGCGTTGTCTTACAGTTCTACCATCTAAACAGGCCAAGACTAAAATTTCCTCTTTATAAATCATTTTACTGTGTCCTGCACACTATAGCTACATTGATTTAGTCTTCAAGGTACAGTACGATGAATCACAGAGAGGGAGTTTCAATCTTGTCTGCTCGCTCTGCAGTTGGTTGACCTTATTAGTTCCTTCAGCAGTGAAATGGGAGAGAGGGGGAATAAACTTGTAATAACTTCAGAAGGGCTGCATTTTAACGCATACTCATCAGTCACACTGAAATATTGAATAACAGATGCAAATTAAGTTATTTTCAAGGATTAAATTCCCTTTAATAACAGATTCATTTAGACATATATCACTGAGTTATCGGGCTGTTTTGTCACTGAAAACAGAATATCCTATATAATAATTTGCTAAAACGTGTGCAACGCCGCAGTCATGCGCGGGCAGTCTCTACTGCGCATGACTTCCCCGTGACCAGCTGGCAGTGGCACTGTGGCCTGTGTAACGGGCTCTCCAACTAGTATATTTATAAAGGAGACAATTTCTGACTTGGGGCCATTAGCCATACCCGTAAGGAATCACGAATTAGAGATGAGGTGTTCAAAGTTAATGCTGACACTCAATACATAAACATTATAATGAATAATAATATATAAATGTATGAAGGGGAGGCAGAAAGTATCCACAATTAATGTATTTTTATATAATACCATTTTATTGAGTAAGTACGACAACATCTTTTTTTCTGGTTAGGCCTCTTTTTTCATCAGCTAAAGTCGTATGTTCAAATAAAACATGGAGGAATTCTGGGGCAAACTGTGGGGAGAAATTAAAAATTCCCATTGATTGAAATAGGAGTTTTAACCCCTTGAATGCTAGAGAAGTTCTCTAGCGTTCAGATGGTTAATATTGCCCTATATTTTGTGGCTAGCCATGCATGTGCCAATTATTATTATTATTATACGTCATATAGTGAAAACGTATGTAGCAGCACTATATAATAATTCTCTAATGTATGTTTGTCAGAAGCAGTCATGCACAGTACAGACGGCTGCAGGTGCTGCAGTTATGCTTGGTACAGACTGCCTGCGCCACGGCTGATAATGGAGCGGGGCTCCCCGAATTCAGACCGTAGTCAGCACGCAGAGAGGACTACGGTCTGAATTCGGAGTGCCCTACTCTGTTAGCAGCTGCGGCGCGGGCAGTCTCTACTGTGCATGACTGCACTGCGGCCGTTGCTGCCTGGCACTGTGGCCCGTGTACATGGGCTGTTCAACTAGTATGGAATAAACATACAGAGACATGAAACAGAACATAAATAACAAAAGGGTCAGAGGGCCCCCTGCTGGTGAGAGCTTACAGTCTAGAGGCAGGTAGGTTGGACACAGAAGGAGTAGGTGCTATAGGGTGTAAGTGCCTCCTGCCACGTGAACTGCGGGTCAGTGGGTTGGAGAGAGAAGTGTTTTTCAGTGCGGTGGTCCTGGGATGTAGTAGGTCCATTTGGGAGAACATTGAGGTTGTGATGGAGTTGTAGGTGGGAGAATGATTATTCCATCACTTCTTGGTCACTGGCGATTCTGATGCTCATATGATGCGTCGCTTCATCAACAGACACCCACTGACTGTCCATAATCAAGACACAGACTTGTTAAATGTTTTCCTCTGTGGTGGATGCGGACGCTCATCTGAATGGTATATCATTAGTGACTCTTGTGAAACAGGTTTTGACCCTGATTATCCATTAATACACATGTTGCTGTGGTAAAGCTCTGTTTCCATACTTAAAGGGATAGTATTGGTTGTTTTTAACAAAGTGTAATATTGTAGATATTAAAAATATAAATGCAACGAGGTATTTCCCATCTCTCAGACATGAATAGCTTGAGAGATATAAGCTTCTAAAGTCCATCCCCCTCCCTCCCCTTTCATAGACGTCAGTGCTCTAGCTGACAGAAGGACATCCTGGTCCCGGGACCAGCCAGCGGCTCTTCAGCAGAGCCGAAATAGAGTTAAATAAAAAGAAATACTTAACTGGAACAGTCTACAAAGTGTGCCTGGTTTGCAAGCACACTTTGTAGACTATTCCAGTCAAGTATTTATTTCTATATAACGCTATTTCAGCTCTGCTGAAGAGCCGTCGCCTAATACAGGGACCGATATCTCCTTCTCTCAGCTAGAGTGCTGATGGGGCGAGAGGGGGGAACTTTAGATGCTTATATCTTCCAAACTATACATGTCTGAGAGATGGGACGTTCCTCATTGCATTAATATTTTTAATATCTACAATATTACACTATGTTAAAAACAACCATTACTATCCCTTTAATGTTTGCTGTGGATTTCTGCAGCTGTTACACCTTCAGCCCACTAACACTGTATCGTTACATGCGCTCTCCCTTGGTGCATGCAGAAAGCAGAGAGCCAGGCTAACACTTCTGGTGACATTACAGCTGGTCGGTCAAGGTCAAATCCATTTCCAAAACACATAGGACAGTGGTTCCCAAACTTTTTGACATGATACCCCTGTTTAGTTTTCACCAGACTTTTATGCCCCCTCCTTTTTACTCTTTTTATTTGCACAGGTATTCATATTATTATTGATGTATATGTTATTTTAAAATATTTGTTGAAGAAACCAGTTCTAACTGTGATTGCTTTTTGTCACTATGGATGGGAATGAATGATGCTGACAGAACACCTCTGTGTGTAAAATGTCTGACTCACCTTTGTATAGTTGTTTCCATGGAGCAATTCTGGGACAAACTGACCACCTTGCGAGCGTTCATGAGGTTAAAAGCCCTATTAAAAAAAAAAAATGTTTTTATGAAAGAAAAATCAAACATATAATTTAGGAATTTTCCCACAAGGCAAATCCTACTGTTGGAAAATGGTTAATTCCAAAATTATTACATCTAATTTTTTTCTTGTTCCGCAATTCTTTGTGCATATTATGCACTATCTTCGGATATAGGGCTTTTGCACCTATATGAAGGTTGTCAGAGTATGCCAGTGCATTAATTCTATGAATGTCAGAGCGTAAAAATTCCTTCGCCTGACGTTAGACCTCCCGTATAACCAAGATTCCTTCTCTGTTCCAGTTCTGTGAAGTGATCACACTGACTTGGCTCAAGCATCTCTCGGGGAACGTTGTTCGGGTCATGTTGGATTATGTCGATCATGTGCAGTTCTGTTCAAAACTCAAAGACGTCCTGGTGCAACATAAACTTTGGCCAGAAATAAACTATATATCAAGTAAGTCAGCAGAAATCTCAGATAACTATCAGGCATATTGATATGGGAGAGTGTTACTTTATGGGGAAAAGTGTGTTAAACGGATAGTAATGTTTTAAAACAAAAAGTAGCTCCAATTAATGTTCATAATATTAGGGACATGGAGAGTGTTAGTTCAAGAGTAATTGAATGATAAAGTATCCCTCTCCCACCCCTTTTACCTAGTGTAAGACACCTCCCCTCAGATGTGGAATCTGGTCTCTTGACCGGACAGATCACAGCAAGGGACAATCTTCTTACCGTGATCATAAGGAAAACCCTGCCCCCCTTGTCAGGTTTTTCCCTTATGATCACTGAAGATTGTCCCTCCCTGTGATCCATCCAGACAGTCTTGCTGCTCTGAGGTGAGCAGTGTTACATTAGTAAAAGGGACGGGAGAGGGATATTTTATCATTCAATTTCTCTTGTACTACAAATCTGACAGTATTGAAATAACACTCTTCATGGCCCAAACACTATGAAGGTTAATCAAAGCTGTTTATTTTTGTTTTTCTTTTAAATTACTACCCTTTTAAATTTAGTGCAGTTGTTCTAAACACCAGAAGGTTAGCACCGCTATGGAGAATTAGCAGCATGTTTTATCGATCCATATGTTATATTTGTATCTCCGGGGTTGTTTGTTTGTAATATGCACACATATATTTTATACATTCCAGAATTCTCACACTGACTCACACTGAGCCACGCAGGATTATGAGAAGTTACGTGTAAGCACATTGTAGCTGCTTTAAAGGGACCCTATCATCTAAATACTATGTTGTCAATTTTTCAGTTTATGTTGTTTAGTCGTTTTTTTATTTAGAAAACTAGCTTTAGAGTTATTTAGATTAGATGTTCTCAAACCTATCCTCAGAGACCACTATCGAACTAGTTCTTGAACTTCAGCTATTCGGGAATAAGACAGTCATCATTATTGCCAACCAGCCAATGGTGTTCGGGACTAAGACACCCATCATTATTGCCAACCAGCCAATGGCACTTCCTGTCTTAGCTCTACATTACCTCTACCTCTCACTGACACTGCTCAGCAATGCAGTCCCACCTCCCATTGCACTGAATGGGTTAAGTGTCAGTGAGTGGGGGAAGTAATGCAGGAATAAGACAGGAAGTACCATCACGGCATGCCTTAATTAGCATAATTTGTAATCTAAATATCTCAAAATATAGTTTTCTAAATAAAAAATGGCTAATACAATATATAGGTGATTTTGAAAACTGTTTAAAAATTACCATAGTTGTTTTTGAGTGATAGGAAAGGATAGGCAAATGTGGCACTGCAGCTATTATAGACTACTATTCCTATCATTCTTAACCAGCTGGCGTGTCAGAGTTTGTCTCCCCTTGTGAAAGGGTCTCCGGTTTACAGAATAAAGATCATAAACTCAATTTTTGTGGGTCCTTAGAATGGTTTTATTATTTATATTTCCACTTTAGTATTCCATCTTATTTTATGGGTTTTCTAACAAATAGAGACCATTGTTTCCCATTCGTATCAGTCTATTCTCATTCCCATCATTTACCTCCCAAATTTCTTCTATGCCTTTCCATTGTACAAAAATGACTTTCTTAAATGGGAACTTTCACCTCTAAAACACTTTTTGCCAGTTACTTAAAGGGATAGTAATACTTTGTTTTATCTTTATTTTATTTTGTAGGCATTAAAAAAACATGAAGAACAATACAAGTCTTATCTCTCAAACCTTTATGGTTTGAGAGATATTCACAAGCAAAGTTTCGCCCCTTTTATCTAGTGTAAGCCATCTCTTCTCAGATGTGGAATCCAGTCCATAGACCAGATAGATAACAACAAGGGACAATCTTCTTCCTATGAGAACAATTAAGGCCCTGCCCCCCTTGACAAGTTTTTCAGGTTTTTCCCTTATCTTAATTGAAGATTGTTCCTCTCTGCAGTCAACCTGGGCACCTCCCTTCTGATCTGGCTGAGCAGTGTTACATCAGTAAAAGGGGTGGGAGGGGGATACTTTATCATTGAATTACTCTTGTACTACAACTCTGACAGAATTGAAATAACAAATACTATGATGATTAATTAGAGCTGCTTTTATTATGAAACATTACTATCCCTTTAAGCTAGTAAAATTGTATTAGGATGCATGTTTTGTTTTTCTTTTACTTACATACTTCCTAAGATATGTCCACTTCATTCTGGGCACTTCTGCATTCTGCCATCTGTATCTGTACGTGTGTTCATCTTGCAAGCTCAGTATAATGATAAACAGAGCTTGCTATTACGATAGACGTGATGCACACCAGTACGAAGGGAAGCGTGAACGTACTCCCTGGGACAGCTGGGAGGAGAATTACAGGATTGGGAAGTCCTGCGCCGCTGTGCCAAAGAAACAGTGTGTGGCAGAATGTGGACTGCCCAGAATGAAGTGTACTTATCTTAGGAAGTATGTAAGTAAAAGAAAAATACACATCCTAATACAATTTTAATAGCTTAAGCAACTGGCAAAAAGTGTCTTAGAGGTGAAAGTTCCCCTTTAATAATCCCTTCTTACCCATTCCAGGTACTGTGTCCCCCTCCCTTATTCCTTTTCCTCTAGAATCCCTACCTTATCTCGGTCCTCCAGACCCATCCTTCTAGGCCTATCGTTCCCCCCCCCCCCCAGCTCACTCATCAACCCTAGTTCCCTCCAGTTCCATTATCCTACAGTGCTCTTCATTCCCCCTTGATCTCTTGGCCCTCAGCCACCAATTTTTGTTGACTGTGACATAGAAGAGAGAGTGAACCAAGGGTGGGCAACACAGCTGATTATCAGCCACGCCACGCCAAGTTGATGGATCTGTACTTTCTTCACCTGGTATTACATTACAGCTGACGGGCAATACACCTTTGCATGCCACCAGAAGGGCAATACAACTTTACGATAATATTTGGTGTACATGTTGGTCTGGACATCGTTCCAAGTGTAGAAATTTGTTATTCTTCTGAGCAAGTAGTTGTAATGTGTGTATGAGAAAGAGAGTGTGTTCTGTCACACTTTATAGAGCCACATCACACATTGTAGAAAGAAAAACATTTAAACATTCAAATACACAGCTATCAGTCCAAGTTCAGTGAAGGGAAACTATGACCTAGGAATACAGGTCTCTTAATTTGTTTATTACATGGACTTGCCTAGGTAGATGTCCTTTATACAGCAGTCAGTTCTATCTATTTATGGTTTTTATTTGCATTTCATCTTTATTATAGTTCACTGCTAGTTGTTTCATTTTACAATCTGATTAAGGCCTGGGTTACATGGGTGACTGTTGCAGCAACTCATGTGACACACTCCATAGAAAACAATGATATTCATTCATGATGCAAGAAGTTTCACAAAATAGATATCATTGTTATCTATGAAGTAGCTGGCATTGGCTTCTGTAACACACACGTAAACTAGGCTAAAAGCTAGTGTTCCTTACAAGCCATCCAGCTGTTTGATATGAGGTGGTATGACTGAGAGATGTCAATCATTATACCAGGGCTCAAAATTTCCACTCGCCACTAGCCAATGGTGAGTGAAAATTCAGCCCTGGTGAGTAGAAGTTCAGCCCTGGTGGGTATCTTATGGCTTGCAGTGGCGAGCAACTTTTCAGGTCTGGCTAATAGCAAAGGACTTCATATTTTAAGCCCTGATTATACATACAGGATAATGTAAATATGAGGCCTGAATACTGTACGAAGGATTCCTACCTAGGCAAATCAATCCGTTAATCAGCTTAAGCGTCACTTATTAGTAGGGCATTGTTCCCATTTAACCCTTCTGCACATGTTTATTTCTACTCTATATTTCTTTTCATAGCAAATCCTCGTTCCCTCAAACACCTGTGCCGTCTGAAGATCAGGAAATGCATGGGACGTCTACACTTGCGATGTCCTGTTTTCATGTCCTTCCTTCCACTCCCCAATCGCCTGAAAGATTACATCTTGTACAAGGAATACGACCTGCATGGACAAGCCAACTTTGTACCGACGTGGTAAATCTGGCACCGTTCTGCCCACAGAATGACTTTCATGACCTGTAAAGCGCTGTGTATATGTATGGCGCAATATAAATAAAGATACATACATACATACATACACATACTACTGTTCAAATGTTTGGGGTCTCTTAGAAATTTCCTTGTTTCTGTTTTGGAAGCAGCTTGACAGTATGGTACATAAGAAGTGCCCATCAGATAGGGTGACCACGCGTCCTGGACTGCTCGGGACTGTCCCTTAATTTGGTGCTGTGGCCCGCATCCAGAATCATCCCCCATCGGGACAATAAAGAGTCCCGGATTCAACTAAAGCAAAACCTAAAAATCACTGTCAACTCTATTGCGCCTGCCAGTGCACGTGCCATGCACCACCACCAGCTAATGAAGGGAGAGTATTTGCAAAATGTTCCTCTCCTTATTGGCTGGCTTGTGTGTGCGTGTGTTGAGGTGGTAGTATGCCGCCCGGCCCTGGCACATTGCATGCCATGTGAGTGAGTCGTGAGACAGACACGAGTGAGTGATAGTGTATCTGGGAGCAGTGACAGACGGCAGGACCCGCGGAAGTTCCAGAAGAGGACTGGGAGGATTAGAGTGAACACACTGCATACACAGGGTGAGACTGACTCTAGCAGCTGAGCGACTCTTGCTGGCGCTGACTCCTCACTGAGCTGAGCAAGTCTTTGATCAAGAAAAACATTACTACACACGCACACAGCTTGCACCAGAGACCAGGGATGTATACGCATGCTATCTACGGGAGTGAGATGAGTCTGGGAACATTGATACACAGTCACTTGACCAGACAGGGGAAGCAGCAGAAGCAAGGCAGCTACCGAGTCCCCCCAGCACCAGGTAAAAGTTTTAACCCTTTCAGTGCTCACCCCGCTCACCCACGCTAGAGCTGAGAAGTACTTTGCCACACTGTCATGTCAACAGTGTCCTGGAACAGCAGGAAGTAAATATGGTCACCCTGCCATCAAGCCAATCCAGACTGTGAGAGGTGCTTCAGGAAGCATGGGGTGAACTGTCTTCACATTACCTCAACACACTGACAACTAGAATACCAAAGGTCTGCAGGGCTGTAATTGCTGCAAATGGAGGATTCTTCGACAAAAGCAAAGTTTGAACAACATTATTATTTGATTAAAAAAAAAATCATTATTTCTAACCTTGTCAACGTCTTGACTGTATTTCCTATTCATTTTGCAACTCATTTGATGGAAAACAAGGACATTTCTAAGTGACCCCAAACTTTTGCACGGTAGTGCACGTACATGACTTGGTGCCCTGACGCCATCTTCATTTGATATTTTCAAGTTAATATGTTGTGGAAACAATGATCATGTATAGAACTAAGAGATCCATTCATGTTCTTTCCAGGAACACGAACACTGAAGTGCAACTTGCAATCGTGCTAAAGACTTGATTTTAACACTCAGATATATGTTAAAAAGTTGATAGAAGAGAATACGCTATTTGGCGCTCATTCGGGAAAACAAAATGCTGCTTTTTTTGAACTTGTACACTATATCAGCATGGCATGAACAAGTGTAGTTGGTGTTCCTACAAAAAAAAAATTCCTCTGTTGGAGATGTTAACCCTTTGAGTGTCAGAGGGGTACGCAACGCATTGCAAAGTAATCCGTTGCGCACCCCTCTGGCACTCAAAGGGTTAAACCTGTGGCAGCCAATGTTTGGCGTTCGAGTTATTAGGTACTACAATTAGTATTGTCCCCTGCAACTGGAAGGCCACACACTGACTACTCCTGTGTTAACCCTTTTGCACTCAAAGGGTTAACATGTCCATACGTGTATATCGCTCTGTAAATATAGTTGCATGAATAAGTCTCATCTTTATTAAAAAAAAGTAAGAGATTTTTTTTTTTTTTTGCTCAGTGATACAAGAAGATTTTTCTGGGAAAATGTTTCATTAGGGTATTATGCTATAAAATGCTTTCATTGCTTGTAAAAAAAAAAAAAAAATATATATATATATATATAATAAAAGTTATGTCTAAACAATGAAAACCAGTGCACCTACAAAATGTTCCCCCTGGATAAAAACACCTAGAAATGATCTGTGGTTATACGCTCTTAATTTCCCTAATTACGCTAACATCTGTAAAAACAATCTCTGTTTTCTAATGGCCAAAATCGAGTCTTACATGTGCTGTCTGGGGGCAGCCATTTCAAAGGATCCCTAATCCAGTTACCATGGCAATCTTGATAGGTAGCCTTTTAAATGGTCGCATGAGAAAGAGCGTGCCACCAAATGAGCCAGTTAACATGTCGCCTGAATAAAAATGTCAACATGACTATATTGTGCTGCGTGACAAAGCGAGATTGTCATGTCGCGCATTGAAAGGACGCTTCACCATTTAACCCTCTGAGTGCCAGAGTGGTACGGAATGCATTGCAAAGCAGTGCATTCCAACTGTACCACTCTGGCACTCAAAGGGTTAACCATTTGAGAAGCATTTAAAAAGCAGCTTATGTTTCAAATACGCTTCACCATTTAACCCTTTGAGAGGCATTTAAAAAGCCGCTTATATTTCAAATACCTTGCAGGAGAAGGCTCCCACTTGAAGATCTGTTCTGCACTTCCTGAGTCACATGCCAGTGATGGAGTTATGTGTTCTGCACAGACAGTTCGCTTAGGGACTGCTACTTTGTGCAGAATACATCACTCAAGCTGTCTGCCTGCTGCAATGGGATCTTCAAGTCCACTTCATCTATACTGAGGGCTACAATTCGTGTGACTGCTCAAGCGCCTTTCTCCTGCAAGGTATTTCAAATATACGCTGCTTTTTTAAATGCCACTCAAAGGGTTAAATGGTGAAGCATCCTTTCAATAAGCAACATGACAATCTTGCGCTGTCATGCAGCGCGAGACTGTCATGCCGACATTTTTATTCAGGCGACATGTTAACTGGCTCATGTGGTCGCACGCTGTTTCGCATGCGACCATTTAAAAGTAAACCCTCTGAACTGACAGTGCAGGATTGTCTGTAAATGGACTGAGATAAATACAAGGGCAGTGGGTTCTAATCTTATGAAAGCATAGTGGGCTAGATTGCATTGCAGGTGTTAATTTTATCTCTGCTTTTATCTCCAGGTTTACCCATAGACTTCAACAGGAAAATGTTTGCTAAAATGGTTGTTAACATTTATCACCTGCAATAGAATCCAGCCCATTGTCTCTTGTTGCACTTTGTCTCTCAATAACACAAACTAAATTGACGGGATAGTAATGTTTCACAATAAAAAGCAGCTCCAATTAATCTTCATAGTATTTGGGCCATGGAGAGTGTTATTTCAATACTGTCAGAGTTGTAGTTCAAGA
The DNA here is from genome assembly GCA_037306005.1 of Rhinophrynus dorsalis. NCBI lineage: Eukaryota > Metazoa > Chordata > Amphibia > Anura > Rhinophrynidae > Rhinophrynus > Rhinophrynus dorsalis. The sequence goes on from CM074722.1 coordinate 22,957,018, forward strand.
GTAATTGAATGATAAAGTATCCCCCCATCCATTTTATGTAGTGTAAGCCCACATCCCCTCAGATCTGGAATCTGGTCTTTTGACTGGACAGGTCGCAGCAAGGGACAATCTTTTTACTGTGAGAATAAGGAAAACCCTGCCCCCCTTGACAGGTTTTTCCTTATGCTCACTGAAGATTGTCCCTTTCTGTGATCCACCCGGACAGTCTTGGGGCTCTGAGGTGAGCAGTGTTACATCAGTAAAAGGGGCGAGAGGGGGATACTTTATCATTCAATTACTCTTGAACTACAACTTTGACAGTATTGAAATAACACTCTCCATGGCCCAAATACTATGAATATTAATTTGAGCTGCTTTTATTGTGGAACACCAAATGATATGTTTAGGACAGTCTACTCATCTTAAAAATGCAAGTTTCGTATTGCATTTTATGTATATAACAAAATAAGAGTATTTTAGTCTTACCTGTTAAATCCTTTTCTCTTAGTCCATATAATTTACTGGTACTATGGGTAGGCAACGGTCCCTTTAATTAGGCAGGAACAATTCTTGAAGAAAATGCTGGGTGGAGCCTACCTCCTCTTCTTAGCTGAAGCTAGCCCCCTTCTCCAGAAAGATTTGTGACACTAACTGGGGACTAGGTAGTAAGAAGGGAGAAGAAGACTCCTGTGAGCATGAACCTGACAAGACTCCCACGTTCAGTCACAGGAGAACCAAGCCTGGACCCTTGACAGGATGGGAGACCAGTAACTTATATGGACTAAGAGAAAAGGATTTAACAGGTAAGACTAAAATCCTCTTTTCTCTGTCGTCCAATATAGGTTACTGGTACTATGGGATGTCCAACCATTGAGTTTCCCAGAGGTGGGAAGTAAGGCAAGGATCAGTCACCAGAGCCTATATGAACCACCAGCTCATAAACAGCTCAACAATAACACTGAAGTGTCAACGGACACCAAACCGGTGCAGAACCACACCAGGAACTTAGCACAGCACACAAAACTCGAGCCAACTGGGCTCAAAAGTGAAGAAACACTGAAGAGACGAAAGAAGAACCTAGACAGGCAAAACAGCCTCTATTATCTTCTTTCCCAAGCTGGTGAAAACCTCCACTTGGTACCAAGTGGTAGCCTTGCACAGCTGATCAGCTGAGGCTAGATTCTTGTACGCCCAAGATGCCCCAGTGGATCTGGTGGAATGAGCTGAAACCCGAAAGGGAACTGGCTTCTTCTGTAACTTGTAAGCCTTACAAATAGTAGACTTAATCCAAGACGCAATGGTCACCTTGGATGCTGGTCTCCCTGCCCTGGGACCCTTAGGAATGACGAACAAGGCGTCATCCTGGCAAATAGACTCAGTGCGGTGCACATAGAACTTGAGACATCTCACCAAGATCCCTTTCCTTGTCAGAGGTAGGGTCAGGACAGAAAGAGGGCACCACAATATCCTGATTAATGTGGAAGTCCAAGACTACCTTTGGGAGGAACTCCTGAGAGGTGCGAAGAACCGCCTTGTCTTTATGAAACACCAAGAAGGGTGGTCTACAAGACAGGGCATGTAAATCCGCGACATGGAGAACAGACACAATCACCAGGAGAAAGGCCATTTTCCAAGTCAGCATGCGCAAGGGAATAGTGGCCAAGGACTCAAAGGGAGGGCGCTGAAGAATGCCCAAAACCGAATTAAGATCCCACTGAGGAGTAGGGCTCTTAAAGGCAGGATGAGTATGAGCAACTCTCTGAAAGAAAACCTTGACATCAGGAAGAATTGCGATAAGTCTCTGAAAGAAGACAGAGAGGGCAGACGTCTGAACCTTAAGGGAACTCAAACTGAGGCCCTTATCCACTCCATCCTGCAGAAAGGACAGGACCGCAGGAAGATAGAATTTCTGAGAAAGATCCCTATCCACACACCAAGAGAGAATGGTAGACCAGACTGTATGGTAGGTCTTGGAGGAAACAGGCTTGTGGGCACTAAGCATAGTGGCCACCACGCCAGAAGAGAAACCCTTCTTCTTCAGTATTGAGGATTCAATTTTCATGCCGCCAAACCCAGACGATCCACATCCTCCGTCCACAGGTAGCCCTGAAGAAGGAGATCCGGATGGCAGGGGAGCCAAAAGGGCTCCGCCACAGAGAGATCCAGGAGCTCCAGAAACCAAGCCTAAAGAGGCCAGTACGGAGCAATCAGAATGACTGGAGATCCCTCCAGATGCAGCTTCTGCAACACCCTGTGTAGCATGGGGATGGGAGGAAAGATGTATGCCAGAGGGAAGTGCCATGGGATCGACGTGGCATCCGCTGCCAGAGCAAGATGGTCCTTCCAGTGGGAACAGAACAAAGGAACCTTCAGATTGTGACTTGTTGCCATCAGATTGATGCAAGGAAGTCCCCACTTCTGAACAATGAAGTCGAACACTTCTTGATTCAGTTCCCTCTCCCCCACTGTCTACTGTGTGTCGACTTAGGAAGTCTGCCAGCACGTTGTCTACGCTGGGAATATGAACTGCGGATATGGCAGGAACATGTTCTTCTGCCCAGGTTAAAATAGCTTTGACCTACAATCAAGCTGCGAGACTTCTTGTGCCGCCATGGCATTGTCTGACTGGACTCTGACCGGGCAGTCCAGCAGATAATGTGTCCAATGGTGAAGGGCATGCAATATCGCCCAGAAGCTCCAACACATTGATGGGAAGGAGAGATTCCTCCAGAGACCACCGCTTTGGGCATTGCTGTGACCAAGGACCGCTCCCCAGCCGGAGAGGCTGACATTCGTCGTGACAGTAGTCCAGAAGGAGACTAAGAAAGGCTTGCCCTTCAGCAGGTTGGGAAAGTGGTGCCACCATGACAGACTCCGCTCCACATGACGCGGAAGAGATACTGACATCTTCAGTAGATCCGGTTTGCCCTTGCACGTCTGGATCACAAACCTCTGGAGTTCCATGGTGTACGGAACCGCTTCCATGGTAGAATTGAACTTCTCCACTTGGGAGGTCAGCTTCTTGGCCGGAACTGGGTCGTAAGCCAGAACAGCAGACACCTTGCGGATGATCTGGTGAGCTACCTTGTCCGTGAGAAACACTATACCCCATTGGATGTCAAAGAGGAGCCCAAGGAAGACTAGTCTCTGGGATTGTACGAGATCCAACTTTTCCATGTTGAGGATCCAGCCATGATGGGTCAGCGCATTAATGAATGTAGTCCTGTACATGCTGCTGAAGGAGGTCTGAAGATGGGGCCTTCAGAAGTAGGTCATCCATGTATGAAGTGACTCTGATACCATCTCTGTGGAGTACAGCCACTAGCGCCCCCAGGACTCGATTGAAGACCTGTGGAGCTGTAGTCAGACCAAAGGGAAGAGCAAAAAACTGAAAATGTCCTTCGTTGCAGGCAAACCTGAGGTACTGCTGACTCTCTGGCTGGATGGCAATGTGCAGGTATGCATCCAGAAGATCCAGAGAAGTGAGAAATTCCCCAGGAGACATGGCCGCGATCACGGTCCTCAAGGACTCCTGGTGATAGCGAGACTTGGCCACAAAGGCCTTGAGGTCCAAAATCGGATGGCAGTCGCCATCTTTCTTGGATACCACACTGAGGTTGGAGTAAAATCCCAACCCTATTTCTGGCACCGGGACCTGTTCCAGAACCTCCTTGTCCAAAAAGGTCTGGATAGCTCCATGGAACAGGCGGCGCTTCTCTGCTCCAAGACGAAAGGGATCCTGTATCCCTCCGACACAACCCGCAAAACCCACTGATCCACCACAGTGTCTGTCCAGACACTGAGGAAGTGACGCAAATGACCACCTATGGGCGTGTGGGAACCGGGGTTCGGAGGTCATGCCAAAGGAGGTTTGGAACCCTTGGTTGAGGACTGCTTGGGCCTCCATTGTTGTTTGGGCTTGGAGGAGGTGCTCGCAGCCTGAGGAACCTCCTGGGTCATGCCTCAGCCTATTCCTCTTCACAGGAGACTTCTTTCTAGGAACCAAGGGCAGTAGGGTACTCTTACCCCCAGTGGCCTCACTAATAATATCCTTAAAGCGGAACTACCACCTGAACACAACTTTAGCTTAAGTAACTCCCCATCTGGCGACTAGCTGCTTAGTAGCGCTAGTTGCCAGAATTATTACCTTGACAAACAGATTTAGCCTTTCTTCACAGGCTGACAGCATCACGGAACACGAACATCTTGCCATAATGACATCCACACGCCTGCGCTGTTAGTCCCAGCCGGGCTCCAAAAGGGACTGACAGCGCAGGTGCGCGGATGTCATTTTGGCAAGATGTCCACTTTCCATGATGCTGTTAGTCCAGGAAGAAAGGCTAAATCTATTTGTCAAGGTAATAATTCTGGCGACTAGTGCTACTAAGCAGCTAGTAGCCAAATGGGGAGTTATTTAAGCTAAAGTTGTGTTTAGGTGGTAGTTCCGCTTTAAGTTCCGGCCCAAACAAAGAAGAGCCCTGGAAGGGCAAGGAAAGCAAGGCTTTCTTTGAGGTAGTGTCCACAGACCAGGTCTTGAGCAAAAGAGCTCGTCTAGCATCCACAGACATGGTAGAAACCCTAGTCACCAAGTGGATGGCATTGAATATGGCAGCAGAAACATAATGCTGAGCCTCAGAGATGTTGGCGAGAAACCTCAACATATCAGCAGTAGGGGCTCCCTGACAGACAGCCAGAGTCAGCTGTTCAGTCCAAACAGCAATGGCCCTGTTCACCCAAGCAGCGGCAAACGCTGGGCGATAGGAAATGCCAGCTGTAGCAAAGATGGTCTTCAGGGATGTTTCAAGCTTCCAGTCAGTCCATTCCTTGAGGACAGAAGCATCTGCCACAGGCAAAACAGTGGACTTGGAAAGTCTAGAGACCAGAGCATTCACCTTGAACCCATTGAGCTAACGCTGCTTCAGAAAAAGGGTACAGCTTAGCAAACTTTTTAGAGACAGAAGGTTTATTGTCAGGAGCTTTCCACTCATCCAAGACCAACTGGTCAAGAGTGGGGTTGGGTGGAAAACCGGTAGACTGCTTTTTAGGTTCCTGGAACACGTCAGAGGGGTCAACAGGAGCCTCTAGAATCAAGGGAATGTTTAGAGGGTTCAACACCACCCTGATCAGGCCTTCAGAAGAAGGATCAGGGTCAGCTTCAAAGGGGTCCCCAAAGAATTGAGAAGAGACCACCACAGAACATTCCCCTTCATCAGAATCCACCAGAAACTCCTCATCAGAGGAGTCAGACATCAGGTACATCCTGCGGTTTCGGCAGGGAAGACCTGATGGAAGTAGGGGGGCTGCCAAGACAGGAAGACCCCCTGTAAGTGGGATGGAAGGAATTGTAAGGTAGACCTCAGGTCTCTAGTAGTGGCCTTAAACTCTTGCATCCAAACTGGCTCAGGTACATGGCTGGAGGTCCCTGGGAGAGACTCAGGGACATCAGAACATGCTGGGCATAAATGACCCAAGTACTCTCTAGATAACCCTGACTGACATGAGAGCAGTGTGCATTGGGGGACACAGACAACCCAGTATCATTGGTCTAGCCTCAAGCTCTAACGCAGTAGACATACTCAAAGTGTCAAAAAAACGTCCCAAGTACAAGGAATAAACCAAATACAGTGTGAAAGATTAAAATTTCACCCCAGAAATCATTAATTTGCACTTATCTGGCAGGCGAAGGGTTAATATGCTGAGGAGAGGAGAGTCCAAGCCCTGAGTAGGATATTCGTGAAGCAAAGACAGAAAATGGCTGCTGCGAGGGGAGCCAATCGGAAACGAGAGCGAGAAGCAATCACTCATGGGAAATATAGTTTTTCCTAAAAAAAAGTACCCCAACAGTGCCAGAAGCCCCCTGAGCCCCCCATTATACACAGAACATTGGCCAGATGATAGAGCAAGGGCAGACAAACAAAATGAGCCATCACTGAAGTTGCTACGTTGAGCGGTTGCAGAGATTTGTTCCAAACTGTACAGTCCCATAGAAGTGAATGGAGCAATGGCGCCCATGCAGTAAAGAACGCCTGGAACTCAAATTGGCAAACTTTTACAGTGAAGTACAAAAAGCTGTAAAAACACCACAAAACACATTAAAAATCAAATAAACACTATACCAAAAGGGGAAAAGTGGCCAAAGCTCTCAAAAGGATGCCAACTAGCAGACAAAGGGTTAAGTTTACCACAGAAATACTGCTCCAAGCCCCTCAACAGACATACAGATAAACCCAATGAGTGCAGGAGTATGTATTAGGAACTCCAAAGGAGACCTTTGTGCGGAGAGGAAACGTGGGACAATTGGACCTCAGCACACAAAGGGTTGTTCTCCTTTTCAGCAGGTCTGTCTTCAGATTACCGTGTGTAAAGAAGAAGCCTCAGTGGGCAACTTCTGAGGAAAGAACTTGTGAAACAAAATCCCCCCCCCCCAGGCCTAAGAGGTCCACCATAGCGCCTAGAAACTGAGCTATCCACTTGGGAATTGTCATTAATGGTATTCCGCCTAATGGTGGTATTCCATATCTAACAGAAAAACAAAAAGTAAACTAAAACTATAGCAGAACTGTTCTCTTGCCTGTAATTTCATCAAGGAACAAATCTTTCTGGAGAGGGGGGGCTAGCTGCAGCTAAGGAGAGAAGGTAGGCTCCACCCAGCATTCTCTTCAAGAATTGTTCCTGGGGCGGTCGCCTACCCATAGTACCAGTAATCTATACTGGACAACAGAAAAGTTATTTTTATTGAGGTCAGCTGAAAATACACAATATAGAGAATGATAAAACCCAATTCCATGTTTAGGTGCTAGTGTTCATGTAATATTGTATTTCTATCTTATTGAGATGAGAGCTGAAATAAGCAAATGTGTTTCAGGTCTATTCACCTTTTGGTAAAACTCAACGAAAAATATATAATCTGGCATGTGCTGTTTTTGTGAACAAGTTGGAAACAATTTCCCTATGCACATCTCACTTCCTGCTGTGCGTCACTCAGCACAGTGCAGCCTCCGGACCAGGAAGTGAGGTGTGCAAGCAAAAATTACTTCCCTCACCTTGCTGAAAAACAGCACATCTCTTAACCCCTTAAGGGCCACAAGGTTGTGCACCCCTCTGGTTCTTAATGGGTTAACCGTGGACATCATAGAGGTCCCCAGCATACTTCCAATGGTTTGTTCTCTCAAGTTAACCCTTTGATTGCAAAGGATTAAAGGAACACGAACCCTTCGCCTCCTAATAATAACCCCAACTTGTTTTAATCTGGGCAAAAAATCAGACTGGACACTGAAAACTGATTCTCTATGGATTATTTCTCCATAATTGAATCACAGATCAGTACTGTATGTTGTATCCATTACAAACACATTACTTGAAAGTGCCACACCTCCCAAGTGTCCCTCTTTAGAAGATATTAGGGATACATGTGACGGAACTGTGGCGATCATGGGAGATATTGGTGTGTTAGGGATATGGGATCTCATGTCTTCAGACTATTTCTACCCAAAAGACAACCATAGACTGAGCTGAGCCATAGTTGCTTTGAATACATTGCTGGAATGCAGAGATGGTGGGGGTTGGGCTTGGCTTCCACTATACTACAGTTCTGTGCTAAGGAATGTTAATTGATTCCTGCTGTGCTTCCTTGACCAATCAGAGGAGGTTATTGATGAGCCAGTTAAGAATGTATGATTTCAAGTCTTAATCTGCATTCTTATCCTGATAAGGATGCTGGTGACTGATTGGTCAAGCATAGAAACACTGTCCCAAGTATTCGTTTGCATGCTGATCTAGATAAGAGTCTCTGTAGTGTATATAAGCTGTGTGTTTGAGTCAATAAAAGAGAGTTCTTCCCTTCATCAAGTCTCGGCTGATGTTTGGGAACAGGAGGGTCAGTTTACTATTGGATTGTTATTCTGAGGGAGAAAGGAACTATAAAAGAGGTATCCAGCTTATGATACAAGGCGTCACGTTACAACTGGTGGCAAGCGGCGGGATGCGGCTTATCCCAAGGAACTGAAACTGAGACCAGCATCCAGGGGGAGATATAGCCGCTGGCTTGACCCCGGTCTCAGCAGCGCAGAGAGCAGTGGATGGAGCAACAGCGAAACTGAGACCAGAATCCAGGGGGAGATATAGCCACTTGCTTGACCCCAGTCTCAGGAACGCAGCGAGCAGTGGATAGAGCGTTGGTTCACCTGAACTGGAGGAAGCAGTATTGCGGCGGGCTTAGCAAAGCCCTGGAGGATCTGCTGGAGTCCAGAGTGCAAGGGGGCCCCAACCTGTGGAGGGCCAAAGCAACTTGAATATCCTGGAACTTGGAGTACTAGTATCCAGTGCATTGGGAGGTACCTGGGATCCTGCCTGTGGAACATGGCAAATCTAGAACCAAAGGGAGCTGTTAAGCCCAACTGGAGACGAATTGAGAAGCTGGTGGCATTGCGATGGCCGCTTCTGGGAGACAATCCTCTGCGGGATTGGGAGGACAGCATGGACTGCTTTGTGAAGGTGGAAAGTAAGCTACAGGATCAGTATATCGCCCTGTACCAGAAAGCGGAGCAGAAGTATTACAGCATGATCCGCCCCTGTTGTTCTGTTGTGGGCAATGGATACAACAGCCCAGGAGTAGGATGGGAGGCCATCTGTGTTGACCCCAACTTTGGCAGCAAGGAGGAGAGTAGATTTTGGGAAATCAGGGATGCCCGGGAGGAGATGATGGGGTTCCAGAATATCCCTGAGCTAGCAGAGGAGCTGGAGGACCTGGTGGAGCAAGAGTGGCATCTGGAGCGAGCCTACCAAGGCCTTATACGGAAAGTTGCGAGGCATACGGGGGCGGGACCATGGGCAGCCCCCCCATATACTATACCGCAGGAAGACGTGGCCTGGCTGACCAACCCACCCTGGGATGGAGGCTCCGACCTTGGAATCGAACAGTCCTTTGAGTCCTGCGACCCGGTTGGGTGGTGAATGAGGAATCTACTGCCCCACCTAGGACCCAATCCGTCGGAAGAGACGATTGCCCAACTTAAACTGTCGGTCGAGCAACAGTACTTTCAAGACATCCAGAGCCCCTGGGTTGCCCCATGCTGGGAGAGTGAGACAGTGATACGCACCAGCCCCTTTGTTACCCCGGACCTGAGGAGTGGGAACTCGCTGCTCCTCAGCCCCAAGAATGCCCCGGTACCAGGGAGTGGGACAACCGCCCCCCCTGGTGGACATTTGGCCCCTTCCCCTGTTTTTCCTACTGTTGTGAGTGACAGAGAGCTCACCAGCAGCCCCAAGAAGATGGCCCCTTTGTTAATGGACACTGCCCTGGAGAAGAAGCAATATGTGCTCTCCAGGGGTGCGGATGTTATGGCCCTGAGGAATGGGACTGCGGTCTTCCTCAAGGCAGAGAATGGCCTTGGAGTTTGTGGCCCGAAAGAAGAGGACCCCAGCAGACTGAAGGAGAACAGTGCTGCTGGCCCTTTTGTTGACCCTATGGACTGTGAACTGGTGGGTGGGAATGCGTTCCCCACCAGCCCCCCTGTGAACCCTGGCCTGGTGAGTAGGAGCGAGCTCCCCAGGGCCTGGGAAACCCCTGTTGCTGTGGATGAGACGCAGGTCCCCACCAGCAGCCCCTGTCCTTCCTCTTTGTTAATGGACACTGCCCTGGAGAAGGAGCAATGTGTGCTCTCCAGGGGTGCGGATGTTATGGCCCTGAGGAATGGGACTGCGGTCTTCCTCAAGGCAGAGAATGGCCTTGGAGTTTGTGGCCTGAAAGAAGAGGACCCTAGCAGACTGAAGGAGAACAGTGCTGCTGGCCCTCTTGTTGACCCTATGGACTGTGAACTGGTGGGTGGGAATGCGTTCCCCACCAGCCCCCCTGTGAACCCTGGCCTGGTGAGTAGGAGTGAGCTCCCCAGGGCCTGGGAAACCCCTGTTGCTGTGGATGAGACACAGGTCCCCACCAGCAGCCCCTGTCCTTCCCCTTTGTTATTGGATACTGCCCTGGAGAAAGAGAAATGTGTGCTCTCCAGGGGCGCGGATGTTATGGCCCTGAGGAATGGGATTGCGGTCTTCCTCAAGGCAGAGAATGGCCTTGGAGTTTGTTGCCTGGAAGAAGAGGACCCCAGCAGACTGCCACAATGCAGTGCTGCTGCCCACTGTGCTGTCCCTGTGGACTGTGAACCGGTGGGTGGGAGCGAGCCCACCAGCCCCTATGTGACCCCTGACCTGGTGGTTGGGAGCGAGCCCACCAGGCCCTGCAAAACCTTGGCTGTGATGAGTGGGACAACAGTCCTCATCAGCAGTCCAAAGCCTGTTGCCCCCTGTCCTGATACCCCAGCCTTGGTGAGTGGGACCACGGTCCTCACCAGGGATACCCTTGTTGCCCCTGGATCTTTTGACCCCAGCTTGGTGGGTGGGAAATCATTCCCCACCAGGCCAACTGTTGATCCAGCCCGAGGGAGGGGGACCACCGTGCTCTCTAAGGAAGTTGGGAGTTGCCCCAGTTTTGCCAGCAGCCCACAGTCTGTTTGTCCTGGATTGGTGAGTGGGAGTGTGCTCCTCACCGGTCCTCTGGATGCCCCAACCCTGAGCAAAAGAGTCCCCAGTGTTTCCAGTAGCCCTTTGGATGTTGCCTCAGCCCAGGAGAGTGAGAGCAGCATCCTCTCCTGTTCCCGTGGGGTACTTGCTCAACCAAAAGGGGGAGATGTCCCCAGCATCCACCAAGGTGACCCCCAGGCCATTGGGA